>SKFK01000002.1:1894176-2525569 GCA_004919595.1 Kodamaea ohmeri
ATACCACAATCACCCCCCAATTCCATACCACTAATAACCACCAACTACCACCACCAACCACCACCACCAACTACCACCACCAACTACCACCACCAACTACCACCACCAACTACCACCACCAACTACCACCACCAACTACCACCACCAACTACCACCACCAACTACCACCACCAACTACCACCACCAACTACCACCACCAACTACCACCACCAACTACCATCACCAACTACCACCACCAACTACCACCACCAACTACCACCACCAACTACCATCACCAATTTTTTTTATATCAAGCCTTTAAACTCCATCCAAGCCATTCGCCTGCACCTTCCGTTCCTACCATTATCTTTCTACACCCTTTTACTCCTTCTTTTAATTCTTCCGTAAATGATACTTTACCACGTCAATGGCTGCAATTGAATCCTCCCTGCTATCATGTTCACCCATCTGAATATTCCTACTCAAATAACTGAATGCCAAATCCTTCAAACTGAACCGGAATGTCGGTGTCGCCTTGTACTTCGGGTACAATACAGCCGTATCCACCACGCGGTCGTGCAACATGCGCATCGCATTTAGATCGTTCTCCAAACCATGCCCAATAAGTACAGTATTTTTATCAATATACCGTCCGAAAAATCCTCGTGCCTCCTCAAACGTCATAGAATCCGCCGGGATGCCCAGCACCCCCGAATACCTCGTGTTCAAATCCACAACCTCACCTATCGGTTTCACCATCACATCAAATACATCTTTGCCGGTGAAAAAATCCACTGCTGTAGCACGTAATAACTCAAACCCCAATGTAGTATATCCCATCTCACAGTCGATCCCCAACGCTCGGCTTGCCCTCTTATCTACGTGCTCCACTCTCTTGTAGTTGATAGCAGTATGTCTCTGATCACTATTGTCCCAGTAAAAAACATGATGCAGGTATGTTGTGCATGGATCGCTACCATCAGCTGGTAATTTACAACAATCGTAAACCCTTGTGTTCTTATCCTTTCTCCGTAACCGTCCTGGGTGGAACCGGCAAGTTACCACATTCATCTGCTGTCCCCTTAAAAATTCAGCTCCGCATCTGTGACAAACTCGCTGCTGCGGGAGCTCAGTGATTGATGGGGTTTCCACCACATACCCAAACTTTTGCAACTTAGCCCGTGGTATTACCGTCTCTTGGAGAGCCTTCCATAACAACTCATCTGTAACTACACTCTGAGATCGTTTGTACTTCTCAGGATGTGTGATTTGGTGAACTTTGCGCCGTACACTCTGCGAGTAGGTAGCCTTAGAATTAGATTTTGCCAACACAAACTCCTCTTCAATGGCCCTTAACACAGGATATGGAATCTCCCCATTCTTCTTATAAGCATTGGCCATGTGCTCAATGTATTTTTTTCTCGTAGGAAGAGACTCTGGTGATCCTGCCAATTCTTTAGGCACAATATACTGAGGATCAGTACGTAAAAGTGGAGCTCGTCCTTCAATTGTCCTCTTGATGTTGACCTTATAATCATCAACACTGAGACTCGCCTTACAAGCTTCAAACTCTGCAACAATCGCATCTGCTGTCAGGTGTTTCACGTCGTATATCTCTCGTAATGCTTTTTGACGGTCATCTAGAGGAACATCAAGGTAGTCATATGGTCGAGGAATAAGAAGTGCACAATCATTCCTAATATTTGGGACTTCCTGATCATCACTTTCATCTTGACCTTCTTGAATACCTATCTTTTCTTGTTCATTTATCTTCTCTTCTTGCTCATCTATCTTGCCTTCTTCTCCATCACCTGTATCATCTTCAATGCTGTCTGATTCTTCCGATCCCTTCCGTTTTTTCCTCACAGGTTCCACGCTCACTTCATGAGAGAATATACAGTTGACTAGTTTGCACTCCTCACCCTTCCGGATTCGTGGACACTCCACGTTCTTGAAGTATGGTGTGGTAGAAAACATCTGGGGAATAAAAATCCATCGCAATATGCAGGATATATCAACCCACAAATTGTCATACTACTTAAGTAATCCTAAAAGTTTCAATATATCAATCCTCTACTCATATCATCCTACTGCTTATATAATCCTACTACTCATGTCATCTTACTCGTGTAATATCCCTATCCCTTCTCGTATCACTTTCAATCCCCCTTTGCCTTACTCTCATATCCACTCTCTAGACTCCCTCAGGATACTCCCACAACTTATAATAGTCCACCAACTTCCCGTTGAAATTGTTCTCTCCTTCAATAGGCAAATAGAAAACATTACGCCATCTCACCTCACCCAATACCCAGAAATCCAACCAATTCTGCTTCACGCCGCAGTCTGTGGGAATCCTCACATCCGTCAGCTTCGCAAACCCAAGTCCAACAGTGTTCACCAACTGATCCACTCCAATAAGCTTCGCAAAGGATGCGAGTCCAGACACATGTGGGCGTGCGCGCACCTCTTGTACGCCAAAGTCAGTCGGTAACGTCGAGTGGTTCATGTGACGCATACTCTTGGTAAGCTCGCTGAACTCCCATGTCGTTATGCCCTTTGAAATCTGTAACGTCTGCAGCACAACGAGAATGGTAATCCATATAAATTGAACAAGACACCACGCGCAAATGTTGTACATGAAATGGTGATTTGTAAGCCCGTAGCATAACTCATCAGAGAGTAAAAAGCACTGCTCTCCATCATCGCTATCGTATCCACTAGCCTCCTCTCCACGCTCAAAGTACGCCAATACCAAGTAGGTAAACAATACAATGGCTGCCCAAAGCAGGTAGGCGAAAACCATAAAGAGCTTGTGGTTGCGAACTCCAATATCGTTATACACCCAAGGACAGTAGTGGTCGAACCGCGCAATGAGTCTCTTGTTCATGTGCGAGTACTTCGAACGTACTGGCCGTCTCACAAACGTCTGTACGCAAAAGTGGTCTGTGTCGAGTTTTCCTTCGGCAATCAAATCCTCCACTTGTGAGAGAATAACTCTGTTGTCGGTCGGTGTTGGAACATACCCAGGGTTGATGAACATTGTCTTCACAAAACTCCACGTAAATGCAACAATGATTCCCAAAAGGACAATGTTGGCCACAAAGTGTGCAAAGCTACTGAATAACAATGTTGGAAGTAGACTATGCAACCACACAAGAACAGCCCAGAATGCGGTTCCAGAGAAGATACCCAGCATCAATGGACTCTTGCTCAAAGCCTTGTCATCGATAATGTACGTCGGTACAATAAAGCGGTTGGTAAGGTACAAAGCACACGCTGCAACGAGCACAGACGCGGTGAGCTTGGGAATCATATAACCTGCACTGCATATCTGGAAACAAATAGGCAAAATAACATATGGTACCAAGAATGTCGCAACCTTGCCCGTTTTGGCATCAACTACAGGGACACTGCGCTGGTATCCAGTTTTCGCAGTACGACCATCCTCTCTCAAAACCTTTTCCCACGTCTTCGTACACCCCATGTCAACAGCCACTGCAAACAGATCTTTTCCTTGGTCGTTCTTTGCAAATATGTCTGATCCAGCTTCAAGAAGCAGCTTCAACACGAGCTTATGTCCACGTATGAAACCCCAATGGAGTGGTGTAAAGAGTGTATTGTCTACTTTCGACACATCTGCACCAAAGCGGATCAATGCATTGATTGAAAGAAGATCACCTTGGTATGCTGCCCAATGTAAACTAGTACGGTTTGCCGAGTCGGGTTCATCGACATAAACATCACACTTGAGTAAGACGTATATCACTAGCAT
This sequence comes from Kodamaea ohmeri, assembly GCA_004919595.1. Lineage (NCBI taxonomy): Eukaryota > Fungi > Ascomycota > Pichiomycetes > Serinales > Debaryomycetaceae > Kodamaea > Kodamaea ohmeri. The sequence continues at coordinate 1,897,931 of SKFK01000002.1, forward strand.
TATGTTTGACGAGTGTACAGCAAGATGGAGGGTGTTATACGACTGTGAGTCACGAAGTTTGGGGTCTGCTCCACTGTGTGAAATCAAATGATCCACAATATACACAAGTCCATTACGTGCGGCCCAGTGGAGAGGTGAAGCCTTCAAATCTCCTCCAATTGCATTCGAGTCGGCTCCGTTTTCACATAAATACTTGACCACCGTAAGCCTATTGTTGAGACAAGCCCAGTGAAGTGCGGTGATTCCATCACTAAAGGTATCATTGACCCCACAAGTGGTCGAGGTGAGCTGTTTAACTTTTGTCAAGTTACCCTCTTGAGCTGCCCGCATTAACTGCGATAAGTCGGGATTGATCTCCTCTTCAGTAGGAGGAAGCCCATTAGTTGAATCCACAATGGCATCTGTGGATGCAATCGAGATGTCGTCGGAAGGAGAGATGAATGTATCGGTAGTTTCACCCACAGCGCCATCCACTTGTGCAGTTTCATTTGCATCAATGGATTGATCTAGTTTGCTATCGTCATTAATAGTAGCAACTTGTTCAGAAATGTCAACAACATCTTGAACAACATTACTTATTCCGTCTTTGACCTTTGTAGCTACCGTCTGTTCTGATTCGGCATTGTCTTCTCGATCATTTTCTTGATCTGTCCGTGTGGATTCGTCATTGTGACCATTTTGAACACCCTTCACATCTCCCGTATCATCATTCAAAGTGTCCTTGGCTGACTCCACTTCGATCTTCTCGAGTTTGATATCACTCATGTGTAGTAGAAAAAAAAAGGCGAAGTAGATCAAATGTGATCAAAGTGCCAAGGAAGGAAAGTGATCAAAGTGTCAAAGTAGGAAAGTGATCAAAGTGTCAAGGTAGGAAGTTGTCGAAGTTCAAGTCTCTTCAAACTGCTAATGGTACAAGCTATTGAGTTTCATCAATCAAGTATACTTTTAGGTTGAATAAATACAGATTTCCTTACATATGCTGCTTTGCCACTAAATTTTGCAACAAAAAGATCAACGACACTTTTAATCATATCAATAATTCCTAAACTATAATTATTCTTTTTAAGTTTGAGTCTTGAAGATCTTGGTAAGACTATCCAAACTCCATAGGAAATCAACTCCTAGTCAACTTATCTGGTTATTCTCCACCTTCACATATCATGTATGTATGGCTTTTTCAAGTGCTGATGAGAGGTTGAAAACAGTATTTTAAGACATCTCCAATCATATCATATGCACATTTTCAAAGATTGATTCTCCAACTTATCAAGTATGCCTAACAGATCGAGTCTCCGGATTGTTCATATCAAATAGGATCTCCAGCTTCATATCAAGTATCCTTCATATCAATCTTTTCATATCAAATATGCTTCACATCAAACATCCTTCACATCAAACATCCTTCACATCAAACATCCTTCACATCAACATTCTTCATATCAAATATTCTTGATAGGAACTCCAGCATCATACCAACTATGCTTACAGCTATTCAGTATCTTCCTTGACTATGGTTATTACCCTCTAGTCGCCTCCTTCTCATCCAAATATGCACTCATGGTTTGGATGCTCCTAATGGAGGCCTTATCGGAATCTTTCAGTTCATCGATGCTTCGAGGAGATAAAGTCACCTCCAGTGTGGCGGAAGTCGCACCTGACTTAGTCGGCTTACTATCCAAAAAAGACTTGATAGATTCGCCAGCTTTTATGGCACCGGGAACCACTTTATGTTCGACATAAGGTTGAACTTTGTCATTGATAAAACCTGGTCTAACCTCGTTTTCGGATATCTTACCCAAGTTCTTCTGACCCACACGTTCAAGGTGCTTCTCCAATAGTAAGTAATTGCGTGAATTGGCCTTATATCCCATCTCCACAATGCTACCCACCACGGGAATTAACCCGAGGAGAAAATCAATTATCACATTCACAATGAAGAGTAATTGCAAGTCCAATGGAAACCCATCATCCAACAGGCGCAGTAACATCAACAATTTCAAACTCCAATATGTTGATACAATCGGTCCCAACACAGGTACAAGCAGAACCACACTAGTCCATCCAAACTTCACTCCCAAGAAATTGAACCACATATCGTACCGCACCGCCTTTTTCTTGAATGTTTTGAGAACACGCAAATCATTCGGCGTCAATCCCTCGGGGATTCTTCTCTTGATCCTCTTATACTTGGGTTGGCCCTTTCTATCGGTTCCAGCCACAATGTGTTCGTAGTATGGGTCTTCGACGCCAAACCGATTCCACTGGTTACCTTTTATAATGCGGTTAGTTACATATTTGACGATAAACGAAGACATGTTGCTGGGTAATGTTTCCCTTGTCTTCTTCGTTGGAAAAGAATAGTAATTGATTGCTACTTCTACATGGCGGTTTTTGGGAACGATAGAAAGGTTTCCATGCAGGAAGAACTTTTTTTTCCTGCATCATGGCTTCTTTGCGACATCGCGACTTCGCGACTTCACTATCACATGAAAGTAAAGAGAAAATAAGCAACCTTCAATCACCATGAGAGCATTGAAGTATGCGTTGCAGAAAGTTCCCTATTCTGATAGGGTTCCAGTCGTTCTGTACATTGTACGCGAAGACGCGGACGAAATACACACTCCAGTGACGACAGCGGAAACCCCACGCAGTCCCCAACAAAAGATACACTCGCATTTAATCAGGAACAGAGACAATGGTTATCTGCGCTATGATGATTCAGACAGCAGCTCTGAAATGAGGTATAGAGGGAACGTATACCAGAAGAGGGAGATTTATGAGGGAATGACAGAACATGAAAGACTAGAAGGTGTCGTGGGAAATGATGGTATTAACCTTGATGGCGAGAACTACGATACTCAGAGTTTTGACAACCAATCGTTAAGTTCTATGGAATTACAGCAAGATAGATATGTTCGTAATCTGTCTTCTCTTCCTCGACGTATGGGTAGTCTGAGCGGAAGCTCCACACGAGTCACGCTCGATCTGCCGTATACTGGGTCTGATGATCGCCTCAAGAACTATCTCAATGAGCAGAATGAAAAGTTTGATGCGTTGATCTCGTCTAATTTGAATGTTGTAATGCGCAAGACAGAGAAGTCTCCAGCTCCCAAAAACAATGTGGTTCGTGGGTTTATTGATGGAGTATTTGGTGCGAAGAAGTCGACTAAGGTGGAACTGGAAGGTGCGAGCGCCGATCCAGTGGAACCTGTTACTGATGAAGAGAGTGATATTGACCTGTTTGTGAACTCTTTAGATCATGACAGCAAAGCCCGTCTCTATCGTAAACTTCAGCGTGAGATGGAGAGCCTGAAAGAGGATCGGGATCCTCTTGAAAAGTTTCAGTCATTTATGATTGTATCCATCAAGTTATATGTGCTTCTCCTTCGTTTAATTATTCCTTTACTGAGGTACTTGTGGTCTAAATTCGAAAGTAACGAGTTGTATCTCGTGAATAGCAAAAATACTCAGAACTTGTTTGATTTCATTTTGCGATTGATGCACAAGCTTGAAGCGAAATTGAATCCTGAGGAGAGACAAAAGAACTCTGGAAGTCTGTCTGACTCCTCTCGTCGGAATTCTTCTGAAGAACTTAAGCAGTTAGACTCTTTATATGAAGAGTACACTATGAAGGCGTCGAATGCCCTTCTGGATCTGATTGCTAATAAGTTACTAGGTGGTAGCGAAAACCCCTCTTGGAAACGTACCGTAGTGGAATATGTGTTTCGGCCTCAACAGACTACAAATGTCCCAGAACATGTCTATGCTACCGACCCCCAGTACAGTAAGTTTTACAGCAAAAATACTCGACAAACTTCGGTTGCAGAACCCAAAGAAACTTTACCAATGTCTATGTTAAAGGCAGCAGAGTTGTTTGTTGATGAATTCTGAAGAACAGGGTATGGCAACAGGTTACTTTAATTCATCAAGCATTCGAAATAACTACTATTTTTGCGCATCGGTCGATATATGACCTTGCCAAATTTGTTACATTGAAATGAGTGAATCGTCGACCAACAGGTCGATCTCACCTTCCTTCATGGTAATTGGGACAGATCCACTCTATGATTGCAACCATATCATTTTTTGAAAGCATATTATAATGTTCCTTCAATTAACATAATGTTGACGGAAGTTCGAAAAATTTTTCTAATCTGTCAGGTTTCATTTGCTTATTCCTACGAACTCGTGAGTCGCATAGGGTGTAAAGTTTGCGGCTTTAGATCCTGACAACGAAATCGTTATCATTTAAGTAGTACATATTGGAATATTTGCACGTGATTCTTCACGTGATTTGTATATTGCTCGCGTAGTTCTTCTGGAATGTTATTTTTCAGGATTATTGACGAAATTCTTCAAAATTAGATGATGATTGCATAACAAGCATAACAAGCATAACAAGCTCCTCTTAAACCAAGCTATAAACGTGTTAGGTGATCTCTTTAATCTTAAAGACTCTATCTTGTATGAATTCGAGTACTTCTGTCTACACTGATGTCTACAGGGCTTTTTTCAATTGCTCTACTTCCTACAGATTGTTTTTTGTTATCTGGCAATCTTGCTCTGAGATAAGCAGGCGTACCCCTTCTATGTGAACGAAGAAGAAAATCAGGTTCTTGAGAAATAGGGGGTAGGAGAACGTGGTAAAACATTGCTCCTTTAGAAACTCCTTTTTTACGACAAAGTCACTTAGCTCATCTATGGATTCGAGTATCTGGTAGGGCTTTTTAGCGGCTCCAAGTTCTGTCTAGTGGAAGATATTTTGATAACAATTATACCACCAGGCGGCCACTTGTCAGGTTATCATAGATTATTCCTCTTAGCAGGATGGAGCAAACCTGTAAACCCCACAGATTTTTGCAAGAAATCTTGAAAAGTCCACGTATCCTGTAAAATTGACCATCCCTTTTGGAAATGCTTGTCTGGATTGGGCAAATTTCTTGGAAAAAGTGCACATTTCTTTTGTTGGTCACTCGTCTTATACGAATAATTGTGCGTACAGACACGACATATCTGAAAAGTTTTTTTCTTTATTAACCTGTAGAATTTCTCCCTTTCAACTCCAGCATCATTCTTTTTTTTTTGTATTCCTTCACCTTCGAAGAAAAACAAAAAAAGCTTTTTCCTTCGACCAAGCTACATAGAGCATTGTCCCTCCTGACTGTCTCTTGTACCGACCAAACAAAGAGAAGCAAATATCGTTGAGAGAAACACTTCTCATTCCGCTGAAGCTACCATCACCAAGAAGTAACCAGTGAGTTCTCACATTCGCCACTGAATTTCTTGTGCTGACTGACCAATCAGAGGACGAGTTTTTGTACGTTTCTATTGGTCCATTTGTTTCGAATTATCGGAATTTCTTTTTTAAAGGGGGCTTTTTCTGACGCCTTGATTGGTTGGTTAGAAAAAAAAGTAATACTTTAGGTAATACTTTTCACGTGCATCAGAAAGGATTACACTGTCTTAGGTAATCAGTTTATCACGTTTCACAGATCACGTTTTCAACATGGCTTTGTGTTCACAAGCATTCAATGCAAACAAGCGCAGGAGTTGCAGCAGCTTCTCCTCGTTGCCTAACCAAAAAAAGGTTTGCTTGAGGAACGTATCGTTCAAGTACCCGCAGTCTCCAATGGACTTGTCGTCTTCGGAAGATGACAATGACAGTGAGGACGAGCAGTCTTGTTACAATGCGGACCAAGCTAGAGCCAGACGTAGAGCCTCAACCAGAATCTCTTTCTCACTTGACACAGACTTGTCGAGAGCAGTCTCCAAGTACAGTGATGAAGATGAGAATGAGGAATTGAGATTGATCAAGAATGAAGAGCCAGCAGTGGAAGATACTCCAGTCTTTTCATTTGAGGATCAGACTGAGGAAATTGCTGCTAACCTGAGTGGTGCTAATGCAGCATCGCCCAGCGTAAAGAACTCCTCTGACAAAACGGCCAGATCAAGATGCTTTGAGTACCTCGTTGGTTCTATCGACGAGGCTTGGGCTAGATACTGTGATGCTGCCACAAATGTCGAGGATGAAGTATACGGTTACAACACACCAGCTTCCGTTGCCACTGACGATGAGGACTATCTTGACAACACCACTGACATCACGGACTATGAGACAGACTATGACGATAAGAAGGCATCTTTCAGGCCTAGATTGTCGTCGTCCGCGCTGTGCGCGTCTCTCCTGTCCACAAAAGAGGACCCATCATCATGTCAATTGCAAGCGTTGAAGGACCGTTTAACTAAGGCCAAGTACTATTTGCAAGACTTGGTCGATAGTGATGATCCATACGATGTTGAGTCCTTCTGGAAGAGATGGGACATGATTAAGTATGCCACCATTGAGTTGGTGGAAGATGACGACGACGACGAAGTTGTCGAAGGTATGATTGATGAATTGGAGAGAGGTAGATGCTAAGCAATTGCGAGGCATCAGATAACTGGGAATTGATCCATTAGTGATGATTGTGTGATGGTCTTCCCCATTAGCTATGATAGCAGAGGTTTCTTCTTGTTTTATATTTTTGGGTTGAATTTGGGTATATTATGTATAATAGAGGAACGAAAGACTTATTGTAAGTATGGGATAGTGTAAAGATGTGAAGAAAAAGCTGGTGAACCCACTTGAATATTTGTGTGGTTGGTAAGCAAAATTTCGAGCTCAATTTGGTACCTTTTTTTTGAAAACCTTTTTGAAAACCTTCAAATATCTTATCATGAAACTCGCCACACTCTCAATCGTCGGCTTTATGTCACTTGTTTCCGCCACCGGACTCCAAATTGGTGTACTCAAGGAGATCCCTGAGTCTGAGTGTAAGGTCAAGTCACAGGCTGGTGATTTTATTTCAGTTCATTACACTGGTTCTTTTGAGGACGGAACTGTTTTTGACTCCTCGCTCAACAGAGGCCAGCCTATTGTTTTCCAATTGGGTGTTGGCCAAGTGATCAAAGGATGGGACCAAGGGTTAACTAGAATGTGCATTGGTGAGAAGCGTAAGTTAACTATCCCAAGTGATTTGGCTTATGGCGATAGTGGTGTGGGTCCTATTCCACCGAAGGCCACTTTGGTTTTCACTGCTGAGTTGGTTGATATTGCTGGCAGGGAGCATGATGAATTGTGATGAATGAGTATTAGAATGAATATTGTGTAATGACAACTAGTGGACAAGGTTCAAGAACTATCCTTAGATTCGTAGTAGATAAGATTTTGTAGTACATTTCCCGGATTTAAGAGATGCCATTTGTTCATAATCTGGAGAAGTTGCTAGATTGAATCGGCTGATTTTTTTGTCACTCCCTCAAAAGCCACGCACATTCGCTTACTTTTAATATCATTTACATTTATCGACACCGTCCTACAATGTCGCCGTTTAGAAAACAACTTGCCGAGTTCCTCCAATCTAGTGTTGACTTTCAGATCTTGCACAGTTCGTCACAATTGGTCGCTGAGACCACGAGTCGTATCTGTGTACTTGATTCATCGTTCAACCCCCCACATTTGGCACACTATAGATTGATCCTGGAGTCTTTGAACCATAATTACAACGGAGAAACACCCAAACAACGGGCGATTTTATTATTACTTTCTATTAATAATGCAGACAAACTGGCCGCTACTGAAGAGGAATACCTGCACCGTCTTGATATGATGTACTTGATGGCAAAGGATTTGGAAACCAAATTCCCCATAGCATCTAGTGTACTGATTGGTCTTACAAGACATGCACGGTTCCTTGACAAATCAATTTGTATTGAGAGACATTTCCCAGTGAAGTTGACGTTTCTCGTAGGTTTTGACACTTTGGCTAGAATCTTCAACCCCAAGTACTACTTCCCAGACAAAATTTCACATTCGTTAGAGGACTTCATCCAAAGAACAGACTTGTTTTGCTTGCCACGCAATATCCCAGCTGCCGACAGTGAGGCGCAGTTGTCATATGCTGAAGACATTAAAAAGGGTCTGTATGACCATATTCCGAGCCATTGGGGTGAAAGCATCCACATCAAGAGTGATTTCGACAAGAGCCTTGAAAATATCAGTTCCACGAGCATCAGAAAACGGATCAAGGAAGGTGATTCATCGTGGGAGACGGAAGTGATTCCTTCGATTAAGGAATATATCGAAGAGAATCATTTATATAGGAAGTAAGATAGGAACCCATAACAAAACAAATTTGCAACTATATCTCTACAAGTCTATTTAAATTACATTTAATGCTGTTTTAGTTATCATGTATATGATGCACATCGAATGCACAATGACGTACTACTAGTATTTCACATTACTTTCATTTTCTGGACTTGATATGTAGCAAATATTTTGGCTGCGAAACTATACACCGATTACCGCACCAAAAATACACAGCAAGAATATACTGTATAAAGAGGCTAGTGTTTTCGAGCCAGCACTCTTGGACTTTTTACCAATGGTGTAAATGTCACTCGTGCTAGAATTTTCAGAGATTTCAGTAGGAGTGTCGGATATAATTTTCTCATTTTTGGCATTGGTACATTCAATCTTACCGCCTCTTACTACCATGCTAATAGACGAGGTCTTTGACCACTTAGAGCAGTCAAAATCATTGTCGCTAGACTTAATTTTAGCAGATCCTTTAACCAACTTCAACAGAGGCATGATAACTTCTTTTATAGGGCCACTTAACTCAATAGCACCACCAATGGTTGTAAGTTTTGAGAAGAAGTCAATTATGTTAATTGACGGATTATCTGCAACAACTAATCCACCGCCGATTTCAAAGATATTGGGGAATTCAACTTTACTCAATTTGGAATTTTTGGAGAGGTTCAAAGTACCACCGACTTTTTTCAATTTGTCAAGCTTCATAGACGTAAAGTAGTTGTTGATAATTGAGACCGAGTATTCTACAGACTCGAGTTCGGTTAAGTCAATTTCCTGAACATCATGAATACTCATATTATTGGCTGTTTTTAAATTCGGCAAAGTAAGATTTAATTCACGGGCATTACCGGCGATATGGAGCTCGTTACTTATCTCTTTAACATTGCACACAATTTCGTCAAGAAATCGGTTATTATTGATATCCAAAACCAGCAACTTGTCAGTCGAGAAGCCTGAAAAACCAGTCAAGGAGGTATCAGAGATTGTGATCAGCTCGATATCGTGTATTTCACCGTTAAGAACAACATTGCTTAATATTGGGAGAACCTTCCAGTACAATGATTTCACTGACATCAATGAGTCCAAGGAAAGTAGAGAAAGTGATGTTAGTTCAGTAGCACGTAATTCACCAGTGATAGTGTTCAAATTAGAAGCTTCCACCCTAACCAACTCTGGAGAGTCACGGATGATGAGTGAGCCGTCGATCGATTCAATCTTCTCAAAAGAAATGATGGGATACTTATAGGACTCCACAACAACATCACCCTTGATTGCTTTACAGTTTTCAATTTTGGCAATGTCATCGGAAGTTCGAACTAAAAACTCATCCGCAGTACACTCTGGCTGAATAGCTTTCAGTGAAGGAGACTGATAGGAGCTCAGTGAGGTTAATGAAGGGAGACGGGCCGCTAATAGTTAGTAAAATTGTAGAAATCATGATAGTAACATACTCAGAGAAGAAGAAGTTTCAGAGGTTTGAGTGGATACAGCAGCAACCACACCCAATACGAAAGGAAGAAGAAGCATCATGGTCTCCGCGATTAATTGTTTTTGTGGAAATGGCTGCAAAAATTGCCGCAAAATGTAATGCGGAAACACGTGACAACGGGCTACAAATGGAGTATGATATAAGCATTCATGTATCACATATATATATAACCATTACCCTAGACAAGACTCTTTTGACTGCTCTGTATACTCTCAACATACTCCTCGTTTGGCTTTGGATCAGGCATCAACATGACTGGACCATCATCAGTGTAAGTAATCTTGTTAATTTCAGATCTGTCAGGACACAAGATAGCACCCTTTCTACCAATGAGGTACCATGGCAAGTTGAAGACTTCGTCCATAGATTCCAAGGATCTTCCTGAAACCTCTGGGATGAAGAACCATGACCAGAACAATGCAACGATACCAACGGCGAAGAAGAAGAAGAAAGCACCAGCATTGTTCATTGCAAGCATCATCTTTGGAAGAGCCTTGGAGTTACCATACTGGTTTGCAAAGTGCAAAACCATGACGAGGGATTGTGCAAAGGAACGAATTCCAAGTGGGAAAATCTCCGAACCGAGCAAATACTGAACGGAGTTGAAACCCATGGTCCAACCAACACCAGAAATGTAGATTGCGGCCATAGCAGCTTTAGCAGCGTTTTTCTGTGAGGCAGTTAAGTCAGCATCGGCTTGAGTTGCCTGTGGGACAATCTGCAAGAAGATAGCGAAGAAAAGCATGGTCACGGATTGAATCACAATACCAATATACAAGGCTTTCCTTCTACCCAAGAAATCAATGATGAAGAAGGCGGAAAGGTAAGCCGAAACGAACTTAACCAAACCGACAAAGAGGGTCATCTTCATAACTTCAATACCACGGATACCAACGAAACCAAACAAATCAGTAGCGTAGATAGTAATTGCATTAGCACCCGACCATTGACCAAGAATTTGAGCACATGCACCGATAGCGAAAAATCTATAACGAATGGACTTGATCATGACAATATCTCTCAACTTCTTCCAGATTGGATAGTTGCGGTTTGCTTCACGTTCAAGAAGAACCTGCTCCTGCACGTCGGCAATCTCACTCACGATATAAGGGTGGTCTTCAGACAACCTTCTCAATCTGCACAAGTTTTTCAAAGCCTTGTCAGTCTTGTCCTTCATCAAGAGCCATCTTGGGGATTCAACGCAAAACAAGGAGCCAATAAACACCAAGCCTGCCAAAATAATTTTCACAGACGTAGGAATAACCCATTGGTTGTTTGAGGTGGGAGACAAGTGTTTGGCAGTTCCGTAGTTGGCACCATAGGCCACGAAAACACCAAAGTACACGGCACCAGAGAAAAGACATCCAAAAAGACCACGGTAAGCCGGTGGTGCAACCTCGGCCATAAAGGTAGGTCCAATAGTGGTTGTTTGACCGATTGCTAATCCTTCAATCAAACGACCTGCATATAACTGACCGACATGTTTAGATGTTATTTGAATGATTGCACCCACGATCCATAAGATACACACACCTTGAAGAGCACGGACTCTACCGAACGTGTCGACTGTGAACATTGCGAGCAAAGCACCACCAACAGAACCTAACTGCACCATCGAGGTGATGTTGGACTTAAGGTTAGCAAGCTGGTCTGCGGTTTTAGACTTGTCTGCAAGACCAAAGAGATGAGTGAAAGACTTTTGGTAGATCGAACCCGCGATGTTACCTTCGTCATATCCACGAGCAGCACCAAGAATACCGAAAACAAATACGGTGAAGAAAAGTGTAGCGTTATAAATTTCTGGAGGCGAGTGGACATCAACCACTCTCCAACGAAAACGAGCAGCTGGCTTTTTGACTTCTCTTTCCTCCACAATAGGTACGTCTTTTTCAGATGACATAGTAATATTAAGAAAACGTCTTAGGAGCTGCGTAGACTTATATAGTATATCTCGGAAACACGATAATTTACCCAGAATGCAGGCTCATGCAATTCCCCACCGTGGGTTGCAAAATCTTCCAACAAAATAAATCCCGGAGTTGGACAAAGGTTAGGAGCACTAAAATACGAAATACTTTTTTTTGTCGGTCCGATTTTGAGGCGGAAAGACCATCCAACACATTTTGATGGCAGCAGACATGTTCGCCAAGTACCTGTCAACTTACCCGAAAGCTAGGCAACGTCTAAGTCAAATGAAAGAAGCTTGGCAACGAGATCAAGAGTTGGAGGGGCAAAAAGCTTGGTGAGCACGCCTGGGAACGTAGCTTGGAGGAGTGTGGGGAAGAGAAACGCCAGTCCTCTAAAACGGAAATTTTACCCAATCGAGAACGAGCCGTCTGTCATCGGAATAATTTTCTAAAGCAGAGGACGGAAACGGAACGATTGAAGTCGGTTAGGTTGCAGAAGGGGGGGAAGGTTGAACCAGAAATGATAGAGCGGTCCCATGAACTTTACTATAGTAAACCAAGGATAAACAAACAAACGAGTAAAAAGATGACTTGTTTGATTGCTGGCGTGAGAGAAAGCTGACGTGATGTGGAGTAAACCTTGTTTGACCAGATTTGATTGGATAATTTTTAGCACCAAAGCATGACAAACACGGTTAAGAAACTGCATCTTAGGAATGTAATCTCCAATTTAGCCCCTCCCCCACTGATCTTTCCGGCACATTTCAAGATGGCCTTATAAAATAGCTGCAAATCAACTAAAGTATATTGTGGGGAAATGACGTTGTCAGGAGATCACGGAACCCCATCTCAGAGAGCATGCTCAGATTAGGCTTATCGAAGGAGTGGCAAATCCCATCAAAACTTTTACAAGCGGCTGCCTAGAAGAAGGCTGAAAAAAGAGGGGTTGAATTTGTAAAAGTGTTTGTGTGTTGTTTTTTACATTTCTTTTTATGTAATGAAACCATGACAAATGAAGAGAGAGCATTGGGTAGAAAAGCCTTCGGGAAGTTGGGTTGAAGAAACTTTACAAGAAGTAGGTATCTGGTAAAGGGGTCAAATCAACGTAGCAATCTTGATTATTGAAGTTAATTAGCTTTCGGCTGTTTCGTTTTATTTTTACTCATTTTAATCTCCATCATATCTTTCGGAGTAGAGAGTGCATCGCGGGGCAAAAAATATTTGGAGGGGCAGGATGACGGCATGTAACATGATTGGGCCGAGGTGAGATGAAGTGAAGAACAAGGGAGGGTAGTAGAAGTGGGGATTCGAAAAGAAACTAGGGGTGGGAATGATGTTGAGTAAGGGGAGTATGGTCCTTGGCAAGAGCCTATTTCATTGGAAATAGCACACGAGGAGCAGACGGAGAAGAAAAAAAGATTCCGTCAGGAAGAAGGTCTAAGCTAAGTGTTGGTAACACAATCTTACGGTCAAAGCCGATAACCACGTTTCATACGTAGTAGATAATGCAGGAGATATAGGCTCCTAATCTGAAGGAACATGATGGAGGGGGGATGTAAAAGAAGAGTAGTAATGAAAAAAATGGGGAAGACATAGGAGTAAGATTAAAACCCAGGAAAAACGAATAGAGAGCTGAATATAGTAACACTTCTTTGGGATAAATGGATAAGTAGAACACATTTGGTAGTCGTGGTTGCTATTTTCGACGATTCTGGATTTGGGCATTTTAAAGTTTGTGTATTATTTAGGATTCAAGACGGACTTAATTTTCAGGTAATCGTACTCTGAACCCCAGTCTTTTAAGCCTCATTTTGGACGTGTCCTGAGGTCATAGACGCTCATTTCCGCGGTTAATCATGGACGTTTTTAAATTATGTCATCTAGTCAGAGTAATCAATTTTGAGTCAGAACTCATGAAGAATGAAGGCTCATGAAGAATGAAGACTCATGAAGAATGAAAACTCATGAAGACTCATGAATAAGTGATGAAGAACCCAGGAGGAATTTATTAAGAGTAAAGAAGTTATTAAGAACTCAAATACCAAGAATCCATCTTTAAAATCTAGCTATATGATGACTTAGAATACGCAGTCAACCTTTATGTGGTCATTTTATGAGCTTTTACTACATTTGGTCGAATGACACCCAATTCTGACGAATGAAATGCCAGACAGACATTCTGTCAGGAACGTCAAACCATGAGAAATGCGGCAAATGTTAAAACTTAGTTCTGAAGTACTATAAATAGGGCGACGATACACATGATCTAGACTTATAGGAATAGGATACTGAAGGATAAGTGAAGGATAAGTGAAGGTTATGTGGAGAAATACAACTGGAGGAATACTCAGAATAAACATATCTTCAGCTGGTGCATATCTTCAGCTAAATGGCACCACTCTATTACCATCCAGATTCTTTTCTACAATATCAAATCAATGGTCATTTCACTAATGATCGTTCTCATACTTAAAGCCATTCTGTGCTCTACCATCCAGATTCTTTTCTACAATATCAAATCAATGGTCATTTCACTAACGATCGTCCTCATACTTAAAGCCATTCTGTGCTCTGATTTTGTCCAACACACCCATGATCTTTCTGCTCTCATCCCAACCGAAAACCTTACTTTCTTTGGCACCCTTGTTCAAACACTCACCGACCTCTGCAGCCTCATAAAAGAAGCCCTCACCGCCGTTAAGCTCCAGAGTGAAGTCGCGCTCAATTTTACGCCCGTCATAGAATGTCACGGTGTAACTTGCAGGACAAGGAGTTTCACCTGCAGATTTCACATCTATACGGCCTTTGTCACCTTCGATCCTCACAATAATCTTAGAGCCCTCGTGGACAGTATTTGTGTGAACACTCGTGGTCATGATGGCCTGTTGCTTGTGAACGGTGTTATTGAAGATTGCTGATGCAATGAAATCAACTTCATCCTCAGCAGCGCCAGTTAATGAATCCATAGTCAATTGCGACAGAACATTCCACTTGCTTGGGTCCAGCTCTGGGTGCAAGCAAAGTCTGGAATAAGTAAGTGGATAGATACCCAAGTCCAACAATGCACCACCGCCAAGCTTTTTGTTCACCATACGGTGATTAGCATCCAAACCATCCCAGTCGTACATACGGCATGAAAAATCAGCATGGACTCTGCGCACTTCACCAATAAGCTTTTCCTTATATAACTCACGTTGGAGCTCGAGGAAGGCTGGGAAGAAACGTGCCCACATTGCTTCCATGAAGAAAACATTGTGCTTTTTAGCTGCTGCTAAAATGTCATCCAACTGAGCCTGGTTGATAGTGACAGGCTTTTCACACAAGATATTCTTGTTACCCTCAGTAATGGCACGTACCACAAATGGTGCGTGGAGGTTGTGTGGAAGACCAATATAAAGAACATCAACATCAGATGCAATGATTTCATCATAGTTCATAGCGGTAGCCTTCAAGTGATTCTTGTCGATATAAGCTTGAGCACGTTCACGAGACGATGCACCAACAGCAGCAAGTTCATGTTTCAACTTGTTTGGGCCAATTGGGTGCTCGGCGAGCACTGCAAGATCCTTAATGAAACGAAGCGAGATGTTTCCCGCACCAACAATTCCCCAACGAATAGTCATGGTGAGCGAAAAAGGAGTTTGCTGGGATTTTATATGAAAAAGTGGGGTGGTCGATGTAACGTTGCACAAAAAATGAACACAAGAGGAAATGTAAGAAAAGAAGTAGATGAGGAATTTGAAGTGGAGGAAATGTAAAGTAGATGAGGAATTTGAAGTGGAGGAAATGTAAAGTAGATGAGGAATTTGAAGTGGAGGAAATGTAAAGTAGATGAGGAAGTTGAAGTGGAGGAAATGATTAAAAAGATGAGATGGGAGAGGATGTAAAGATGGATTGAAGGAATTGGAGATGAACTAAAAAGATGGCTTGAAGTGGAATGAAAAGTGAATTAAACCAATAGAGTGAAATTAGTAGAATCACTATAGTTAATAAATGAATGAATACCTATCGATATCAATTGAATGCAAAATGAACACGCCAACCAGGATTACCATACCCGATGATTACGAGGTTTCATTGCTCAAATGCAGGATCCACGTTACACTGATAAGAGCGTTCACAAAAAAGAGATGATTAGCCGTGAACTCAGTATAGTCATTTATAGAAGATAAACTGAATGTAAGAAGTTCATATAGATAAGAAGAACAGAGATAAGAACAGAGATAAAGAGAATACACATGTCGGTCTCAATCTGAACTTGTCTATGGGTATAATCTCTTGATCTTTCAATCCAATGCTTACATAATACAACATAATCAGATAACGTCTATTCACAACTTGTCGACCAAATCTTCGAAGTCCTCATCGTCTTCGACCTTAATGACCCTGGATGTTAGTAATTCGCTGGTATGAAGATAAAATACTTACTTTGCCACTCCGGCCTTTTCACGGAACTCCTCTAAACCTCCAGCGTATAACATTTTGCTTTCCAGACCACTAGTTTGAGGGATCCAGTAGAGCAAAACGAAAGGAGAACGAATTCTACCGTCATCGGTTTTGATTGGATGTGAAAGCAAGACAAAACGCGGGGAGTTATCTGGTAATTCCTCGACGAGTTCATCAATCGACTCAATAACCTCCCCATCGGTGGTTATCTCATAGGAGGACTTGTCGATCGTGTAGACCAACGCCTGAACCGACGTTGCACGTGCGGATTTGAAGCGGAACTTGTTAAGGAACGCAAGTGTGTCGGCAGAGTAGGTGTAGAGCGATGACTAAGGTTAGTAGGAACATTAAAGAAGGGATGGTAGTGGGTAATATGAAAGTGAATGAATAGTTAATGATAGTAATAAAGTCTGATAGTTATCGTCTGATAGTAATAACGTTTGATAGTAATAACGTTTGATAGTAATAACGTTTGATAGTAATAACGTTTGATAGTAATAACGTTTGATAGTAATAACGTTTGATAGTAATAACGTCAGATAGTAATAACGTCAGATAGTAATAACGTCAGATAGTAATAACGTCAGATAGTAATAACGTCAGATAGTAATAACGTCAGATAGTAATAACGTCAGATAGTAATAACGTCAGATAGTAATAACGTCAGATAGTAATAACGTCAGATAGTCATAAGTGATAGCAATAAGTGATACCATAAGTGACAGCCATATCCGATTATCATCGACAATAGGTTATACCCTGATCTATTAGCAGATCCCATTATATCTTCTCATAATGACTGACTATCTGGTTTCTTCATCAAGTTGCTGTGGATGAGTCAATCATTATGGTAAACTTACCATGATCACGACCTCTTCATAATATTCATCACCCTCCTGAAACGATCTTCTATTGAAATGATCTATTGAAACGATCTTTGTCTCTTGAAACGACCTTTGTTGAAACGATCTTGGTTGAAATCCTTGTCGAAGGATTATCTGTTGATGAATACTTCACAACTCTCATTCATCATCCATCATTGACCATCCATGACCCACCTATCACTCATCTCCTCATCATCCTAACATCAACTCCTCGTCATCATCCATCATATACCCTCTCTTTACCCTTCTTTCTACTCACCATGTTGCTGGACTTTTTTCTCCCGATCGGGAAGCCAAACAAAAACACAAACAAAAAAAAACATATAAGAAAAGGGCAAGGGCCAAATCACAAACAACACCGCTATGGCGAAGAAAGTCCCCCTCATCGAGTTCTTGAAGAGTAAGTACTCTGATCACACGACATAAACATTACTAACATTTAGACCGCATCTACTTAGGGGCTTATGATTATACCCCAAATGATACTTCTGATCTCGTCTACTTCACGGTACAACAGGCACTCCCATACAATGCCTTCCACCTCGATTTCGGCCCACTTCATATCGGTAGCTTGTACCGTTTCGCCGTAGTACTCCATAATATCCTCAATGAGGAGTCAAACCAAGGAAAGGCCATAGTGTTGTACTCAACTACTGACCCTAAAGAGCGCGCAAACACTGCATGTCTCTTATGTTGCTATATGGTTCTCGTACAGTCATGGTCTCCACATCAAGTATTACAACCTATCGCACAAGTTTCACCACCTTTCCAATCTTTTCGTGATGCTGGGTACCTGAATGCAGATTTTGAGATCACGATCCAAGATGTGGTATACGGAATGTGGAGAGCCAAAGAGCGTGGGATGGTGGACCTTACCACATTTAACCTCGAGGAATATGAACAATATGAACGTGTGGATCAAGGTGATTTTAATGCAATTTCAAAAGACTTTATTGCGTTCGCATCACCTCAACAGAAGGGTAGTGAGATTAATGAACCGTTTAGTAAAGTCTTGGATTATTTCTCGGAAAATCAAGTCAAGCTCGTGGTGCGACTCAACTCACATTTGTATAATGCTCAAGAGTTCGTCAAACGTGGAATGCAGCATATTGACCTCATCTTCGATGACGGTACTTGTCCAACTTTGGACTATGTGCGGCGTTTTATCGGTGCTGCTGAGTGTGTCATCAATAATGGCGGCAAGATTGCCGTGCACTGTAAAGCTGGTTTAGGTCGTACAGGATGTCTTATTGGTGCTCATCTCATCTATACTCATGGTTTCACAGCTAATGAGTGTATTGGATACATGCGTATGATCCGGCCAGGTATGGTAGTAGGACCACAACAACACTGGCTTTACCTCCACCAGAATGATTTCCGTGACTGGAGGCACACTATGGTGTTGGACAACCGTCCTGATGAACTCATCGGTGGGTTATTCCCACTTTGCCCATATGAGGATATGAAGGCACGTATGCGCGAGAAAAGGCGCGAGAACCAACTGTTCGACACGAGTTTTCTGACGCCAGTGCGTAGGAGGAAGATTTCTGGAGCATTAGCAAACAAGATCCAGACTGCGGTGCCGAATGACTCTCCTGGTCAACCACGTAAATATAAGGACCAACTGTTGGACATTGCCAACAACTCTGATGACGATGTGGTAGCAACTTATCAGATCGAAGAGCCCGATACTGAGGGTGAGATCCGATATCCCCAACCGATGTCGTTGACAAAGACGACCACTACTACGACTACCACACGCACGGTGAGTACGACGATGCTGCCGGGACTGCCAGGCATGAAGATGGTGAAGAGTCGCTCTGCGTCGCGCGTAGGTAGCGGCAAGGGCGTCGGCGGGTTCCGGGGCGTGAGGAAGATCAGTGGGAAGAGGTAGATGGACAGGGTTTTAATATAGCATATAGAGGGGGTAATGGCAGGATAGGTCGGAGGGGTGTAGATAAGTAAGGGATAGAGGTAGAGGGAGGATGTTTTAGGGGGATTATAAAAGTCATAAGATCATTATGAAGATTATAAAGATATGATTATAAAGATATGATTACGAAGATATGATTACGAAGATATGATTATAAAGATATGATTACGAAGATATGATTACAAAGATATGATTATATTATTGGTTCTCTTGGCTGATGACTCCTGGTCTTGCCAGTCTATTTAGAAAGGTTTATATACTCTACTTAGTGAAGGTAGCATCACCTAAAGGAAATTTGGGATTTCCACAGCTTCGTGGATTTTGTATGCACCTTTGTGGGATTGTCTTCAACATAATCAGGGTGGATTTACTTATCTTGGATATGCTTACCTTGGATACGCTTTGAAGCTTAATTTGGACTGTCTTGGAGTTTACATTGGGCTGTCTTGGTGTTTACCTTCTGTCTTGGAGCTTTGGGCTGTCTTGGACTGCCTTGGAGTTTACCTTGCTCCTCTTCCTCTTCTTGTTCATTCTACTCCTCATAGGTAGGCTCTGTCACGTTAAAATCCTCATTTCCCACTGAAAATGCTAGAATATCGTAATCGGCGAACTTCAATGCCTTCAATGTCTTGTCGTCGAGTTTGATCCATCTATTATCGTAAGGATTTGCTTTATCCTGAGGGACTGCGAGTGCAATCGATTGTGGATCAACTTTTTCTGACTCAACCTCCTCCATGAGTTCTGATTTTGGTACTGGAATGTCACTGTCGTCGTCTTGAAATCCTCCCAGGGCATTGATTGCCTCAGCAAGTTCGGTCTGGAGTACCGGTATTGTTATGTTAGATGTGGTGATCACATATGTGCTTTTTCCTTGTTTGAGTTTGAGGATGATCACTTCGGTTTCTTTCTTAGGTGGCTATATGTTAGTAGTGAGTGCGGTGTAATAACAGTGTACTTACCATGAGGAAGAAAAGTATGGAGAAAGTATATGGAGAAAAGTATATATATTTATATCGAACGCGTGATGAGATACAAGTAATTTTATCCGTGTAACCAAAATCTATTTTATCAGTATTATCTGAGTGAATACCAATTAGGATAAAGAACATACCACTTAGGTCGATCTCCTCCTGTACCAAACCTATTAATTTATTCTCAACAGCTGATCTACCATTAGAAACATTTACCATATAGACATCTCCTTTACTTACCAACCATGAGATCACTTTACCGTACACTTTTGCGCAGACTGCGACGCATCTGTATCCCCCAAAGCTCAGTTTCGGGTGTGGAACTTGAGCAATTCCTCATTGATCCCCAACAATATAACAAGAATATACGACATGAATTGGAATATCACATCAAAGAGGCATTCAGAGACAAATATCCCACCAACGAACGGCTTTTCCAAGCACTTATACATGGGAATAAGGTTGTTGATGCCCTCAGTGACCCAACAAGCCCCGAAATCATCAGAATTGTGGTGGAAAACCGCAAAGAACAGTTCAATAAACAGATCCAGCGTGCTAATTACCTCGCAAATAAACAGGAGGTTCAGGAAGAGATGGAAAAGGGGATATCTGGACGAGATATAAAGCGCAAGCTCGCGAAAATTACCCCTCCAACGCCTCGAGTCGATATCTTTGGCAAATTACAACCATGGGAGCAGAGAGAAGTGATAGACGAAGAATTAGCCAAGAGTAGACATCTTGCCCGGCAACATCTCAACGCGTACTTGCGGGAAAAACAGCGCAGAAATGAGTTACCAATCCCTCAGAATCTCATTGAAGGGGTCAAGCCACCAGAATATCGTCGTAAGTTCACGGTCGCACTGGCCAACAAAACAAAGTATCTCAAACAGGCATATGATATGGAGTACATCGACTCAGTGATTAAGCCCAGTGTTGCGTATGACATCAACATGGATAAAATCAAGTCTATGCAGAAGTATTTGGAGGCAGGGCCATACAAAGTGAAGATTGCGCAAAATATGTCGGGGCCATTTCCTGCGACATACACCAAGTTGCCGTATAACCGACCTCGGGTAATGAAGAAGTTAGCATTGGACATCAAAAAAGCCGCGAGAGCAGTGAGAATAAAAGATGTATGGGAGGGAAGTTCACAAGAGCAGACCAATAGCGATGGAAGTGTACATATTGACAAATGTGGTGACATTTTCCCAAGGCCCTATTATGCTAAGCTTGTGGAAGGAGAGGCACTTTGGGAGCATTTAAGGACGGGAAAACCAATGCAACGGTGTTCAAAAGAATGGGAGTGGTTTTTGAATACGACTTCTACTGCGCTTAAACAAGAGGTCCAGGAGTGCCGTAATGTGTTTAAGGAGCAAAGGAAGGTGTGTTTAGAAGAACGACCGATACTCCAGGAGAAGATGAATGCTTGGTATGACCGAAATGTCGAGCGCTATGAGAAGTTGATGAAGAAGTTGGAGGTCGATGGAGTTTTCAAACATAGTGAGATTGTGAATGGTAATGTGAAGACGGACTCGTATTTTACCAAGTTGCGCAGACACGAACAAGGACTCCCTGTGAATGAGGGGGTTGGAATGGGTAAGAAATTGGGAGATTATGTTGGGGGATTTGATTGGGGGAAAAGTATGAAAAAGTGAGCATAGAGGGAAGATGTGATAGAAGAGGGATAGAAGTGGTAAACGAATAGAGTTATAAATATATAAATGCATATACATGCTCATAAGATTTATAGAAGCATATACATGCTCATAAGATTTATAATATATTCATAGTAGACCCAGTGAATTGGATAGGGTGATGGTGGCCAAAGAATGGTCGGGGGATCCTTAAACAATGGTATTCTTCTCGCCTTCTATATCATATCTCTACATTTAATGTTGTTTCGTCATCGTTGCATTTCTACTGTCGTTGTACTCCTCTATAGATTTTTGAATGCATGATCAGACGGCTGCACAGCAGTACGTCTGGATACCAGGTTTATTCTGATTGAGATCAAGGGCACCACTATCATTTTGTTTTGAACCTTCAATGTAGAGAGATGAGGATTGGACAAATCTTCTATGAAAAGAATAAAGACTTTGGAGATTAGTATCCCATTAATCTTGACCCAACTTGAATCACTCTATCTCTCCTCCACGAATCTCAGATATAGACCCAGAGACAAAACTTTCTGTAGACTAGCAACAGAATCCTATTTTCATCTCAAGACATCTTCACACATGCTCTGCTCTCTATCACTTTCCTTGTCATTTCTTGAGAACTAGTTTGTAGACTTGTTCTTAACATGTTCTTTGTCAAATTGTTCTTTGTAGACATGTTCGTTATCTCTCAATTCTTTTATCTCCTTCTCTTATCTCTCAATTCTTTCACCTCCTTCTCTTATCTCTCAATTCTTTCACCTCCTTCCCTTCTCTCTCAATTCTTTCACCTCCTTCCCTTCTCTCTTATCTCTCAATTCTTTCACCTCCTTCTCTTATCTCTCAATTCTTTCGCCTCCTTCCCTTCTTTCTCCCTAATGACTATACTCACCACCCCAGCTTTTGTCATCAGTTTCATATTCTCCATCTTTTCCATCCTTATCTCCATCCTTTTCAACGATTTCAAAGTCTTCGATCAAGCGAACCAATTCATTAGTATCATCTTTATCATCAACAGTCAAACCACTCATCATTGCCACCACATCCAGTAAGCTATGGCCCTCATCCTTCAATTCACGATGCTTAGACAAGACATCTTCGAGGAAGGTAATACGCTCATATGAGAGTGAACCGATGGGTTCTGTAAGAACTCCCTTTCTGAGGAATAGAGCTTCATTCAGAAGTTGATTGCGGTAGAAGATCAGTGCTTGGTAGTGTTCTTTGCAACAATATTGCGAAAGATAGGTGTTTGGAAGAACCATACTAGGTTTTCGATTATAGATCTGATATTTAGATGGTGATGATTGTCTCGTTGACAATGGACTTCTGTTACATATCAAGTAACCACATTCGTGTTCAATATTGCGTTCTTCGACCACTTCGTCGTAGGTTTGCTGGGTCAAAAACCGGCCAAGAAACTTGAGAAGCTGTGGTGAAGCATAACTATCAACCATGGCTTCAGCGATGGCTAACTGGATACGTTGAGCATCTGCGGGAGTCGGTGGATCATTATGTCCTATGGGATTAATGGACTGGACGAAGGTCTCAAGTGAGAGCGGGTCCATGTTGAAATATGGGGAAGAAAAGAGAAGGAAAGAAAAGAAGGAAACAAAGAGGACGAGACAACAAACAAAATTGGGAAGAAAAGGAGTTAGAATGAAGAGTAGAGATCATTGGTTGAGTATATACAACATACCAAACAAACAATGATATAAACACAATATAAAACTTACAATTACAATATGGATCATACCAACACATAAGAGAACAAAACATCAGAAGATGGTCACCAATCATCCATGTTTCAATCATCAATGATGATCATCGTAAAGAAACTGTCATCCATCTTCTCTTCACTTTCTTTTCATCATCAATATGATATTTGAGATCAATCTTCATTCACAACAGTATGAATACTAGTGGAGGATTCATTAGATATCGATCAATATGCTCTTTGAATTGACTGTATGTCATCATTGTTGTACATCATTGACTCTCATCATTGACTCTCATCATCGACTGTACATCATCGACTGTATATCAATATGTTCATTTCATTGACTGTATATGAATATACTTCTACAATGAAAACTGTCCAATATCATCTTCTTATATCCCCATCTTTTCTATTCATATCTCTAGATCTCTAACATTTTATCACCTTTTTTCTTTATCATTCTTTTTTACAACCATTTTCATGCCCCAACGATCGCGATCGCGGTCCAATTCGCTGCGCCCACTGACGCCTCACCTGTTATCACATGTACCTTCGCACGTCCAGGGTACTCCATCTCATCCACCATTTCATCAGCTCTTTGATCCGCCCAAATCACGCTCCCTTATGGACTTCCTTCATAAGGAGCTCGAGTCCGAACACCACACTCTCGCGGCTGATATCGCATATGAAGAGCTCGTTAACACAATGCACATCCCGTTCCATCTTGAGAAGTTCATGCTCTTCGGCTGGCTCGTTTGTATGAATTCATTTCTCACTGTCTTCACAATCATGCCCCTTCGAATTGGTCTCGCACTCCGAAGAGCTAATTTAGCCCCAGTCAAGCGCGACGTTTTAACTTTGGCATCAATATTTGCAGCGGTAGCCATACTTCTGCCTCCGCGTCTCGACATATCGCGTATGTACCACGACGTTCGTGGCCTGGCGCACATAAAGCTCTATGTGATGTTCGGTGTACTCGAAATGGCAGATAAACTCTGCCTGAGTATCGGCCAAGATGTGCTCGGCGTCTTCCACGCGACGCTGGCGTCGCGCACCCCGGTAAAGTTTGCAATATTTGCACTCCTCCTGCAAGTGTACCTATGCTCACACGCGTATGTGCTCATCTACCAGACGGTCTCCTTACATGTCGCTGCGAACCTGTACCTGAACGCGCTTATGGCACTCCTTCTCTCCAACCAGTTCCTGGAACTCAAGGGCCTGGTTTTCAAGCGATTTGAACGAGAGGGATTGTTTCAGATCAGTATGGCAGACTTGGCTGAACGTTTCCAGCTCCTGTTGATGTTGGGTATCATTGCCGTGCGCAACTTGATCCAACTCCACGCATCACAGGGACTCGTACCCAACAGTTGGAAGTCGTTCAGTTGGATCGGCGCTGTGTTTGGCCCGGGAATCGTCGTCATTGGCTCAGAGATCTTCGTCGACTGGTTGAAGCACTGTTATATCGCAAAGTTCAATAAGTTCCGCCCGCGTGTCTATCACAACTTCGTGCACGTGCTCGCATTGGACCACTCTGAGGGCGATGACATGGCCATGACGCGCCGTATCGGTCTCCCACTCGCGGCCACTGCCGTGTGCGTGTTGCGCATGACCTGTGCAGACGTGGCGTACGTGAGCTTACTGGGAGTCGTGGCTGTGGTGTGTGCCGTGGCTGTCGTTGCTGCAGGCTTCGCGACATTGGTGCTTGTGCGTTTGTTGCTTGGTATAGGCATCCTCCGATTGGGCCGTATTATCACGGAGAACGAGCGCCGGAAGTACAAGAAGGCGCCTAGCGGGACAAGTAGCGGAGTTACTACCGGTGGAACAATAAATGGAAGTATGATTGGAGGTATGGGAACGAGCTTTGGATGGACCACACAAAGTACGACGACTCCGGGGGGTGTTTTGTCGACGCGGAATAGAAAGGAGAAAGAGGAAGGGAGGGATGCGGATTTAGTGTCGGATCCAAGAAGATCCAAGGGGAGAAGGGAGTCGGGGACATGCATAAGGGAGTCAGAAACAAAGGAGGCAGGCAAGGAGGCGAATATAAAGGAGGCGGTAAAGGAATCAGACATAAAGAAGTCGAGTATATCGGGGAAAGAGGAATCGGAAACAAAGGAATTGGAGACAAAGGAACCCGGGACTGGTATGACTCTGCCGGAACCAAGTTTCGGATTAAAAGAAAACATCAATGGGTTAGGAGCTGATTCAACTGATCCCTCGAACGTACGGACTTCGCTTCCCATTCCGCAGTTTGACATTGCACCGCTTGCTATCCCACAACTCGACGTCGCGCCGCTCTCTGCACCGTATTCTGGTCTGAGTGAAGACTTGGTATCTAGCGATGGGCGGCGAGACCTGATGCGGAGACTGGTATCACGGCGACTGGTATCACGACGCCTGTCGCCATCGCGGCGGTTGTCTGTGGAATTGACATTTTTGCCGGGGGTACCCAATACGGAGCCCAGCTCGGTCAATCCAGCTACGCGCTCGTACTTGTATGATGGTGAGGTACCGCCCACGATCGAGGAGCAGCGTAACAAAAAACTCAAGGAGGGAAACGGTAAGTTAGAGCGCGTACATCGATACGAAATGTCCAGTAAAAGGATATGGTAGAAACAGAAGAGATATAATAGAAAGGAGGCATAATGAAGTCATTTTACTATATACAGTAGAGTATGGTGGATTGGGTACTTGTGGTAGATGCAGTCACAAAGAACTAGTAACCTCAAATGCAAGTAGTCAACCAAGTGGCATTCAATCAATTGGTAGTCAATCAAGTGGCAGTCAACAAAGTGACAGTCAATCAATTGGTAGTCAATAAAGTGGCAGTCAACCAAGTGACAGTCAATCAATTGGTAGTCCATCAAATCTTTTTCTTGTCTCCATCAGATTCTTTTTACAGTCTCCATCTTGTTCTTTTTACATCACTTCTTTCTCACTTCACTCTCCTCACTTGTTCTCTCACAAACCGCTCGATTGCACGGCGTGGAGCAGCCATTCTAGCCAGTAATGCCAAACAACCGGTTAACAAGGCTAAGGCACCTGCCTGGTGGGCTGCGGCGAGAGGGATTGGCACCAAATAGATCAAAGTCGAGATACCGAGAGCCACCTGCAACGAGACTAAACCCATTACGGAGTGTGCAGCCTTAACTGCAGCTCTTGGCACGATGGCCTTGTTTTTCGCGATCCATATATGGCCCACTAAAACCAGGAAGAAGGTGGTTGTGGCAAATACACGGTGAACCAACTGAACGGTAGTTGGGTTCTCGAGCAAATTGCGCCACCACAAGTCAGAAAGATCGTCTTTGCGAGCAAACAACGGTGACATCAACTCATTATTACTTGGGATCCAGTCATCACCCATATGTGGGAAGGTATTGTAGATCAAACCAGCATCCAAGCCTGCAACCATACCACCTGACATGGCAGTAACAAAGGCCAAGGCGAGTAAACCGTAGCCAAAAACACGGAACTTCTTCAAATTAGGAGAACGGAGCACATCGAACTCTTTAGCAGCAGCTTCGATATTAGCGACCCATTTGTTCTCGCGAAGAATCTGGAATCCTGTCCAGCATACTCCCAAGTACATCATGAAAGCTGCGCCAAGGTGGGTAGTCAAACGATATTGAGAAACAGTAGGTTTGGAGCGTCTTTGTTTGAGATCTTCCTCATCCAAGCCTGACTTGACCATCCACCAGCCAATGGCACCTTGAAGACCCAAGAGTCCAGTAAGTCCCACAACGGTTGCGGTGGTGTGACGGGTGAAACGACCAGTTTTCCAGAACCATATTGCTGGGAGAATAAAGAACATACCAATAGCTCTACCGACCAAACGGTGTCCCCATTCCATAGAAAAGATGAATTTAAATTCATCTAAAGTGATATGGGAGTTCAACTGTTTGAACTCCGGCAGGTTGCGGTAACGTGCGAACTCTTCCTCCCACTCCTGCTCATTTAAAGGTGGGATGGCTCCGGTGACTGGTTTCCATTCGGTGATCGACAAGCCTGATTCAGTGAGACGAGTGAGACCACCTAATACAACGATACCGAAGATGAGCGTGGATGTACCGAAGAGCCAATATGCGACTGGCTTGGCCGACACAACGGGGTCTTTGATAGTGTTGGCTACGATCGACGTGTTTCTCGTAAAGGTGAGTGAAGGCTGTGGACTGAGTTTTGAACCGCGGAAAAACGACCTGAGTGATGACATGGGCTGTACACGCGCGATACGAGGGCGGAAATGACCAAGTACCGCATTACGCGTGAAGTAGAGCAGGCTTCTTGAAAGCATAATCAGTCGACTCTGAATGGTGGAAAATAAGGTGATGTGGCTCACGTAATCACCAACTCAGCGGCTGCAAAAAGAGAAAAAACTAAAGGACATAAGGACGATTAAGTTTATCACATAAAGGACGGTATAAAAGACGGTAGTTTACTATATAAAACAGGGGAGTTTACCATATAAAATAGGGGAGTTTACCATATAAGAGACGGTAATTTCCAATATAACTTGATTAGTTGTTAGGTGTGATTACTTCATATAAACTCCATAGTCGGTTCATTAAGTACAAAACTTTGAAAAACTATCAAACCTGCCATTAACTACACACTCCTTGGAACAATCTACAAACTTGCGATTATTCTTGGGCAGTCGTCTTTCTATTTGTCATGTCCGAAGTTTACTCACAAGACGCCCTTGTCCTCAATGCAGCATACATCTTTATATCTGTTCTTTTCTGCGCTTTTGTGGCAGGCGGCGCTCTATTTGGAATAAAAGAGTATATACTGCTGGTTCGATTCCACCAGAACAACTCAGCTACAAGTATGAGAGTCCGTGACGCCGACTGGGACGAGCTGAGCGCCGAAAAATCCCAGTCCCCAGAGGTAATCACCAAACCTACGGGTGATCTAGTGGAGGAAGGTACAAGTAACTACCTCCTGAGTTGCCCAAGTCACTATATGGAGACTGATAGCCTATCACATATTCAAACAAGAGTGTCACGACTCGATTTTTTCGACGAGGATTCCCCACCACTCCTATTACAAACTGCTCCGAATATGACATATTCTTTCCATGAGCTCCACCATATCCGCCGAGTTGAAGCCAAACGTGAAAGCTCACTTTTTGCTCGTGATTCCTCAGGTCGTAAACAAGTGAAGTTATCTGCTCTTGTGCGTATTCTGAGCCACATGCCGCAGCTTTTTTTTGCAACCGTTCGGACTGCAGAGAAGGAAGTCGAGGAGATTGTACACCAAATACGTGGATCCGGTGATATTACATCGAAAGCCATTGCTTTGGTGCGTTTCGTAGCCATGGGAGCTCTGAATACCATCTTTGATAATGTTAATTTCTTCTTACTGTCATTTCTGAATTTCATTGAGGATCTTGTGGATTCGGGTTCACTTTTCCAACCGCAACAAAACCCACGTTTACACAAGCTTCTCGTGGATGTCGTGGCATCATACTGCTGGGCACAATGGGCTTATCATAATTATAGAGGGGAGCAAATCACTGAGCAATTTCTGCAACCTCATGGGAACAAAATCTCCAGACAATTTCTACAATGGGGAGTTTTACCTGTGGTTGTATCGCGAGCCACGGTTTTCCGGCTCATGTGCAACTTGGAATTGGGTGTTGCTCTTGCGACGACTATGGGCAAACGGAGGAGGCTTGAGTGTGCTTTCAAGGTCCAAGTTTTGCTAAAACAGAGTGTAGGAGAAGCAACATGTGAGGATTGTATGTCAATGGTTCCAATATTAGGACATGCCATTGCACTCGCCAGCAGTACATCGAGTAAGCTCTTGTTCTACGAGTTATTACGGCTATTGTTGGTTCTGCATGGGTTATGTTGTATGAACGAATATGAGCTTAGTTCGGAGTTGCGCGAAGTTTTTGCGAAGGAGCCCGATCGACGGGTGCAAAAAAAAGCACACGAGGTTGCACAAGAAATAAGAGAGAGGAGAAGGAGAGAAAAAGGGGAGATATGAAATAATTGATACGATCATCATTTGATAAAGTCTAAGAGGATTGATATAGTGAGATGTGAAGGAGATATGTGAAGAGTGTATGTGAAGAAAGTATATGAAGAAGGTATATGAAGAAGGTATATGAAGAAGGTATATGAAGAAGGTATATGAAGAAGGTATAAAGAAGATATGAAATATAAAATGTTTGTAGTAGAAGTTATAATAAGAGATATATGAAGTTCTAATTTGAAATATCATATTCCAATTATCATTATCTTTCAAACTTCCTATATCTCTTTTTCACTGTTCTCTCTGTGGATCTTCCACCCCACTCGTAGAAATTGTGCCGAAAATTACTCAAACAAGTAAAACCACATGCAGCCCAACATATTTGATCGGAATATCAACCATGGAAGATCTCGCAACTATAGTAGATGTAGAAGACCATCGGCAATGTCATCCGAAGAAATGTACTAAAGAACGTCACATATGCGTTAGTTCATATCTTCACTAATCCGTCATGAATTTCATTATCATGACTTATATAACTAAAATTTATCTTATCAACCCATCCTCTAAGCTAAGCTAACATCTAGCAAATCTCAGCTTTTACTTCATCTCTCATTCATCTATCTTTCAATCACCTCTCTATCATATACCTCTCTATCGACTATCTTTATTTTAGTACGATCTTCCCCTCAAAGTCTTTTTCACGTTCACTTTTCCGTCCCATATGCATATTTTAGAAAATCACATTCTATTAAGTAGTTGTGCACGAGGAAGTCTCCGCACTATATATAAACCCATCACCCAATAACTACAAGTATTTGGCAGAACTATATCCACATATCACCATATTTTACTTAAAGTGATCAATTTTGTCCAGACACTGTCATTAGCATATACCTTTTGAACACATCATCGTCTCATGCCTATATTAGAATTGGTCACAGGTGCCGCCTTGGGCTCTCAGCTCTTGGATGCCAAGTACCACATCGCTGAAGACGCTTTCCTTATCCAAAAGGTCGTTCGCACAGTCATCCCTTACCTTTACAATGTTTACCGTCTGAGGGTTTCTTTCTGGTATTCTTTCGAAAACGCCGTCAAAAAGTTCCCCAACAACAGAGCCGTCGAGTTCCCCCGCCCGAAAAAGAATCCACCTCCTGTGAAGGTCGACGCCAATGGTTACAAGATCTATGATGATCAATTCACCCTCGAATCGTTCACTTACACTGAGTTGTACGATATCGTTTTGAGATTGTCCTATATCTTGAAGTATGAATATGGCGTTACTCTGGAGCAAACAATCGCAATGGATGCTATGAACAAACCATTGTTTATTTTCTTCTGGTTGGCTCTTTGGAACATTGGTGCCCTCCCAGCTTTCCTCAACTTCAACACTAAGGACAAGCCATTGGTTCACTGTTTGAAGATTTCGGATGTCGCTCAGGTATTCATTGACCCGGATTGTGCCGGACCAATTCGTGAGACCGAGCCTGCCATCAATTCCGAGTTGCCAAACTGTAAGTTACACTACCTTGATGAAGAGGCTCTCTACAAGAGAATCACCGACCCTAAGCAACCAAAGCACAGAGCTTCCGACTCTACAAGACGCCCAAATGACTCCGACCATTCCGCCTGTGCCTTGATTTTCACTTCCGGTACCACAGGTTTGCCAAAGGCTGGTATCATGTCGTGGAGAAAGGCATTTGCTGCCGCGTCGTTGTTTGGTTACATTATGAGAATTAACCTGAAGTCAACCGTTTTGACCGCCATGCCAATGTACCATTCCACGGCTGCCATGTTGGGTGTATGTCCATCATTGCTTCAAGGTGCTTGTGTGTCTGTTTCGCAGAAGTTTTCCGCTACCTCCTTCTGGACTCAGGCTCGTTTGACAGGTGCTACTCACGTACAGTATGTTGGTGAAGTTTGTAGATATCTTTTGAACTCCAAACCTCATCCAGACCACCAGAGACACAATGTGAGAATTGCATATGGTAACGGGTTACGCAGAGATATCTGGCAAGAATTCAAGAAGCGGTTTGGCATTACAGCCATTGGTGAGTTCTATGCGTCGACAGAGCTGCCAATCGCAACCACAAACCTCCAATATGGTGACTTCGGTGTTGGTGCGTGCCGCAAGTACGGTGCGCTCATCAACTTGATCTTGAACCTGACACAGGTACTCGTCAAGATGGACCCAGATGATGAGGAAGTCGTTTGGAGAGACCCTAAGACGGGCTTTGGTGTTCGTGCCGAGTACAACCAACCGGGTGAATTGTTGATGCGTATTGTTGACGCAAAGAACCCAGAGACCACTTTCCAGGGATACTACGGTAACAAGGGTGCAACTTCGAGCAAGATCGTCCGCGATGTGTTCAAGAAGGGCGACGCTTGGTTCCGTTCCGGTGATCTTTTGAAGATGGACGAGGATGGCTTGTTGTACTTCGTGGACCGTCTCGGAGACACGTTCCGCTGGAAATCCGAGAACGTGAGTGCTACTGAGGTCGAAAACGAGTTGATGGGATGCCGTGCACTCAAGCAGAGCGTTGTGGTTGGTGTTCGCGTTCCAAACCATGAAGGGCGTGCTGGATTCGCCGTGGTGGACCCGCTCGATGAGTTGGCCGACAAGCCTGAGGAAATCTTACTGCGCATCTATGAGCACACTAAGGAGACATTGCCGAAGTACGCTGTACCACAGTTTATCAAGATCAGTAGTGAGATCGAGGTCCAGCACAACCACAAGGTGCCAAAGAACCAGTTCAAGAACCAGCAGATGCCAGCTGGTAAGGATGGAAATGATGTTATCTACTGGTTGAACGGTAAGAAGTACGAGAAGTTGACGCAGGAGACCTGGGACGCTATTTCCTCCAGCAAGGTGAAGTTGTAAAGATAAAGTAGAATATTAGAAGCAATCAGAATAGTGTAGGAACATATGAACCGAGGTGTGAGTTTAAGAGCTTGAAGTAGCCTGGATAGAGCATGTGAAAAACAAATTGCGAGACCACTTGTATATCAGTGATCTATTCTAATTGTATTATCACTACCTTTCGTATTACTGTCGACTACTTTCAAGTTCGATGACTGACTCCCAGCCTCTTTTCTTTCTTACAATTTTGCTTTCTTATCATTCATTATCGTCTACATCCGTTACTTACTTAGAGCTGATGGCAACAACACCTGGCAATTCCTTACCCTCCAACAACTCCAAGGAGGCACCACCACCGGTGGAAACGTGGGACAACTTCTCCACAACACCGAACTTCTTGGCGACAGTGGCAGTGTCACCACCACCAATGATGACGGTGTTACCGGCCTCAGCGCTGGCAACAGCAGCGTCCAAGAGGGACTTGGTACCGTTGGCGAACTTCTCGAACTCGAAAACACCTGGTGGACCGTTCCAGACAATGGTCTTGGCCTTAGCAACAGTCTGCTTGAAGAGCTCGATAGACTTTGGACCAGCGTCCAATCCCATCCAGCCGTCTGGGATACCCTGCTCCTGAGTAGCAGTGCTGGTGTTAGCGTCCTTGTCGAACTTGTCAGCAGTGACGAAGTCGACTGGAAGAACGAGCTCAACACCGTTCTTCTTAGCCTTAGCAACCAAGTGCTCGACGTTCTTAGAACCAGCCTCATCGAAAAGAGAGTCACCGATGGACATCTTGTCGAGGACCTTCTTGAAGGTGAAAGCCATACCACCACCGACAATCAAGAGGTCGACCTTGTCCAACAAGTTGTCGATCAACTGGATCTTGTCGCTGACCTTGGCACCACCGAGGATAGCAAGGAATGGTCTGACTGGGTTCTCCAAAGCCTTAGCGAAGTACTCCAACTCCTTAGCCATCAAGAAACCAGCAGCTCTCTGTGGAAGCTCAAGACCAACCATAGAAGAGTGAGCTCTGTGGGCAGTACCGAAAGCGTCGTTGACGTAGACGTCAGCGAGGGCAGTCAAACCGTCACGGAACTTCTTGACTTCCTCAGCAGATGCCTTGACCTTCTGGCCGTCAACCTTCTTGGAACCCTCCTCCTCAATGTGGAATCTCAAGTTCTCCAAGAGGAAGACCTGGCCGTCAGTGGCAGCATTGACCTTCTTCTCAACCTCTGGGCCGACACAGTCGTCCAAGAAGGTGACGTCTTTCTTGAGGAGTGCCTGCAACTCCTTGGCAACTGGAGCAAGAGAGTACTTGTCGACTCTCTCACCGTTTGGTCTACCCAAGTGGGAAGCCAAGATCACAGCCTTTGGCTTCTTGCCCAAAACATACTCAATGGTTGGGAGGGCAGCCACAATTCTCTGGTTGTTGGTGATGGTCTTGCCATCCAATGGGACGTTGAAGTCAACTCTGATGAAGACGCGCTTGCCAGCGACGTCGAGGTCCTTAACGGAAAGTTTGCTAGAAAGAGACATTTTTGTGTGGTGGTGTCCAAAAAAAGGGAGATCACCCGTTTATATACTTTTTTCAACGGGGTTGTCCGGGCCGAGCAACACACGCATAAACCATCTGGTGATGAAAAAGTCAGGTGAACACAACCCGTCATGAGAGTTTTGCTGTCAATTGATTAGAACTGTCAATTGATATACAATGATCTTTGCTTCATATTTCCGTTACCGTACACGATAGCAAATCCAGTAACGTCGAATCCACGTTTCATGACGTCAAGTTGATGTCAAATTGAAGTCCAATTGAAGTTTTCATTCCAATTGATATCCAATAGTTGTTTATATTCCAATTGATGATCGAATTGACTCTATCAATGGATTGTTGTTGATCGACAGCGTATCCACTGTCTCATGGACTGACTCTACCTTCTAGTATCTTTGTGACATCTCGGAGCTGCCGCATCATCATCTCCGAGATCCACCTTTCTACAACACACAACAGCACAACCCCATCACAACTCTCTTAACCTCACCTCTTACTCTCTATCTACAAACATACACCCTGATGGTGCTACACGTGATTTTTTCACCCCGGTGCTCGGGAGAGAGGATATACCCGGAGATCACGTGAACTAGTCTTCACCTGATGAAGCGGCATGTCCGAGGATCAATGGAAGCGCCACGCGAACGTGAGCATCAAATCATCGCAAATTCTCTACACGGTTATTTAACAACATGTGCACAACACCGCAAATTCTCTACACACTTATTTCATAACATCTGCACCACGTCATCGCAAATTATCCACACGGCTATTACATAACTCGCGCACAACTTGTTTGCCCATCAGGTGTATCATGTCACGTGCTATGTCACGTGCTCGTTCGATCATCTTCGAGAACTTTCGAGAGTGCATCGGGATCAAATATATACTTGAGCAAGTCTTCTCGTTAACGGCATGGACAAATTATTACAATGGTCGATTGCACAGCAATCTGGAGATAAAGAAGCTATCGAGAAGATCGGAGCACCTGATGAGAAGTTACTCCTGCAACTCTTTGGAGCCCCTGATGAGCCTGCACTCATGAAGCAGGCCATCACGGTTGTTTCCAACCCAGAAGCTAAGTTAGAAGACAAAGAGGTTGCATTTGACAACTTCGAGATGTTGATTGAAAACTTGGATAATGCCAACAATATCGAGAACATCAAGTTATGGCCACCCATCATAGCGCAGTTGCTGGTTCCAGAGACCTCTTTGCGTACCTACGCTGCTTCAGTTATTGCAACTGCAGTTCAGAACAACCCATCGAGTCAAGAAGCTTTTATCAAATATGATGGTTTGGAGAAGTTGATTACAATTTGCAAAGAGCGTACCACACCTTCTTCATTGCTCGTCAAGTCACTTTTCGCAATTTCTTGCGTAATTCGCAACTTCGATGCGGGCTACGAGTTATTCGCAACCAATGGTGGCTGGGAAGTGTTCAACATAGATACCAGATCCGTGGATGACAAAGTCAAGCTCAGGATATTATCGCTTATATCCGCCATATTTTCCACGGGACTCGATGCCACGAAGAAGGCCGCCATGGTCAAGATCGAGTTGGTTCGCTTCTTGGCACTGGTCTTGGGTGAACACGCTGGATGTGTTGACAAAGTGTGTCACTTGGTTTGCCAGATGAAGGATTTGGGCTGGGAGTTCACCTCAGACGAGGAGACCGAATTGAAGACAGGTTTAGAGAGAGTTTCTGGCTTGAAGGACAGATTAGATGAGGCCGAATACGAGAGAGCATTGAGGGTATTAGGATAGAAAAGAGAATGTATAGATATCATTATAGGTACGGTATGATAGAGAATCTAATGTAAGAATAAACGAAGTGTTATGTAATGCGGGGAAAGATGAATTAGGGTCCAATTAAGGAAATAGTGCATATTCCAGAATTTGAGTCTAAAATTTACAAGAATTACCGTCAATATTTCACAATTAGAGTCCGTATTCTAGAAGGACTAGACTCCATAATTTAGAAGGATTAACGAGTCCATTTCCACATTTTAAGAGAACTAGAGTCCATATTTTAGAACTAAAGAATTATTTAGCATAATTTGCAGGGTACGTATGGAATTGACACAAATGAAGAATTGTCTTGTAACGTAACTCCAATAGCAATACAACCCTTTGGTATATGTCCTTTGGCTTATCTGTACACCATATACAACCTTTGGTTAATGTCTGTCCTCATGCACAATTCGCACCCTAATTATATGTTGTAACCATGTCGCACTCATAATCCATTATGTCCTAACCCATGCAAGAGATGTAAAATCTTTGAGTTTACTTGTATACCCCATAACAAGCATAGAATCCTGAGCAATAATTCATTCAGGAATACGGGAAACAGAAATACGGACAACGGAAATGCGGGCAATAGAAATACGGGAAACATATCGTTGGTGTCTCGATCGAGCATTAAAAATAACACACCTAGCTTTTACGTCTGATAAACTCTGATCCGTAAGGTATTTCTGCAAACTTGCTTCTTTATTTTCGTATGATAACCCTCCCGGAATGCATTTCGTGTGATATGGAATCTGGTCAGACAAAAATTCCCACAAAAAGTTATTGTGATGTTATTCGTGAAGCTAAATTCTTCGTATTGCACAGGCGGCTCAGCCCTGTTTCGTATACATAGAAATGTCTCTTAGAAGCAACAAATAGTTGATGCATAATCGCTTCTATATTTTAGTTCCGTCAAAGAAGTTCAAAACTTTCATGGGCATCACAAAACGTAAAATCATCGATCTGGCCTGATGCTTTTTGAATAGATCTGTGGGAAGAATATGCTTTCTCGTATTTTTTACGTGCAATGTATTCGCTACTCAAAAATCACTTCTTCTGGATCGCTCCCCAAAAATACTTTCTTTAAGGCGACATCAACACTAGGCGGAATGAACCCCCTGTTGCTATCCTTCCCCAATGTTTCGTTTTTCTCATACTCCAGATAAATCCAATACAAGCTTTTGTACTTTTGCGCCACACGCTCGGCCTTTTGCTCAGTCATCAACCTGAATTGTCGCAACGACTGCACTATTGTCAGGTGCTTATCTACACCCAGCTTGACATAGCCCACGTTACCAAATTCCTGATTTCGCGTGTACTTATCATACCTGCTTTTGGCAACTGCGTATGTGAAATATTCAACCCACTCACCGAGCTCGATCTCATTCTTCGCCGCAAAAATATTGGTTCCAAGATCTAGCTGTACTTTGTTCAATAGATGTTCTGCTTCACGTGCTGATGGCAATTTCGTGGGTTCATTCGTTACCTCGACTTGTGAGGAACTTGGTTCCGCCCCGTCAACTCTTCTCCGTTTGGTCTGTATACCAAGAATTCTTCTTCTATACTCCTTATTCTCCTCGTTCTTGAGCTTATTGATATACAGATCCCATCCGAGAATCACCACTATACTTGAAATCTGCTTCTCAGTCCTCTTTCTTAAAATCTCCTTGGCCGTTTCCATTTCTTCTTTAAGACCACTATTTGCCTTCTCAATAAACTGCTCAGGCGCATAAAATAATAACATAGTCTTTTCTGTGTATCGGTACGGTTTAGAAGGAATGAAGTTATCACTGTCATCATCGTATATCGACGTTGCCTTGCGCTCCCAGAATGCCATTGGAACTTCACTATAAAATCTCCGTCCAGGGAGCGTGACATTTACACTCTCTGAGACGTGGAACTCCATTTCTGCCAACAATTCCTCTCGTCTGCGATTCGATTTGTTTGCCTGTTGTAGCTCCTTTGCGGTAAATGTCCTATCCAGGAGGGGATGTGATAATTCAGCTGTTTTCCTACCACGCTGTGGCTTGGTTGGTGACAGAAGTGCTGGCTCCGAGAAAGAGTCATCAGAAAGCCAATTAGCAATATCAACAACAGAGGCAGACGTGGCAGACGGCTTCTGTGCGAACGAAAATGATGAGTCCTCGATGGAATCGGTTTCATTACGACCATTGGGCTCATAAACTTCTATAGATGCTTCAGATGATATAACGCGGGAAGCTTGGTTATAACCAGAGTGAGTGGCGGTGCTTTTATGAGAGTCTTCTATCAGCTCGGATGCAAATGTGAATGGAACACTGTCACCTAGCCTGGTTGTAGGACTCGAGGAAATGAAATCGAGTTTGGGTGCATTGAGATTGTGATGTCTTATAGGACTAGAATCAGTCGTAAGAGTATTCTGCGGAATTGAGTTCATCTTTGTTTGGCAATCTTTATGAGATCGTTTCATGGGACTTATGCTCTTTGGTATAGCGAAATTATCAGGACTATTGATACCTTGTGGGGAATCAGTATCTCTTTGTCGACTAGCAATACCTTGTTGAGAACCAGTACCTCTTTGCCTCTCTGGGCTAATACGTTTTGGGCTTGACGGTATCATATGATTTGAGAGCACCACCACCGGACTAGAACTATTGATGGTGGATTTTCCATCTACCGTCAAGTTCCTCACATCATCTAATCTTGAGCTATCAGTTTCTGTATCAGAGCTCACGAAAAGCCCTCTTGACTTGGGAGCACGAACTTGTGTCTCCTGCCGAGCATGGTCTTGTACTTCCTGCCCTCTTGACTTGGGAACATAGTCTTGTGTCTCCTGCCCTCTTGAATTGGGAGCACGGAGTTGTGTTTCCTGCCCTCTTGAATTGGGAACACGGAGTTGTGTTTCCTGTGGTATGGAGTGTTGTGATAGAACTACAACTGGGCTCGATGATTCTGTCTTGTGTGATTGCTGTGGACTCGCGTCGTTTTCCTTTGAGTGGGAATTTCCAAACACCTTGAGACTCTGTGATAGCACATTCGTAGTATTTCTAGCAAGTTGTGTATAATCTTTAGTTGTTTCTTGTGGGTTTTCGATGATATGACTAGTGTTGATCTCACTTCCACTTTCAGATGGACTAGATGTTAGTATAATGAGATGAATACCATGAGTACACTTACATTTCTATTAGTTCAATATCATCTGGCATCATTGGTGTTGAATGATATATGGTTTATGTTGATACAATCGAGATCAGCTGTAGTATCTCTCAAAGATGGCTGGGATCCACAGATCTCATATCTTGAAGCGGCAGAAAAGTAACGCGTTTTGCTGCCAAAAAAACTGATCCAGAAGAAAAGTATGGAGGTCACTCAGTTATCATTAAAACTTTAAGAATAATGTAGTATATATATAATTATTAAGAACGTTCCACTTAAACTATTAGGTATGTCAAGAAGTACTTGTTGTCGGATTCTTTAGGAAGTTAGGCGCTTCTACATAACAATTCACATTGATATAATCAAACAACCCCCCATATCTTTGCAGCCAATCATCATGACATACAATCCAACTGCATGGATGATCATTACATACCATCAGCAGACATAACAATCCCAAATACCTACAATAAGTCCTTGTTTTATGTCTATAGAGGTTGTGGTTATTGTGAATTTCCCACCCTAGTAACTTTTTTTTGAACACATTTGTTTTCACCACACTATGTCTCGCCGACGCTCGATCAACCTCCACCATGATTCGTCAGCCACTATTGACGAGTCGATATTTGAGCTCAAGGAGGTGTTAAATACAATTCGTTACGACTGGCCACAACTTCTCCAGGAACAGGCGAATCCCATCGAAATGGCTGTGGGGCTTCTTGATGATACCTCCGTTGGAATGGCACACAGAATGCCAGAGTTTTCACAACTACAGAAACAAACGGGACGCGCGCTTCGTCGTGTGGTGAATGAGCACCATGAACTCTTCAACAATTCAATTGGATCATATCATCAACTCATTCAAACTCTTAGTGAGAGCCAAAACGACGCACATGAAATCAAGACAATGTTGGAAGATACAACACGAGAAGTACACGACCGTTCGGATATGTTGACAGAATTGTCGCAAACTTCGTCAAGATACACGGAATTGATTGGAATTCTAGATGCAGTGGCAGAAGTCACCGCCATCCCAGAGAAGATCGACCGATTAGTTGGTGAAAAGAAAATACATGAAGTCTACGACGTGATCCTGGATGGCTACGAAGCAGCCAAAAAATACGGCTTATGGCAACTCCCGGCATTGGGGTCCATCCAATCTTACTTGGAAGTACAGTCCAATAACCTTTTTGACATGTTAGTTGATGAACTCCAGAATGAGATCTACCTTAAAGCACATGGAGTTGTGCTGTTGCAACTGATTTTGAACCTGAGAAACTCAAAATTGTCTTCATTCAAGCAGCTTTTGCGGTCACTGACAACACTCGAGCAGTATATTCACAATCTGGCGAACCTCGACTTTACGGAGATCGCGGATGCGTTGACAGAACTGTCACGTAAATTCTTATCCCAGTTGACTGCGATGAACGAGAAGGTAAATATGTCCGGTTCCCTCGTTGGGTATGCACAGACTATTGAAGATGAAGGCTACCAGTACATCTTCTTATTGTTGCGTACAGCGTCGAAATTAAACCGTCTCCACCAGGCTGTGGAGGTTTTGAGTTCAGCGCACCATCTGGAAATTCATGGCTTGATCAGCCGTACGACAGAAGAGACTAAGGCAAGACACTTGACGACGTTAGGGAAATTGACCAAGACCCCAGAGATACATACTATCGCGAATGCATCACTGTTTAGTGATAATGCAGTGGGAATACTCGAGGACTTTTTCAGCAGTGTATTTATGAAGCTCCTTGCGGTGTTACAGAAACATAAGGTTGTTGCTGCATGTGTGCGTGAGATCGAAGGTGGGTCGTACAACATGGATGCTGTTTTCCTGGCTATCACGAAGGAGATTGAGCAGTTGATTATGTCTTATATTCATGATCTGCCACATCTCAAGGAGTTCAAAGACATTCTGAGCAACAAGATCAATGACGTTTTGCGCAAAAAGGAACTCTTCCGATTTGAAGACGCAGATGTCGATAGCACCACAGGGCCTGAAGATTTACAAAAGATGCTTCAGGAGATGTTCCCAGGGTTTGTCTTATCAGACGTTTTCAAGGAAGAGAGTAACGGCATTTTCGTTCTGAGCGAAGGATACAGAGGAGGTGTCGAGGTGTTAGTACCACGCAGTATTTTCAACATGAGAATTGTGCTAGAGTTTTTCCTTGTGTTTGTTGCCGGTGCCAATATAATAAGAGGCAAAGACAAGAGCACAGATGGCAAGGAAAAGAGTGTGAACTTTAGAGACTCTCAAGGAGATTCTCGCGATAGTGGACTTTCCCGCAGCAACACAACAAATGATGCTAATGGTGAGATTTACCGCAGCGATACTGTGAAGAGCGTTAACCGCAAGAATATCGAGACATTCGATTCCCCCATTGAGTTTTTCTCGCGCTTCATGAAACAATACTTTATTTCGCATGTGAAGAACTCGCTTGAGTCATCGTTCCAAGAGCTTGTTGGAATTCCATTGAGAAGGGACGTTATAACTGTGGAGAACCACCATATTATCTACGAGAACGCGTTGTCGTTCCAGAAGCTATTTGTGAATGCGTGTGTGATTTTGAATACCAGCATCACGTACAGGCCTGCGATTTCGGACGTTGCTTTGCAGTTCTTGGAAAGCTTCGGACGTGCATACCATGCGCACTATATTGAACTTTTGGATTCAACGAACCCTGTTCCACAATATGGACGCTGGATGAATATTGAGGGCTTAACAGAGACAAGTAAGTTGGTGATGGAGTCCTCTGAGGGTAGGCTTATAGAGCAAGAAAATCAGCTTATGTTAGAACTGATGGAAGATCTTTCAAAGGATGACTGTCTAGACAACGAGACGTTTAACCAAGTGTGTTATTTACTTCTCTCCAGCACGTGGATTTTAACGTGGCTCCCACAGTTAAAGAAGGTATCGACGGGTAGTGAGCCTGTGATAGACGTTGATCATCTCCGCGACGAGTGGTCATTCCTTGAGAATGGTCGTAATCAGGTTGGACTGTTGGACAATGTATTTTTAGCATTGGACGTGAGCGGGATCGGACAGTTCAATGCAATTGTACGTCAATTTGAACAGATTAAGCTGAGAACTACCCTAGCATTGAGATATGACTTGCGGTGTAAGGGTGTGTACTCGATCACACGGTCATTCCTGCAGACAGATTGGAGGCCACTGACGGAGCCAGGTGATGCTGATCAGCACATTGCACTTCTCAACAAGGACGTGTTCCAAATCGATAACAAGTTAACACAGTTTTTGAGTGATGATGAGAGAGATGGTATTTTTGCCGGTTTGGCTGAGTTTTTGAATGACTTAGTTATTCGTGAGTCGCGGAGGATCAGCATAATCAATAATAACGGTATCAAACGTGTCTTATTGAACATCCATACTTTGCAGCAGATGTTGCGTAACGTTTTGAAAGCTCCGGAGGCAATTAACTTTACACGTGCATCGGTATTCTTTGAAATGTTTACTATGAACGAGTTTACATTTTTGAATGCTGTTCAACAAGGAGGGTATGCTGTGGACGAGTACAAGAACATGGCAAGATTGATGTACAGTGAAAAGTTGGCTGATGGAGGTACACAGTTTAATAGGGGCAAGTACAATGAGTTGTTGAAAAAGATTGAGGAGAGGTCAAAATAGACATACGCTACGGATAGATAGATGAATGAATGATTGGCATAAAGTGAAGGTCACTTTGCCTTGTGGAAATCGACCGATTGTAAATTAGGCTTATAATGTAAATTAGGTTTATAATTACACAGGTTCACCATATTGTAACTTTGCACCCAAAGATATTAAATTAGAATATATAATTGTGATATGTGCAGTCATTCCCTATTAATCTATTTCATGGCAAGGATTCCAGATCCATAATCATCATTTCAACAGTGTCTTCCGAAAACACCCTCTGGTCTCAAAGAGAGTTTTCTGGACAACTTCTCGAAGAAGAATCTACCACAAGCCGAGCCGACAACGACACCGAAAAAATATGTCAAAGTGTACGTCATCGCAGCCAACATTAAAGCATAACCAAAAAGATCTGGCAAGAAGCAGAGTATAAGAAGTACGATATCTCTGAAAACTTTGGCCACGATACCCTGAGGAGGTTTAGATGATTGATGATCGAGTTTGTCATTTTCATCAAAATTGACCTTTTTGAAGTTTTCTTTCTCAATAGACGACTCTTCCAAAATAACACCGGCCACCATTGGCAAGTTACTGTGATCCTTCCAAACCCTGTTCTCGAGGTAAAGCTTCAAAAATTCAAATCCACGTGCAATGAATGCCATCGCGAAGAGGAACACAAATATACCAAAAGCCTGTGCTTTGTTTTTAGCACTTAACGTCAGGAAAAGTACCGGGTAGTTCTTAAATTCTCTTGTAAAGTACATGTGCATCGCGCCCATGCTGTGACCACCCATGCTGTGACCACCCATATGCATGCCACTCATGTCACCCATTCCGGTTGAGGAAGGCATTGACGACATTGTCATAGAAGCCATATCGGACATAGTGTGAGAAGCCATATCAGACATGGTATGAGAAGCCATATCAGACATGGTATGAGAAGCCATATCAGACATGGTATGAGAAGCCATATCAGACATGGTATGAGAAGCCATGGACATTGTATGAGAAGCCATATCAGACATAGAGCCCATTGCCATAGAACCCATGGACATTGCCATAGAAGAACTGGAATCCATATTCATCTTCGAAGATATTGTAGTAAAATGGCTTTTTCAGTGCATGGCACTCTTTGAAAGTTATATACCCACATACATGAGCAAATTTCGTCGCTCGATTTGGATCGTCCACAAAAGGTCGATTATATAATCGCTCGATTGGGATGAAAAATGGAGCGTAGAAAAACTCTTCAAAGTTATGCGAAGGTGAAGTGATGATAATATCGGTTTTTCACCAAGTGCTAGTTGATCATTTGATTTATCAAATAGATGAACGATCTTTGGAATGTTTAATCACGGTATAAACACTAGTCAAGAAAGCTGATGTGAGTTGGTTTTCCAAGATGACTGCGAAATTACCTTCCGATCGTACAAGTTGAGCAAATTATTTATATGCAGTTACGTAAGAAGATGTTACATTAGACATGATTGACATCTAACGAAGGTTTGCGAACATTAACTGGGTTTTGGAGATCATGTACTCCGTGGTCGGTTATTGTTGGACCAAATAAAGCCAAGAAGGGATGTTTGAGCGTGTGTTTTTTCATCCAGTGAGCAATTTATATCATTCTTTTGAACATCTCGACAAGAAATTAACCAATAGTTATTAATCTAGTTATTAACCTGAGTTTTAGTTATTAACCTGGGTTTTAGTTATTAACCTGAGTTTCAGTGTGTACATGAGTTTCAGTTATTAACATGAGTTATTAACGTGAGTTATTAACGTGAGTGATAACCGTAGTAATTAACTGTAGTCTTGATATAATTTTCATGTACTGATTCTATTCTTAACATATGATTGTTTTCTTGTAAAAGTCTGCTCAATCACAGTCAAGTAATGGATTTCAGGGTTTATGATACTATCTTACAGCTCTTCAACTCTGACGTAAATTCTTCATTTGCATATCGCTTGTCATCTCGCTTCTGAATCGTAAAGAGTGCATTTGGATATATTTACGAGTCACGTGACACGAACAATGTACGAAATTGAGTTTTTAATGGAGTGGAGCTGAAGGTAATGGTTGTGACAAGTTAGTGTTTGATAACGGTTGTAATTAGTTGTTTTTTTTGTTAATAGTGTATTTAGATGATATTTGATAACGTTATATTTATATGGTTTTTGCTAATATTTGGTTGTTTTTTGTTGATAGTATTTGGTGGGTTTTGCAAGTTTTGTTACTTTTTCCATCATTTCTGGGCCTTTGAAAACCCAAGAATGTTTTCTAAGTATGTGCGGAGATATCGTTTCAAATCTTTTCCGTGGAACTTTCAAGATTACTTATGGTAGAGGTATTGAGGGGTATAAGAGGCGGGATGGTTTGGATAGTCAATTCTACAGATTGTGTCTATGCATACGAGGTCCGAAGAGCCGCAATGTGTTTCCTTATTGGGAACTCCTATCTATAATTTAGTGAAGTACACAAAACAAGTTTGGCCGTGGAAAAGTTTGAAACAAGTATACTCACG
Organism: Kodamaea ohmeri; assembly: GCA_004919595.1. NCBI lineage: Eukaryota > Fungi > Ascomycota > Pichiomycetes > Serinales > Debaryomycetaceae > Kodamaea > Kodamaea ohmeri. The sequence continues at coordinate 1,942,546 of SKFK01000002.1, forward strand.
TTTCAAATTTGACAACTTGACTAACCATTGCGGTCATCTTTCGGTAAAGCGACATCAAAAGTCTGAGAATGTTTTATGGACGATCTTTCTGCACATCCTTCACTTCATTCATGAAAAAAATTTATCCTAGAAAAGGGTTTTAGAAACTGTTGGTCGGCTAAAGACGTTTCAGTCGGGCTTTCACTATATTTTTGTCAAGTGTTCGTAAATGTTCCTTATGACTGTCACTTTTTGGACATTTCGTGTCGTTTTGTGCTCATATCGACATCAATTAGGCTTTTAGTGGGTGAAAAAATACGCAGAATCAGACACCATTTTTGCATTGGTTCCTGGAAGCGACATCAAGCTGGGAATGATGAAAAGTTTGTCGAGAAATGACGACACAAAATATAAGAGGTAAGCCAATGGAGACCTGGCTCAAAATATTACCTTCCCCAAACACTAGATTAACTTCATGAATTAGCGTTTATTCAAAGAAACTTGTATAAAAATAGAGAAACCTAAAAAGAAGCTTGATAAAAATAGCTTCATTCCAAAAAGTTGATTCAAAAATAGCTTGATTGAACCCTTTTTGAACCCTTTTAAAATCTTTTGAAACTTTGAATCTTTTAAAACCTCTTGAAACTTCTTGAACCCTTTTAAAATCTTTTGAAACTTTGAATCTTTTAAAACCTCTTGAAACTTCTTGAAACCTTTTGAATCCTTTTGAAACTTCTTGAAACTTCTTGAATCCTTTTGAAACTTCTTGAATTCTTTTAATACCTTTTGATCAAATTATTAGCTTAATCTTTGACTAGCTTTAAAACCAACATAAAAGTTGTTCTCATTCTTGAAAAATTGCTTCACATAAACTAATACCCCATCTTCATCCTTTCTTTCTCGACATTAAATTTCTTAAAATAGTCCGAAAGTTGTGTTGACCGACTCTTGTCAGGGTCCCATCGTCTAAGTTATTTTTTTCGGAGCCTACGCTGCTTAATGTACAATCTATTATTCTAAGAGGATCGCATGGTGCCATCGCAGGCACAGGGGTTTGCGCGCGGGTATCGGAATACGACATCGTGAAATGAACAGCAGTGGTTACGATCATTATATCCGTGTCTGTTGGCAGTATGTCTGTTATCTCTGTGTCTGTGTTCGTCTGTCATGTCTGTCTTCATCTGTTTGTCTGTCTTCTCCTTCAATATCTCCAATCTCTCCCGATATTTTTTATCATCACTCGACCTTCTACCTCTTTTCAATATACTGACACTTCGGACCACTGCCTAAAACATGATCCTCCAACCACGAGTTTGCCGATGCAAAATGCACACCACACGCCAAGCATGAACCCGATAATGGTAACTTGTCCGTTAATGTGTGCGCAGTCTTGCCTTTGGGATCCTCGAACTTGAAGTGGATATGCAATAAGTGCTTTTTGTAGTCATAAGGCCGGTTAAAATTTTGTGTCTTGTGATTACACATGTGCTTAGGGTAGACGCACTGGAAGCGGCCCACGTCATCATGAATACGCATATGACGCGAGATATCCCTGCTGATAAACTTGTTGCACACAGTGCACACAGCACCCTTTTGTTTCTTCTTCTTCTTAGCTTCAGTTGGGTCAGGAGATGACTCCGAGTGTGTCGATTCCGGCGACCCACGAATATCGAGGTGCTTGTCTACAACCCTGAGAACATCTGGCCGGAACTCATCCACTGGTGGCCGACTGGACTCCAGGCTCATTGGCCCCGCATCCAGATATGACTCCAGATGTCCCATACGGTCCAGATATGACTCCAGATGACCTATACGATCCAGATATGACTCCAGTTGTACCACACGGTCCAGAAACTGGCTCATTCCATCCAGAAATTGGCTCATACCGTCCAGTAAAGCTCCACCCAAAAGGTCCTGTGTCACTAAACCCTCACCCAAATTTCCCACCACTTCATCCAAGCTCGTTTCTCCCAAACTGGCATTTCGGAAACTTTGGTGGCTGCTTCTATCGTGAAGACTTTGTCCACTTTGGTAACTTTCATCATGATAATCGTCATTGTAGTTGGCTTCTCCATGATTGCTACTCTTCGCAAGGTTATCTCCTTGGTTTTTCTTTCCAGGATAGCTTTTGTCCTGATAACTTCCTTCAAGTTGGCTTTCGGCATCCTTAAAACCCTCGAAAAACAGGTCAAAGTCACCGGCAACGATATCAGGTGTGAGTAAGTCTGGATCACCCACATCAAAGTAGAAACTCTGTTCAGGAGGTTTCATTGATGGAGTAATTGCTCCATACATAGAGTAGAGATCATCACCTGCAAGCAGTGAAGAGATATTGCGACCACCTATACCTCCACCAACACTATCACCAACACCACCACTTATACCAACTCCTCCACTTATGCCAACTCCACCACTTATACCAACTCCTTTACCAATACCTTGTTCATTTCCAATCCCTTTACCAATCCCTTGTCCAACTCCTTGTTCTTTCCCTTCGTTTTCAACCTCTCCTCGCAAACGACTGAATTGTGATGATGGTACTAACTGAGGTGTACCAACACGGGGTTGTGCAATGTATTGATTCATCAGGTTTGGAGTTAAGCGAGGCAGTTTTACCACATTAACAGAAGGTTTTGCGAGATCACCAAGGTTGATAAAAAATGGCCGTTTAGTCTTTTCACCTGTTCCATTAGCCTTTTTCACCCCAGATTCCGGCCTTTTCGCCTTATCACCTGTTCCGTTAGCCTTCTTCATTCCTGAATCCTGTCTCACTATCTTCGGCCTTATCTTACGAGGAAGTGTTTCTGTATTGGATCCTGTACGAATATGGCCAGCGCTAGCACTTGACCCTGTACGCATATGACCAGCACTGGAAGCTGTAAGTGCACCTGTGGCGATATTTCCACTAGCACTACGAGTGTGTGACACACTCCCTCCAATCACTGGACCAGCGTTTTGGGAATAATAAGTACCTTGATTACCAAAGGTGTTGGTATAGGAGCTATTGTACGTGGACGGTCCAGGGACGGAAAGATAGTCCTGAGAATATACTTCGTTAAATTGCGAAGGGTTATCAGGAGGGAGTTGATAGTTATAGTTTGGGTTTTGGTAGTTCTGGGTGTTGTTGGGATTTTGGGGATTTTCGGTGTTGTGGGGATTTTCGGGATTTTGGTTGTTCCGGTAATTTTGGCTCTGATAGTTGGGAATATTGTTATAGTTTTGGTGAAGGTTGTAGTTTTGACTTTGATGATTGTGATAGTTATGAATGTTGTAGTTTTGTTGATAGTTTTGGTTGTGTTCTTGGTAGTTTTGATTGTGGTCTTGAGTGTGTTGGCTGTGTTCTTGGTTATGATGGCTATGTTCTTGGTTTTGATGGCTGTGCTCTTGAGAGTGTTGATTATACTCTTGGTTATGCTTATTGTGATGATGATTATTGTGATTTTGACTATGATCTTTATGATTATCCTGACGGCCATATTCATGCTTGGATTGTGGTTGCGATTGGTCCATTGTCAAATAATTCTTGTAGACGAATTGACTATGTGGCTGTGTAGATCCATCATGAGTTGTTGTAGTATTGAACTGACCATTAGTAGCATTTCCAGGCTCTGTGTCTATGTGGATTTGTTCATGATAATAGTTATGGTCGATCTTGGACGACGGGACCAGTTTGCTATAACTGAAGTAATCGAAGGATTCTGTAGGCTCCGCAACCGCCGATGGAAATGCATACCATTCGGCAAGTCGACCTCCAGGACCCATTCCGTGGCCCGCATTGGGCACACCTATGTGAGCGTGATTCATATCGCTGTTGGTTTTCATCCCGTCGGGGTCCATTGTGGTAGATATTTCTCGAGTAAAAGGTGACTGCACACAAAAAAATCGTGGAGAGAAGGACGAGAAGGAAAGGAGAAGGCGTAGAAAAAGTCAAGGAACGGAAGGTAATAAGGAAGAGTAGAAAAGGTCAGAGAAGTAATAAAAGAAGAATAGATAAAGAAGGAATAGATATGATAAAGAAGGAATAGATATGATGAAGAAAGAGTAGATATGGTAAAGAAATAGTAGATATGGTGAAGAAATAGTAAGAAAGAGTAGATATGGTGAATGCAGAGAAAATTAATATGGAGGAAATGAATTGATAAAGGATGGAAATACATGAAAGTAATGGAATTTATGGAGAACTTGATGAAAATGGTGAATATATGGAGAAAATGAAATAGAAGAAGTAGTCGATATCTCTTGGATACAACTCGGTTATGATTCCTAATATGTGAAGAAATGCGAATGAACTGATTTTCTGAATTTTATCACTAGTGAGCCAATGGTAAAACGAAAGTAAACCACATTAATTATGAGAAAATGATAAGACTGAGTTGTCTTTAATGAAGATAAGCTATGCTATAAGGAAAATATGAGTTATGTAAACTCACGTGCATCTTATAAGACATGATTGATATTCTAATGGATATATATCACGTGCATTACCCATTTAAACTTTATATTCTTAATGACATCATAGAATCCTATTTTTTCTCACAACGATTCTTCCATTTGGTCCATCTGTCTTCTCTTTTCCCATATCATTCATTTTCTCATCGTCTCATCTACTCTTCATCTATCATGTCTTCATCTATCTTCATCTATCATGTCTTCATCTATCTTCATCTTTTCTTCTCCCATCATATCTCTTCTTCTCCCATCATATCTCTTCTCCCTTTTCTTCTCATCCTCTTTTGTTCTCGCTTCTCTCTTTTCTATGCCATCTCCGGAGCTGACCGAAAAAACCATCCGCCTTACATTTCGCAACCAAATTCTAGAAACGTCTTACGCACGTTCGGGTTTCCCGTATATGCGCCTTTCACAACTTTTCTTCATAGAAGCCGCCCTCCATCATAGAAGGTTTCACAAAATAGTCTTCTGGAAGATTTGTCGTGCAAGACCGGGGCTCCGCTGCAAATCTCTTTAAGCGACTCACTTTGTGTTGAGCAATGACTTTCTACCATCGTCTTGTTACGGCATTGTTACGACACTGTCACAGAATCGAAAGGAAAAGAAAGAAGAAAGAAAGAAAGAAAGAAAGAAAGAAAGAAAGAAAGAAAGAAAGAAAGAAGAAGAAAGAAAGAAAGAAGGAAGGAAGAAGGAAGAAAGAAGAAAGAAGAAAGAAGAAAGAGAGAAAAAGTCACATGAAAGTATAAAGTTGAAAAAATCAGATTGATGCGAAAGGATCATGTAAGGATGACGTAAAACATGAAGGATAGTGAATATGGAGAATTATGTACATTAGCATACAGCCAAGTATTTTGTCAAGTATCAAACCATTACGGCCTCATGTCCGTTATTCAACAGTTTCAGTTTCAGTTGTTAAAGTCCGAGAACTCAACCAAAGTATCGAGAAGCCTCATAACAGCAAACACAAGTCTCGACCAAAGTACTGAGAAGCCTCAGAATCAAATCAAAGATCCCTTGATGGAAGCTTCTGAAACAGAATGCAGCTCACTAAGCCTCATAAATAAATCATTTCAAAGCCTCTGATGGAATCGTACATAGAATGCAAAAAACCTTAGAAATAAAAGAAATAGAAGAAGCCTTAGAAATAGAAGAAACCTAGCTTGAAAAAGAAGAGTTAGAAAGAAGTAGCGTCGTGAATCTTAAAACCTATGTGTTGTCTTAATATCAATTGCATCAATTTTCTAAGATCAAGTTGACAGTTTTTTGTGATATCTGGTAGATGTACTTCGCCATCTTTTTCGGTCAGATTATCCTCTTTCGGCGAGATTATCCGGATAATTTCCGTTTTTCCATCATTCCCGGTTTTCTTCTCTTTCTTTTTGCTCTTATCTCCATTCTCTCTTCCATGTCTTCTCTTACTCTATGTCATGTCTTCTCTTATTCTATTCCATCTCCTCCCTCTTCCCTCCTCTCTTCATTTGTCTTCTCACTTTTTACCCTTTGCGGATTAAAAGACTTCCCAAATAGATGTACTCCCGCTTCGTCTATGCATAAGCAACTCAATATATTTTGTCACAAACCTGTAAGGGTGACCGAGGAAGTGTTTCAAGTAAGCATTGAGTGACCATATGCTGGTATCCACGCTACTTGTGTTTCTTTGCTATTAACGCCAGAATTAATCGCTGTGCTGGATAAACTAACGTTTTAGAGGGATCTGAAGTGCAACAAACCGCCTGAGTACAATACTTATCCCTGCGTACGTTCGGTAAGACCAGGTACTTCCGCGAATTGCATGGGTTCTGCAGTTTAAGCGATGACGCCGGCTCACAAAAGATGTTGCTTAAGCGGTCTCTTACTTCTAGGAAGTCACTTTCATGAATTTATGAAGATTCAAACGCGGCTCATCGAATGACTAATGGTGACCCAATACGATCTTTAGGCCAAGAAGACAAAAAAATACGAGGACACACAAAGACATAATGTCGGACAACTGCAGAGGATTCTGCATGAAGAACACGGCATCTCACGCCCTGGAAGGGAAGTTCCTGACTTCGAAAAGGTTATGAGATGGTCCCATAATAGAACATAAGGTGGGATGGAAAGATTCAGGGTATAAGAAGATTTAGGTAATAGATTCAAGGTGATCCAAGAAATTTCAACAAACGAGGAGATTCAAGAAAACCTGATCGAAGGAAATTCGAAATGATTCGACTCAGATGATCCAAATAGTTCAAACGATCCAATAACACTCAAACGATTCAAAAAGATTCAAAGGATTCAAAAAGTTCCAACAGAATGTTCTCCACTTTAGCATAAACTTCAGACATTTTCAACTTTCTCGCTCACATTCTTCTATAGAAAACACACCATATCTTGAAAATTATTTATGCTCATATAAAGCTTATCCAAGGTTTATACTTCTCCAGTCGACCTTAGATGGATAATAAGGGACCATAATAACTGATTTGACTTTTTGACTGAGATTTTTCAAGTTGTGTTTTCTTTTAGTGTCTGGTAAACCTGTGAATATTGGCAGCCATCTATCTTTCATCAATTTCAAGCCTGCTTGTAATTCCTTGTATATCCATCTTAATGATGATTGCTATAAATGTTCATTCTATCTTGGTATCATTATTGTTGGTATTATTGGTATTGGTATTGTTGGTATTATTGGTATTGGTATTGTCGGTATTATTGGTATTTGTGTTATTAGTGGTATTCTTGATTATTCTACCTGGTTCTAGATATTGCTATTGATCATCCTCGTTCTTCATCCTTCTTCTTCCTATATCTTCTTCCTAGTTTTATCATTCTTATTCCTGATCATTCATCTTGATTGATCATTGACCCTTTTTTCTTATTGTGGACTTTGCCTCTTTTTTGCCACCACAAATTACTTTGTATTGTAGCACTGTTAATCAAACCTGAAGGTCAGCCACATCAAAAGGTCAATCACATCAAAAGGTCAACCACATCAAAAGGTCAATCACATCAAAAGGTCAATCACATCAAAAGGTTAACCAAATTGCAAAATCAACCAAAGCTTAAGGTACCACATCTCAAAGTACCATCTTAACATACCACATCTTAAGGTCAATTACATCTCAAGGCCAATTATATCTTTGGCCTACTCACATCTCAAGGTAACCAACATTAAAAACCTTTACTTCAACCACTATGTCTGCTTTCGTTTTAGGTAGCACCGGCCTTGTTGGAAAGCTGATTCTTGCTGAATGTAGCACCTCGCCACAATTCACTTCCGTTACTACTGTATCCAGAAGACAGCCAGAGGAAACATCTACCAAACTCAAGGCAATTGTCGAGACTGATACCAAGAAGTGGCCTGAAATTATTGCCAATGCTTCATCATCAGTCTTCTTCTCTGCTTTCGGTACTACTCGTAAGGCTGCAGGTTCTGCTGATAAGTTTGTGGAGATTGATTATGGTATCAATTATGAAGCAGCCAAAGCCGCAAAAGAAGCTGGTGTTGATACATTCGTGCTCATTTCATCTGCTGGTGCAAATGCAAGCTCATTCTTGCTTTACCCACGCACCAAGGGTGAATTGGAGCGCGATGTCATCGCTTTGAAGTTCAAGCGCACATTGATTTTCCGTCCGGGAATGTTGTTGGGAGAGCGTGGAGAAGGTCGCGGTGGTATGGAGCAGATAGCGAGCGGTCTTATCAGTAAGGTAGTGGGTACACCACTAGCATTCCTTGGATTCCCAGTGTATGGCGATAAGTTAGCGAAGTTGGCTGTGAAATTGTCAGGTGAGGGTTGGAAAGGTGGTGATGAACCCGAAGTGCGCATCATCGGATGTAATGAAATCATGAAGACGGCAAATGAGTTATAATTGAAGATATGTGAGAGTTTGTAGAAAAGGAGGGAAGGGAAGTGGGATGAAAGGACAATAAAGTTAGGGAAGTGGGATGAAAAGGAATAAGGTTAAGGGAAGTGGGATGAAAGGACAATAAAGTTAGGGAAGTGGGATGAAAGGACAATAAAGTTAGGGAAGTGGGATGAAAAGGAATAAGGTTAAGGGAAGTGGGATGAATAAAGTTAAGATAAGTGGGGATGGATAAAGTTAAGGAAATGGGGAAAGAGAATGAAGGGACAAGAAATGACAGAAAAGGAATGCTAGAAATAGAATGCATAGAGATTGGGAGATTCAAAGGAAGTGACAGAAATAGAGAAAGAAACTCAAAGGAAGTGACAGAAATAAAGAAGACTCAAAGGAAATGACAAATGCAACTCAAAGGAAATGACAAAGGAAACTCAAAGGAAATGACAAAGGAAACTCAAAGGAAATGACAAACAAAGGAGACTCGAAATGATAAAAGATTGGGAATTACAAGAATGGAAGTGACATAAACACAGAAGAGATTCATGAGAGGAAAATAGGAGTCATAACTGTCATTTCTTAAATACTTTAGGGGTAAGATATTCGAAGTAGATTAGTTTTCGTTAGATTCACTTCAGGGTTCATACTAGATTTAAGACAATAGATTTACACTCACACTAGAATCAGTGTTCACAATAAATTTACACTATATTTGGACTAAATTCTCTTGACATTGACAATCCATTAGTCAATCACTAAACCTTCTAGTTAGTTTTTACACAGTTTCAGTGCAAAAAGGGTTGTATTGTCTTGATGTATTTGCGCGCTTGATTAATTTGCGCTGGTTTGTCAATTAGCGCGCTTTTTATCTATTTAGTCTATGATTATTATCTTGGATTTTATTAATCCAAGGTTATCTTTATCATGGTTTGATGCTTTCTTTGTTTATTTTGTTTATTTGTCTGTCTTTTAATCCCTGGTTCTATACCCTGGCTTTCAATTATCTTTATCCGTAATAACCACGGATATCTATTTAGTCTATTCTTTCTATTTATTCATTCTCTATTCATTCTCTTTATTCTTTATTCTCAAATTTTCACTATTCTATAATCTATTCCTTATTTCAATCTATATTTCACATAATCCCATCTCATCCTATCCAATTATCAATTCACTCTTATTCCTGAGACCATGCCGGTCCGGCGAACCTCTCATACACTTGCTTCTTATGTTCCCATCAGTCTTGCCGAAACGGCGATCTCGCCGGGGCTCATAATGGGTGCAAAACCATTGCATATTACTAATTGTCATAAAATACAGAGAATGCCGAACGTTCTCCAAGCTTCGTCAAGAAAGCTTGCAGTACTGTGGTGTTGCGACATATTTGGCGTCTTGAACGATGAATTTGACAGTGTTGCAGGTACGAGCAGATATTCTAAAAATTGACGGGATGGAGTGGGTGAAATTATGACAGAATATCAAAATTATGACAGCATATCAATTTGTCGTAATTTCACTCATGCCAAGTCTACAGAGTTAAAAGATCTGGATCTTTATGATACGACTTTAGTATTGGGACCCTTAAATTCACGTCACACGGCGTGTAATACAAGGCTTTGCTCGTAGCGATAATATATGAGCCATGGTCCCATGCATAGACCACCTAAAACACGTTTTACTTGGTATCCTTACACTGATACAAACCCTTTGTGTTGGTGTTTTAGGCCGAGAATGAACGGGTTATGAACACTGGTCCGGGAACGGACAACGTTCGGCCCGTAATCGGCGGTGCAGTAGATCCTGATAAGCGATTTTACCCCAAGGTGCTGAACTTTGACAGACATTAATTGGTTTCGAGCTGGAATGAGAAGATGGTAATAATGATGAGGTCAAGAAACTAGCAATGACAGGGAAAGTGCACAGAAAAGACCACAAGAGGGAGAAAAAAAGGGGAAGAGGGGAAGTTGAAGGAAGTTAAGAGGAAGTTAGAAGAGAAGTGAGGAGAATTAAGAGAAGAGGAGAATAAGAGAAGAGGAGAATTAAGAGAAGAGGAGAATTGAGAGAAGAGGAGAATTGAGAGAAGAGGAGAATGAGAAATCAAAAGAATCAAGAGAAATGACGAGAAATGAATGTATACGAATGGATATGAATAGAAATTATGAGAAGAGAATGAAGTAGATATTATAAGAGAATGCAGTAGATATTATGAAAAGTGAAACTAAGGAGACCTTGAATAAACATGACTCTGAAAGTAGATCACAAATTTAATTGCTAGTATTTGAGATTAACATTGACTCTTTTCCCCACGGCAATGCGAAAAAAGCTCAAGCTTGGCATATTTTCCACACCCCATCCACTTTGCGAACAATACGTTTGAGAGCGACCCTGATGGTTCTGAGGCACGCGATGAATTTGGGCAACTCCACACATCACCTATATAGTGCCGCCCGGCTTTGCGCCTGTTTCACGGGGACAGTCGGGAGAAGATTAGGAAATGGTTTTGTCGCCAAGCAAACTTGAAGGATGATCCAACAATAGAATGACAAGAGGAGATAAAGAGTAGCATCAAAGAGGAGCATCAAAGATGAGAAGTGATGAAAAAGGTGAGAAGTGAAAAAAGGTGAGAAATGTTGGGAAAACATTAAGAGTAAAGAATTTAGAGAATTTTTATGATGTTAACAAGATGATAAAGATATTGAAGGTAAATAAAGATGTAGGTGACAAGATGATAAATTGTAAGATGATAAATTGTAAGATGATATTGTAAGATGATAAATTGTAAGATGATAAATATGTTGTAGGTGACAAGATGATAAAGATGTTGTATGATAAAGATGTTGAAGGTAAATAAAGATGTAGGTGACAAGATAAATATGTTGTATGATAAATATGGTGAAGGTAAATAAACATGTTGAAAGATGTTGAACAAATACGATCAATGAAAATGATAAAGTTGAAGTTGTATCCTTTTCAGTTCGAATGTATTATGAATAACTTGTACGCCTCTAATTGTCTACTCTTCACAGAAATCGCAGCCATTTTGCGCGCACGGAAATTATGTTGCGGCACAATTGTACAGAAAAGGAATGTGAGGCACACGGAAATGACGTACAAGTAGTGGGATGATGCGCGAGTGGCGCGATGTGCAAGGGGAATGGAAGATGGTCCAGGGAACGAGGCGATGAAATGATTAAGGCGATGAAATGATTGAGGCGGTAAATTAGAGATCTTTAAAGAAGGGAAGGTAAAAAGATGAAAAACGATAATCCGAATAATTTGTACTCATATTGTTCGGTATGTGATTCTATTGATGTTCATTTACTTTTATTGAATTATTGTATTCTACTATTCTTCATCTTCTACTATTCTTCATCTTCTACTATTCTTCATCTTCTACTATTCTTCATCTTCTACTATTCTTCATCTTCTACTATCTTCTACTATAACTATCTTTTATTATCACTATCTTCTATTATCTTCTATTATCTTCTCTATTCTACTCATTTTCTTCATCCCATACTTCTTGTCTCTGCCACCTTTTTTCGCTACTCATTTTCTTGTCATTCTCGCTAATTCGATTTTGTCTACCGCTAATTTTGCGGAGGTGCACCACAAACTCTACCGCCGAAATCCAGTATGGCGCTAATATCGTCGCTAATTTCGCATTGTTCCGCCTGGTCTAGACAATTATTCGCACCCACTAATTCCTTTATACCAAGTATTCTTTCAATAAACCAATTACTTTAAGGTAATTCAAGGTACTTCCAAGTAGTTCTAAGTTCTTTCCAATAGTTGTATATGAAGAATTTAAGTATTTCCCACTAATTTTCTATCCCCTTTTCCATCACGTCCCTATAACCTAAACTTTTTTTTAGCGACAACTCCTTCCTCCTCCCCCTCTACATTTCTTTTATTATCTCATCATTAATCTATTCATGTCTATTAAGCCCAAAGGCATGCTACTCGATGCAAACACACCGCCTGTCGTCGTCGTCGGTGAGAATGTGTTGATCCAACCAGTCCTTCCCAACAAACCTCGTCCCGCAAGGGCATGTTCCCCAGTGATGCAACTTGTCACTTAAATTGTGCAAGCGCTTAACACAGGGGTCGTCGAACTTGAAGTGGCGGTTCAAGAGATGTTTTTTGTAGTCGTACGGACGATTGAATTTGCCCGACTTGTGACGACATTGACTCTTGGGGAACTTGCATGTAAAGCGTGATTCCAGCTGATGTGTACGCATATGCCGCGACATGTCGCGTGTAATGCGTTTACCGCAGATGGTACACAGTTTATGGTCCACAAACTGTGACTCGACCGGCGGGAGCATAATACTGCTGTTAGCATTGAGGAGCGTTGTCATATCCGGATACTTATTAACGTCGATCTTAGCCGGAATTTGAATCGCCGACATTGCCGCCTGCAGGGGTTGCTGATGTTGTTGCTGCATCACATCGTACTGCGCAGCAGTAACCCTATTGTGAATTGAAGAGGCAGCAGCAGCAGCAGCAGAAGAGGCAGCAGCAGATGCACCACTGGTGCCACTAGTACCCGATACCAGTTGGTGACCAAGCATATAGAATGGCAGATTGGCCGGTGAATAGTCCGCAGGGTTAGTCGGTTCCGCGTACATATACGACTCGCGATAGTCGTACTCCGGAACGTCCTCATAAAAATGAGAGTGGGGCAAAGGAACATGGTGATTGCTCATATCGATCTCGAGGTAGTCTAGAAAGTCTCTTTGTTGTGGCTGGAACGCGACGAACGGTTTCATCACTTGATCGTGTTGGTGATTGAGCAACTTCATGGGTGATTGGTGAGCACATGGGAATGAAATGTATTTATATTCCTCTCGTGCTGTGTGGAAAAAGAAATCGTTGCAAAATAATCGAAGCGAGAAAATATTCAATTATTTTTTGGCTTAGATATTTTTCCCATCCCTAAGGCGTCAGCTGCAGCAGACATTTTCTTGTTTAGTGTCTGTCGACTCGAGACATTTTTTGTCGGCTTGTCGGAGATCCCTGCAGCCGTCGACGGCACATCGTGTCAAACCGACAGTCGCATAAAAACTGAATATTGAGCCTTTGACCTACACTCCACAAAACCAAAGAGGACAGAATCATAGAATGAAAATGTCCTAAAATGAAAATGTCAAAGATCTAGACAAGTAGAAAGACTGGATGAAGAATTCAATCTTGAGGGCTATTTTCGATTTGAAAAGTATGATGGGAATGTTTTGGGGGAAATATCATACCTACTAAAGGTAGGCTTAAATGTTACCTCATTCTCGATGTCCCTTCATTAAGCGGCATCAATGGAATAAAATATCTCAATAATCAGCTAATGGCTTACCCATACTTCCAACTATGGTCTATGTTGTTCTTTCTCATTATTCTATATGTTTATCGTCTATCTGATACTGTTCTTCTCAACTTTTTTCTTTTTTCATATTCATGTATTCTGTCATCATTGTATCAATTCTTCTGTCATATATTAATCACCCTTTTAATGATAGAATCTATTTATTAATCTCCAACGATCTTGAATCTATTTATTAGAATATTTAACAATCATCTCTAACGATCTTTAATCTATTTATTAGAATATTTAACAATCATTACCAACGATCTTCAATCTATTCTCATAATTTCATCTATTCTTTTCCATTATCTTCATTAACTTTTTTATTATTTCTTTCAATCATCTCCACCTCTTTGCTACTCTTTCCCCACTTTGCTCAATCTTTCCCTTTTTTCACCTTTTTTTTTCACTTTCACCACTTTTTCTTTTGTAGGGTACCAAACGAGACGCTCCCATCATCATGACCTCTCCCTCATTATGACAACTTTCCTGTGCTCAAATGAATATGACCTTCACTTTCAGAAATCCCCCTCATACAATCTCATATATTATCCATGCATGAATGGCTGCCCTGCATCTGTCATTCATTCGGTGTACTTACACCCCCTCGTCGGCGAAACTGCGTTGTTGGCGCCTTCTACTGCCGAAACGAGTTTTCTAGAACAATTCGTCCGCATGCTCGCGTAAATGCGAAAAAAAAAAGGCGCTAATAACAGGCGTTAGCAGCCCGAACTCAGTTTACGAGTTGTCATGTCCATACCCTAAGGCTAGGGAAGGAGTCGAGGAGTCTAAGCAACCTGATCTCATGGTCAGTATGAGAGAAACACTAAGGGAAAGAAAAGAAGAAGAAGTGAAGTACAAACATCATTTGCATTACATCAACTACATCAAGTGATTACAAATATTACGTCGATTACAAAGATCAAGTGGACAAAGCGAAGATCAAGTTTACAACACAAAGAATAACAGATAATCAAGGGTATAAAGCAGAATGTATAACAAGAAGAGGTAATACTAAGACTTAACCAGTGAGGCGGTTCATACTTAACCATAGATAAAGATGAGAGAAGAATAGAGATAATTACATGAAATCGACATAATTACAAGAAAAAGACGATATCACAAAGTATATGCAAAGAAAGAGATACATTGAAATCACATGTTCGCCAAATGCTCTCTGCATGTTGAACTGTGCCCGCTTTTTAGGTTGGGAATTTTTCGCAAACTTTTCATGTACAATTTTTTCGATCTCGGTTGGATTTCTTGACATTCTCATGGTCTAGTACCGCTTAGATTTCTTGGAATTTCAGATCTTGATAATCATTACTAAACCATATGTATACTTTTATAGTATGTTATCATTATTTTTATTTGTTCACTGTATTCTGTGTGTTTCTTTCCTTCACTTCTCGCACATTGTGCAATCTCAATGACGTTCAGGACCGCCACATCGCCCCATTACATAATTAGGGCGTGACAGCATTCCGTGTATGTACGCTGATACAATTGGCATATTGGTGCAGCAGAGCATCTTGGATGTATTCCTTCTTACAAAGGCGTGTACAACCTACAAGACTATCCATAAAGTGGGGTGTATGATCAACCGTAGGGTGGGGTGTATAATCAACAATAAAGTGAGATATACACTTAATTGACATAAATGTCACAAACAACATTAATGACATCTATGTCGTTTATCGTTGTCATCGATGACATTTAAGGGTAACCCCTGTCGTCCGTACCATCGATGTCGTCATATCAGAAGCATCCCCTATCGTGGCTCCTTCTATTTCATGCTTGTGTCCTGGTGCTCCTCCTGCCCCTCATTACTAAAGCAGACATTATTTTTTTAACGACACGAATTGAGCACTGGTCCGACATGACGCATGCCGTTTATATTCTTGCTATGTCGTGGTTAGCGAAACCCCAATATTTTCCTCCTTCACGAACGTTGCTCGTCGCAGCCGTGGTCCCCGAACACCTTTATTCCTTCTCAACATGCAACTCCTTCTAAGTGCTCTCACGTGACCCAAATCCTAACCGCGGTTGCAAAGAATAAAGAAGTTTAGAGAAATGTAGTAGGCGCAAAGAAGTAGGAGAAAAGAAGAAGGAGAAAAGAAGTAGGAGTTAAAGGAATGGAATGTGAGGTAATGGTATTTGAAGAAGGAATGGTAATTGATGACAACCACTCGAGTGAAATTTAGAAGATCAGTCGGTTACGAGTTTTAGGAGAATTTAGAACATTCATGAGTTTTCAAGTTGATGGTTGAATCTGATTGGGGGATAACGATGGCATCAATTGCGATACGAACAAATAACTCCGGTACCACGTTTCGGACCCTTTAAGTTTATGCCTATGGTCTTCAGTTTCGAACCAATAAGATAGCCACCACTGCGTCCCTGTTCCTTGTGACGTGGTGCCAGGGTGTCTTTAGAGCCACGCATTATCGCTACCCGACCGGCTCGATAGGCTTCCGCGGCAATCGGGGCAGTGCTCAAAACCCGATTTTTTGTCGATGGAGAGGGTTGATGGAAGGTGGGGTGATCCTGGCGACAATGTGAGGCGTTAACATAATGTTTATGGTTAGGATTAAATTGTTGTTAGTGGTTATATTGGTAAGTATGGTTAGGAATAAGTCAATGGGTGCAAAAAAAAAGTTGTCACGTCAAGGAGGTGCAGAGAATAAGAATGAGTTGTACTAACAGAACCTTAACAGAAGGAGAAATACAAGTAGAAAACAACAAAGAGTCAGACAAATGTCAAATGAGAAATGAGAAATAGGAGATATACAGAAACGGAGAAACAGACTACGGGAAACAGAATAAGCTACATAAAATATAGAGAACAGGAAGCAAATAGATAGAAACGAGGTAGAAAGAAGTTAGAAATGAGGTAGAAACGAGGTAGAAACGAGGTGAAACAAGGTAGAAAGAAAGTAGAAAATAGATAGAAATATGATACAAGGAGGATATCTTTTTCGCTGATTAGAAAGATAACAGATGCTTGAATTATCTATGTTTTTAACGAAGTTCGATAATGAGAGTTCGCTTGCACCGTCAGTTTCAGGTATTTTTGAGGAAGGTGCGGCAGATATCGGGAAAGTAGAGCGCAGGTTAGGATAGTTTACCTGCCAAACTAAATCTGGAAACAATGTGGCGGAAGAACAGCGCACGAAGAAGAATTTGACAAAATAGGTAATTTTGAAGCAGCGCGCTATTCAAGGGCCCCTAAAGGCAACCGCGTTGCAACGGGAAAATAAACATGGAGTCAGAGAACAAATTGGGCTCATGTTACTGAATAATCAATGGGGTCCATTCTCAGGTGCTTTCTGGGATCCCTGGGCTGATCTGCAAAAGCTTCAATTCCACGGCATTTCCTTCACTGACACATGCAGGTGTAACGAAATGTGCGTTAACATCGTGCATGTGCGTCTCGTCTCCAATCGACAATTGGTCATTGAACACTTCAACAATCACCAACGGCGCCCGGGCCGAATAGGCCCGCCGTTCAATGATAGGATGATCACGGCATTGGACCCTTGTTTGATCCTATTGAATCACTTGAAACACATTGTTAATGTTGAATGTTGGATCATTTGAATCTTCTTATTTATATCAATCTATACGAATGTTAACAATGTATGAATGTTGAATCTCAATGCTTTTTGCACCCAACTAGAATCTCGACGGTATTTCGGAAAAACCAGTTGGGTTTCCCTAAGAGTCGTAATCTACCACCTCCTAACACTGTGATAAGACTGTTGTATCAAAGATAAGGTGGCAGTAACATCCATGGTTAGTAGATCCCCTTTAAACTCTAAGTTTGTGGGAACAAAAGTCAAAAGCTAATAACGGGTAGTCGAAAAATATTCCGCTTTAAACTATAGCCGTAATGATACGCCGAAAAATCGTCGTTTCACCTTTACCGTCCATTGTATGCTTTAAAACACTTCTCCGACAAGCATTATAACCCATATGGCATAAAGTCAAAGGTGGGTCATCATTGGTAGTTCGATATCCCTCGCGGAGAAATCAAACATAAATTGCTCGTTCGCCCCACTTGACCTCGGCTATGTCTCCCCGCTAACCGCGACCAGATCACAAAGCATGTTTACATTGTCTGAGTTTACTCTGAGTCTAAACTGTATTGGATGAGACTAAACTGTATTTCGGTAAGTCTAAACTGTATATGAGAGGGGGGCTAAACTGTATATGAGAGTGGATTAAACTGCACTTTGAAAGGTCTAAACTGCACATTGAAAGGTCTAAACTGCACCTATTTGGTCTAAACTGCAGCTTATTGGTTCAAACTGCAGCTTATTGGTTCAAACTGCACCTATTTGGTCTAAACTGCAGCTTATTGGTTCAAACTGCACCTATTGGTCTCAATTGCAGCTTATTGGTTCAAACTGCATCTATTTGGTCTAAATTGCAGCTTATTGGCTCAAACTGCACCCTGTTGCTCGAAACTGCACCGTGTCTGCTGGAAACTGCACCTTCATTATCGTCTTACCCAAAAAGTCACCTTTGCGCGGATCTGAACAATCTTAGTATGCGCTTTTGCCCAAAAGGGAATTCGGTGCGTGCAGTCGTCGTAAATGGTGCTAAAAACAGGTACAGGGTTCCAAACCGTGATGTGGCTCCCAAAACGCCGTACAAACATGTTAAAGAAGCTTCTACAGACACTTTAACAAGTTCTGTACTCTGCAGCTTTTGAAACGTATTGTCCTGTTAAATCACACAAAATGTTCCAGACATTAGGTACCGACAGAAACATGACGGAAAGCACGGAGTTACAGTCTGCAAAGTACCCAAACCTGAGAACAGAAGATAAAAAAATCAGGTTTGAAGTGGTGAAATGTCGAATGTCGAATGTCGAATGTCGAATGTCGAATGTCGAAAGTCGCATACCAAAGAAGTCTGGAGAAAATCAAATTAACCAGTGAGAAAATCAAATTGACAATGGGTTGAAAGCCAAATGAAGACCTGGTATGAATACCAAATGACCTGGTATGAATACCAAATAAAGAAATAGGAGACACCATGACCAACAAGTTTGTTGAAAACCAACTTGAAAAAATCAAGAAATAGGAGTTTTCCAAACAGTAAAGACAAATGCAAAAAATCAGTCAATTGACACAAGTAAAAAATTTACTGAATCCCAATAGACTCAATGAAGCAAGTGAATATTCCGACTTAAGATGAATTTTAACTCGGTTGAAAGCCAATCTACTTCTTATGAGTTCAATTTTGGAAAGACTTTTGGAAAGTTTGGGAAGACTTTTAAAAGTACGAACCTTCTACCCCTGAGACTCTTTAGAACCTTTCGAGAATGTTTTGCGGGGATTCTGGAAACATTTTTTCGTTGAAATTTTTTTTTTTTTGAGAATTCTGGGGTTTTTGTGTGACTTTTATCGGGCTTTGCTGAGATTCTTTGGGGTATTCTTGAAAATACTTTATGCGACACCGAAACACCTTTATTGAACCTTCACTTTCACTTTCTTCATCATATCAGATTGAGGTTTGATCAGTCATTTGGTAAGGTGATTTTTCACCGACATTAGTTCGAACTTTGAACAAAATGGATGCAAAATGTCGGTTGTACAAAAAAATCTCCACGACCCAGTGCCACTATGATCGAAGCGGACGGTAGTATATGCAGCGACAATGACATCAATTGATTCGTGGATATAACCACAACTTTTGAATTTCCGTTCGGTAAATTATCATGCAGTAAGGTTTGAACTGCCTGCAAATGGCAACCCAGACATTTCAGTCATTACGGCAATACGTAATGAACGTAATGGTATATCAATTCCGTATACTTATTATGCATTACTCCTGAAAGCCCTAAAACGGCAAAACCGCATATGTCCGCGCAGCTGCATGGATCGCCGATCATGCTGATCCGCCGATCGAAAAAAAGCCGATCGGATTTTAGCTAGAAGTATCTCGTGGTCGTCTGATGTCAATGAGACTCGAAGATCTCTCTCGTTGAGTGCATTATAATCGACGCAAAACTAATGAATCTGTACAAATTGTTGGATTCAAATTTGTTCCGATTCGCTAATTTAGAGTTCGTCATCGGCGAAATACAAAAGTGCCGTATACAAGTTACTGTGCATGTCTAAAACGGTTCTGTGTCCTGTGATACAAATTCAGTCTTTTCACAAGTTTCGTCAGTAATTCGGTTTTGGACGATGTGAAGGTTGGGACCAACTTATCAAGGTACTTATGCTAATGGAACATGTCTAGTCGATGACCATTGTTAATCATGTCAATGGATATAATTATGATTGGGCGTTGTTGCGCAGACCAAAGACTCTTCAACATCTTCTATGATGCTGTACGACGGTTCAACGGCTTTGTGTTCGTGCCCTGGTTTAATTCAGATATTTTCACGAGATGATGTTGCGCACTGGGTTATTTGGTGTCTGCAGAGAGATTACCCACGTGAAACCGTGCAAAAGTATTCGAAAGAACGATCTCCGCAGAGACACAATGATAAATCGAATACCGACACTAATTCGGACCGATCTATCGGCTTTTGGTGGATATTTTGTCCCAGAAAATATAACAATACGAGCAACATCAATTTTCAGGAACATTGGCGTTTTTTGCATACGAACGTTTTAGACAATGAGTTTTGTTGAGTTCTTAGAATCTCAATAATACTCCATTGAACACTAAACCAAACTTTCCTCACAAATCATACTTTCCACACAAACCAAACTTTCCACACAAACCAAACTTTCCACACAAACCATACTTTCCATACAAACCAAACTTTCCACACAAACCATAGTTTCCATACAAACCAAACTTTCCACCACTGAACACTAAACCAAAGTTCCTACTAACCATACTTTCCACCACTGAACACTAAACCAAAGTTCCTACTAACCACTAAACCAAAGATACAATTATTTTTCTAATGAAAACCCAATATCGAGCAAATTATCCGCCTGTGAACTATGATGAAGGGAATATCTGCTCAAGTGCTAAAATCGATAGATTCAAGAAGAACTAAAGTGAGATTCTCTGCTGAATTACTAAAAAAACTGAAGTGATCCACAAGTGAAGAAACTTATGTGAGATATTCACTAGTGAAGGTTCAACTATAGTGAGATTATCCACAACCAAAATGAAGATTATCACTAAAAAATAGGGAGGTTTTAAGTGGAGATTAACCAAATTGAGATATACCAGTTGAAACTTAATTGAGAATAAATTATCCGCCTGCGGAAATAACTATTGTCGACAAAGCGCAGACAAAGGTTAGATCGCAGCTAGATTCGCGGGCTCTAACGATCTCTTACAAGCAGATATTATCAAGCTGTTCCGTTACGGTTAACGGAAAAAATAAGTCTGCAGAAGAGCATTCTGAGCATTTAATGATGTTTCACAAAGAAACGTTGATACCGGATTTATCGTGGAGATCAGCATATGCACATTGTGGTATTAAAAACGATGATGACGCTCAAGGATCTGTTACAACTTCATATGATATGGAGAACATTGCACTTAACCTAAATCCCAATAAGCTATGGATACAAGAAAATATAGCCAAATTATCAGAGTATTTTTGAACAGGAGGCTCTTTTGGTTATCATCATTTAGCTCCACTTAAATCCGGAGTTTTACGAATTTCATTGATTATCACCAAGAAGTTTAAGAAATTTCATTTCATTTGTCGACTTCTGCTTCGGATCGTGATGCCTGTTAGGTTCAAAAGTTACATTTAGTGTCTGATGGTTCATTATGAGATTATGCTAGAGTAAGCAGTCTTGGAATGTGGTGGTTAGATACGAAGTTTGACTATTTCACGTCTGGGTATGTTACGTCAGAGCAATTTCAAGTGTACTTATTTCAAATTTGGCTGTGTTCAAATTCATGTCTGGATGAGTGGCTATGTCTGGTTTCGTATCGGATTATCAAAAGTCTGTCTTCCTAGTGCCAGGCGGATTTCTGGCTAATTTCAGGTACCTCACGGCATCTATTCAATTGCCGTGTTTACTCTGCAAGTTGGTTTTGTCTTCTCAGAGGATTGATGATGTCACTACTCGTGATTTTTTCCAACTCTTTTCGACTTTAATCTGGTTTAGTTTTGAGATGTACTTCCGGTTACATAACACACTTCCGATAAATTCTAACTACACTCCCACTTCAATTACCTCAAATTTTATATATATGTCCAGTTAATGTGGTTTACATCACCCCACTGATTCCTGGATTTGGACACTTTGGTTTCATTAACCTGGTTTAATCTGCCTCAAACTGACTCACTTATATCCGATTTCTTCCACTGATACTTGCACCCAATTCTACTTTACTTCACTTAATTTCCTTTACTTCACTCAATTCTACTTTACTTCACTCAATTCTACTTACTTCACTCAATTCTACTTACTTCACTCAATTCTCGTTCATTTCCTCAATCTGGTTTAATTCTATATTGAATGTTAACTATTCTACCTCTATTATTCACCAGCTATTTCTACTTCAAGTTCTTTCACTTATGCACTCCAGTTTCATTCTGTCAATTCCACTTCATTCTGCTAATATACATTTCTTCCTTCTTCTGGCTCAAAAATCAATAACCTTCTCATCATCATTTTTCACCCTCATCACCTTCTATCTTCTTCCCCAGCTTCTATAAACTATCTTCTCATCGATCCCAACGCTCATAACCAATCTGTTTACAGATGTAATCAAGGAATGCTACGACTGATTTGAAACAAGCATTAAGTTCTTTCCAAACAGCCGACGTCGTAACATTCTCAATATAATGATTCATCATCAACCTCTCTATACATTTCTTTCTTCCTCAACTCGTTCGTTTGCTTGACCCAAGCCTTTGCTGGCTGATAGCCACAAACGTGGATCCTGCATATAGTGCACAAAAGTCTGCAAGATATATAACGCGCGCATTCCCATCAATAAACGGTAAGGTCTCTTTTACTCTAGGTATGTACTAATCGCTTATAGAGAGCACGTCATGAAGAGAAGAGATAGTGTATCAAACACAGTCTCTCTCCAGAGAATGAGGAATGAATGAGATTGTTACCTGATAGTTCTTTTTACCAGGTTTATCCATCATCAATGATTTACGACCATTGAAGGTTTTACGACCATCGAACGATTTACAGTCACTGAACCTTCATTAATGGCATGGAATCATCATAGTCCCTATTGGAATCATAGCTCATATTGCATGGAGTCTCATCACAGTTCCTATTGGAATCTTCATAGTTCCAACAACATGGAATCTTCATGAGTTCCACTGCAATCTGTCTTGGCTCTCCTTAAATTCTACGAAGATTCTACATTCTCGAATACTCGTATGTTTGAGATGACAGGAAAATGCTTCCACAAGAGGTAATGAACCAGGTTCACAATTTCATGACGATTTCTTCATTCTCAAACCCCAGTTTAAACACCCAAGCGCACCCTTTACTTTGGTTCATTCATTGTTATCGTCATAATCACAGTCATCGCCAAGCCCCCTTATGAAATCCAGCAACGCGAACGCTGGCAATATGAATTCTACATATTGTAACACAAACACGAAAAAAGTCAACTGCAAGAAATTTTGCTGTAAATGGCTTTTTTTCTGGTCTATCAACCAGCATACGTATAGTCATCGACTCATTGTTTATGAACGATGGTGATGTGAAGCCTTGTTCATGATGCTGGTCTATACTTATTGTTGCTTGCGATTACGTTGTTGGGGGGAGTTGTTCGGTGTATGGTGGTGTTTACGAGGCTTCATTCCAAAAAGCCACCCCGTCGTTTTTGTGATCGTGTTTCAAGAACTCCTTGGGTGCAAAGAAATATGATCGTGTTTTCAAACAAATCAATTAGAGCTTTTACTAACTTCTAGTCACTCCTTTAACTATGAGATTTTCCCAGCTCGTGGCCATCGCCACCATTTCGCTCGCTACCGCTTCCGCAGAGGACTGTGATCAGGTCTTCGTTCATGCTCACCACAAGCACAAGAGAGAAGTCGTCTATGACTACGCTTATATTACGGTGACAGTCGATGCCCTGGGCAGTCCAGTTGATTCCCCTGCCACTTCTACCAGTGTGGCTACTTCTTTATCGGAAGAACCATCTACTACTGAAACAAAGGCTGCTACTTTCTTGGCCAGCGTGCAAGAAAGTTCACAGTCAAGCTCTGATGATTCTAGTTCATCCCCTACTACTAGTGCAACAAGCTCGACCAATGCTGCTTCGAGTTCTAGTTCGTCTAGTAGTGGCACTACTACTGTTTCGAGCTCTTCTAGCTCTACCTCGGCTAGCTCGAGTTCGACTGATTCCCAATCGTCTAGCTCCAGCTCGTCTTCAAGCAGCTCGTCATCGCCAACTTCCTCCGGAAGCTCGTCATTCCCACCTTCTGGTGATCTTTCTGACTACTCGAACCCAAGCAAGGAATTCCAGGATGGTACCGTTTCATGTGACAGCTTCCCTGAAGGTCAGGGTGTGATCCCACTCGACTATCTTGGATTTGGCGGCTGGTCCGGAATCTACAACTCGGACACCTCGACAGGTGGTTCGTGTAAGGAAGGTTCGTACTGTTCATATGCCTGTCAGCCTGGAATGTCTAAATCCCAGTGGCCATCGAAGCAACCATCAAATGGTGTTTCTATTGGTGGTTTGCTTTGTAAGGGAGGTAAGTTGTACAAGACCAACCCATCATCGAACTACTTGTGTGAGTGGGGTGTTGACAAAGCTACTGTGGACAACCAGTTGAGCGACGTCGTTTCTATTTGTAGAACCGATTACCCAGGTACTGAGAACATGGTGCTTCCTACCATCGTTGGTGGTGGTAAGAGCCTTCCTCTCACCGTTGTGGACCAGCTGACCTACTACCAGTGGAAGGACCAGCCTACATCTGCTCAGTACTATGTGAACAATGCCGGTGTATCGTGGCAAGATGGATGTGTTTGGGGTAGTTCCGGTTCTGGTGTCGGTAACTGGGCACCATTGAACTTCGGTGCTGGATATGCCAATGGTGTTGCGTACTTGAGTTTGATTCCAAACCCTAACAACTACGACTCCTTGAACTTTAACGTCAAGATTGTTGCTGACGGTGATTCCACTGTGAGTGGTTCGTGTGTGTACGAGAACGGATCGTACAACGGCAATGGCAAAGATGGTTGCACAGTTGGTGTGACCAACGGTAAGGCCAAATTTGTTTTGTATAAGTAGATATGTTACGGATGTTTTATATAACTGAATAAGTTACGGATGTTTTGGAAGAAAGTAGAAATCACAGATCTGGAGGATTGAATAGTATTTAGATATAGTCAAGAATGAAAATTAGAACTACTGACTCAGTCACTTTAAGAATGTTTGAGGAACTACTGACTCAGTCACTTTAAGAATGTTTGAGGAACTACTGACTCAGTCACTTTAAGCATATTTGGATATCATTGGACTCAAGCCACTAAGAATAGAACAAGAATTAATGGACTCACATTTAAGAATGTTAAGAGTTAAACAAGGTTTAATGAACTTGCCTTAAGAATGTTAAGTTGAACAAGATTCAATGGGTTCAAGAAATTATTGACTGTAGCAAGAATATACAAAAGGATATTCGACTCGCTATTCAAAATGTTGTGAAGTCAATATGCACTATTAATGTCATTATTAACATAGCCAACGAGTAGAAATTAACTTTAGGCTGCAAAAGGTTCCAAGTACAAGAATATGTCAAAGGGATGGTTGCCACAACAAAATGCATTGTCAATTCGGAACTTTAGCCGAGAAGTTTGATGTATGAAGTTCCACACTAAAATTACAATGCCAATGTAAGGGATTAAAACGTGCCATGAGAATGCATGTATAGATTTTCAAACATGAATGGCAATGTATCTTTAGTAGTTGTATCTGTAGTAATTGCAATTAATGGAAATTGCACCCAATGGTAGTTGCAATTGTGGCTGCAATTCTCACCAAGTATTTCTATGCTGTCAAGGCTCATCCTTGCATCGTGACAAGAAATTTTCCAATAACTACACGAGTTAAACATTCAAACAATGTGATCGTATACTCGAGTTGTGTCGCAAATTACTCCACAGTCAGCGACTGCAAAACTTGAACTTTGTTTCTCTTTTGGGAATTATCCAAGGCAGGGTTTTGAAGACCTCTGCATCTTACCTCCCAAACGGCATTATGCTAACTTAAAACATATTGCGCGCCATTTAAACTTAGGCTTTCTGTGGTCTTGTCTAAACATCCTATTAGTGAAATGGCATTTTCTTTCATTCTATGATGTAGAGATCCCCGCATGTAAATCATTCTATCACTGTTGCCTAGTGTGGCACTACTCGGTCTCACTTGAAATCTAGGTAGTTATCGGGAATATACAGAAAATGCACATTCGCTTAAGCTTACGGCATTTATGCACCACTTTCCCGAAATGGCGCGCAATAGGCACGCAATAATCAGAACTAAATGCCAAATTCGCGGGCTTTGCGATCGGCCGATCTAACGCCGTTCCGTCATTTTACTCTTCAACCAAGAAGCTATAGATTTAGGGAAATTTCTGAATATAGGTTTTTGCCCATTTCCTCGATACTTCAATTCCTCCGTTATCCATACCTAAATTTTATGTTCTTACGATGTCTACCGAATCTATCCTGTCTTTTTATTATATTAAGCCATCCAGCCCCAGAACTTACCCCAGAGTGTAGTTGGGTCATCATCCTCCTCCCATCTTTCATCATCCAAGTCTCTCACACCAGTGTCAATGTCACACTCATCCAAGGGCACGAGGAATGCTTCTTTCGTGAAGGCCAGCCTTCCAAATCCATTAAAGAAGAAGTGGAATCCAATGTAGGCCACCACGAAGAAGATCACGGAAATGTATGCCGTGAAGAACTTGGTGGCATCAATGTGGAAGAATGCTTCGTAACCCTGAATCAACACCAAAACGAAGATCGTGATACAAGCATATTGTGCATTGTAAGGCATGAACTTGGCCTTGAATGGAAGCTGGTCGCGAGTCATGTTACGCGACTTGAGAATGTTCATGAAACGGAGGTGCGAGGCAGAAATCCACCCCCATGCAATCAAACCTGCGGTAGCAGTAATGTTCAACAACCAGTTGAAGGCGTTGTTACCACTAGTGGATGTTGCAAGGTATCCCAAAGCTCCGAAAGCTGCAGTGAAAAGAACAGCAACGTATGGTACACCACTCTTAGTGGTCCAAGTGAAGAACCTAGGAGCAACACCGGATTGAGCAAGACCATACAACACACGGGAACCACAGTAAACGTTAGAGTTACCAGCCGAGATGATGGTCACAAGAATAACGGCATTGAAGATGTCAGGCAAGACCTTCGTACCAGAGTTCTGCATAGCAATGATAAATGGCGAAGAAGCAGTGTAACTACCATCGCCATCCAACTTGGGGTCATTATATGGGACAAGCAAGCCGATGAACAACATGCAAAGCACGTAGAACACCAAGATTCTGAAAAGAACCTTACGGATAGCAGAAGGCACGGTCTTGGATGGGTTTCTGGTTTCACCTGCGGCAATACCAACCAACTCACAACCTTGGAAGGTGAACGCAGCAGAAATAAGCGAACTCAACCAACCCAAGAAACGAGCGGTATCCATGTTGTGCACGGAGTCCATGTGCAATCCCGGGCCCCAAGGACCTGGGTTACGCCAGTATCTGAAACCAACAGGTCCAGTCTTACCGGCACCACAGACCATGATAAATGCATAGAGGATCCAGCCGACAACGGCAATGACCTTAATACTTGCAATCCAGAACTCGATTTCACCGTAGTACTTCACAGGGAACATGTTTGAAACGGTGAGGAGAACGAAAAAGATGGAAATCCAAGCAGCTAATGGGACCTTTGTAGTCCACCTATCGATGATTTGACCAACGACGGAAAGTTCCAAGGCGAAAGTAATAGCCCAAGAGAACCAATAGATCCAACCATTAGCAGCACCAAGTGCTGGGGAACACCATCTTGCGATGAACTGTGCGAAAGAACCAGTAACTGGAATATAAGTAGCCATTTCACCCAAAGATTGAGTAACGGAAAAGGCGAGCGTAGTCATGAAGAGAAACGAAATAACAGCCGAAACCGGTCCGGCAGCCTTCAAAGTGTTTCCTGTTGAGATAAACAAACCGGTACCGATAGTACCACCGATTGCAATCATCGACATGTGTCTTGCCTTCAAGTTTCTCTGGACCTCACCGACATCTTCAAAGACTTTGTCTTCATCATCAGCAACGAAGTACTCAAGATTCTTCTCTGTGTTCAACGGATCTTTAGAAGTCATGGGTGTGTTGAAGCCATTCGGAGACAGGGGACCTGCCCTTGGCGAGCCTTTTTCGAGGTCGGAAGACATATTTGTGGGAGTAAAATTTGGCAGCCAAAGGTCAATATATAAGGAATGCGGCGAAAAAAAAAGAAAAGCGAAGAGGCGACAGAGAAAAAAAATAGGCGAATGACCAAGTAAAGTCCCAAAGGGCCAAGAGAGAGAGAGAGTCTTTGACCCCGCGGAGGTATCACAATCTCACGGCCCTGTCGCAAGTAGATTTCATATCTGCAACCCGGTTGATTTCTGTGCAATCGCGCCATTGCCTTCTCTTCCTGTTTTTTTTGACATTTAATGGCAGGGGAGAGCGATATCAGTATATCGGAAGGAGTCGCCGGTGTGGGGACAATAAAACACATATGGCAGGTGAGATAAAAGAGTAGATTAGACCGAGAGTAAGAGGAGAAGTTGACTGATGAGGAGGTATAATGGTTGACCATTGTCATGAGGTAGGCTTTCGGGTTAAAGCCGCTCAGGGGACGCAAAAAAGAAATGCCGTTCGATGAGTTGTGAGTAATAGATGGATTTACGCACGAAGTCAAGAAAAGTCAGTAACACAAGGAAGTAAATAAACGAGGATCAATAAATAATGGATAAACAACAGGGATAAGAGGCGTCTTTCAAGCTATAAACCCTGTATATATTTGTATTCGGTAAGCCAATATGCACATCGTGTTTCATTATTGTTTGACGAGAATTTACAGGTGATAAAACAATGCAAGAATGTTTCCGATGCCTTAGGCGTGGGCCATAATACGGCAGATCAATCTCGGGGACCTGCTCGAATATCGGGCTTCTCCATGACATATCTGTAAGGCAATTATGCATTTGATATGCAGGTCGGTCGAGTCCGTGATAACCGTAATAGGTGCCGAAGGCACTTTAATTCACGATAATCATGATATGTGAGCAGATATGAGAGTTTTGAGTTTGTAAGGGGATGGAGATATGGTGGATCAGCCGTTTCCGGTCCGTATAAAGGTGTTGTTTGGAGCGTGTTTGCCTTAGTTGTCAGTGCAGCACTCCCATTACACAAAGAAAAAATCCCAATTGGGATTGGAAGTGATAATAGGTGATTGAGTACAGGTGATCGTCAAAAAGCCCAAGTTGCACGTGCAAAAGAAGACTAAGAAGAATATCAAGACGTTGTTTTAGACTATTGTGGTTGAAATGATGATAGTTTTCCCCAGGCTTTTGAAAGGTCTGGGGAATATCAATTAATAGTTTGTACAGGGGTGGTAAGGCGTTTGATAAGGGCAAGTTGATACGATCGACGGAAAGGTTAAAGTTTTTCCTGGAATTTGCCGCATTGATCAGAGACAGGCACGTGATTGGATAAAGATGAAAAGTGAAGAGTAGAGAGTAGGGAGAGTAATGAAGAGTGTTAAGTGTGAAAAGTGAAGGTAAGGAAGAGTGTGAACAGTATGGAAAAGTAATGAAATGCAGTGGTTTTGAGTATATAATGAAAAGTAATGATTAAGCAGTGGTTGTGAGTAATGGAAAGTAGTTAAGATAAATGAAGATAAAAAGTAATGAAGATAAAAAGTAATGAAGATAATGAAAAGTAATGATTAGGTAGTGGTTGTGAGTAATGGAAAGTAGTTAAGATAAATGACTAGTGATGAGCATAATAGGTTGTAATAATAGGTAGTATGAGCATAATAGGTAGTATGAGCATAATAGGTAGTAATAATAGGTAGTGATGAGCATAATGAAAATTAGTGATTGAGAATAGTTGATAATGAGTAGTAAAAAGCAAGTTGATAATGAGAATTATTAGTGATTTTGGTGGATTATCTTGAATAAGTGATCTATTTTGATAAAATCCATCGCTAACAAAATGCTTGGTTAAATCCAAGCCCTTGGCGACTCTTATCAAAATTCTTGGAGGTTTCAAAATGCTTGGAGGAATGGTGGAGTAGATATCGTAATTCTACTTGATAATATCGACCATCGAAAGAACTTGATGGAAGTTGGAATTAAGAATACCCCTTAGTTATCACAATAACTGATACATGATAAAGTTGACGTCATCAACCTTCATAATCCTTCATAACCCCTCATCACTCACGTTCATCAACATATGCTTCATCAACATAAACTATCATGGACTCATCCTTCATTAACTTATCATTATTAACTCACCCTTCATCTGATCACTATTATGGACCAGCCTTCATCAACTCACCCTTCATCTGATCACTATTATGGACCAGCCTTCATCAACTCACCCTTCATCTGATCACCCTTCTTTAACTCACCCTTCATCTAATCACTATTATGGACCAGCCTTCATCAACTCACCCTTCATCTGATCACCCTTCTTTAACTCACCCTTCATCTAATCACTATTATGGACCCACCCTTCTTTAACTCACCCTCACCTACTTCTCACCACAAAAACGCGTCCTCATATGATCTGACTGACACTCTACCATGAATTCAGACAAACCCATTGGATATCATAAATTGATTCACGGTGAATCTCCAATGATATATTCCCTGTATTAGAACACGTACTCCTTGTAAGTCCATAAACAATGTATCCCAAAATACTATGAATACTCATTCACAAACCATATATCATGCAACTCCCTTCATCTATCTTTTCCATTCAATTCTTCACCATAATTCATTCATCTTCATTCAATCTCTTTTCCTTCTCTTTCTCCATTTCTTTTCCTACTCTTTCTCCACCAACTCTTTTCTCATCTTTCATCTCCGCAGGAAAAAAAAACATTCGTACCATGACACTCTCAGAAGACGAGGTCCCTCTTGCCAAGATCCCCGTGAAATCCGAGGAGTCTGACGATGATCTCCCTCTTGCTCGCAAGCGTAAAAGCTCAACGGCTCCAAAAAAGGAAAAGAAACCCCGGATAAACAAACCTAAGGTCAATGGAAAGAAAGCCAAAGACTCTCAATCACTGGTGAAAGATGAACTGGACAACGAGAAAGATCGTATAAAATCACTGGACAGTACTTCACTGAACCATACGTCACTGCGTCCAAAATCTCTGGAAAGTGACCTTACAAAATCCCTGGATAGCCTCAAGTCAGCTTCTCCAGATGGAGACACGTATAAGTGGTGGGAAGAAGAAGATTTGGATGGTGAAATCAAATGGAACTCACTCGAACATAATGGTGTGATGTTTCCTCCCGAGTATGAACCTCTTCCACTGCATGTTAAACTCCTCTATGATGGAAAACCCGTGAATCTCCCAATTGAGGCCGAGGAAGTGGCAGGATTCTATGGAGCGATGTTGGAAACCGACCACGCAAAAAATCCAGTTTTCCAACGTAACTTCTTCGAGGATTTCCTCGTGGTATTACAAGAGTGTCGTGACCGTGGAGCAACCTGCCCTGATATTCGTGAGTTCGAGAAATGTGACTTTTCTCGCATATACGCACACTATGAGAAACTCAAAGAAGATCGTAAACTCATGACACGTGATGAAAAGAAGCGTATTAAAGCTGAAAAGGACGCATTGGAGGAACCATTCAAGAATTGTATGCTTAATGGACACAAAGAAATGGTGGGTAACTTCCGTATCGAACCTCCAGGATTATTCCGTGGACGTGGTGCTCATCCAAAAACAGGAAAACTTAAAAGACGTGTGTTCCCCGAGGATATCACACTCAATATTAGCGCCGAGGCAAAGATCCCTGAACCACCTGCTGGCCACTCATGGAGAGAAGTACGTCATGATAACACGGTCACGTGGCTCGCGATGTGGAAGGAGAACATTGCGGATTCGACCAAATATGTGAGATTTGCTGCGAACTCGTCGATTAAGGGTCAGAGTGACTTTAAGAAGTTCGAAACCGCTCGTAAGTTGAAGATGCATATTGCTGATATCAGACGTGACTACGAAAAGATGTTGAAGAGCGAAGTGATGTTTGACAGACAAATGGCTACGGCAACATACCTCATTGATATTTTTGCACTTCGTGCTGGAGGTGAGAAAGGTGAGGATGAAGCTGACACTGTGGGATGTTGTTCACTTCGGTACGAGCACATTACGTTGAAACCACCCAACACAGTGATTTTTGACTTTTTGGGTAAGGACTCGATCCGGTTCTATCAAGAGGTAGAGGTGGCACCGCAAGTGTTTAAGAACTTGCGTATTTTCAAGAAGCTGCCCAAGCAGCCAGGTGACGACTTATTTGATCGGATTAACCCTGCGCTCTTGAACAAAAAGTTCCAGGGTTATATGAAGGGTCTCACAGCTAAGGTGTTCCGTACTTACAATGCGAGTAAGACAATGCAGGATCAGTTGGATCTCATTGAGAATACTGGTACAGTGTCGGAGAAAGTGGTTAAGTTTAACGCAGCGAATCGTACGGTGGCTATCTTGTGTAATCACCAGCGTACAGTGAGTAAGACTCATGAGAGCACAGTTGCACGGATTGGTGATCGTCTCAAGGAATTAGTTTGGCAGAAGATCCGTACAAAGCGTATGATGTTGCAGATCGACCCATCTCTCGCAAAGGATAAGAAGTATTTTGGTGAGATCAAGGACTTGACCAAAGAGGATGAACAGCAAATCCACGAACAAGTTATCACACGTGCACGTGAGCAACTCGAGAAGAAAGTTGCAAGAGACAACGAGAAGCTCAAACTTGAGGGTAAACCTCCATTGAGTGCCGAGGAGATTGGGGAGCGTCGGGCCAAGGTCGATGATTTAGAGGCAGAGTATCGTGAAGAACTCCGTCTGGGTCTGCCTGAGGTGAAGAAGGGTATGACTGTAGAAAAGTTGAAACTGCAGGTTGAGACGATTGAGAACCGTATTGTCAACACGAGTATGCAATTGAAGGATAAAGAGGACAACTCTGAGGTGTCTTTGGGTACTTCCAAGTTGAACTATATTGACCCACGTTTGACGGTGATGTTCTCCAAGAAGTTCGATGTGCCAATTGAGCGTTTATTCACCAAGACTTTGCGTGACAAGTTCAAGTGGGCTATCGAGAGTGCTGATGAAAACTGGAGGTTTTAGGGAGAATAGATTAGATGTTATAGAAGAATGATTAACGACTGTAAAGAGAGTAGAATAGAGAGAAGGGAAGGAACAAAGGTAAGGAAGAAGAAGGAGAAGGAACAAAGGTAAGGAAGAAGAAGGTAAGGAACAAAGATAAAGTAAGGAAGAAGAAGGGAAGGAATGAACACAATAGATAAAAATGATAGAGGTAAGGGTATTGCTTATTAGTATTGAAATGATGCTTATTGAACCCCATATAAACCTCTTGAATCCTTCATCCACACAATTTTCATAACTTATCTCATACTTCCCAGGACTATCAACAAACCCTGTTGTCAACTCCTTTCAACTTCAATGATCTCGTGGTCTCATCTCTAAAAGCCACCTAATAACTTTTTTATCATCATCATTCCTCTATTCCTTTTCTCCTTTTCCCCTTTTGCGACTTTCGCTTATTGGCTGAAATTAATCATCACAACATATGCTGATAATTAACTTATACACCCAATTCCTTTAATATCCAATCATCAACTCTCAATTCTACTCCCACTTCTTTACTTCGCTCACTCCTTTCATTCAATGACCTCACACTGCCGATTCGACTTTGTGTGTCTTCTTTTTTTGCGGGGCGTATCGGGACCGCAACAAAAGAATGCCCAAATTATTCACCACCACTCTTTTCCAATGATCAGATCTACATTCAGAACAACCTTCAGAAACATCCATCAATCTGCCCGTGTGCTTGCTAAGGGCGATGTTTCTACCATTGACTCGTACAAACTCCCATCTCAGACTTCTATCAATGAATGGGAGTTCAAGTACGACTTTGTCCCTAAAACCGCCGAGCCAAAGGTACCCCCAATCACAAAGGAGGCCGTTAAACAGGACATTGCTCACGAACGTGCTAAGCAAGTGGCAACTGAGATGTTCGTCAAAGAGAGCAACTCTTCCGTTAAGGTCGAGGCCAATTCCGCTGATGTTGTGCACGGGGGTGAATCTGTGAGCGAGGAACCCGAATTTTTGCAGGACCGTGGATCGAATCCAGTCGACGTCGCCGGAGCCGGCGCAGCAAAGAGATCTAAGACCAAGATCGATTACGTCCAGTCTTCATTGAACCCTAACATCAATAAGACTGATGCAATTAACTTGGGTACAAGTGATGTCGAGCATACTACTGCCGATATGAAGGCTCAGACTCCAGTGGTCGAGGACCTTGAACACGACAACTTGCACCACCATGGTCAAGAACAACAGGGTGCAAAGAAGGGACCTGGCCTTGCTGTGCCGTTGGTGGTTCTCGGTTTAGGTGGTGGTGGTTACTACTACTACCTGAAAGAGAATGCTTAACCGAGGAACCCGTAGCATGCAGGACAAGTTGCAAATTTAGAGACGTTACGGAATGAACGAGAAATGAAAACTTGTAGAATAGAAGATAGTTAAGAATAAGAGGAGATGGTAAGGATGGTCAGAAGAAAGTAGAGGTGGTAGTTAAGAAGAAAGTAGAGGATATGGTGAGGTGATAGTTAAGATAGATTTTCATTCTACGTTTACTATTGCGAGGATAACGTTTAAGGTGGGGTAAGGATGAGATGTATTTACCGTGGATAAGGTTTGTATGTAAGGTGGATAAACTCTACGATATACGTTTTCTACTTCTTTCCAGATCTTTTAATTTCTTCCTCTGAATTCTCTTCTACACTTTCACACAACTGTGTCCCTCTATTATATACACGTACTTTTAAATAATGCGTCTCTAGTATTGTCTGGCGGCTTCCTGACAGCTCTTCAACTGCTGCAAGTAGTAGTCACAGATCTGCATGTTTCCGCCGTTGTCCTCCAAACATCTAGTGAAGTTTCTGGCATCGGCATCACAGTGCTGCTGAACGCGTTCCTGCTGAGCTTGAGCCTGTTGTGGGGCCTCAGCTGGAGCAGAACTACCGCCAAACATGGAGGTGATACCGGCACCCAAAGTGTGACCGATGGTGGAACCGACAGCAACACCAGCAGCGGTCGAAGCCATCTGGCCGAAAAGACCTGGCTGCTTAGCCTGAGCTGGTTGAGCTGGGTGAGCAGCTGGGTAGCTCTGCTGCTGAGCTGGGTAGTGTGGAGCAGATGCGGTGTGCGCAGATCTAGTCTGTGTGCGGGATGGAGCTGGGGCGGATCTTCTTTGTCTAGCCATGTTGATGATTCTTGTGCAGAATTTGTAGTGGGATTTGTGACCTTATATAGATTTTTTCGGTGGCGGCCACGTGAACACAGAGTGGCGGGTCACACAAGAAATAGCGAGGAATGACTGGGGAAGAAGAGGATAGTACGGGAAGAACGTGGATAAGAAAGGGAACGGGGTGATATATAAGGAAAAGGAGAATGGTTGAACAGAAAATGGTTGAATAGAAAATGGTTAAAATGGTACAACAGGATGAGAAAAGATAAAAGGATTGGAAGAAGGTATGAGATTAAAAAGAAGTAAACATTCAGGAAGCATTTAGGAAGCATTCATTAAGAAATCAGGAAGCATTTAGGAAGCATTCATTAAGAAATCAGGAAGCATTTAGGAAGCATTCAGGAAGCTCTAATCCTTTAGTAAGCTATAAACACCGAGTAAGCTCTAAACATTCAGTAAATATCAAGTATTCAAGTAAGTTGAATAAAGATTGAGATTTCCGAGGAGTTAAAGAACACTAGAAGAGCATAAAAACCATCCGTAATTCTCACTATCCAACCTTCAAATATGGTAATTTCCGTAATGTTTTCTTCAATAGATTTCTATATATAGTAGTTTCTTCTAGTGGTTTTTGCTTTGTGCCAACTTTTCATTTCTTCTACCATATTCTACGCTTATGTAAGAACATATGAGGGGTGTGAACTAGCACAAGTAAGAGCCAAGCTTATCACTTAGATCTTGTGGTGATTGAGTATCAACCGGGAATATTCTAAAACATGTTGTCCAATCATCATGTCGGAAAATAAGCAATCACGAGACCTCAGATCACGTAGAGAGATCTTGACTTCACATAGGTCAACCTTATACTTACTCTATATATACTTCCTTATCAAAGGTATTATCACTCAAGATGATATAATAACTTCCAATTGGTATATAACCAACTTCTAAATACCTTCCAAATACCCAATTCATGAATACTTTTCAGATTTGTTGATCACTTGTGATCTAATTATCTTTTTCTTATCTCCTGCATCCCCACAAAGAACAGCAAACACTATGGACTTCGAAGAACAACTCGAACACGCCGAGAAACTCGACGCTCCCTCCCTCGTAGGGTCACTGATTCGTTCAGCAGATGACTCAGCTCACAACAACTACATTCACCCGGAGAAATATAAGGGTAAGAAGAGTAAGAAGGATAAAAAGAGCGCGCTCATGAACCTGTCGATTTCAGCCAGTTTGGACGATTTGATGAGTGAGGGCGCATTATTGGGTAGTGAAGAGGACTTTGAGAAATTTCTCGATAATGAAGGTAATGTCAAGGATGATGTGATTAGGAATGTTGACCCAAAGGAGAAACTGAGTTTGAGTCAAGAGGTCGACGAAGAGAAATCCGAAAAGTCTCCAATTGTGCATTCTTCAGGTAAAGATGAAATTGTCAAGGATGTTGATGTTCCTGAATCTTCTAAGAAGTTAAAGGAATCTGTTGACATTCCTGAATCTTCTAAGAAGTTAAAGGAATCTGTTGAGGTTTCAGAATCATCCAAGAAGTCTAAGGATGTTGAGGTTCCAGAATCATCCAAGGAGTCTAAAGATTCTGACGATGTTCCAGAATCATCCAAGGAGTCTAAAGATTCTGTCGAGGTTCCAGAATCATCCAAGGAGTCTAAAGATTCTGTTGATGTTCCTGGATCATCTAAAGAATCTGTTGATGCTCCCAAAGTTGTAGCCAACTCTGTTGAATCCAATTCTCAAGTACTGGATTCAATCGGCAAAGACTCTGGTCTTTACTCAACTCCAAATCTTTCCGAGTACCAGCTTGAACAAGGTATTTCTTCTCACCAAGACCTTCTTCTGTCGATCCAGTCGCACGACCCACACAGGTTGCCAAAGGCGGAAATCAACAGAGCACCGCGTGAAAAGTCTAGTCCTGCCAAGAACATTCAGTTCAGTACACCTGCTCGTGAAAGAGACGGTCTTGATCTCGACTCCACGTCGATTCACGCCCCGTATTTCCACACTGATCGCCCAAGACTGAGACTGCGGTCCTCTATTACTTCTCGTAGAAGTGAGCGTTCTCCAAGTATTACACCGGCGATGCCACATTTGGCTAGAGGTGACTCCTACAAGAACACTCATGTAGAGGACCCAGCCAAGTATGAGTTACCAGCTAATTTGCAGGTCGAGGAGGAGGACGAGAGAGAAAGCAGAGCAGCAAGACCAACTATGGGAGAATCTATTGCTAAAAGAGAGCAGGAATTGGGAATCGATACTGATGACCACTCTTCAGGTCTAGCTTCTGGTATCATGTCACGTGATCCTTCACTTCTTACTACTGGTGATTATACCAACTTCAATGTTGATGGTCCTTCTGCGAGATTACCTACTGGAACGAACTTGTATGCAACCAGATCTGAGCTGAGCAGAAACTATCTCCGGTCGATCTCGCGATCCCGCTCGCGTGCCCGCCCTAACGAGAAGAATGATGCCAATCCTGACGAAATTCTCCGCGAGGGTGGTTTGGTCAACGATGATCCTTACACCAGTGTAGATCACTTGGATGAGATGGTCAATAGTGTTTTGTCTAAGAGAAGTGAGAGGAATACTGAAGTTCCGAAGGATGAGGACATTTCAAAGGATGTGACGGATTTAAAGGAAGTGAAGGAAAACCCTGATACTGAACCAACTTCGAAGGAATTGGAAGACGTCGAGGAGCTGGTGGAGCCTAGTGATAACAAATTGGAGACTGGAAAACCAGATGAGAAGAAATCTAAGGGAGAGGCTGAGAAGACTGAGAAGCCAAATACTGAAGAGCCTCTTAAGTCTGAGGAGCCTCTTAAATCTGAGGAGCCTCTTAAGTCTGAGGAGCCTCTTAAGTCTGAGGAGCCTCTTAAGTCTGAGGAGCCTCTTAAGTCTGAGAAGTCTCTTGAGACTGAAAGCTCACTTGAAACCGAAGAGCCGAAGTCTGAGGAACCTCTTAAATCTGAGGAGCCTCTCAAGACTGAGAAGTCTCTTGAGACTGAAGAGCCAAAGACAGAGGAGCCTCTCAAAACCGAGGAGCCTCTTAAGACCGAGGAACTTCTTAAGTCTGAGGAGCCTCTCAAGACTGAGAAGTCTCTCGAGACTGAAGAGTCAAAGCCTGAAGAGCCTCTTGAGACTGAGGAGCCACAGAAGACTGAGGAGCCACTTAAATCTGAGGAGCCTCTTGAGACTGAGAAGTCTCTTGAGAGTGAAGAGCCAAAGACTGAAGAGCCAGTTGAAAAGGTTTCTGAACCAACTGAAAAAACTGAATCTGATCCTGTTGAAGCTGTGCCTGTTAAGAAGACCTCTGAGCCAACTGAAAAGTCTGTGACGACTGATGCAGAAACTACTGAGAAGGATGTTGCTGCTAAGAAGGATGTTGCTGCTGAGAAGGATGTTGCTGCTGAGAAGGATGTTGCTACTGAGAAGGATGTTGCTACTGAAAAGGATGTTGCTACTGAAAAGGATGTTGCTGCCGACAAAGAGTTGAATGAGAAATCATCTGAGCCAGCCGACAAGTCGGTTAAGTCATCTTCTTTCTTGGGATCTATCGCCAGTGCTGCTTCTGGTGCTGTTGCTGGTGCTGCGTCTGTCGCTGGTGTGACCAAGTCCGCTGATTCTCATGACGACGACGAGGACTTTGATGTCTCTCCAGAGGAGCTCCGCAAGCACTTAGAATCGCAGCCCGTCTATCTTTTTACTTCCCTTGCCGGTGGTATGCAGATCATGCACAAGACCAACCGTCTTGCCACGATTTTGACAGGCAACCAGGTTAAGTTTGAATACCGTGATCTTGGTACTGATCCTGAGGCCAAGAAGATTTGGAGAAGAAGTGCCAATGGGAAGCCACTTCCTGGTGTTGTGAGAGGAGATGATGTCATTGGAGACTTTGCTACCATCGAGGAAGCAAACGAGGAGTACAAACTCAGAGAGTTGTTATATGAGACGTTGTAGATTTGCTAGCTATCTCACAATAAACAGAAATTATATGTAGAAATCGAAGCATACTTCCTTTTCCAACATTGGATTGGCTCCTATTGCAACATCTCCTGATAAATTCTTCAATTGCACTAACTAGGAAGTGTACTTAATATCGCTTACATTTACCCATTTCATCCTCAAATCCCAACCCCTCATAGTTCATCCCCTCATAGTCCCCACATAGTCCGTCCCCTCGTAAGGCAATGTACTTCTCTCAGTTCTGTTGTTCCCCCTCGGTTATTTTCGGGTTCGTCTCCTCTTGCCCCACCGGGTTTGTACATAAATTTTCCCCCGCGAATTACAACTTCTCTTTAGTAATCCACAATATGCCAGCATTGAATGATCTTTCTGGACAACTTGCACTTTACAAGTCCTACCACTGGAACAAGGTCAATGTGGCCATCCATCTTGTGTGCATTCCAATTATCTTTGTGACGATTTTGGCTGCAGTTAGTCCGGTCAATCTTGCCGGATCTGAGCATCCGTACGTTAACTTGAGTCTGTTAACCGCAATTATTTATGGTGCCTACTACATATACCTTGACTATAGAGTAGGGATTCCCACTGCTCTGGCTATCTTTGCCCTTACGTTTTACATCAAGTCATACGTTTTGCTGTTAACACCTGCCGAATTGACTCATTTCCGCAATGTGATGCTCTTGATCCATGTCGGCTCTTGGTTGGCTCAATTTTATGGACACGGGGTTCACGAAAAACGTGCTCCTGCCTTGTTGGACAACCTTGTTCAGGCCCTTGTTCTTGCGCCTTATTTCGTAGTATTTGAAGGTGCTTTCTTCTTTGGCTGCAGAAGGGGATTGGAAAAGCAAATGTTGAACGAGGCCGGTGTTTTAAGAAGAGACTACATCCAGCAGCTGAAAAAGGCACAATGATCTGGCTATTAGGTAGATCTGAAGAGCTCAATTGGAGTTTGTTCAATTGAGAAACCAATACATTTAATGTTAAATCATGAAAAGTATTGATGATGAACTCAACGAAAACGCAATTATATGTTAGCAATGAAGGATATATGAACGACGATGTAATCTTGATCAACCCGATCTAAATACTCCTCTTATACTCCTCATACTTCCTGATTACTTCAGGTTCGACTATCTTTTCCCCAGTTAGCTGGTTACCAATGGTAAACCATCCAGGTCTTGTGTTATGATCTCTTCCGAAGATTTCAAGCTTTCTTGCATGTACACCAACAAGCCTGTCCACAATGTCATACACTTCATCGGGTTTGCGCAGCGTTTCTCTCGTCCCAGATACTATTACCTCACAATCCACCTTTGTGTTCAACCAAATGGGGTTCCCTTTTAAACCCACTAACAAATGTTCTTTTGAGTGGTTAAGCCAGTGCCCTGTCCGTCCTGTAACGATGGTTCTCTTCAACTGATTGAGTTTTACCCACACCATCTCGTCCGATATTTTATATCCCCATTTCACCAAAGCTTTTCGTCCTACATCAATTGACCTCCCAGTGACCCATAAAAAGAGTACACCTTCATCTTGAAGACTTGGGATGTCAAGTGCTTGGAGCTCTGAGTCCTTGCATGTACCATAGGGAAGAGACATGTGGATATCCCATGCAGGGTCATTTATGATCACAGAAAACTTCCCCAAGATATTCAACGGTAAAAACCGCACATCACAAGAAATCCATTGTGCTTCCGTCACCTCTCGTCTGCT
Organism: Kodamaea ohmeri; assembly: GCA_004919595.1. Lineage (NCBI taxonomy): Eukaryota > Fungi > Ascomycota > Pichiomycetes > Serinales > Debaryomycetaceae > Kodamaea > Kodamaea ohmeri. The sequence continues at coordinate 1,983,359 of SKFK01000002.1, forward strand.
GAAGCATTCCCCAATAGTGTACTCTAAATCAAGTCCATCATTTTCAACGCTTTCTTCTTTGTGCTTATTTGGAACCAACGTGTAGTAGTGCAAATACCTGCATGTTTTCATCTTGTGGCAAGTATCCAAGTACGAACAATCACCAAGCAACGTATCTGTATGCTGATTATACAACGGTAAGAAATGGATCTGTTTAAGAACGCATTCTTTAATGGCCAGACTTATATTGGCGTTTCGGATCCTTGTATGAACATTTCTAAAGTCAGGGAGGTTATTTCTCGTGTAGATTCCATATTTGACAGAGAACAATATGTTCCCGAGTACCCTTGTGTGATTGTTGTCTGTACAGACTTCAAAAAATGGTTTCTGCACCAGGGTCTGGGCACGAAGCCTTGCTAATCGTACTTGGGCTGTGTCTGCCTTCAATAATTTTTCCACATCAGAGTAGTAAACTTCTTGGATTCCAGTTCCCAGCAGTAGGCGAGGTGCTGGTGAGAAGAGTGGTTCGTTGAGGATTGATAACAATTCCTGGAAAGGATTCTTCTTGGTCGTTTCTGGTTCTGGTGGATATTGAATGTAACCAAGTTCTTTACCAAGCAACCTTTGTCGAAATATCAACAACTTACAAGTGTCAATCCATTCAACCTTTCCGTTTTCTATCTTCAAACTGTTAGCAGTGAGACGGTTATACCACTGCACAAATTCTTTGAAGGTATGAACAGATTGCTTAATACACTTCTCAAAAAGTGCATTGATGGCTGATAAATCTCCATAGTATGGCTTTTGCAAGATATATGGTTGAACTTCAAGTAGAAAGTCCGTGAACTGTAGTCTAATGTCAAGCATAAAGAACAGTAAGGAGGTTAAACGCAGAAAATGCTGCAAAAAAAATGCTGCAAATCGAACCTGTTTCAAATTGGTTTTTATCGCCCCTTTCAACACACACGATGAACTCACACACCATCAATTCACGCCACTATTAGACCAAGTTTACGAATTTGTCCTCCCATTAACCCTTGATATCATAGAGCTACCATGGAGGATCTCGATAGCAAAAGTCAATCCATCATTCTTTAAATCAGCCAACCTCTGACATCTATCTCATAACAAGTTCACTTCCAGCTATCAACTACACCATATCTGGATTCTCAAATTCAACCTTATTGGTGGATCACTTTCAATATAGAGTGAAACACTGCGAAGGAACAGAGGGAAAGTCGCTGTGGTTGTCATTTTGCTTATTTTGACTGTCTCTAAATGTTGAGTTATTCTGAGTTTTTCCTAAATAGGTTACAGTGGCCGAGTGGTTAAGGCGACACCCTGCTATCAACTTCGGTTTGCGGTTTAGGTGTTGTGCATTGCATGCGCAGGTTCGAATCCTGTCTGTGACGATATTTTTGCATAAACATCTTTTTTGCATTAATCACAGGAGAACTTCTTCCCGCTACACGTTCTACTATGTTGGTTTCAATTTATCATCAACTTCAATTCAAAACTTCTATCTATTTTACTAAAACCCAAAAGGGTTGTCAGGTGTAGCAGATTGGAGGTTAGCCCGTCTACCAGTCTGCTGTGCTTGCATAGGTGCGTTTCCAAAGCCTGCTCCTGTTGGCTGTGATTGCAAGTTTCCAAATCCAGCTCCCGTTGGCTGAGATTGCAAAGGCTGTTGCCCAAATCCATCAAACTGTGGTTGGCCAAACGTTGGCTGACCAAATGTGGTCTGCGGCTGCTGCCCAAATGTGGTCTGTGGCTGCTGTCCAAATGTAGTCTGAGGCTGTTGCCCAAATGAGGTCTGCTGTTGACCGAACGGTTGAGGTTGTATACTGGTGTTCTGGAACATGTTCGTCATCTGGTTCATCTGTTGTCCAAACTGAGCAGGAGGCTGACCAAAAGAAGGTTGCAGGTTAAACGAGTTAGGAGGAAATCCTCCAGCTCCTCCTGGTTGCTGTTGGTTGAACGAGGTCGGTGGGAACGCACCAGCTCCTCCTGTGGGCTGCTGACTAAAGGAGGTCTGCGGGAAAGCACCTCCCGTTTGTTGCTGACCAAAGGATGTCTGTGGGAAAGGATTTGCTCCTCCAGTTGGTTGCTGACTGAACGATGTTTGTGGGAAAGGATTTGCTCCTCCAGTTGGTTGCTGACTGAAAGATGTCTGTGGGAAAGGATTCGCTCCTCCGGTTGGCTGCTGACTGAACGATGTCTGTGGCAATCCTCCTGTGATTTGTTGGCCAAACGAACTCTGTGGAACAAAGCCACCAGTACGCTGTGTTGGAACCAACGGGCCTGTCTGTTGGAGCGAAAGACCCTGTCCGAAAGTAGTCTGTGGAACTCCAACGTTAGCCGTAGGTTGTCCGGTCAACGTTGGTTGTCCAATCGGTTGATTGAATGTCGTCTGTGGCATTGTTACATTACCTGTCTGTAATACAGGCTGGAATGCATTGAAGTTCTGACCCGTCTTCTGTGGAGCCATACTGAATCCAGTCTGCTGAATAGGCAAGAACCCGGTTGGTTGCGCTGTGATAGGAGCAAAACCTGTTGGCTGAGAGAAAAGAATACCACCAGTCTGCACAGGAATCAACCCTCCAGTCTGAACAGGAATCAACCCTCCAGTTTGAACAGGTACCAATCCACCAGTCTTGACAGGTACCAATCCACCAGTTGGTACTGGAACCAAGCCTCCGGTCTGGTTCGAAGTAACATTCTTGTTCCCGGTCTTCTGCTCGGCCTTCACGGCAGTCAAAGCAGGAGCACTCGGTTCACTAGGAAGCGCAGGAACAGGCTTGTTTGAGTCAAACGGCTTGATGTTCACAAGATCCTGCAAAGTACCAGTGTACTGTGGAGTAACTGGTTTCGATGGTTCTGGTGCAGCTGGTGCTGGTGCTGGAGCTTGAACCGGTGCCGGTACTGGAGCTGGAGCTGGGGCTGGGGCTGGGGCTGGGGCTGGTGTAGCATCCCTATCAGCTCTCAAATCCTCACTAGATCTAGCCGCAGGTTTAACAGCCCACGCATCATCCTCGAATTTGCGCAAGCCATCGGCACTAACTTCACCACCTGTAGCAGTCCCGTTAACCTTCAAGGCACCAGTCGGGTTCGTGAACAACGCACCGCCGGCAGATGCAGGCTCCTCCCTCTTACGGCCGAATTTCTCGTCCAAATGCTTCATCACACGCAAAATGTCACCCTCGCGCAACCCCAAAGTACGCAACAACAGCGGCGTGATGTCGGCATGCAGCAGCTCATCCATCTGCTCACGAGAGAAGTTCATAGAATAGCGCTGGCAATTACCGATGTCTACTCCACATGAGAGGAAGAACTCAAACCAATCGTACTCGGGCTCGCCAGTGGCCGGAATATGGACGCTTTCTCTCTCTCTTGGAGCAGAATGCGATCTTTCTTTTGGAGCAGACAGCGATCTATCACTGATTGCTGCAGTTGCTGACTTGACACCGGTCTTACTCTTACGCTTCTTGTTCTGCCTCATGACCTCCTCCTTGTAGTTTTCCAACGAAGTTCCGGTGATTTTCTCGACATATTCCAAGTCTTCGATCGACAACTTACTACATGCGACCGCGATCTTCACACCGTTAGTCTTGTGGAGGTGGATCTTGCCATCAGTGCAACCTAAGAACTCTGCCTCGACCTTAAACGATCCCGATGAGTCGATCCACGTTCTCACACGGTGATAATTGGGCATGTCTGAACCACCTCCCAGGCTGTGGCTGCCATGGCTATCGCTCTTCTTCGCCTCTCTGCGCTGACGGTCCTTTTCTCTAATTTTGTCTCTCTCTTCGCGCTTTCTTTGTACGACACGGCCCTTTCTGGACGAGTGTGAGCGGTGGACATCATCGGACTTCCCGGTGAGCTTGTTCAAATTGGAGGTACCTATAACCTCAATGTAGTCTGCAGGAACCACACCCTGCCGTCCCAGGCTCTTATTCTCACACATCCACCATTGCTTGCTCTTCTGAACAATGTACACTTCCTCACCTTCCATACACAGCAACTCATCGTCTCCTTGTGCTTCGAAGTCGTACATCAAACGGCCAATCGTGCGGTTGGAAGACGATGTCGTCGCTTGCAGGGCACGTGCAACCTCATTGAGACCAGCCGCCTGTTCGGCACCCTTCAAGTCACCAAGAATCAGGATGATGGCATCTGCGACATCCTTCGTACCCGTGTGCAACTCAATCAGTGCAGATGGGTGACGGAACTCGAGGAAAAGATGTTTCTTTTCATTGGAAAAGGTAGACAAGTCCTTGATCCACCACTTCTGGTCGATCGATGTTTTGTGTTTCATCTTCTTAGGGTTGGTCGTGTTGGCTTTGATATGAATGAATCCTTGTCCAACCATCAATACCACTGGTCTCTTCTTCCTTCCATCGACCTCATCGATATACCACGTAAAGAACTCACCATCAAAAAAGTGTTCTTGACCGTGCTTGTTCTGCTCGGCTGCAGACGGTCTTCTTGGTTGCTCCGGAGGTGCGCCCGTGTGGTCTGGTCTCACTGGCATTGGTGGTGGTGGTGCCTCATCCTCCTCTTCATCCTCCTCGACATTCAAAACCCTCTCCTGTTGAACGCGTTCTTGCTGAGGTGGTGGTGATGCCGAAAGTGATGGATGTTGCGGAGGAGGAGGCAACGCCGATGGAGATACAAACTGTGGGGCCTGAGTTGGAGCACCAACACCAGGATAAGTCTGAGCTGGTGGTGCATAAGATTGTGCCTGTGGTGCAGGTGCAGATGAACCAGCCCCTGCTTCGATATAGTTGGCAGGCACAAATCCAAAGTTACCGCCCAGACCCACTAAGATCCAATCGGGGTCTTTGTCATCATAAACATCAAAGTGATCTCCCTCGGCAAATGAGAGTTCTTCCTCTGTTTGTTTAGTGTAGTCGTATAAAGCAGTGGCATTACTGATAACGGGGGCCTAATTGTTAGTATAAGGAAAAAAGGCTGGTAGATAGTGGTAGTGCTGGGGGTGATGGTAGTAATAACAATACTGGTAGTAGTAGTACTGATAGTAATAATACTGATAATACTGATAGTACTACTGATAGTAATCCGTATGGTGATGGTATCAGAAATAGAAACCTTTAGTAGCAATTTGTGTGATCAAGACGTGTTATCTCCACCAGATCTTTCCTCGATTGGATGACTAGATCCCCTCAATGAATCATCTCTATAACATCAAACACTCCCTATCTCAATATAATGATGAATAAAAGTATACATACCTCTTCGATGTAATTGGCAGGCACCAATCCATCTGGCTCCTCGACCTCGTTACCGTCGACTGATACCACGCGTTTCTTCACTTTCCACCAGTCATCCACGTCTGATTTTTCCAATAAGTAGAGAAGATCGTCTGCAGTCAACGACAACTCCTCATCTGCCTGGGCAGCATAGTCGTATATCGCCCGGTAGACGCCGATGTACAACGACATGAAAGGTGTATGTGTTTTTTTTTATTTTCGAGCAATGGACAATTTCGAGTGTGGAGGAAAAGGAGTGGATGAATTTTGATCTCCGTTCAAAGAACAAAAACCATACGGCGTGAATTTACATATTGTAAGGTCATTTACGATGGACTTGATGGTTGGTAATTTCATCATCTGTTAAGAGCAACAACTTCCCGTATACTTTTCACACAAAAGCTGCGAAATTTGTCCTGAAATATACAAGGAGTATGAAATACAGGGGTAAGTAATATAAATGAGCCAAGGGAATGGAAGAAGGATGAGAGGGAGATTCAAATGTTTTAGCTAACTTTATCACTTTACTTCAATATATTCCATGATCTCTTAATTTTGTTGAGATTGAGGTTTGGATTTCCCGAACTTCCGGTCAATGAACACCTCCTTCGCTCATTTTAGCATATTAATTGCGTTCCACAAATTTCCGCTGCAGCTCGCCAAAAAAATACTGAAAATTCGCAGCCAACAAGCATGGAAGAGATGTTTGTGGTAAAGAGAGCTACAACTTGGCTTTGCTCAAGATGGAAATGATATTAAACAAAACATACCATTCAACAAAACATACCATTCAACAAAACATACCATTCAACAAAACATATCATTCAATAAAACATACCATTCAACAAAACAATCATTCAACCCATAATAACCAATCAACCCAAATTAAACTAAATTAAGCCAATCATTAAACTACTTCTACTTTAACTACCCCTCCTCTAACTACTCTTCCTCTAACTACCCCTCCTCTAACTACTTTCTACTCTCCCTTCTACATTATCTTCTAATAAATACCTTTTCCCTATTTACCCTAATTCAATAACCCAGTCACCTCCCCGCTCAGATACAAAACACTCTTTATGTTTTGATAACAAACACCCTGGGCATGATAAAACAACTCACTTGTTCCCGATCCGATATGTGGAGTTAAAACAACATCTGCTCTGTTAAGAAGCTCTGGGTGTACGGCTGGTTCCTGTTCAAACACGTCCAATCCCGCAAAAAGGACCTTACCCAGCTTCAAACCATCAACAAGAGCACTCTCATCTACTACATACCCTCTTCCAATGTTGATGATTCTGAATGGATTTCTCATGGAATCAATAACATTCTTGTTAATCATGTGCTTTGTAGATGCATTTCCCGGACATGCAACGATGATCAAATCTGCAATGTCTTTAGCATCAAGGACCGTCTTGTGGAAAGTAGCTTCATATCCAAGTTCTTTGGCTTCGGCTTCACCCATGGGAGTTCTCTTCACATAATGAATATTCATACCAATGGCAGATAATCTCTGACCAATGTTCTTTCCAATATTCCCAAACCCCACTATCACCGCATTATGTCCTCTTGGTGAGTGGTTGAGTCTTCCACATGCAGCTTCAGCAAAATTCATAGGAACTTTACCTTGTTGTAAAACTTGCTGGCCACATTGAGCATCCCACTGACCGAAAATCACCAGGTTTCTCACCATACTAGTGTGAGCTTGAGATCCAATGAACCCCCTCTCAAACAACTTGAAGTTTCTAAAACTTGCAAGTGCATTATAGAGGACTAAATCCGCGACACTTTCATGTGCTAAAGGAGTTGGAACATTAGTCAACATAATTCCTCTGTCACGCATAGCATCCAAATCAAATCCATCATGCCCAATTTGGCACATTGCAACCAACTTTAAATTTGGTGGAGCTTGTTCAACTAACTTTCCACGAAATCCTCCTGCTTGTTCAAAGCCACCCCAGTTAGCAAAAATAGCTTCAATGTGATGAAAACGTGTGTTAAAGTCCTCTAAGAGTTGGTCTGCCGATGTAACATCATAATGAATACATTCGAAACGTGAGGCAAACTCTTTATATTCTTCGGTATTAGTATCGACTCTTCCAAGTATTAAAACTGCGGATTTCTTCATATTGGTTTGGCCAAGAACATCATGAGGAAATGCCAAATATATATCCCTCTGCAAAGTATACAATCTCCGAGATAGTTTTATCCGATGCGGCTCGTAGGCTGCAAAAAAAAAAAGTACACATTTGGAGCGATACTAACCGAAGAAAACCGCGATTTGCCGAAGTGGAAACGCGCCGAGTTAAAACTGTGGTTGAGATAAGGCTCGGTTTCGGATGAGAGGTGGATATACTTATAATAGGTAGAGATTAGAGAGAGTAAACTGAGAAGAGATCACTTAGATAGTATTAGAAAGAGTGCGCTGATTTGTACACGAACTGGTGAAGATTTTGATGAACTGGTGAAGATTTTGATGAACTGGTGAAGATTTTGATAGTATAATGGAAATAATGTTTTTCCGTAAACGGTTTCTGGTTACCAATAACGCAGATAAGCCTTGATGATCACAATAGGAGACTATCTTGAAAAAGAAAAGGGTATTACTTGAAAATTCGATGTTTGAATTGATTCATATTGTGTGAATGAGAGTTGTTTTCCCAAGAGTTTCTTCGTTCTTCTATTCCTTTCTTGGATCTACTGATTCGTGTATCAATTGTGTATTCGTGTATCTACTGCTTATTGTATCTCTACTCTTCCATTATTCGTGTATCCACTGCTTATTGTATCTCTACTCTTCCATTATTCGTGTATCTACTGACTTCTATCCGTGCTCGATTCCTACTATCCGTATTGTTCTTTCATCATTCTGTTCTTTTTTCTTATGATCCCTTCACCTTCTTTTCCTCCCTCACTTCGTTTCTTGTTCTCCCGTTTATTTGCTCCGTCTCGCTCCACCTTTTTTCTCCGTATTATGGTGCCATAAAACAGCTGATCGGGGATGCTCGGAACAGACAACTATCAAGGTATAGTTTACAAGAACCAATCCAGTGTTGGTGATTGAACTCCTTGATAAACTCCTTGATGACTGAACTCCTTGATGATTTTGATGACTAGAAAATAGACCCCCTAATCTACATATCTTATCACATATCAACGTTACCGAACTGACAGTTTTTTTCGTATCGAGTTATCTTTGTGATAATATCAGACGATGCTTCTCAATATCTAGTTCATCTTTTTACACCCAATGACTCTATGTAACGTAAGAGTTCCGACTCGATATTACATATTTGAGTTAAGTTGTAAACTACAAGTTCTAAGAACCATTCAGTAAATCAATCATAAACTTACTTGGGATTTCATACTTTTTCATACTCTTCATCTTGTTCTTCATCTTCCCTTCTCCTTCATCTTGTTCTTCATCTTCCCTTCTCCTCCATCTTGTTCTTCATCTTCCCTTCTCCTTCATCTTGTTCTTCATCTTCCCTTCTCCTCCATCTTGTTCTTTATCATCCCTCCTTCTTCTTCTTGTTCTTCCCTTCTTCTTCTCTCCATTCTCTCTTCCTTCGTTTTCAACATATATTGATGCTATACAGTTCCACTGCAATGGTACTATTCCCTTAGTGGTGGGCCATGTCTGGCTCACCCAAGTACTTCGCAGTCAACGAAGTACCACATTGCCAGCATCTCGACAACTTACCATCCTCAACCTTCATCCAGTATGGCTTGTGCTCGTCGCCGTCCTTACCCTTGCAACCAACGTATCTGTAACCAATGTAAGTTGGCACCAAGTATGGGTCCTGTGGGGTACCAGTACCCTCGGTAATTGGGTTCTCCAAGTCGAACACATCAACACCCTCTCTCTTACCCAAAATTTCGAATCTCTCCAAACCAGTGGCCTGGTCCAAGTCGGTTGGGATGGTACCTGGCTTAGCACCTGGACCAATCAAAGAACCATCAGGACCAGTCACCTCAGCCAAGTCCGAAGCAGTCTTGACGTTGGTTGGAGCTGGCTTGTGAGCCATAACTCTGGTGGTGGTGGCAAACAATCTAGTTTGTCTAGCAATTCTGAATGAACGGGAAAGCATTCTAAAGGTTAGTATAAGTTGTTGGAAGGAGATGTGGCCAAGCGATACGGGATGATTGAAAGGTGAATCAAAAAAAAGCAAAAGCTTGGGTGAATAACAGTATGTGGTTGACTTTGTGTGGTTAGGTAGCTCTATTGTACCAGTATCGCTCGTGTCTAATTCTCTGTCACGTACTCTATCGCAGCTATGTGTTTAAAATTTCTTCAAAGAGAAACAAAAATCAGCTAACAAAAAGTATTGAGGCCTTGTGATTGGCTGTCGAGGTCACGTGTAAATTCAGCCCAAAACGCGTGATTTCGATAGCGTGATCTGTCATGTGACAGATAACGTGACCAAAGAGTCATGTGATCTTTTGTGTCGACATTGGAAAAGTGTCGGGGATTTTTTTGTATAAATGAAAAAGGGCAGAAGCCCTAACGTGTGTGACACAATTTTTCCTGTGCAGAGCGTCCGAAAATTTTGCCTTACCCTATTTGAAATTGGCCTGAGAAAATCTATTTTTCACTTCTTCTTTTTCCACAACAGCCAATATGTCTAAGAAGAGAGCTTCCAACGGTAGAAACAAGAAGGGTAGAGGCCACGTTAAGCCAGTCAGATGCTTGAACTGTGCTAGATGTGTGCCAAAGGACAAGGCCATCAAGAGAGTCACCATCAGAAACATGGTTGAGGCTGCTGCCGTCAGAGACTTGTCTGAGGCCTCTGTGTACTCTGAGTACGCTTTGCCAAAGTTGTACAACAAGTTGCACTACTGTGTCTCCTGTGCTATCCACGCCAGAATCGTCAGAGTCAGATCCAGAACCGACAGAAGAGTCAGAACTCCTCCACAGCGTAAGAGATTCAACCAGAACGACAGAAAGGTTTCCCCACAGGAGGCTGCCAAGAAGGCCAACTAAATCGGTTGTATTTAATATACATTAAGAAGAGAAGTTGTAGATATCCTTAGGGATAGTGAATGAAGTAGATATCCCGGGTGATAGTGAATCGAAGAATAGCACTAGTGCTAGGTATTTTAAGTACTTGGTATTTTAGGTACTTTTGGTACTTTGGTACTTTTGGTAATTTGGTATCTCTTGTACTACTTGTATCTTCTGTACTTTTGGTCTCTTCTACCTTTACTTTTGGTCTCTCCTACCTCTACTTTTGGTCTCTCCAACCTCTACTTTTGATCTCTGGTACCATCATTGGTTGTTCTCGATGTTGGTCCATTTGCGGATAAAATCGACAAAAAAAATGCAGCAAAAAGGGTAAGCACAGCCAACGTGTAGTGACTGTTGTATTGGTCTTATAGAGACACTAATACATCAACATAAGTTTCAATGTCAGTGGCTTTGGTAACCGCAAGACTTTCCAGCATATTTCTATTTACTTTGGATTGAATCCCCAACAATTATAGGGCTTAATTAGGACCTATAATGATTTGGCAATCAATAATTGGGAGTCAGAGTTTGCTCTATATAATCGGAACACATTTAGGTTCTGTTTAATATGATGTAACAGTTGTAGTTGACTTAGAATGTATGGAATGATAACATAGCATCATCCGTTGAGAAATAGTAGTCATTTCTATATGATACTCATCGTTAGAGTTTTCCCCCGTCCTCAAATTCGGGAGTAATCTTATTTTTGGTGTTTTTTCTTCCACCAACAACGTATTGAGAACACAACCAATACTACCATTCGTCGAGAGTCATCGCTCAATACATAACATTTCGCTTACGAAAAGATTACTGGACCAGTACTGAGAGTTGAATAGAATTGACTCACAGAAAACACGACAGAGTCAACATCAGCCGTTGACTTCCATCACTCGTGACCTATTCTCTCCGTCCTTCGTTGACACCCCTTGAGACTAGTGTCAGCAACCGCTTCGACACAACTATCAGGACACATACACCCTGCACACATCACATATTCAAGCAAAGAACACAGCAAAATGACGGACGATTCATGGAAGTTTTCGCAATGTTTTGGTGATAAGGGCGACATCGAGAACATCACTGAGGCTGATATCATCTCGACTGTCGAATTCGATCACACAGGTGACTTCCTTGCTACAGGTGATAAAGGTGGTCGTGTTGTGCTTTTTGAGCGCAACGCCTCGAAGAAGCAATCGTGCGAATACAAGTTCTTTACTGAGTTTCAATCCCATGATGCCGAGTTCGATTACTTGAAGTCTTTGGAGATTGAGGAGAAAATCAACAAGATTAAGTGGTTGCGCTCGTCCAACAACTCACTCTTCCTCCTCCTGACCAATGACAAAACGATCAAACTTTGGAAGATCATGGAACGTCAGATCAAACTCGTTGCAGAAAACAACTTGAACGGTATGTCACAGTTACAAGGCAATGCCTCGCTTCTGATGTCACTGTTGAAGTTACCACAATTGCAGTTGCACGATAAATTGATCTCGGCACAGCCAAAGCGTATTTATGCAAATGCGCACGCCTACCACATTAACTCGATCTCGGTGAACCTGGACCAGGAAACGTACCTCTCGCTGGACGACTTGCGAATCAACTTGTGGAATCTCGGTATATCGGACCAGTCGTTCAACATTGTGGACATCAAACCCACCAACATGGAGGAATTGACCGAAGTTATAACATGTGCTGAGTTCCATCCACAGTACTGTAATCTCTTCATGTACTCGAGTTCTAAGGGTACCATTAAGTTGGCAGACATGCGTTCCAACTCCTTATGTGACCTGCACGCTAAGGTATTTGAAGAGTATGTTGACCCAGCCTCACATAACTTCTTCACGGAAATCACCAGTCTGATCTCTGACGTCAAGTTCAGTGCGAATGGACGTTACATCGTATCGAGAGATTACATGACGGTCAAGATATGGGATTTGGCGATGGATACAAAGCCTGTCAAGACCATTCATGTCCATGAATTCTTGAGAGATAAGCTCTGCGACACTTACGAGACGGATGCAATTTTCGACAAGTTCGAAGTACAGTTCTCAGGTGACAACAGATCTGTCATGACAGGGTCATACAATGATAACTTCATGATCTACCCTAACGCGGTGAACCTGTCATCTGACAAGCCAATCTCTCCCAACTTCGCCACGGCAAAGAAGGAGGACAAGGAAGATGATGAGGAGGAGAACCCTAAGGCTGACGAGGAACAGGAAGAAATCACTTTGCAAGCCGATAAGCTGGCTTTCAAACTGAAGAAGCTGGGATTAAACACAATGAAACGGAGAATGATCAGTGCAATGGGTACCAAATATGGTCTGGAATTTGATGAACCTGATTACAAGCGCAACATTTTGCACTTGAGTTGGCACCCACACGAGAACCTGGTTGCCATAGCTGCGACGAATAACTTGTATATTTTCTCGACGTTATAAGCCCAGGATCCCGGAGACAAGGTAGAGAGGTTTGGGAGACTTTGAGGTAGTCGGTTTTTTCTCGAGAAACGTAAATTACGACTATATAGCTTGCTCTTTTTGAAAAGGGGTTAGAGTACATGATGATAAGAGGGTAGTAGGATGAAGGAATATGAGTGGTGGAGTACTGAAGAGTTGACATGATCAAATATAAGAAATTAGCATTAAATCTAATGATATGAAAAATGGCATCATAAGGAGATTTGTGTTAGTCAAAGAAATCAGCCAGTAGTTGAGGTGTGACTCGCTTGGAAGGGATATCTAAACGCATAATAGTGAAGGGCCATCAAATCTTGTTATTCATCAAATCCCGTCAAACCTTAAATCACGCCATACATGAAGGCTAGTGATAATGGGTTAGTGATAATGAACTAGTGATAAGGAACTAGTGATAATGAACTAGTGATAATGAACTAGTGATAATGAACTAGTGATAATGGATTAATTATAGTGTACTGTAAGTTTGATCAGTTAATGTCTAGTAGTGTATGCCTAGGTTGTTTCTACAATAGCCTCATAATAGCAATTTACTTCGTTTTAACATCAATTCAGTGTTATGCTACCTCCTAAACTAAGCCTCAATGTGTCTGTTGATGTCGGAGTTCCAGAACAAGGTCTTGTCACCATCGCCCCAGAAGAACTTCTTCTGTCTGACGTTCTGGTAGTCGTACTGCACAGGCCACTCCTCGTCAGAGAGGTGTCTCATGTGCTCTCTGTGCTTAGCGTGCTTCAACTCAATGTTGACAACTGGGATAGCAGTCAAAGCAATGGCTGGGAATGCAACGACGTAGACCAACTTCTTCCAAGTGGCAGTAATGCCCTCAGAGTGGTGGACCTTCTTCTCATAAGCCTGCTTGAAGGCCTCACCAGCCTGCTTGTTGACCTTGCTGGAAGGGAAAGCTGCGTCGTTGAGGAACTTGGAAGGGGCGTAATGCGAGTTGAATCTTCTGAAGCTGAACTGTTGGACTCTCTTAAACATGTTGGAGTATACTTTTTTTTGTTTTTCAGATGTGTGATTAATGATTGGATGAGAAAATGTCGTGGTCTGAGAAAAGTCGGCGCGTGATCAGTCACGTGAAAGTGGTGATCAAAGTGAGATGTGACGAGTGATATGGGTTAATTTCGGCAATGATAATGGTCTAACAATTGTATGGATGTGATGATTGTTGATCTCTGATATAAATGTCTGATAATTGTAGTGGTTCGATAAAGTAGAGGAGGTTTCGGGTTTAAATGGAGTTTATTATTCATTTTTTAGGATTTTTGCAGCAAAATAGGAGAAATGACAGGAGCTATCATTAGGGTTATCATTTGAAGAGACTTCATTTCTAAGATAACATTCGTTGAGAGGTTTTCTAGACTAACATTCATTGAAAAGGCTTCATTTTAAGTATATCTTTCTTAGAATTGGTTGTATTAATTACTGTGAAAGCAATTTGTATGAACAATCCTCATTTAGACATCCCCACGTTTTCAAAAGCACGCATTTTTTAGTGCCGGTACGAGATGAGATACAGAAGAGTAGATATAAAAGGATTCCGTCGAGATCATACTGTTTGGTAATAGTAGTGCAATGGTGTCTGATGGTAAAAACAGAGGACACAAGACAACCAGACGTGGACAAAGGATGTAACAAATTGATAAATAATGCTGCAAATTACTAGTCCACAAATAAGTGTGCTACTAGGGATCATTACAGTATCGATCGAGATGATGGTACAGGTTGAATACTTCAAGTTTACAATGCTATAAGTGCTACCAGGGTTAGTCTATATGACAGATGATAAAGCTCCTACCACATACTGCTCAATTAGCACACATCTTACTAGATAACTAGACCTACACTAGATTCAGTATCTATACTACCACCAGATATCAGATCTGTACCACACACAGAGCCTATACGTTTACAGTCTACTTATCCATCACCTAAGCAGAATGTTATACCTACTCAACTATACCCAGTACTGTATTTCATCACTCTATGCTAGGTAAACACTTCACATCAACTTTCTATCTATTCGTGCCCTTTTGTTTACGCTCCTTACGGGCCTTTTCCCAGGAGCGGTATGTGAATGGATCATGACGCAAGACCGTGGGATGCACCAACAAGTCTTCTCCGTGGTAAAACATGTCTTTAGCGTCTTCACCCGACAACAACTTGAGAATCTCGACCTCGTGGAATTCTGTAATGGACTGCAGCACCATATAGTCGCCAACAAAGTCATCGCTACTGAACAAGAGGTCCAAGTAGTCTTCATCGGAGAACTTATCGAAGATTGCACGCGCAGAACCTTTGTTAAGAGGTAAAGGCTCACCTTCGGGGCCCTGGACGTGTAAGTGCGGGCGAGCCGATATGAAACGACGCATTTCAATCTGTGGTAACCACAACTTTAATCGTGGAACGAAGACATTCTTGTTAAACACCATGGATGTGATACTTTCTAGACTGTACTCGTTAACAAGTGCTTGCTGGAACGCATTAGGAACATATGCAAACTCACCCTCAAAGAGCGTGAGGCGAAGTGGCAGCAACTCTGCCAATTGCAGGAAGTGGTAGTTCCTACAGTGGTACAACTGCATCTGGTTATTCTTGACGGCAGGCAGCAGCTCCGGCAGTGTGACCTTATCCTTGAGTCCATCGTACCTGTGTGGGGGAACAGTGTCGGTGACAGCGAGTGCAGTGATGTCAATGTAAGTGCCTGTATCGACGTCGATGAAGCGAGCATCGATGTTATTGTTACCGTTTCCGCGAGTACGCTGCGAAACGAAGGCACCGCAGTCGAGGAAGTACCGACCATAGCGAACCTCGCCGCTTTGTGGGTCTGGGCCAAAGTCAACGACGAGAGTCTGGTTGAAACGACGCGCTAACAAATGTAAGTCATCAATGGGCATCTGAACATCGAAGTCATTATCCCAGGGGAACGTGAGTGCGTTCCAATACCAAGAGAGGAGTGTTCCATGAGCGATCCACGTTGCGACACCATTGCCGCGTGTGAAACGAAGCCATGCACTGATAAGACCGTGTAACGCATTGGCACGCGTGTCGCCCGTGGCCAAACCGCGGAAGAAACGCCAATCGTGATGACTGCCGTGGTCCCAATCCTTCTCTGTGTGTACGAGTTTGGCCTCACCAAAATACTTGGGTGGGTTTTCTTCCGCCTGCGAGTATTTGAGTGCAGCCAAGTAGAGACTTTCTGCGCGCGAGAGACTGTCGCTATTTTCGAGTGCCAGGAGGTATTCGGCTGTGTTGTCGACGAACTGGCGGTGGTTTAATTCGCGGTGATACGGTTCTGTCAGGTGACCTGTTGTTGAAGCAAGTTTTGCGACAGCGTCGATTTTTGTGGGGATGTTGAGAGTTGCACCGTGTTTTTGGACGTAAGCAGCGTGTAGTTCGGAGTCGCGCATACGGAGTTTATTGTTTGCGGTGGGCTGTACATCCTGTGGTGCGACGGGGATAACCACGCTGCTTGCATTGGGCAAGACAAGCGTGATTGATTCCGCGAATGGCATGAACTCGTAGAGGTACTGTTGTGCCTGGATCACGCGCAACTTCTTGGCTGCACGACCTGCGTTTGCAAAAGTGTGGAATGTGAGGCGACGTGGGCTCTCGGCGATCAACTGGAGGTTTTTGACGTAGACGTCGGCGTCCAGCACCACGTTTTCAGGTACGGGTTCTTTGCGGCGGGCGTCGATATCGGCGTCGTTCACACAGAAATCCTTAGGGTCAAGCGCGTCCAGCAGCGGAGATCCGCGTGACCTGCGGAAGTCGAACCCACGGCAGTCGAGTCGCTGGCCATCGAAATAAGGCGCAAGATCTGTAAGATCCACGTAATCTGCCCAGTGGAAAAACGGGAGCTCTGGAACCTTACCGGCTGCAAGGCCTTGTTCAACATGATGGAGGAGAAGTCCTAATGTGAACCGTGGATCGAAGGAGACGTTAGAAGATTCACTAGAAGTAGAAGTGGAACTAGAAGACTCACTAGAGGTAGAAGTGGAGCTAGAAGACTCACTGGAAGATTCACTAGGTGCTTCTTTGCTCTTTTCACTTCCCTTGCTCTCTGTTTTTGTCTCACTTCCAGTACCCACTGTCTTCGTTTCACTTCCCTTGCTCTTATTCTCTTCCCCTACCAAGACCTCGTTGAATGCTGGGTCTGGGTTGAGGGATACCATGTAGTCGAGCACTTCGTGTGCGTGGTCCTTGTACCTAGCGGCGACTTCAGTGCGGAAGCGCGAGGCGGTGTCGGTGGATTCACCACCAAGCATCGTTTTAAGATCGGCGAGCACGCTCTTTGCGTCGATCTTATCCAAGAGCGTCTCGTGCGAGTAGCCCATGAGTGAGAGCACTATGAAATGCACCAACAACAACGACACCACCACGGCGATCGTCTTCTGCCTCTTGCGCAACATGTTGTGTGTGATTTCAAGGTCTCAGGCTTGTTCCACTTCCCCCGCCTGCACATAACACCAAAGCCCCGGAATGAGGCTGAGATTCCCGATTCAAAGCCATGCGAATACGACGATCCACGGCCTGCGCGGGGTCTTGCGCACATGACACGGGGCTCCCAAGGCGCAGCTCATGTTGCTATTGGTAGCGATCCTTGGTGGGTCGCAAAGGGAGGAGAGCTTTGGCTTGTTGTCGGACGACAGTCGGAATAGCAGGATGGCACATGCGATGCGCCAATCTGAAAAAGGGAGGGATCGGCGAATGAGAGAAGGTCAGGGCCCAGAAGGTTAGTATGAACCGATGGTCATGAACACGCACACAAGAGCAAGAGAAGGAAAAGATGAAATGTAGGGGAAAGCGAAGGCATGTAGATAAGGACTTTGACCAGAGGGGCTCCATGTGGGACAATAATGACGGTTAAGAAGGTATGTGATAAGCCTAGGGTGTGGGAAAGACTAAAAGGAAGATAAAGAAGGTCGTTTCATAACCATTCCATTGATGTAACTTTTTAATGTCCTGTGACGTCTAGACCCGTTGGGAACACCGTTTTGGCGGAGAACCCGTTTTGGCGAAGAACATTTCGACAACTAAGTCTTAAGTTGGGGTTAGTGCCGCCAACCTCTTCTACGAGCTGATTCAGCATATTCGCCTCGTGCTGATTTTTCCTATTTTAGAAATTCGGCATCCTGGTACCTGAACTATTTACTGTTAACGGGAGTTCGATGGGTGAGAAATAGGAAGGTATCAAAATAGGAAGGAATCAAAAGTAAGAAGCCTTCAAAATGAACGAAGAGTACAAGAAGGCCTTTAAAAGTAGTAGAAAGGTTTCAAGAGAGAATAAGAATTCACAAAACTAATAGGAAGGTTTCAATAGTAGAAGATTCCTTTATAGTAGGAATGTTTCAAAAGTAGAAGATTTCTTGTAGGAAGGTCTCAAAAGTAGAAGATTTCTTGTAGGAAGGTCTCAAAAGTAGAAGATTTCTTGTAGGAAGGTTTCAAAAGTAGAAGATTTCTTTCTAGTAGGAATGTTTCCTGAAAATCAGTTTCGATCACTTTGTTTGTCTGCCTATTGTCTGTCTACTTCAAATACCTTAAATACCTTAAATACCTCATTGTTTACTTATTACCCTCGAACCACCTCACTGATCCCTTAAATACGTAATTATATCAGATTACCTAGTTGGATTTCAAATTACCTAGTTGAAGTTCAAATTCTGGTGGATCTTTAGATCTCGTGGATCATCAAATTCTGGTCCATCAAATCACCTAGACTTTTTCTTTATCTTTATCATCTATCCTTTTTATGCGTATCAAAGTCGGCTGCCTCCAGTTCAATCCATTACTCGGGAAAACCGCACGCAATGCAGACACCATCCGCAGCATTATCCGCGGTGCGCCCGTCAAACCCGACCTCCTTGTTCTTCCTGAATTGGCAGTGACGGGTTATAACTTCGGAACGCGAGCCAATATCGAACCGTTTTTAGAGGAGCGCGGAAAGGGCCCTTCTAGTGACTTAGCCCGTGAGTTGTCCTTACAATATGAATGCTTTACCTTGATTGGTTACCCTGAAAGTGAACCACCCAACATCTATAACTCCGCTATTCTCGTGGCTCCTGATGGATCCACTTTACACCACTACAGAAAAACCCATTTGTACTCTGCCGACGAGGATTGGGGTTGTAGCGAAAGCCCAGAAGGGTTTTCTGCTATAGATGTGGTTTTAGATAAGAACTATTGGAGAGAAAAGGTCAGAAATACATCTCCAAGTAAAGAAAGCATCACCAACGGTAATGCCGAGGAGAAGAAAACTCAAGAGAACAC
Organism: Kodamaea ohmeri; assembly: GCA_004919595.1. Taxonomy (NCBI): domain Eukaryota; kingdom Fungi; phylum Ascomycota; class Pichiomycetes; order Serinales; family Debaryomycetaceae; genus Kodamaea; species Kodamaea ohmeri. The sequence continues at coordinate 2,002,364 of SKFK01000002.1, forward strand.
TGAGGAGAACAATTCTGAAGCCAAGAAAGATTCTCAAAGCAGAAATGATTCTAAAGTTTCACGTTTCCGGTCACATCGCATCAGCATTGGAATCTGTATGGACCTCAATCCTTACCAATTTAAAGCACCGTTCACTGCGTTCGAGTTTTCATTACAGTGTCTTGAGAAGAAGGCTGACTTGGTATTGTGTCCTATGGCGTGGCTCCTGCCAGATTCACCGTCGATCAATGAGAGTTTATCTGCTGAAGAGAAGCTTGAAAAGGGTAAGCAGCTCGCAAGTCGTTGGTTTAGCAACGATCCAAGGCCAGTTTACCCTGAGGAACAACCAGTATTAGGTACAGAGAATGGTTTCAATGCCGCACAGCCAAGTACCTCGACTATCGACTACTGGATCCTTCGTTTCTACCCATTCTTGGCTCGTCCTCTCGCAAATCCCGTGACCATGGTCGCGTGCAACCGTACTGGAGTTGAGGGTGATACTATGTACGGAGGTTCGCTGGCAATATGGGAGGTTGGCACTGGATGGGCTGACCCACGGGTGTATGACCATACCAACGGGAAGGTTGATTTGAAGGGTGCTATGGGTGCTGGCACCGAGGGGTTGTTAGTGAGGGAAATAGAGTTGGGAGACGGAAAATAGAGATGGAAAGAAGGTTTAATTGAAGGTTATAAAGGATAAGGCGGTTATAAAGGATAAGGTCGGTTAAAAAAGATGGTTAGTGACGGTTGTAAAGGATAGTTAGGACGGTTGATATTGACGATGAATAATGATGAATATTAACGAAGAATAATGAAGGTGAATATTAACGGTGAATAATGAAGGTGAATATTAACGGTGGATAATGAAGGTGAATATTAACGGTGGATAATGAAAGTGAATATTAACGGTGGATAACGATGGTCCCTTCTAGATAGATATCTATAGACTAAGATGGGATGATTTCGATAAATCGCCGAACTTGACGTGGGGTATGTCATGACCAATGAGTTGACATTTGACAAAGACTTCTATGATCTTGGCATCATAATTAAATTACTATGGTCGTCTATTCAAAAACTTGGCACCACTATATTGTAGGTTGTTTGTGTAGGTTGTGTCATAGCCTTCATTAGTTTACATCACACCCTGTGGTCCATAATCGCGTTTTTCACGGATATGAGCGAAGGAGGCACCAGCGCGTTTGTGACAAAGTCATGAATTATAAGATCGTGACACAGAAGATTGCAAAAGTGGTGACAAGGCTGCAGAAGTTTACTTTAAAACTGCATCGAGAATCAGCACTACTGCTGCAGTGTTCGGCTATGACAACCACCAAAGTGGTGCCACAACTCAGTATTCGCCAATCCCTGCAAAGACCGTTGCATAAGGGCTCATGATGGAAGGAAAAGATTTTGTAATCGGTACAAACACGGTTCAATCAGAAGGTCGTGCCTCACTCCACACCAAAATCCATCGAGGCTTAAAAGTTGTGAGCATCGGGTAAGAAAGAAGCCTCAGGGGAATGAGGGAGAGAAGTGGGAGGGAGTGGAGTAACCTTTGAAGAGACTTTAAAGAGACTTGGAAGTGACTATAAAGAGATTTTAAAGAGATTTTAGTTGATACAACTCAGCTGAGGACATGTATTACCAAATATAGATTGATTATAGATTACCAAAGATTAGAGACAATAAAAAGAGACGATCAGATTATCAAATAAAGGCTATGAAATTTTAGTTTACTAAATAGAATCTATCAAATAGCAGAGACTATCTGATAGAACTACTAGATGTAAGATACCTATATACATCTACCTTAAGACATGGTTGTGGTTTACATTTTCTGACCTTGTATTGGCTGTTTATATGCCGAATCGGCGGATACAAACCACTCGGGAATATTGTGACCGGAAGAGGCGCTTTTTCGCTGCGGCCAATGCACGATGTTCCTGGCACACAAACCAACTGACCACCAAAAAAGTCTTGGCAGGGAGTAGTAGCTTAGTTGATTAAATGCTAGGCAAGTAGGCGAAGGAAAAGAATAGAGAGCAAGAATGTTTTGCAACGCTCAGAAGGTTCGGCATGCGGATCGTGTGTTCTGCAACGAGGCAGTGCGAAGCTTGCAGTATCAACGATTTTGTGACATAACCTCTACAAAATAGCCCACTTTAGCCCCAATGGAGAAACAGATACAAAATCTCGACACAAGGCACACAACCCCGCAGGCTAACCTATAAAAAAGCCTTACAGTGGTGAAATTAGGATCACACGAGAGAACTTTTCGGCGTCAGATATATCCAACTAAACGAAGTCTTGTTAAAACAGACTGTTAAAGTGAGGAAATCGACATAATAGACCCAAGAGAACAAGGGACCGACTAGACTAGGACTGAAATATAGGCCAAACTATAGTCAAACTAGAAATTACGTTGGCTTTAAATTAGCTTAAAACTTGGGCTACTAAAATTTATTAGGAAGCCTTTAGCATTATACTAGGTATAAACTAGGTTTAATAGGAGCTCGGTTGATGTTGTACCGACGTTTTGTTCGCTACACATTTGTAGTGCTCCTCATCTATGCATTTTTCGTTGCCTTCACCGTGGTGTTTACCACATTCAAGGATGGTGTAAGGTATCTCCGCAACCAGAAAAATGACCTTGGGTTGGACTTTGATGCTTCATTCCAGGAGAAGTTTCAGAAGTTGATGAATATTAAACTCGATTCCGACCTCGACAACCACTTCTGGGCTTTACGGAAGGACCGGCCACCGACTACTTTTTCTATCCCAAAGAAAGGCGAGAAAGCGGAAAAGGGTAAGGAAGAGAGTACTGACAAGAGTGCTGGGGAGAAGAATAAAGAGAAGACACTGACTACAGATGACAAGACAATAAATGAAAAGACTAACAGCAAGAGCAATGAAAAGAACAACGAAAAGAGCAATAGCAACGAAAAGATCAACGAAAAAATCAAAGATAAGAATGACAACAGGAATGATCTCCGCACAAAAAATAAGAGAGATAATGTGAAACAAACTAAGATCCAAGATTCTAACGGTTTCAGTCGACTCAGAGACATGCCATCGTTTGACCCTCGTCGTACGATTGCCACATATATGCACTGGCTTTCGTACAACCTGGCTCCCAAAGATGGCGTGGACTTCCACTGGGCAGACTGGGTGGATATGCTGCGGTTGGCCAAGATCGCCGGTCAGGAGAGTCGGTGTGATCGTCTCTTTTCGTTGACGGATGGCGAGAAAAAAGATTCCAATCGTCTCCAGAAGGTCGAATCGTTCTGTTCTCAGGATGATAGTAAAGAGTTAGGATTCCGTATCACCAGAGCTTCTGGCCAGAACCTGATTGCACACCACCAGATCATCGGTAGGTCGTATCTCTTCAGCGAATTTGCAAACCCTCAGAAAATCGTCTTCCTCACTGATGATAGACTGGTTGAGGTTAAGGTTCGTAATCAAGAGAGTAAGTTGGACCATAGCATAATGAATAACGGGATGTTAGATGCCATGAGTGGTGACCTCGATGTGGTGAAGAAATACCAGAACTATATGCGCCTGATCGGCACTGTCAAAAATGAGGATCTCGCCGGGGAAATTGTGCTTACGGAAGCGGATTTCGAAGTCGACGCCACAAAAGAAGTCGCACAGTATGCTAAGGAAAACCCAGTGTACTCACAAAATGTGGCTGGCCTGTTGGCAATGGATAATCCTCCTAAGCACTTCTATGAGGCCAGTTTGCTTACCCTGTCTCGCGACAACTGGCAGGGTGAACACTATGACTGGAGGTTTTTCCTGGAGTTGATCATTGGGCTGAGCTCACAGACCTTGGTTCTTCACCGTCTCATTAAGAACTGGCTTCATTTCACACGCCAGAACAATATCCGCACATGGGTTGGTCATGGTACACTTCTCTCATGGCACTGGAACAGCTTGCTTTTCCCTTGGGACACCGATGCAGATGTCCAGATGCCTATTCTGGACTTGTACCGTTTAGGCCGTGAGTTCAACCAGCTGTTGGTGGTGGAGCGCGTGGCCACTCCAGAGGGTGAGTTTGACGGTATGGGACGCTACTTTGTTGACGTTTCGCTGTCGATATCCCACCGCACTCGTGGTAATGGAAACAACAACATCGATGCGCGTTTCATTGACGTCGATACCGGCTTGTATATTGATATCACAGGTTTGTCGGTATCTAAGACAGAACCACCACACAGGTACAAGGACAAGGAAGAAAAGAAAAGCAAGAGAGAGGAAGAGATGGAAAAGAGAGAGGATAATGAAAACCAGGAAGAAGTCAACCTGATTGAGAAACGTGAGGAATGGGACTCATTCAACCGCGGTAAACATTTGTACAATTGCAGAAACAACCATTTTGTACGTTTGGACGAGGTTTCTCCACTCCGTATTGGTGTGATGGAGGGCCAGATCGGATATTTCCCTCGGCAGTACGAAAAGCTTCTTGGGGTGGAATATCTGAATGCATCGCTTACCAGGTGGAACCATGGTGACTACTACTTCGACGACAACCTTCGCAACTGGATCTTCACGCAGGACGTGTTAGACTACATGGAGGATCCAAGCGCGTTTGTGGCCGACTTTAACATGGAGCTGTTGTCGGGGACGGAAGTGCTGGGTTTACTGAGGAGAATCGTAGGTGACTACGAGCGCTTCAAGTTACGCAGCCTCAAGCCCAATGACTACCTCAATTTACTCACAGATGACAAGATCTTCGAGGAGTACGTTACGACTAAAGGAGCGACTTTGCTCCACATGCAGAAGCCAGAAAACCACACGGATTACGCGTTGGCTCTAGCACGCAGTGGTGCCGTGGGCAAGGCTTTGCGCAACGACTTGTTTATGGACAAGTTGATGAGAAAGTTTTAGCATTGCATAGGAGAAGACAATAGAATAGAATAGAGAAGACTGTAGAGAAGCACTAGAGAAGACTGTATAGATGACTGTATAGAAGTGCTGTAGTGAAGCAATAGAGAAGAACTGTATAGAAGACTGTATAGAAGTGCTGTAGTGAAGCAATAGAGAAGAACTGTATAGAAGTGCTGCAAAGAAGCACTAGAGAAGAGTCTGTAAGAGTTCTGTCCGTAGAGAAGTACTGTAAGAGTACATCGAGAGCATGTGAAGACAGTTGCTGACGATATGAAGTCATCATAACAAAAGAAACGAAGGTTCACGTGACTCGGTCTTGTCAAATAGGTGATTGAAGATTTAATCGAGATGAGAACAGATCAGGGTTAGATTTTGGCTCTGGATTAATAAGGTCTAAACGAATAAGACTCTCAGACTGTAACAAGCTTTAGTATAGGTTCTAGTGTAGGCTGTAGTTTAGGATCTTGTTTTGACTCTTGTTTTAGTTGTTGAGACTGAAACATTTGTATTCTGTGACATACGCACGATGACGTTAGTTTTGACGTTTGCTATATGGGAATGTTCATAATTCCAATCGTAATAGGTGAAATGTTCACAATATGAATCGTAATAGGAGAAATGCTCAAGTTCCATTCGTAACAGAGAATGTTCAGAGGTGCTCAAGTCAAAGAGCTGGTTCATAGAGACACTCTAGTTCATTGAAAAATTCGAGGTCAAAGAATACAAGTTCAAAGATCTAATTCAAAGAAAAACTCAGTTGAATGTAATTCATATAAAATGTTCATAGTTTAGATACTGAGCTTCCTTTCGCGAGGATGTTACATCGCATGACACACTAGGTAAGACTACATTCGTATGCAGCAACTAAGCCGTCGTAACGTAGTAATTTGGCAAGGCTTTCATGCTTCCTTACCTCATACGGTAGTAGTCGAAAAGAAAAGCTAAGAGGCTCCTAACAAGTTCCTAACAAGCTCACCCAATCAAAAGAACTTTGATCCGCCTTGTGACACGAAAATCGAAACTATGATTGAGGGAAATTTCTGGCACCCTCAGCATTCCACAAGATCAAAACATCCACGTGAATCGCGGCGCCTCCGTCTTCTCTTGGCGTGCCTTACATTTTCGTTTCCGCGCGCCATTTGATTTCCCAATTAAGGCAAATACAGACATCGGAATGCTTCATCAACTTTAGATCCTGCCCTTGTTGAACACGATGTCAAGCGTGGTAGCACGGATTCTTCCTCTTGTCGACATTCCTCGAGGAAACATAAACACGTCGTAGTTTTCGAGCTCGACGTGCCTCATCTCCATTCCCTTTTCGTCGTCACGTAACATTCACGACAATTCCTCGTCACCACAACTCACAACATCAACAAATCCTTAACAATAACAACACTACATTCAACAAACTTTCAAGACTATCTCATCACTCCTCACCATTTCGCGACGCAGTATTTCCTGCTCATGTTTCTCTACGTCATTGTATACCTCTACTTCTTATCAACCAGCCTTTTGGAGACTGCAGCCAGCACGGAACAAAAAGGTTTGTAGCAAAAACAGCTCTTTGTGATGTAAACGGTGACCAAATAGTCGAGCGCCTCCTATTGTCTTGTAATGACCAGCAGTTTCACGGGATGGCTTCTGTGCAACAAGCCAGGCCCGAGGACAAGGAACTCCGCCATGTCCAAGTCACGAAGTCCGCCCTAGGTGACTCAACCTTATCCCGATAACCCTGATGTGATGTTGGATCTCCTCGTGGGCTCGTGACTCACACACTTCTTTTTTCTTAGTTTGCCTCCGGGGTCAGCTGGCGATTTTGGGGGGCTCAGGGGAGGCACAGCCGAGAGGCGGAAAAACTCGATGGGCGAAGGCGGAAGCCTCGTGGAGTACATCTTAGCCAAGCACGACAGCACTATTCCCAAAGTAGATAGAACGCGTGGACCATCACGCTGTTGCTTTGACCGTGACGAGGGCCCCCCTTTCGTGGCGTAGCAGGATGTTTCTTTTTCGGCTATTTTTGGTATGCGTCGCGATACAAAGGGGAAAGAATTGTGACCAATTAGGAAGGTGGTGCTCATGACAGTCATATTTTTATCCGCCTTACCAAAATGTCCTTTGCCGGAGAAAATGGCATCTGCGGAAGTACTCGGGTAGAGGAGCTAAGAGAGCTAGGATAACTAGATATTGTATGGTGAATATTGAGATCATTTCCGGGGTGGTGTCGACTGCGGCAGATGGAAAAACCACACCTTTTCTATAAGCTGCCACGATTTTCACCTAGTTTGCGCCCGTGCCTACCCTGCAGATAAGATGTGCACAAAGGCAACAAAAATGGGAAAAAAGAACTACGAAAAAATATTGCCAATTTCACGTTATCTGGCTCCGATGGATATAAAAGGGCCCGTCTGCTGAGCAAAATTTTTTTCTCATCTACAGACCTATTCACAATGCAGTTCCAACAAATCGCTATTGCTTTGACCGTTGCCTCCGCTGTCTCCGCCGCTAACGCCTCCAACGGCTCTAACGGCTCTAACAGCTCTAACAGCAGCTCTTCTTCTAAGGGTGCTGCTGTCCAGAACGGTGTTGCCGGTGTTGCCGGTGCCATCGCTGCTGCTGGTGTCGCTATGTTGTTGTAAGCGAGCTAATAGAATTATACCGCAAGGTAGGTATACTGGCTATGCCAGCTGTTTGTTTTAGTTCGGATTCGCGACTTAATTAGTATTAATTAATAATTAATCTATTGAAGAGTGTAGTACAGTAGCTGAACAGATGAATCAACGATGGTTCATTTTCTTCAGAAAGATCATTGATAGTACCTATGGTCTGATATTTCCAAGTATGGTGTGACTGTGGATCCATCATGCGAATCCGATGTTCTGCCATAGCGGTACTTGCGGCATTTTGGCCGGGTCATGTTGGAACACAATAGAATGTAGGATGATAGTGTTGTCAAGAAGACAAGAAAAGAAAAGAGTGGGAGGGCAGAAGGGTTAGAGCGAGGGAGGGAGGTAGGAAGAGTCGAACATAAGACTCGATCGAGCTTAGTGGGGGCTAATAGAGGGTATCAGAGCTCAGAACGGAATGTATATTCCGTAGATACTTCGGAGACCATCTGATAGCTTCTGGAAAACAATGTTGACGACCTTCTGGAAGACCTTCTAAGAGACCTCCTAAGAGACCTTCTGAAAACTGTCTATAATGTATAGTTCTGTATTACGAATATTCTTTTGCTGTCGTTATCTTTGTAATATATGAGCTAACATCATCTTCCCCGCCATTTATTCTCCTTGACAGATTTTTCTATAAGCCATCAGGCATACCGGTAAATTGGTTTGTAGCTGAGATCTCAGTCCCAGTGTCGTTCTGTAATGAAGTGCGTCATCTTTAGCCCTTGTCCCTCTACACGCTCTTATGCTCCATTCTCGCCTGAGAACGGTCGACTTAAGAATGCGAAAGGCTCATACCCAGAGGGGTGCATCTCCGAAATCTACGTATTCCCCACTCCGATGCACCACGATTCCCCTCTCGACCATAAGGATATACGGCCATTATTTTTTGTCCAAGTCGGGGTACTTCGTGGAGATATAAGACCCTAAGGATCTGCTCCGCGTGGGACTTTTACAGTCCCATAGCAATAAGCAACCTTGGATATTGAACAACTCAATCTTTTTGAAGTGGAACAGCGACCTTCACAAATTGAATATTTAGGATACATCCACACTGGACAATCCTAACCACTAGGTAGCAAACTTACGTCTACCCTTACAACTAACATTGGGGATCCTCACCCCCGCAAATTTCACATTCTCCCAGTCCTGCATATAACATCTTTTTTTGATAATCATGACAAGCTTTATAAATCTCCACCAGAACTCAACAATCATGGCTGAAGGTTCCAAAGGACGCAAACGTGCGAGCAAATTATCTGTGCTCTCTGAAGATGAAAAGAAAGCTCATCACATCGCATCTGAACAGAAGCGCCGAGAAAACATCCGTTCGGAGTTCGATAACATCGTTTCTCTCACCCCCACGTTGAACGTGACAGAGAACCGCAGTGAACTCAACATTTTGACCAAAAGTGCCGATTACATTGACCACTTGAAGGAGGAGAATGCTAAGCTCGTGGATTTGTGCAGAAAGAACGGTATTCAGGTACCGGAAGATCTCGAGTACAAAGGTCCTGCCAGTGACGGAAGTGATGTTACAAAGTAGACGATCTGAAATCAGGAATCAGAAGTTAGCACTAAGTCAGGAAACTTGAAAAGCAACTTCAAAGGTAACTTCAAAGGTAACTTCAAAGGTAACTTCAAAGGAAACTTCAAAGGAAACTTCAAAGGTAACTTCAAAGGAAACTTCAAAGAAAACCTCAGCAATGTCAGGAATATTAAGAAACCTCAGGAAAGGCAGGAACATCCAAGATACTTTAACATGGTGATGAAAACATGTTAATACTATGCTAGCGAAGCTTGATGCTACGAGAATAGATGTCAATATTCACTCTGATGTAAAGAATGTAAGCATAAGATATAGTGAAAAGCGTCTTTACTTCTCAAGTCTATACTAGTCATTTCCAGTCTTGTTGAGGATAATCTCTATGATGACTCTATGACTACTCTTATTTCTATTATCTATTACTCCTTCTATAATGTTTATGACTATTACTTCCTTCCCTCTTATCTATCCTCCAAAATAACCACACCATAGTCCTGTTCATGTCCCTTCTCATCATACACATTCAATACTGGGATGAACTCAGCATTCTTGAAAGCTTCATTCCAAGAAGCGCCCATCACAAAAGTGGGTAGTTTTTCAATCATATTCTGTACCTGATTGACAGACCCAAATCCAGTGTGAACCAGACAACCTGCAAATGAAACAGACTTCATATTATCTTTGGTAGCCGGCAAATCATCCTCGTCATCGTCTGCATACATATCCACAACTTCCTCATATGATAGTCCAGACCACTCGACATCTGCACCACGTGGAAGTCGTTCAACTCTCACTATAATCAATGTACAAGATTGATTTTGCTCTTCCCAAACTTTGACAACAACTGGTACCATCTTCAGATCCGTGATGAAACACACTATAGAAGCGAGGTTTCTTACACCAACCAAATCTTTGACACGGTGCAAATGTTGAAGTGCGAGCACTGAATTGAACTCGGGTCCTTTTTTTGACAATTCCATGGTTGCTGGTATCAATGGAATTTGCCCAGACAAAGTGGCCATTTTGTACTTTGGGTGCTGTCTGATAATGGCCTGAGAGTATGGACCAATATTCTGTGGTGCCCAATACGAGCGAGATTGAATGTGAATACCTTGTTTTGTAGAAGATTTTCCAACAGTGCACGAAAGATGAACACCCTTGACATTCGTCTGCACACATACACGTGATGGTGGGAGATAGTAACCTCCAAAGCTCTTCTCATATGTAGCATTTATGGCCTCAAAATCTGCCATATCACTCAACAAAAGAGTAACATGTTGGATATTGTCAAAACTGAGTTTGCGGTCTTGAAGGATGTCTGAGAGTTTTTGGAAAATGGACTCGATAGCTTCTTTTGGCGTTCCATCTGCAATAATGTTGGAGATGTATAATGCTGTCTCAGATTCTGTAACAGAAATAGGAATGCTTTGTGGGGGACCCACCAGTTTCGTTTGATCTGGCTGTGTAGAAATTTCGATCGCTGCGGTTTTTGCACCCAATTCGACATCTTCGAGTACCAGCTCGAATTCAGGTTCCAACAATGTTGGGACATCCAACGTTGTATTGGAAGAATCATCCTTACTCACAACTTCCACTTTAGATCTTAGGTATGCCACATCGCCATCTACAGTCACTACCTCGCGATCGACTATCTGGAGCCGTTTCTTGAAGAAACTCGCATCAAAGACGAGGGTTTCGAACTCACCACCTTCACCACAGATATGCACATCATACATGGAGTTCAATTTGACCAACTTTGGAAACATTTCCTGTAAGGTTTTGCCCAAATCTGATGCTCCGAGTCCAATAGCAGCAACTTTGATCAACCGAGCTTCGAGTCCACTCAGGCACATCTCTTGCATCAATTCATACTGCGGACGTTGCCAAAGGTAAGTGAGTGAAGTAAGTCCGAGTCTTGAACAGACATTCTCAACTCGTGTACGCTGGTAATGCGATAAGATGGCTCCACAGGAAACAGCTTTGATCTCGGGATGCTTCTCAACAATCATCTTAATTAACGTGTATAAGTCCTCGATCTCATCATTTTCCGTCTTTGAATACTCCAAGTTTTGATTCGATGAGCTCCCATGTATGGCTTGTCTGTACAATGGTACATCTAAGCATTCAGCATAACAGTCAATGACCTCATGGCCCACAGTCTGGAACATGAATGAATCAATCTCATCTTTGTCAGGAAGTTCTGGATGAAGGTTTCCTAAAGCAACAAGCTCATGGCCCTGTTGTAAGCAATGGTGGATGTTGTAGAATGAGTCCTTGCCCCCAGATACCAACGCTAGGAAGTGCATCGTATAGTGAAATCCAACCTGTAAATTGAAGATGCAGGTTAATGATTTACAAGTTAGAGGGAGGGCTTTGCAGGAAAACGAGAGCAGAATAGGAGGTATAGTGAGAAGATGTGAGGGAGGTCAAAGAGAAAGGAAAGAAGAGTCGATGAGATGAAGTATGTAGATGCCAGGGTGAATGAAGTAGTAACCCAGGGTTTATCTTATGCTTTATGGTTTATCTTATGCTTTATGGTTCATCTTCTGCTCTATCTGGTTTTAAATTTCGCAGTCACAGACTGAAACATACACAGCTAGAGCATCGCGTATATTGGGGACCAGCAAATTTTTTTTTCAATTTTTCGTAGTATAAAGTGAGGAAGGATTCCTGAAAATAATTTTTCAACACTCAGAGAACTTTCATCATGCCAAGTAAGTACCACAGAGTATACACCTATACGTTCAGCATTAGCTAACGTTTGAGGTTCGGGTCCTCGTCTGCTTGCAGACCTTTTGATTTGTGACTGAATTCCCGACACTTCAGTTACACCTTGTGCGAACAAGTTTTTACTCTAGCTCAAGAGTCCATAATGGACGAGATGAGATAAACCGCGAGGTTCAGAAGACCGAGGGCCCATGTATTAGGACCAAACTAACAAGTAATAGGAGCCCCAAGAACTTACTCTAAGACTTACTCTGTCCCAAAGACCCCATACGAGTCTGCTCGTTTGGACGCCGAATTGAAGTTGGCTGGTGAGTACGGTCTCAAGAACAAGAGAGAGATCTACAGAATTGGTTTCCAGTTGTCCAAGATCAGAAGAGCTGCTCGTGACCTTTTGACCAGAGATGAGAAGGACCCAAAGAGATTGTTCGAGGGTAACGCTTTGATCAGAAGATTGGTGAGAGTTGGTGTCTTGTCTGAGGACAAGATGAAGTTGGATTACGTCTTGGCTTTGAGAATCGAGGACTTCTTGGAGAGAAGATTGCAGACCCAGGTCTTCAAGTTGGGTTTGGCCAGATCTATCCACCACGCTAGAGTCTTGATCTCCCAGAGACACATTGCTGTTGGTAAGCAGATCGTCAACATCCCATCTTTCATTGTTAGATTGGACTCTCAGAAGCACATCGACTTTGCTCACAACTCCCCATACGGTGGTGGTAGAGCTGGTAGAGTTAAGAGAAGAAACCAGAACAAGGAGGGTGGTGCTGCTGAGGAGGAGGAGGAGTAAACTTCTCGAAGCTGATTTGTTTTCCTAATAATATTGGTTTTTTTCATTTAATTTATGTAGTAACGGTTTGGGTAAGAAGATGTAGAGGGAGAAGAAGGTAGAAGAGATGGAGAGGAAGAGATCAAGAGATGGCAGATAATGAATAGTTATGAAGTCATGACAGTGATGAAGTCATGAATAGTGATCAAGTCATGAATAGTGATCAAGTCATGATATAAGCGAGAAGTAATCTATAGATGATATAAATGAGAAGTGATGAAAAGTAACGATGAGATGATGTAAATGAGAACTGATGAAAAGTAACGATGAGATGATGTAAATGAGAAATGATGAATCGTGATGAGATACACACAATCGAGGAAACCTTCTGGATTGGTATGCCTTTTGGAAAGCCTATCCAAGCCTTCTCGAACCTGTTTGCACGCTATACACGCATCATAAACTAGAGTGATATTGGATCGTTTTCATCACATGACCGTTAAGGGCAAAGACCCTAATGAAAAGTTGTGCGCGCACGACTTTGGAGCGAAAAACTTTCACTAATGCCAAAGTTCCAAGGATAATAGTAACTTTTTTCTAGTTCCAACACGAAGACAAAATGGGTAAATCGTATGTGAAGATAGACACCTGCGGGGAAGGATACTACTCCGAGGATGAACGAGAAGACTCGAAGACGAGCGTTTGACAGAGGTGCTATGAGGTTGGATGATCATTTCATGAGGGACGATCTGATGACCGTCAAAGCACTTTTGACAGAGCCACCGAGTTTCAAAGTTATTGAGTTTAAGAATGAAATACTAACATAATAGACGTGGTTACAGATCGGGTACTCGTTACATGTTCCAGAGGGACTTCAAGAAGCATGGTGCGATTCCATTGTCCACCTACTTGAAGACCTACAAGGTTGGAGACATTGTTGACATCAAGGCCAACGGTTCTATCCAGAAGGGTATGCCACACAAGTACTACCACGGTAAGACTGGTATCATCTACAACGTCACCAAGTCTTCTGTTGGTGTCATCATCAACAAGGTTGTCGGTGGTAGATACATTGAGAAGAGAGTCAACTTGAGAATCGAGCACATCAAGCACTCTGCTTGTCGTCAGGAATTCTTGAACAGAGTCAAGACCAACGCTGCCTTGAAGAGAGAGGCTAAGGGTAAGGGTGAGACCGTCTTCTTGAAGAGACAGCCAGCTCAGCCAAGAGCCGCTAGAGTGATCGAGACCCAGGGTAACGTTCCACAGACCTTGGCCCCAGTTGCTTACGAGACTTTCATTTAGGTTGAATACATAATAGGTACAGAAATGTAGAAAAATGGTGAAGCTGGATTTTGGTATTGGTGAGAAGCGATTACCGAGAAGATGTTCTCATCGTAAGATTGCTTATTGTGGTTCATTCTCGACACTTTAATGTGTTAGAACTCACTCTAACACACTCTACTATTGACTGAAATTCACTTTAATATTGACTGAAACTTGAGTCTAATATCACTACAACTCACTTTAACACTATAACTCACCCTAATATCGTCTCTAATCGAATCTTATCAATTTGACTACGTATTTTTATACTATCTATCCACCATATCATTTCCAATTCCAATTCATCTCTAATTACTCTCGCTACCTCTTTCCTTTCCCTTCATTCTCCAACTCCTGTTTCTCCATCTTTTTCTCCATCTTTTATCTCCTCTTTATCTTCTTTCTCTCTCTTTTCTCTTTTATTTTCTCCTCGCTTTCATGTCCTTCTCCACATCACTTCAAGCGTGGACGGAAATCAATCTCCCCGGGCTTCAGCAGCGTCTCGATGATCAGGCGCTTGCCCTCAAGGAGGAGCAGCGGCAGCAGTTGCTCTCACGAAAGCATCTTGCTGCTCAAACAAAGGACTTTCGTAAACTTCCTGACGACGAAAAGATCACGCAAGTCAAACCACTATTGAAACTCTACCAGAACGAAATCGATACACTTACCACCAGCAAAAAGACAGTCGAAGGCCATTTCTTCGCTCTCTACCGCGTTCTCGCCGAAGCACCCGACCCAAAACCTCTACTTGAGGCGTCACTCGACGCTGTGGCCACCGCCGAAGACGCCGCCAAAGATAAAGATGAAGTACGGCGACTCCACGACGAACTCGCCAAACGTGCGGACTATGACCAGTTGAAACAACGGTTGTTGCGCACAGAGCAAAAGGCAGCGGAAACTCTCGCCACTCGGCTCGCAGCACAGGAGGATGAGTTCCGTGCAATCGGCGAGGAAAAAGAGCGTAACTGGCGCCAGAAAGAGGAGCAATTGGGCGCACAGATCAGACAGGCACAGCGCCAGATCGAAGAGTTGCGTAGCTTGCATGAAGTGCGCGAGTTGCAGACGAATAGCGCGCCGCAGGCCGACGCGTCGGCGAGCGTACGTGCTGAGTTGGATATAGTGAGCCGTGACGCCGAGGCTCTGAAGCGCCGTGTACTCGAATTAGAGCGCCGTAACGAAGATTTGCGCAAACAGATGTCTCAGGCACAGAGTGGCTCTGAGGTCGCTGCACTCACAACTCAGTGGGAGACCAAGGTGAGCGAATTGGAGGGCGAGAACGCAACTCTCGTGGCAAGTTTGGCTCAGACACGTGCTAAGCTCGAGCATGCGGCACGCGACCGCGGTGCAGCCGTAGAGCAGTATGCGCGTGAGTCTGCGCTGCTCGCAGCAGAAGTACGTGGTTTGAAGGCACGTCTCGAACATACCCATGACTACGACGAGATCAAGAGTGAATTGCAGATGATGAGGCAGATTGAGTTTGGATTGGAGGACGATGATGATGCACCGCAGCCAGATAGCACTCCAGACGCGGTACTCGTACACAAGAATAGTCAATTGACAAAGCAATTGGCTGACTTGCGTGCACAACACGAGGACTTCACGAAGCGTGTTGATGAGTTGGAGCGCGCCCTGGAAGAATCACGTCAAGAGGTGACCCGTCTCCTGCAGCTTAATGCGAGACTCGAGGCTGACCTCGCCAGCAGCGCTACCAGCGCGTTCAATGATAACGCGAGTATGATTTCTGGAGTCACACGCAGTGTAGCACAGGGCACGGCTCGCGATGGTGCCGGTGGCGACACTGGAATTCTTGCGATTGTGACTAAGCAGCGTGATAGATTCCGTGTGCGCAACAAGGAATTGGAGGAAGAGGTCAAGAAGCAGTCTGTGGTTCAAGCTGAGCTTCGTCGACAAATGAATGCGTTGAAGGCTGACAATGAGCAGTTATATGAACGTACAAGGTACGTGGCGACCTTTGGTCGTCGCGGGCCCAATGCAGACCTCGAGGCCAACGCGTATCAGCAAGACTACGAACGTAAGCTCCATCCTATCGAGCAGTTCCGGATGCGTGAACAGGAGCGTATCAGTTCACGTCTTGGACCTGTTGAGCGTATGTTTGTTTCGCTCACACGTGCGATCTTGGCCACGCGCGCAACGCGCCTTCTTTTCTTCGCATACTGTGTGGGCTTACATGCAGTGGTGATGTTTGTCACGTTGTATGTAATGAGCATGCATACCGCGATGACAACAGAAGTTGGACGAGGTGGTAGTACAGGAGGAATCCCAGGGAAATAGATGGAGAGGAAAAGAGTGTGATAGTGGTTCTCGTTGGAATGGCTTGTTGAAGATGTCTTCGATTGTTGACGATGTCTTCGATTGTTGATAACATAGGTTCTTATGGATTGGTCTATGATGAATCTATAATTTGGTGAGCCTGCATATGTCATGATATTATGTCAATTACTTGATGTCTTCGTGATTACTTGTAAATCATCACCTACGACCTACCATTGTGTGATCACATACGCTTCCATGATCGTTAAGATCGCTGCATGATCGTTATAAGTAATCAATTATCCTTGTTGTCATGTTGAATGATTACGACTAGCATAGAGTACATGTAGTAGAGGAGATGAGGGAGAGTGTATATGAAAGTGGTAAAGATATGAAAGATTATGCAAAACATGATAGAAGATAAACATCTGAGATTTCCCCATATATTATCACGTGATTTATCTCACATGATTTTCTGTAGAACGACTCCACAGTTATGAGATCTAAGTATTCAAGTTTCTTTACTAGCTTTTGCATATTCTTCATTCTTGCTTTGTTTGGTTCTCTTCTCTTTTGTTCTTCTTTGATCTACTCTCTTCTTCTTTCTTCTCTTCTCTTCATTACTTCTCTTGCTCTCCTGTATTTAAAGGGGAAATTCGCACGGGTGCGCAACCGACAAATTCCATGACCTCCGTCCTATTTAAAGTGGTTTTTGCCACCTTCCTCTATTTCATTTACCACGAGTATCGCAATATCATGAGCAAAGAACCAGTTTACGTCGACTTAGGAGGTGGCCACAAGGTACCCATCAATTCAATCAACAAGCCACATGCAGTGGTAATTGACCCCAAGATCCACAAGCCTGTTTCGGAGAATTTCCCAGATGTGGAGTCTGATGCTAAAGCACACGACGACCGCAGAGCAGCAGAAGCTAATGCCAAAGAAGCAGTACTTGATCCTCTGAAGCATAAGCCAGTTATCAATGATTTCCCAGATGTGGAGCCAGATGCAAAGGCAAGTGAGGAGGCTCGCGCAAAGAAGAATGATTAGGGGGAGTGACTAAAGTGATAAGATAAGAAGATGAATTGAAGATAATATGTGTAAAGAGATCATGAAGGTGAATATAAGATCAAAAGACGATCAAGAGAAGTTCAAGATTGAACAGATTAAAGAATGATTACGCATATGGGGAAATGGTATAGGCAATGCGAATAGGAAAAGGAATACACAGTAGGAATAAGTGAAATGAAAGTGTATGTCAAAGTATGAGAATCCATGATATGATCAATTGGCAATTGGCAATTGAGGGTCTGATGGAGTATTCTGGATCTGGTAGAATGTTCTGGATCTAGTAGAATATTTTGGGTCTTGTGTGGTTTTAGTTTTTATGTGGTATGATCTACATTGATTCAATGTATGTTTTAGCGATGAATGTGGCGTTAATGATTCCTCCTTGTACTTTTGTGTAGAGAAGCAATAGAGAATGGCAATACCAGAGAATGTAGGAGAATGGAGGATTAGAATGAAAGTTTAGTGAGGGTAGTGAGAATGGTAAGATGAAGCATTGACCTTCACTGAATGAGATATCCGTTCAATGAATGAGATGTAATGCCAAGTCACCACTTTGTTGTTTCTGAATGTAGTTATTATCACCAGATGTGTTATCTCTTCAGTTACTATACCCCCATCACTACAATTATCTTTACTACTATATCTATTATCTTTATTACTATATCTATTATCTTTATTACTATATCTATTATATTTACTACTATATCTCAGTATATGAATTCTTTTGATTTCTTTGTATTTCTTCTATGCCTGACAACAAATTGAAAGCGTGGCTTGCAAGGTCCGGGTGCCAACAATACTACGTCAAATTCGTGGACGCCGGCGTCACCTACGACTTGGTACTGGAACTCGATTCTGCAGCATTAAGAGAGTTGGGTGTTCAACGCGTAGGTGATCGTCTCCGCTTAGAACTTGCAATCGCTCAGATCAAACAACAACGACTTAGTCAAGTTTTCGCCGTCGAAGACCTCTACAAACTCGTTGACCTTCATTTGACTCATAATAGTGATCAACTTCATCAAGATTTGCGTGCAAGTAGTATCTCATCTGTGGCTACAGCTCGTCCAGATAACTCCAAGGCCATCACTCTCATTTTACAAGATGGATCTACCAAGAAAATGAATGTCACTGGGTGTTTCAACGCACAACTGATCAAACGTAAGGCTATGAAGCGTCTAGGTTTTAAGTTAGATGTACCTTACGATACTTATATCCACTCACTGGTTACCCCATACAAGGAACATGACTATAAAGAAGAAGATGAAGATAAAGAAGACCAAAAAGAAGGACAAAAAGATGACCAAAAAGATGTTTATAAAGATCCTCACAAAGAAGCACTCTCTGGTATCTCACTCTTATTCGATGTCGAGCTAGTCACCATTTGCTATTCACCAGATCGTCCTGAGAAACACCGTGTGATCTTTTGCCCAAAAGGTGAACTTCCAAGTGCAGCAGCCATTGCAACATCTCGCAAGATCATGATGCGGAATGAGGGCTTGAGTCAATGGGGTGAAACACCAAGAAATAAGGAAAACCCAAGAAAAGACTTCCAAAGAGGTCAAAAAGACACCGGAATTCCAAGGCCTCTCCGAAACTTCTTTGGTCAAAGACCACCATCCGAGTTGATTTCATCCAATCTCGCAGAATATTTCCCAGATACCAACCAGAAACAGTTGGCGGAGACAGTACGCAACTCGGTGCGCTATAGCGTTCGTTTGAGCAGACGCTTCCCCGTCATTAATGGCAGCAGTCCATCGGTTAACAAGCGTAGCAGTGTTTTCAGTGGGATTAGTGGAATTAGTGGGGGTGGTGCCCCAGCATTGGCTAAATGCAATAGTTACGGTAGTGGTCAAAGTCACGGGCGTACAGCATCAATGGTACTGGTGGAAAAACGAGTACCTCGAACTGTGGGCGACGTAATGATGAATAGTATCAGTGCAATCGACGAGGCAACTGCTGCTGGTACAGTAGCAGCTCACCGCGTGAGTTTTGCGGAGTCATCGGCGGCTCAGAGGCATTCGCGTATAGAGTTGGTGAGTGTTCTGGATTCTGAGGATGAAGACGAGTTTTTTGCCGCATACGATGCAGACCTGGATGATGAGCTCGTATTGGGTGAGGAAGGTCCACGCAAATGGCTCCAGGGTGCTCGAATCGGTGCAGGTAGTTTTGGTACAGTGTATCTCGGGATGAACCCTTTGACTGGTGAGTTGATGGCAGTGAAACAAGTGGAACTCCCCAAGAAGAATGGTCGAGGCGCAGGCGCAGCGCAACGGGTGATGTTAGCACAGCAACGTGAGATGATGTTCTTGAAGGAATTGAATCACGAGAATATTGTGAGATACTTCGGTGCAACCACCGACGAGCACCATTTGAATATCTTCTTGGAGTACGTGCCAGGTGGGTCTGTTCAGAGCATGTTGAGTCTGTATGGTCCTTTTGAGGAGCCATTGATCCGTAACTTTGTGAGACAAGTATTGATTGGGTTGGCATATCTTCATGGTGAAGACATCATTCACCGTGATATTAAGGGTGCTAACATTCTCATAGACATCAAGGGCACAGTGAAGATCGGTGACTTTGGTATTTCGAAGAAGGTTGGTGGTGATGATGAGGAAGATGAAGGTGAAGGTGATGAAGCACGGCCTGGTCGGCGTGCATCACTCCAAGGGCTGGTGTACTGGATGGCACCAGAAGTGGTAAAACAAACGGCATATACTAAAAAAGCGGATATTTGGCTGGTGGGATGTCTCATAGTGGAAATGTTCACGGGACAACATCCATTCCCACAGTTCAGTCAAATGCAGGCTATTTTTAAGATCGGTACACATATCACGCCAGGTGTTCCTGAATGGTGTACTGCAGAGGCACGAGAGTTTTTGGAGAAGACGTTTGAGATTGACTATGAGAAGAGGCCAGATGCGCGTGATTTGATGCTGGAGGCGTTCTTGACACCTCTTATCATGGCGAAGGAGAAGAAGAAGAAATAAAGGAATGAAGTGCCAAAGTTACCCGTGAAGTGGGTATTGTTTAAACATTATATGTTGCCTCAGGAATGGATAGATTAGGAGAGAGGATAGATAAAATGGGGGGGAAGTCCACAAGATGGAAGTCGACAAGAGGGTAATCGATAAAGTGGAATCAACATGAAAATCGGAATCTGATGCAAATCGAGAAAGTGGAGATTGAGGATGAAAGGAAATCAATATCTGGAAATCAAGGTTTTAATAGAAATCTAGTATCTACTGGAAATCGAGAAATCGATGTTGTATCAAGTTCATGTAGCTTAATGAATTCAATTGTAGCAACCTGTATATAATTGATGCGTGATTATTTGTCACGTGACTGTATACCACACGTGTAGAGGGAATTAATTTGCAGTAATTTCGTAAGATTTCAACCAAAATCTCAAAATATCAAGAGTAACCGAATCACCTGAATGTCTTTCAGCTTCATTGGAATAGGTCTTTGAAGGGTTTCTTTTACGTTGTTTTGATTGTCTTTTCCGATCTCAAATAATCGGAGAAACTTGTGATGACTTGCGTATGAACACTGAAATTACCTAAGAGGGAAGGTGTGGTGGGGAAGAAGAGTCATTAGAATAAAGAGTATATAGAGAATTAAAGAAGGTAGAAATAAGATATGAAGTCTATATACCAAAAGAATCTATCTAGATGATAGAAGGTTGTATATATAAGATTCTAATAGAACATCAATTAGATAGTGCTTTTCATCTCATCATATACTACTTTTTCATATATTACTTTTCCATACAATATCTACTACTTTTAGGTCATTCGATGATGTCATCATTCTTGTCATCTTTTCTCACTTTTCCGCAGCATATTTGTCATTCCCTTGTCAATTATCCCTTTTGCCATCAAGTCATTCGCAATTCTCATAACATTAATATCATATGATCCACATGATGATCAAATCATCTCCATACGATCTTTTCTTTTACATCATCATCTTACACTATTTTATCAATTCCATTTTCCTTTATCTTCCATTATCATCATTACCTTCCATTAGCTTCCTTAATCATCTTAATCATCATTATCTTCCCTCCACATCTTAATCATCTCCACTTTATTCTCATCATTTTGTCTTGACTCCCGCAGAACCTTTTAACATTTTTCTCCTCGAAAAACAATTTATCCATGGACATCCCATTGAAATCGCAGCCCCAAGTGTCGGTGCTTAACGATGCATATAGCGCGCTGCGTGCGTCGAATGGCGCACTTCACCTCGCACGTATCCGTGAGGTGCCACTGCAGAACTCAACCAATACTGTGACCCCCGAACCTAGCAAAAGCCCCGACAAAATCTCCAGGAGCCCCGACAAGAAGCTCACGAGAACCTACTCGGAAACAGAGAAAAATAACTTCGATGATGAAACTGGTGCTCGGCTTTATGATGATGGGCGTATACGTAGGCGAGCGAGGACTCCAAGACCACCACGGCACCGTGAATTTGAAGATTTGCATGGTTTAGAAGATGAGTATATCCCGGGCCTCGACTTTGGTGATATGGTTTACCAATGGAGTGATGAACGCCCTCGTAAGAAAGCGCTGACACACTCATCAGGAAGCAATACGCCAAGTCTCGATAATACTCCTAGTCGTGATGGCTCGTACCTCGACCTCAACTCATTGCATGCCCAGGTCGCACCACAACCTATCCGTGTGGCTAGTTTGAGAGGCTTTGCACGTAAGAAGCCAAGGGGAGAAGATAAGAGAGAAGAAAGGGATAAGATTGATAAAAAAGATAGCATTAAGAACGACATTAACTTTAGGCAGAGGCAGAATCAAAACATTCAGAATCAGCATATTCAGAACCAGAACATTCGGAACCAAAGCATCCAGATTCAGAATGATGTGAACCAAAATGATAATCAAAACCAAAATGATTTGATCAACAACAGTTATAACTTTCAGAGCAATAATGATCTCTCCATGAGTTATGAAGCAATTCTCAATTCACTTCCCGCCAACTTCGCAGAGCTCCCGTACTCACAGCGCAAGAGGATTGTGAGCTCATTCCTGGAGTCTGTGGATTATTCGCAATTCTCACTCTATGCTCGCACGCACGAGAGGCAGAGTGGACTGCTGAGTGGTCCCAATTCTGCTCACGGGTCATTTGTGAGGCGGTCCAGAAGGTCATCAGTGAACACAGTAGCTGGGAGATTATTGGCTAGTAGTACAGACCTCAAACGCCTCGAGAGCGACTCACCTAAGCGCGATGTGGATGAGCGTGGTGCAGTTGTCATGGGCTATACACTCGGAAAGATTATTGGATTTGGAGCATGGGGCACCATTCGTGAGTGTACCGATGCCACAGGCGTTGTTCGTGCCATAAAGATTGTAAAGGCACGAGGAACACTGTCAGGAGGGTCTCCTGTTGCGGGCGACACGGGGACCAAGGTGCTCGATGCCATGAAGAAGGAGATTTCTGTATGGCAACGGCTTGACCACCCCAATATTCTCCCGCTTTTGCAGCATTTGGAGACGGATGCCGCGGTGTTTTGCATTACCAACCGCATTTATGGTGGTACACTCTTCGAGATTGTACTGGAGTGGGGTGTTTACAATAATACTGTACCTGTGGATGTGAAGAGGCAACGTGAACGTTTAGCTGCGGTAACACGAAATGTTCGTCAGATCGTCGTGGCATTGGCTTATATGCATGACGAGAAAGGCGTGGTTCATGGGGATTTGAAGTTGGAGAATGTATTAGTGGAGGGAGAGAAAAAGAGCGACGAAAGAGATAAGAGTGAAGAGAAGAAAAGTGGGGACGAAAATGAAGAGAAAAAGAGTGAGGAAAGGGATCAAACTGAAAAGAAAACTGAACAGACTACTGAACAGACAGACGAAAAGACCACGAATCCTTCACATGGGACCTTTTCATGGAATCCACAGCTTATTCTTTGTGACTTTGGCATGGCTCGGGTATTCAACCCAAGAGCATCTCGACATGCTTCAAGGCGTGGGTCGGTAGATGACGACGACATGCTCATGATGCGCAGTCGGTCATCGATGACCACACACAGGCGACCATATGGGTCTCCACATGGTGACCCGGAGCGCGTGCATGCTCAAGATGATCTTCGGATCGGAGTGACGAGCATGATGAGACCACATGGACCATCATTGCAGTCATTTGATCTCACACCCACGCAGTCAGCGAGCGTAGCCGACTTCAAGAGACTTCGTACCAACTCCGGAGCCATCGATGCTGACTTACCGCACACACATATAGGACTGCTTCCGTATGCGGCTCCCGAGCTTCTTTCGCCAGCACCTCCACCATTAGGGCCACTGGCCGATGTGTGGGCTCTCGGAGTACTTGTATTTACTATGTGCGTGGGAAGGCTCCCATTTCAACACCAGTACGAACCACGCCTCCGTGCCATAATTAGTGCAGGCCAGTATAGCCATGGCGATTTGCATCGTGCTTGCTTATTGGAATGGGAGTGCGATGATGAAGGGTTTGCGCTGGACGCACGTAAGGAAGAGCTCACGCGCGCACGTGCGACGTGGGATGAGTATCGAGCGGAGCACAATGGTGAATTTCACTGGTTGGCCGACCTCGTTGAGGGCTGTTTGCAGCAGGATATCACGAAGAGGTGGGATTTGGACGCAGTTGCGGCGGCGTTGGAGAAAGGAACGCAAGGAAGGTAGAGGTACGAAGAAGGTAGAGATGATGATGTGAAGAGGAAGAAGAAGATTAATTGTAGAAATGGCAGAAAGGACCTCACGGTATGAAGGATAATGATGAGAGGACATACTGATGGGAATGCATGAAATGAACGTTTTCCGTGAATGGTGGAAATGTAAGTTTTCATATAGGGAGATAGAAATTGAAGAAAGAATGAAACTATTTAATAGGAGAAAATGAACATATAAGGATGAGAAAGTAGAATCATTTTCAAAGAATGTCAGGGATTTCAGAAGGGAAGAGAACTTGGTAACCTGCTTGTAGATAATTCTACCTGAAAACTGAAACGTATTGATTGGGACTTTTAGCTTTGGATACTACGTCAATGATGCTTATTAAGTGCTGACTAAGCAAACCAATCTACCCTTGGTGCGCAATCGCATTGTTATCAGAGTATTGTTCGGGTTTGGATGAATCCTTAAGATCAGAATTGTATCACCTGCAGGTATTCCCGGTATCTTTAATTGAACGAGAAGTTTTAATGAGATAAGATTCAATGAACAGCAGAATAAAGAATGTACTAATGAATGACGTTTTACAACAACACATGGGTCTAACATTTCACGAATTGGGTCTTAAGTCCTTTCACATGACGTTGTCATGTCGCGGAGTTGTGGTCATCCTTTATCCTGTATCTTACCTATTTTGATATCCTGTATCTTAATATGCCACCTAGACATTCTGTATCGATTCGATTCCATCCTTATTTTATTCTGTCCTGTGTGTGTGCCGTTGATGCATTGTAACTGCATACTCCTGTCATGCATGATCGTTTATCGTCATGTGAATTCTTGGCTCTTGCCTGCTACATATTTTGATTCAGACCGTGAACCTTCTTCCCCACCATTCCTACTACCCTTACATTCATATCCCAACATTCTCCATCGAAGTCATCGACTACATTTAACGATGATCGCTTTCCCATTTCCTCAATCTCCAAACACCCATCTATTCATCTCTGATGCTTTACGTCTTTTGTCGCGTTTTTATCCTCTTTCTACCCTCCTTCCAACCTTTATATCCTCTTTTATCCATTTCTACGTGACTTTGTTACCATTACGTCAGTAAACATGGTGGAGTTAACGTTACATAAGCCCCGTGGAGACACGACCATTCGTTATTGTGTTTACGTAATCGCACTTGTCCGTGCTTTGGCAGGCACTAATCTGACTAACCATGTGTTACAGCTTAAACGGCAGGCTCGTGCAGGACAATCACTGTTTCTGAGTGAGCTTCGGATTCTCGTCTGCTTTACCGAAGCTCGACCCTTATTGCCTCGAGGAAAACTCCGAGGCACGCAACCTTCAAACGCTTCTGTTTCGAGCCTAATCCTCTGGGGGAGACTTGGGGCTATACCTTCCGGCTTTTTCATGATAATTTCGCAGATTTTACCGATATGAGCGTCATTGTTGCGTGATTAGTAACGGCCCGGGTTTCATATATTCCGGTTCCTCCACTTTTTCCCCACTTTTATCCCGTTCACTCCATATATCCTGTTTTTATTTCCTTCCTGCCAACCCCTTACCAATAATCTATATTCTCACTCTTCAAAGTCACTCCTCTATTCTCTTCGCTATTCGCTTTCTTCTTCTCTTTCTTACAGACATCACGTGACTGAGCATATGGAAGCGGACCAATGCGTTCACAATGCGTTCACAATGCGTTCGCGGCTCGATGTTGGCCTGCGTGTACGGACCAAAAAGCCCTTTTTAGGTTTAGTCGCTTCTTTGTGCTCGGAAGGTTTTTTTTCCCAATCCGTACAACATCGACGTAATAGTGCAGTCGCGACGAATGGCATAAACGTAACCGGGAAAAAGACCGGTCCGCAACGTCAAAGAGCATTCGTGTAACGTCAAAGAGCATGTAAGAGTGCGTCGAAGGGTCATTCTCAGACGGTCCAAGCTTCCAAGCTGGCCAAATACATCTCTTACTAAAACTTAATATTATTGGTTGCCGCATGTTTTGTTTTCTTGTTCATTTACTTCTTCTGTCTAACCCGCCTTTGCTGGCGACTCATACACTAAGTCGTCTCGAGCATTGACTACAGTCCCCTCAACTCAAGGTTCAAACACGCTCGTAGAATGCCTTTCCCCACCTTGAAGAATTCGTGCATTGAGGAATTCTTGCAGTTATCCATACTGCACCCCTCAAGTATCCAGCGCACCTTCTTCACGGTGGGGAAGATAGTGTTTGGATTTTCCGAATGTTTCACAATGTCCGGTGACATCTTTCTAGATGGTTACGAGATGACGGTTGCCAAGGCTCATCGGAACATCTTGTAGAAGGCCATCTAGTCGGTCCTACCATGCCTAGTTGCGACCTAGTCTGCCCCATTTCCCTGGCTTCCCCACCACGCGGTCTATTTTGCGAATGACTCGGGTGATGGTCGGAAACCGAGGGTTCCTTGTTTTGTGGCTCATGGTAGCAATCATACCGTCGGTTTATGCACTACTTCATCACATCGCCTAATATGCAGGATGCATTAAAAAAAGCAAACAGAAGAGCAAGACGGGGGCAAGGATAGGGTAGGACGGACCTCGAGGAAGTGCGGACGATTATGAGGACGAGGACCCATGGGTATTTGGGTGACATGCGACTACGTGAGTTTTTTTTATTTGTTTATATATTGCTCCGCGGTCAAGGCTCGTTTATTGTGATACTCTGTTGTCTGGCATAGAATTTCAGCATTGCTCTTAACGCCATGTATTTTTTTTTAAATTGTTTGGGATGCTGCTCGACTATATAAGCAGAGCAATTCCCCAAAAGCGTGGGTTAAGTATACTACGCCATGGTTGATATCTTCTCCAGAACATCATGTATGGGCTTAAATGGTCGGCCCCTTAGATTGGCCATCACGCTTACAGCCGTGACTGGTTTCTCTCTTTTCGGTTATGACCAGGGTTTAATGTCGGGTATTATTACTGCCCCCCAATTTAACGACTACTTCCCACCAACAAAGGGTACTGACGAACATACACAGGTTATCCAAGGTGGTGTGACTGCGTGTTACGAAATCGGATGTTTGTTTGGTGCTGTTTTCTGTTTGTTCGCTGGTGACAAGATTGGTAGAAAGCCTTTGATTGTCAGTGGTTCTATTATTATTATTATTGGTACTGTTATCTCCATTACTGCTATCTACGAGCACTGGGGTCTTGGTCAGTTCATTGTCGGCAGAGTTATTACAGGTGTCGGTAATGGTATGAATACTGCTACCATTCCAGTGTGGCAATCTGAGATTTCTCGTGCTGAGAACAGAGGTAAGTTGGTCAACCTTGAAGGTTCCGTTGTTGCTGTCGGTACTTTCATTGCATACTGGATTGACTTTGGTTTGTCTTACGTCAACAACGATGTTTCGTGGAGACTTCCAATCGCTCTTCAGATTGTTTTCGCCCTTGCTTTGT
Source organism: Kodamaea ohmeri (assembly GCA_004919595.1). Taxonomy (NCBI): domain Eukaryota; kingdom Fungi; phylum Ascomycota; class Pichiomycetes; order Serinales; family Debaryomycetaceae; genus Kodamaea; species Kodamaea ohmeri. Next base: position 2,029,718 of record SKFK01000002.1, read on the forward strand.
TCATTGGTATTATCCAATTGCCAGAGTCTCCAAGATGGTTGGTTGCTCACGGCCGTAAGGACGATGCCATGACTGTTTTGGGTCACGTTAACGATGTTGAGCCATCTCACGATCTCGTTTACGCTGAAATCACTGTCATTTCTGACAATGTTAACCAGTTTGCTCGTTCTCAGGTCGGTTTCAAGGACCTTTTCTCCGGTGGTAAGTCTCAGCACTTCCAGAGAATGGTTGTTGGTTCTTCTGCTCAGTTCTTCCAGCAGTTCACTGGTTGTAATGCCGCTATTTACTACTCCACTGTGCTTTTCGAGGGTATTTTCGACCTGAGAAGATTGTCGCTTGTTATGGGTGGTGTTTTCTCGACTGTTTACGCACTTTTCACCATTCCATCTTTCTTCCTTGTCGACACTCTTGGTAGAAGACCATTGTTCTTGATTGGTGCCACTGGTCAAGGTGTTGCTTTCCTTATCACCTTCGCTTGTTTGGTTCACCCAACTACTGAGAACAAGAAGGGTGCTGCTTTCGGTATCTTCTTCTTTATTTGTTTCTTCGCTTTCACGATCTTGCCATTGCCATGGATCTACCCACCGGAGATTAACCCATTGAGAACTAGAACCGTTGCTTCTGCTATTTCTACCTGTACTAACTGGTTGACTAACTTCGCTGTTGTGATGTTTACTCCAATTTTCATTGGTCAATCGCAGTGGGGTTGTTACCTTTTCTTCGCATTGATGAACTTCGTTTTCATCCCAATCATCTTCTTCTTCTACCCAGAGACCGCTGGTAGAACCTTGGAAGAGATTGACATTATCTACGCCAAGTCTCACGTCGAGGGTAGACAAGCTTGGAGAGTTGCTGCTACCTTGCCAAAGTTGTCCACCAGAGACATCGAGGAGCAGGGCAACCAGCTCGGTATCTACGACGACGACTTCGAGAAGGAGAAGTTCGAGAACAAGGACCACTCTTCGAAGGAACAGGGTTCCAGCATTGACCTGACTGCTGTGCCAAACAGCCCAAACCATGACAACGAGCTTTTCGAGAAGAAGCCTGAAGACGCTTAATGGTGATAATAGATTAATATGATATCCGCTGTAAGGAATAAATAAGGTAAAGATTTAAAGGTGTAGAAAGGAAGGGTAGAATTAAGGAGAATAAGGATGGAGATGAAGATTAACGAGAAGAGTCTCGGCAAACGAGATTCGAAGGAGATCGAGGCGTACCGAGATGCAAAACGAGATGTACAGCAGATACGAAACCAGGATTAAGGCGGATATTGAATGAGGGAGGATTTCAGACGGACTTATCGCCGGTTGACGGACAAAATAGGCAAGGAAAACACCGGAGAATGAGTCTAAAAATAGATGAAGAATAGAGTTGGTATGCTATAGAGAGGGAATGTAGAAGTATTGGTTGCACAAATATTGGTCGTACAAATATTAGTTGAAGAATTATTGGCTGAAGAAGTATTGGTTGAAGAAGTATTGGTTGAAGAAGTGCTGGTTGAAGAAGTGCTGGTTGAAGAAGTATTAGTTGAAGAAGTATTAGTTGAAGAAGTAGTGGTATTGTCAGTGATGGTAATGGTTGTTAGTGATGGTCAGTATGCCGTGATTTTATCAGTATTGGTGTGAAGGTCTTGATTGAAACTACTATCATGTTCGATATGGTTAGTCCCATATTGTCCGTGAGTGAACCAAGTGATGTAGTCACATTCCATATAATCAAGTCTTCCAGAGATGATATTGGTAATCTATGTATATTCACTCTTTTCTACTGGACTTCAGATATCCATGGTGTTCTGGTTCTTTTTTCACTATTTTTACTATTCTCACTATTTTTTCACCACTGAATTAGTCTTATTGCACTATTTTCACTATATTTACTGTCACTATTTTTACTGTCACTATTTTTACTGTCACTCTTTTTACTGTCACTATTTTTACTGACACTATTTTTACTGTCCATTTCACTAACACTAATTTCACTACATTCACTAATCAGTCTCTATTTCCAGTATTTTCACTGCTCACAGTCACTGTTTCACCTTCACTATAATCAGTATCTTGACTCAGTATTTTTGCTACTTTATTCAATATTAGTTTTCACTGTTCAGTATCAGTATTAGCATTAGCATTAGCTTAACATAAGCTTAGCATCAGCTTAGCATCAGCTTAGCATCAGCTTAGCATTAGCTTAGCATTAGTATCAGTATTGTATAATATCTATTATCACTATTATTCCTTCTCTGTTTTTCTGTTTACATTCTGTCTTTTGTTCCTTCCTTTTTGATTTGATCATGTCGCTCCCTCAAGGCTACACTCTCAGACCATTGGAGAACCACGACCATGCCAGTTACGTGGAGACTCTCAAGGTATTGACCACAGTGGGTGAGATCACGCCCGAGTTGTGGAAATCAGTTGTTTCCGAGTGGAATGCTCTCCCACAGATCTACCACCCACACGTCATAATCAACGAAGCCGGAACCGTTGTGGCCACAGGTATGCTTCTTATAGAGAAGAAGCTCATCCATGAATGTGGTAAAGTTGGCCATATTGAGGACATTGCCGTGGCAAAATCTGAACAGGGTAAGAAGTTGGGTAACTCGATGATCTCCGCCCTTACTGATTTGGCCAAAAAAGAGGGCTGTTACAAGGTGATTCTCGATTGCTCCCCACACAATGTGGGATTCTATGAGAAGTGTGGTTACAAGAATGATGGTGTGGAGATGGTGGCAAGATTCCAATGAGCTCAAAAGGAGATACAGATATTAGAATGATAGAAGGATGGTAGAGTTGATGGATGGTAGAATTGTTGATGGTAGAATTGATGGATACTAGAAAGATAAAATGGATGAGTAGAAGAGAATGAATGGAAGATAGTATGAGAGTAGTAAGAAGGAGTATGGTCAGTAAGAAGGAGAACGGGTAGTAACAAGAAGTAGTTAGAAGATGAAAGTGAGCACGAATAGTAACGTGAAGATGAGTAAATGGTAATACATTCTACTGTGATTAAAATGAGTAAATTGTCGACCACCATCGACCTACAAGATCCCTTTCTTTCTTTCTTTCTTTATTAGCTATATTTTCTCCAAAGCTTCCATCGATACGATGGAGTTTCCTCTGATGACCACAGTTCCGATGTTCAACTTGTCACCATTTTGCTTAACCTCGAGGGCATCGGCGAGTGTGACGTTCAAGAACACATCGTAGCCACGCAACACACCTGATACAACTCGCAGGCCGTTGAGTTGCACAAGCAACTTCTTGTCCATGTACTGAATGTTAGTATGTTTTGAGACTGTTGTATGATACTTACACTTTTCAACTCGGGTCCCGATACCATTAAGAGTGAAAGAAAACAATACAAAAAGATAAACAGAAGACAAGTTAAAGGGAGAATAAAGAGGATAAAAGAGTATAGGAGAGAGATACAACAGAAAGGATAGTGATAAAGATAGAGATATAAGAAGAAAGATTAGTGATAAGGATAGAGATATAAGAAGAAAGGATCGGGATAAGGATAGAGATACAAGCAGAAAGGATAGTGATAAAGATAGAGATACAAGCAGAAAAGATAGTGATAAAGATAGAGAGTCAAACGCGACATGAATATAAGTGACCTCACACCATTACTGGATATTTTGGCATCGCTGGGATCTGAAGAGAGTACCCATGATGTTCTGCTTCGTTTTGAGCTTGCCAAGAAGGTTAAACCTGAAGCATCAGAGCAAGGGGTTGAGAATCCATCAAAGGAGAGAGAGATAAAAGAGAAAGATGAAGAGCAAGAGACTCAGACCAAACCAAGTGAATCAACAAGTTCCCAGTATTCAAATACAGAAGATTCAACCACCAATCAATCAACCACCAATCAATCAACCACCAACCAACCTTCATCAACCACCAATCAACCTTCATCAATCCAACAATCAGATGAGATTCAATCATCCCAAAATACTAATGTATCTGGAACCTACACTTCCATCATTAGTCTCCAACAAACCAAAGATGAGTTAGAAAAAGTACGTAACGAGCTTTTGCAGCGCCGGTCGACTGCACAACAAGCTGTCGAGGAAGTACGGGCAAAAATACGAGCTGCGGAAAACCTCCAGCAGAAGAAGACGTTGGATAAGAAGATGGATGAGTTGTTGGAAGAAAATGCGAGGATGTTTCAACAAGAAAGACAAGATGGGGAAAGAGAAGAGATAATAAAGAAAGTCGCAAAAGGTAAATCGAGTGATATAAACAGAGAAATAACGAATGGGGATGTACTGAAACTCCAAACTGATGGTGTTTCTTCAAATAACTCCTTGCTTCTCTCCAAACTTAACGTTCTTCCTTCAACATCCTGGCCAGAGCGGCTCGAACTTGTCAAGAAGTTCTATCCATATGTCGACATCGAACACATCAAATCATTCAATTCGTACCTTGACGGGTCATTGGTACGAAATGTGGCATTTATTGTCCGAGCGCCACTATTATTCAAAATACCGATTACTTTGGGCATCTTGAATCGTAATGATTCAGTGGTGTTGCTTGAGTTTACACCCCAAAACTCAACTAATTCCACAAACTCAACCAATACCAATTCAACCACCACCCAAACTAATCCTAATACCCATCCTCTGTTAGTTACTCTTAACACACTTTCACCACTGTTTGCCTCCGCACTTACCCGAAACTATATTCCCAACAAGAAGTGTAATTTGGTGGTTTACGGACTCTCACTGTTGGCAATCGAGGTACAACGGCGTATCTCCTTCATATACAAACTCCTTCGAAAGTACGCAGAGTATGCAGAGTCGCGGTTTGAACGGATTGTACAGGAAGAGGAAATCAAAGATAATGTGGTGCTCTTTGCAACCCTAAAACTGGTGAGTTCCGTGACGTTCGTAATCAAGCAACGGCGTGTGACACTCACGTGGGATGTGGTGGTGAAGGAGATCGCCACGGCTGAATGTGGGGCCAGGGTGAATTTGCACGTCGAGGGACACGACATCGAGACACTCTTTGCAGGATTATGTGAGATGTATGGCGAGATGGAAGCATTTGATACAATAGTAGAGCAAATGGGAGAGAAAATGGAATAGAAAGAGAGGATAACGAGTGTAGAAGGAGATAGAAAAGAATTTAGAATATCAGAATATAATAGACGAGAGAATACTACAATACATCATCTCACCTTATCCTTTATTAATTGTACCTGACACAATTTCCAACCAAATCAAACAGAACGAGGTCCCCCTTTGGAGCCTTTTCCATCCCTTCTCTCCGTATCAACCAGTCATTAAAGTATGACATTAATTGTAAAGCAGCCGACAACTTTTCGTTGCAGCTGTCGAAGTCACGTACAGGCCACTGTGTGATCTCAACGTCGTTGACCAACGAACCCCCAAACTCAGTATACACAGACTCTTCAATGCCACTGAGCAAGTCATTACGGATATCCTCCCACTCTATACCTACCAATTTGTTACCGATGGTCTTCTTGTAGGCAAAGTAGCGGTAGAGCCAGTTTCCCAAAATGAGAGTCTTCTTATTGAATGACGCCGTACTCGCCTTAGACGAAGTACGCACATCGCGGATAATTGGCTTGGACTTTTCCACAACATCCTTGCGTGCTGCCACAGAGTTCTCCGGGAGTGGCTCCAGTGGAAGCACGACATTCGAATCGGTCATTATAGTCACGAGCTCGTTGAGAAGCTTGGATATCAGAGGCGATGCGAGGGGATTATCTTGGGAAGATGATTTTTGAGCTATCTCTCTCGTCTCATCAATATGTCCTTGGGTATAGTCTGTACTTACAGCCACGATGTTGGATAAAGGCGAAGGGTTTGCCACGGCGAATTTGGGCTTTTTTCTGGATTCGTTCTCGTCGGCACTATCGTCATCGGACTCATGAGCATCCTTCTTCTTATTACCACGTTTTGGTGATGAATTGTGCTCCTCATCTTCCAAATACCGCGTACGTAATTGGGACATGTGTTCTGAATAACGCACCTCAGCATCGGTGTCGACATCGAAGCGATCCAGTTCTTCCTGAGAAAGTGGTACCACGGGTGGTGGTACAGAACCAAATGGGTTGGCAGCGATCTCTCCTGGCTGGAAAGAGGTCTCGAGATAAGTGTACATGAGCCAGAGGAAGCGCTGCGCACGACTTTTAGGGTGTATACGCGCATTGACAAATAAGTCCATGAAAGTGCTAGCACCGGTCTCATCGTAGAATGGTACCCATGTGGCGTGGTTGCTCAAGTAGAAAATCATTTGTACCACATTAGTGTTAGGTTTTTGTTGTGGAGGCAGCAGTAACAAATCCTGGAAAGATTGAGGAGTTGAACCGACTTCGCACACAGCTTTCAAGATCGACTTTAAGCGTGGAGTGTCTTGAAGAGTCTTGACTCCACCATACAGTGCATCTGCCTGGAGTGATGGGATTGAATGGAATGTGCGGAGCGTACTACGCATTTCAGGCACGAAATTGATAGTAGTATTCATTCTGCCTGCATTGACCAACAAGCACACTTTACTGACGGATTTACCCATTTCGACATCGCGGATCAATCTCTCACGGAGAACTTTGGAGCATTTGCTGGATTCTGCGAGCGTGCGTACGTAAAGCTCTGCAAATGTGAGACGTGGGTTATTGTTGGCACCTGGAATATCACAAGGTGGGAATGGGTTGGAGAAACATGGTGTTTTGTCGTCGAAAACTTCACGGAGGAAGTCGTACTGGATATCTTTACGCCAGAATGGATCACCGTCGGCTTTTTTGAGGCCTCGACACTTATTGTTGGTGTATTTTCGACGAGGTTCCGACGAGGACGACGGTGCTGACGACCCGGATGATGAAGTGGGTGCACGTTCCAAAAATTCCGCTGCACTGGCAAGACTAGCCATAGCTGCAGAGGGATTGGCAACAATGTTGGGATCGTGCAGAGTATAGGTGTCGTGAATGGGGTCGTAATTCATAGAGGGAACAGGAAGAACAAAAGAGCGAAAAGAACTCGAGGAAAAGAACAGAAAGAACAGGACAAAAGATCATGGGAAAAGAACGGTAGAAAAATGGAAGAGAAACTTATGAAGGGTTTAATAACTTGGTATAACCTTGTAACCTTGGTATAAGTATTTTGATAGGAGGACCTTGATATAAGTATTTTGATAGGAGTACCTTGATATAAGTATTTTGATGGAGTACCTTGATTTAAGTATTTTGATAGGAGTACCTTGATATATATCTTGATACAATCACCTTCATACAATTTTCAACAAACCCACCTTGATACCCTCAAATACTTAAGTTTAACTAGTTCCAAACTTCTAACAATTCTTACCCTTTGTCAAACTTCTGTCTCTCGTATGTCCTGATTATGGTTCGTTCTACATTTTATCATATGTTTCTATATCAATTCACCTCTGTTTATAGCACATTCCTTATCAAATTCCTATCACCCTCATAACGTCTGTTTCTTATTTCTACTGTGGCAACTCATCATTCACCTTACCATCACGTACCATTTCGTGCTCGTCAAAAACCACCTCCGGTGAGTTCTGTGCACGCTTCCATGACTTGATACTACCCTGCAATGTGTCGATCTCATACACACGAACACGGCGCACATAGTCCTTACCACCATATCCACCTTCACCAGCACCTCCACCATAGCACAACCACATTTTGTTCTCTACGTCATGCAACTTTTGCGTGTCCTTCAAACAGTAGTCGTTCAAGTGGTCGTGGCCCACACTCGTTACCACCACACCCGCGTTACCCAATACCGTACGCGCACCGCTATTGTACCGTGGCCCCGCCGGCGGCTCCTTACGTAACCCAACGTGTGGCTGGTGTGTGTTATGGTACTCCGGAAGCGGGATATGGAAGAAAGCCATCGACATATACTTGTGCTTATAACTGCCTATCAGCTTACGGAGTGCACCATACTGTCTCTCAACCCACTTCAACTGGTTTTCCTTGATCCAGTCCCAATTTCCTGAAACCTTCCGGTTCTGAGTATACGAGTGACTGTCCAAGAAGTACATCGTGAATGCTTTGTCATTGGAATCTGGCGCCTCCACATTTAACACATAGTTGCCCACACCATCAATGTCATCTGGACCGCGCTCTGTCATCGAATACGGCAAGTTAATCGATATAGAAAGGGTATCGTTACGGCTCATTGACGTCTCGTCATCATGGTTACCCAAAGTCACAGCAAATGGAATTTGCCGCACAATAAATGGATTCAAAGCCTTGAAAATCGCAGTCTGTGGGTCTGGCGACACATCTCCAAAGTTTTGATCTCCAGTTAATACAACAAGATTAGGTTTCTCAGTCTCCAACACGAGGTCCAAGTACTGAAGAGTCCGAGGGTCCGCCTCACACCCAGAAATATCAGCAGGAACTGGATCCCGACATTTGCCCACACCTGTAGCAAAGTGCAAATCGGAAACTTGTAAGATTTTGAACTTTCCGTCGAGTCCAAACTTGAGCCTTGATTCGTATTCGCGCAGGTAATCCACACGTGGTCCACGACGGAACGTCAAATGTGGAGCCTCTGAACTCTTAGCCATAGTGCCTTGAAGTGGACGCCCAAGGAGTTTCCAGTTAGGGCGAGGGTCAACAGCATGGTTTCCAAAGAGCACATTCACACCTGTCACTGCCTCAGAAGCAGTGTGTGGGCCATACTTAACCCAAAGTCCGTGTGACTTCTTGGTCCATCCCATAGACTCCACCTCGGCTGCCGTGGGAATGTACATTTGTCTGTCTAAATCGTGGCGGGATGTCTCAAGAGATCTCGAATTGAGGGTATGAGAGGGAGAAGACAGTTCGATATCTCTTTCTTTGATATCATCGATGATATCTCTTTCTTTGAGATCTTCTCTTTTCTCTTTCTTCTCTTCTTTGTTCTCATTATTCTCATTATTCTCTTCTTTCTTCTTCTCTTCTTTCTTCTTCTCTTCTTTCTTCTTCTCTTCTTCCTTCCCCTTTTCCTTTTCCTTCTCCTTCTTGAAATCGTTGATCTTACTGCTTGCTGCCTTCAGACTATCTGTATTGATGACATCGACACCGCCCAGTGTGGATAAGATTCTCGCGTGGTCGTCATCACCAAATACCTTTTTCGCGTTGTACTCATCGACGATTGCAGAAGGAAAACGCGTCTTTTCATTACCTGCGATAGAGGCATCATCAGCATGGGATACGGCAATATCCACAATCACTGGAAGTGGGTCCTTACTTTCATTTTCAGCAACATGAGTGATGGTTTTCACTGAAAGGTACTGTTGTTTGACCCAACCTTTACCAAGTCCCAAATCTTTGTTGATACGCACCCAACCACCTGCTCCAATCTCACGTAAATTACCTCCATGACCATGAGAAGCCGGTGGAACTGCACACCACTTCAGTGCCGACTTGAGTTTGGAACAATCGCCTATGGCAATGTCCACGACGTAGACATCAGCGGTGGCGGGATTGAAGAATCCGATAATTTGTGGGATTACTGCGTCATGGTAGAGGTACGAGAGTGCGAGAAGCAGCCCAAGCGCGAGCACAATCGTTAGGTGACGCCACAAGCGCCGGGGTAGAAGTGCCATGATAAAGGGAGGAAAAGATAGTGAGAAAAGAAAGGAGAAAACAAGTAAAGGAGAAAAGATAGAGGGGGAAAAAGATATAAAGGGGAAAAGAGAGAATAAGGAACGGTTCGGAGAAAATAGAGATAGTAGTAAAGGGATATGATGAGAAGTAGTATAATAATCGAATAATATAGAAGGAATTAATGGGATTAGAAGATGGTCTACCAATTGATATTGCTCATAATTCATCATCAGTGTATTTAATTGTAGGTAAATGCTCACAATGAATTCAGTATTCTCTAAATACTCACAAATAATTTACCACAAATTCCTTTAGTCGTCGCTAATTTCTCGCAACTTCATCACAAATTTCTTCTGTTCTCGCTATTTTCTCGCAACTTCATCACAAATTTCTTCTGTTCTCGCTATTTTCTCGCAAATTCATCACAAATTTCTTCTATTCTCGCTATTTTCTCGCAAATTCACCACAAATTTCCTCTGTTCTCGCTAATTTCTCGCAAATTCACCACAAATTTCTTGATTTGTCGCTTTCTCAACACCATCTCTTTAATATCCAGTCATCTCCTCCCAGTCTCTTCAACTCCATCATTATTTAATCTATCCATTTTCGATATGCTCCATACTCTCTTCTTACCTCTTCATTCTGACCTTCATTCCTCTGTTCTTTCTCTCCCATCTTTTCTCTTAAATTCCTCTAATCTTTTCTATTTTCTCTTTACTTTGTATCTATGTCCTGGAAACAACTCCAGCTCTTCGACTACACGCCAATACGTGACCCCAACTATGGGTCCGCGGACCCACTCTATTCTGATCCAGCATTAGCAGCCGTTACATCCTCGCGATCTTACTTAGTGCTCGCCACTCATTCCATGCTCAGACTCGTCGACCCATCCTCACTTAGCCTCACTACAGCATTCTTCGCATACGACCCAGACTACACCATATCCTTCCTCGCAGCAGTCCCGGAATCCGACCTCGTTGTCTCACTTGCCGAAAAACAGGGTGCTCCAGCAATAATTCGTCTTTGGGACGTCCATAAGATCGCTCGTAAAGAAAAGGCAAAGAGAATCGAAACACGGGGAACAGAAACACGGGGAACAGGTTCTATCATCAATTCAGGTAATCATATACCCTCAAATCAAAGTCATACAAATGCCAATTCAACCAATATCAATGCCAATTCCACAAATTCCCATTCCACCAATATCAATTCCCATTCCACCAATTCCAATCTCACCTTAAATCCCACCAATTCTGCCAATTCCACCGTTTCTCCTTCATCAATTGATACTCCTGACCTTCGGTTCAAGTTTGTTTCGCAGGCTCTTGTGACCAATGGAGACAATTCGTACCCCGTGAGTGCTTTTCAATTCACACGCGATTTGACGTGTATGGCTGTGGGATACGCCAATGGATGCGTGGCTCTTGTTCGTGGTGATATGATACGCGATCGTGGAACAAAGCAACGTCTCGTATACGAGCTGCCAGATCCAGTGACGGGACTCGAGTTCAATACACTTGCTGATGTGGTTTATGTGACGACGACATCTCAGGTGTTAACAGTAGCAACTAATGGTCGTAACAATGGTCGTGCTAGTACCACACTCGCGAAACTGCGTGGTGTAGCTCTCCATTGCACTGCCGTAGACGAGTCGTCACAGAATTTGATTGTGGCTAATGACGACGGAATCGTGCTCTTCAACCACACAACTACAGTACAGGTATTGCCATATAAATGCCCAAAGAGCCGTATATTTAAAGCCACAGGCAACTACTTGTGCATGGTGTCTCTGCACGAAGAGGACGTGCTCGACACGCGACGCCGGCTCGTTACGCGTGTCTTGGTCTTGGATATGGTCAACACACATGTTTCGTTCAATTTGATGTTACCTAATACTGCAGTCGCACATGTGTGGGAAGAAGAAGGAGGAGCCATTTGCGTGTTGGCGACTGATGGTGTGCTCTACCGTATTCAAGAGAAGCCTATTTCTGAACAGATTGATGTGCTTGTGGACCGAGGTTTGTATGCCACGGCATATCAACTCGCTATCCAAAATAAACAGAGTGATGCGCTGCTCCTCGCGATTCAAATCGCTCATGCCGATGACTTATATGACCGTGGCGAGTTCGATGCTGCTTTGAAAATGTATGTCAGGTGTCTCCTGTTGTACGAGCGAATGGGAGAAAAGAAAGAGGGAGTGAAAGATCTAAAGGAATTGAAGGAAGAATCAAAGGAGGTTCTGGAAAATCTGAAAAATACCTCTGGAGTATCTCTGGAATCTCCTACACTTTCGCTCTCTGACTTTGTGATGGCAGTCATTACCAAATTCAAAGATGTGGCTAATATCGCCAACCTTGCACACTTTCTTTTGCGGCTCTATGAGATGCATATTGCTAAAAACGACCACATCACACTTCTCCTCTGCTGCTATTGCAAGATGCGTGCGACGGATGAGCTCGACCATTTCATTGCGAGCCTTGATGTATCCGATGCCAGTCTCCAAGACTTGAACTTCCAAATGATCATCAACTTGTTCAAGGAATGTGGCTTTTTGACCCAAGCTATTTCACTTCTTCACAAGCTCAATCAACCCGTACTCATCGTGGATATCCAATTGAACGATCTTTTTCAACAGAAAGAGTGTCTCGCATATATCAAGACTCTCCAGATCGATGATCTTCTCCTCGTGTTGATCGAACACTCTAAGACCTTATTGGACTACCTCCCCATCGAGACAACAGAATTACTCATCAACGTTTTCACGGGTAAGTACACGCCGCGCGACCTGCTTAACGTCGTCGAAGCGAAGCGCACAACCTCCACTCAGCCTGAAAAAGTCAGCTCAACACTCTCGAGTTACGCGGCATTCTTGAGTTACCTCAAGACCGATACCGATGCCAACGATGAGGACGGCAATGAAGATAATGATAGTGCTCATGTGCCCACATACCTGCCACCTCGGCCGAGTCTCATCTACCCAAGCTTTATTAACCACACGTATGAGTTTGTGATTTTCCTCGAGGCATGTATCGAGGCATTCGATAGGTACCAAGGTGCTCTTGACGACAAGAAGGAGCTCCTCATCACCTTACTCGAGATGTATCTTTCATTGTCAGCGAAGCTGGCGGCTCGTAATACTCGTATGGGTAGAGAGGACGAGTGGAAAATGAAAGCTCGAGGATTGATTGAGAAGAATTCTGCACTTTTGGACAGTACATCGTTATTGCTCATCTCCCACATTTATGGCTTTCGTGAGGGTGAGGCCATTGCGCTGGAACAGTCAGGATATGCAGAGAGTCTCTTTCGTAGCTATGAGATCTCGAAGGACTATTCAGGGTGTTTACACATTGCTAAGAAGTATGGAGACTCCAAACCCGACTTGTACAAGTTGATGTTACAGTTTGCCATCTCTGAGCGCAGTATATTTGAGCAGTGCACCGAAGACGATTTCAGCTTCTTATTGGGAAAGATTCACACCATGAAGTTGATGACTCCTTTGGAGTTATTGCAGATCCTCACGAGTGACCCGGACAAAGATTACCTCACTTTGGGGTTGATCAAGGGGTACCTTGTGGATTATATTCGTGATCAAACAAAGGAAATCAACAACAACGTTACGCTCATCGAATACTACGAGACGGAATCTACTAAAAACCTGCTCAAGTTGAAGGAACTTGAACTGTCATTCACGCTTCAGAACAATAAGTGTCTGGAATGTGGCTTAATGTTGGACTACCCTGTTGTTCATTTCCATTGCAAGCATTCGTATCACCTGAAGTGTCTTACCAACAACCTTGTTGCACATCGGCTCGGTGAGGAGAAACTGTGCCCGAAGTGTATCAACGAGTTGGATGAAATTGCAAGTGTACGTAGGGACTTTGCCAAGTCGAAGGAGATGGTGGATATTTTTGAAGCGAACTTGGCCGATAGTAAGGACAGGTTCAAGTTTATGAGCGAACAATTGGGGCGGGGCCTCATGGAGGAGGAGAGTGTGACAGTAGAGTAGAGTAAAAGGATAGAAATGAGGAATGGAGATGTAGAATAGACTAACACCGGATATGAATACTAGAGAGACTGTCATTAGAAACGAAAACTGGACTAGAGTTTTGGTTTTTTTTCGCAGCCAAATGCAACAATTCTAAAACAGATTTAAAGTAGATGGTGATAATAGGGATTAAGATGACTTGAGAGTGGTTTTAAGGAGTTGAGTACTTCTTACTTTGAAACTTTTTTGAAACAACATTGATACGAATTGAGTTTTTAAAAATCGACTAACATTCTCTTTTACTATCAATGACATCCATCCCTTCCTCAACACGCAACAAGCTCCAAAAGTATGCACATGCTCTCGTGGAACTTCTAGCAAATGAACTAATTTACACCAAGTCTCTTAAAGATGAAACTGCTTCGGAGATCTCACGGAGTTTCCTTGAAACAACGTTAGAGGAGCTTATACGACACAATACCTATGGCGAATTAGCACCTCAGAGTATAAAAGATATTATAGATGATTTATCAGAGCTCCAGATACATTCTCTTGTTTGGAGTAGTGATTTGAAGGCCATTAATATGGGAAGAATCATCAAGGAAGAACTTTTTCGCAGCCAAAAATATCGAACGATGGTGGTGGCTGCGTACTTAGATACAAAAAATTCCACTATTTTCAAACGAGTGCTTGAGTATCGTACCGAGCTTCTGGATTTAGTGAATGCAACACACGGGTTGAATCTCCCTATGCATATTTGCACAGATTTAAGTACATCGTTAAGTATGGTGAACCGTCTACTTGATCTTTGTACAGATTCTAAAGAAAAAGAGGGTAAAGAGGGTATGTCTAAAGAAAAAGAGGGTATGTGTTCAAAACTATCGGAGAATAAAACGTTTATTTCACCGAGATGGGATGCAGTAGCCGATCAAAAAGTCATCGCCTCAAACCATTCGGCTCGTCAATTTCTCAAAAGATTCCGAAAAGCCATACTTATCTACCTCGATAAAACCGACTATTTCATGAATAAACAATTGGATTATAGTAGGGCATGGTCAGCCCTTATGGATTGGGATACGGCTGCAAATTCACCTTATATCCTGTCAATGTATGCTAGCTACGAATACAAAGTTCGATCCCAACAAAGCATTCAGAAGAACATGGTTGCCGATATCAAAGATAAAGTAATTTCCTCAATAGAAAAGGCTCTCAAAGTGTTTCCTAAAGCAACCGATGCTCATTGCCTCGTTCTTGAATTAATTGCGCTCTTAATGTGCGCCCTAACCAAAATCACGTGCAATTGGTTTGAAGAGATGATAGGGGAAAGTGCATTACGTGAATACGAGATGAATGAAGAGGGAAGGCGATCTGATATCACAACACAGTACTATGAGTCGCTTGTATTTACAAATGAGATAATTCGAAGTATGGAATAATACATTGCTATACCATCTCTGATAAGCAATTTAAGATCACCTGAATTTCATGAAAAACGGAGCAATGATAAGCATCAAATATATACTGAGTAATCACTAAATAGGGATTAACTAGAAAGAACGTGACTTGGCACATGATGACTAGTACATACGATGATTGTCTGGTGCACACGATATTTGCCTCACACGTTTGTTCACGCGATGATTTCTTGGTGAAGTGTTAAGGATTATCGGTAGGGATGTAAAGAAAAGAGATGATGATGAGATTATGAAGAGATAATGATAAGGTGATGAAAGAGGAGATAGAATCTTGGGATCATTTGTATTATATATATCATTACCGATCATCAAGAGTACAAGATTGCTATCTCGTTTTCATAATGTCACCCATATACCCAGGTGATTTCAGATATACCCAGGTGATTTCAGATATTGTGATTCGATTGCGTTGAAAAAACACAAGACGAAGGTCAAATAATTTTCCCACTACTTTTTTTTCTTCTCCCTACCATGTCTGAAGTTCCTAGTGTTCCAATCGTTCCAGTCGAGTCTCACCAGCAGCCTACTCACCCTGTTAAGCCTGCTACTACTGAAGCTCCACAGCAATGTGAGACTTTGCAGTTGTTAACCTGGAAAGACCCAGCTTATTCAGCTAAGGTTTTCGGCTCGATCATCGTCGGGTTGTTTGTGTTCAAGACTGTGAACTTGATCAATGTTTTCTTCCACTTGGCCTACCTCGCTTTGTTGGGTAAGTATCCATGATTTCATCTCGGGACCTACGGCATGAAAGCCACACTGATATTCAATCTACCTAGAATCAGCCGAAGTGTCTCGGAGTAACGAGCAAGATTACGAGGATCTGGATATGTGGCAAGTACCACTCTTCTAAGAGGAATTGTGGATTTGCCACCATCCAATGGCCCTTTGCAGTATCTGTTCGATGCGCCACCCAAGGGGGTAATTTTCTCCCTTTTGGGCTCTTTTTTCTCACACGACATACTAACAGTTCTAGTCTCCGCCGCCGTTGAGTACGCCGGTAAGTTTGTCACTGGTCAAGGCTTTGTGACCAAGTACAAGCCAACACACGCTTCTTGTGCTAAGCGTTTTAATGATGAAGTCCTTCCTCTTGTTGCCAAGGCTACTACTAAGCTTGAGGAGGAGTTCCAAAAGATTGTATACGCTCACGATATCGAGACCACTTTGAAGGCCGCTGGTATTTCTTACGTTATTTACAAGCTTACTTCATTGATCTCATTCTTCAACCTTATTGCTACTGCCGTTGTTTTGGCATTCACCATTCCAGGTATTTACTTGCAGAACAAGACTGAGATCGACAACATCATTGCTGAGTTGACTGCTCAGGCCAAGGCTCAACTCTCTGTTGCATCTAAGAAGGCTAACGAATACACTGCTAATGCTCAGGAGAAGGCAGCTCCATTCGTCAACGACTTGGTCAAGAAGACCGGCCCTGTGGGTTCTTTCATCCAGTCTAAGTTCCCAACCAGAACTGCTGGTTCGACTGTGGGAGACTCTAGAGCTTCTACCTTCGGTACTAAGGCCGATGCTCCATCTACTGCTTCTACCACCGGTGCTTCTAAGTTCCCAGATGTGCCAACTGACTTGAAGTCTACTGTGCACGAGTCTGCTCAAGACATCAAGGTCCCAGTTCCTGAGCCTTCTCAGCTCTAAGCACATGAAGGTGAAATGTGTTGGAAAAGTACACTATATGATAAATCTGTTGTATAAGACGGAGCAAAAGTAGTTTTGTACGTCTAAGTACTTTTTCCTTTTTTGATAAGATAAGCTGGCCTCGATAGATAAGCCAGAACGTGCTATTTGTGCTTTGGGAGTGCTATATTGTACTTTCGTGTGCTGGTCTACGAAGGGTGAGCTATCTGTGTGTTATTTATGTCCATCTCTGTAAATGTGAAGATCCAGAGAAGTCATGTAGGTTAGAAGGGGTAGCTATTAGTTTTAAAAATCCTATTAGGATTGATTGGATTAGATAGACCTGGTTCATCCTACCCTTGGTATATCTTTTAGTCCTGATCCTTGTTCTCTATTCAAGTCTATTATCATATTTACTCGCAGTCTTCCGGGGTAGGCAAGCGCTTAAAGCAAGCCACGAACTTATCACCCTTATTTCTTTCGACCTTCTGACCCTCCTCTGTAGCATTGTACATGATTTGTACACACTTATCATTCTTTTCCCACTCCTTGTCCAATCTTTCGAACAATGGGTGTTCCTCGAGGTGTTTAACCATCCAAAGATGCAAGTCTTCGACATCTGTGATGGTGTAAACCACACCGCCTTCACGCAACACATAAGCATACTCACTCAACAAAGTGTTTGTAATGATTCTTGCCTTATGCTTTCTCTGTTTAAAGTGTGGGTCTGGGAAGCAAAAGAACATCTTAGATAACTGACCTTTGGAGAAGAAGTTTGGAAGGAACTTCATTGCATTACCTCTAAGAACTGCGATGTTCTGAAAGTTATTGACAGGTTCATCCTTGAATTTGTTTCTCAAAGCTATGATACGATCTTCCACGTACTGGGTGACCTGCACTCTGATCTCCATACCTAAGACCAATTTCTCTGGAAACTCAGTGGCCAACTTGATCATGAGACCACCATAACCGCACCCGATATCGGCGATTTCGACGTTTCGCGACATCTTACCGTCATTGCTATAAGCAGGATAAAGCTTTTCCCATTGCATGTCTGCAGGGGAACGAGGGTAATCCAATCTATGATCGGAGAAAGGATTTGAATGAGCTCTTTGTCTATAGTATCTCTTACGAGGGAGATCGACTTTGGTGTCCATTTCAGGTTCTTCGAAACGCGCCTGCTTGAACTTCTGGCGCGTTTCCTCCTTGTTTTCCCTGTATGCGCGACGTTTCGACTCTGCGTCGGGTTGTGGTGATGAGGACATGATGAAAAATAGATAGAAAAAATGAGAAGAGTAGATATTTAGATCTGAAAAGAGTAGATGAACACAACTTCATTATTCATATTCTTTCAAGTTCATATAAGAATGACCAGATCTTCGAAGTTATCATAATATTCAGGTCTTCTAAAAATCATCATTCCTACCTTTCTTCATCTCTTCTCCTACCTTCTTCATCTCTTCTCCTTCCCTTCTTCCTTTCTTCCCTTCTTCCCTTCTTCCCTTCTTCCCTTCTTCCCTTCTTCCCTTCTTCATCTCTTCTCCTTCCCTTCTTCCCTTCTTCATCTCTTCTCCTTCCTACATCCCCCCTTCAGCTTATGCTATTATATATACAAGATTCTCCATCTATTCTTTGTCGTCCATGTCCTTTCTTCTCTGGTCCAAAGTCAAGTACATGTGAGTTCCAGCACTCTCCAAAGTCCTCACCAATCCAGCACCACCGAGAATTGTCAACAAACCTGTCAACTGGCCCTGAAGCTGTTCTTTGTTAGGCAAATCCTTGTACTGGTTGACCTGTGCAGCGTCATAGACGGAAGTTTCGATTCGAGCACCAATCAAAAACAACTTCTCCTTGTGAGCATTCAACAACTTCATGACCTGAGCAACCACAGTAGGATCACTCTTTGGCACGGTGATCACAGCATTGGGTCCATTTAAAAGAGGAAGGAGTGGATGAGTGTTCTTCTTATTCTTAGAGGAAGCTTCAACCAGAGCAGGGTCATCTTCATGTGCTGAACGGAGATACACTCTGTATAAACTGTTCGATATCACGTTAAACTGAGCACCATGCTTTTTCAAAGTAGAACGAATCTCCTTGTTGTCTTTCTTGGGGATATTGTTATGGTGCACGTACAACAAGATCTCGTTATTGTCGTTGAGGTGTTTATAGTAGTCAACCAAGAAGGTTTTTCTAGAAAAGAGTGGCTTGGCTGTGTTGCGTGTAACAGTGGCCGCAGCAGAGTATGCACGTACGGCATTCCACCTGGTTAATCCAAGGAACTGGGACAACATGGCTCGTTGAAGATTTTCTTTTCTGATTTTTCCCGCGGGTTTTTTGTTTTACAACACGACCTTGGCGATGGAAGATGCTGTGACGGGACCACGAATGAACAATAAAAAGGGAGCAACTGATTCAAAGAGATTGGATGTAAAAGGTGTTGATTCAAGAGGAGTTAAAAGTGTTGACTCAAAGAGATTAGATCCAAAAGTTGTTGATTCACAAGGAGTCGATTCAAAGGGAGTCGATGTTAAGAAAGTCGATATAAAGAAAGTCGATATAAAGGAAATCGATGACATGAACAAAAGTGAAGACTCTTCAAACAATAGCTCTGATGTCCCTACTATGGTGAAATCCTTAGAAAAGCTTCGTACTGGACAATCACTGGAGAATACTAAGGATGATTCACTGGCAGCAACAAAGACAATAACTCAAGTCGACCTTCAAAAGCTCGAATATGGCACAAGAACTCTTCAAAAGAACATAAGGCTCATCATTAATGAATCCCCCGACTTCAATGAACTCGAAAGTATAGCACTGTCACCTACCACAGACCAATTTACCCGTGTGGAACTCCAACAGAACCCATTGATCACTCTAGCAGCAAAGCTCAAGAGCAAGTATAAACTTGGTGAATTGAATGTATTTGAGGATATACTTGAATCGAATGTCAAACTCACATCTGCTGAACGTGAGAAACTCCAGGTTCTCGCAGATTCTGAGTCTATACACCTTGAGATTGCAAGTTTAGGTCCACATACTATCACAGCACATAAGGGGTTGAAAGGTGATAAACCACCTTTACCCCGTATCCAAGATGCCCAGCTCTATGAGAGGGTTTTCATCCATAAATCCACTATTAACTCCAAATCATACTTGAACCAACATGAGTTGATTAACTTGCACAACGAGAGACTCGAGTTTCTTGGTGACTCCATCTTGAATAACCTCGTAACATTAATTATCTACGACAGATACCCAGGAGTGTCTGAAGGTGAGCTCACTAAAATCCGTTCTCATCTCATCGACAACCGCACTCTTGCCGAATTCTCGTTCGAATACGGACTTAATCAGAAGCTCAAAGCAAATATTAACGAGGAGATCTTGCGATGCGGTGACCAGAAAATTTATGCTGATATCTTTGAGGCATATGTTGGTGCACTTGGCATCGAAAAGGGTTTCGATTTGAGTGAGGTCAAGGAATGGCTCACGGCATTGTATGAGAAGAAACTCCATGTTTTTGACACACAATTTGATGGTCAACCTTTGAACAAAGAAGCTAAGACAGAGCTTTATTCGGTAGTAGGCACAGCACAATTCCATCCTACATACCATATTATCGCCAAAGGTGATGGGGTCAATCATGCCTTCACAATCGAGTGTCGTATGGGTGATGACATACTAGGTGTTGGTACGGCATCTAATCAAAAAGATGCTGGGTTACGAGCCGCAATGAGTGCGTTAAATAACAGGCAATTGTTGGAGAAGTACCATAAGATGCGCCTTGCTATTGATCGTAAAGACCTGATCAAGTCTAACAAACGACTCAAGTTTGGTGATGCCGACGAAATTGAGGATGAAGTACCTGTGGCAGTCAATAAGAAGCGCAAGCCAACAAATGACTTTATGAGCCGGAGTCAGCTTCTTCCCGTTCGCGGAAATGATGATGACCCGTTGGATAATGATGCAAAGAATAGGCTTTATGCGGAGATGGGTAAGAAGATCGGCGAGGTTCCCCAGTATGTGGTAACAACAACGAACGGTGCAGTTCAAGTGGAGGTTCAAATCAAGGGCTATACGGTTGCCATTGCTACAGATAAGCTGAAGAAGAAGGCCATGACACGTGCGGCTATGGCTTTGATCAACAAGCCAGAGGCCATAGAGGAGATTTGCAGGAATGTATAGAGGAAGGAGGAGAAAAGAATCGAAGAAGAGTAATGGTAGTGAAAGGAAACAAGAGTAAAAGAGTAATTAAGTAATGAATAAATGAAGAAGAAAAGCTTAATGGTTGTGAATGAGTAAAGGTGCTAGGAATATAAAAAAAAATGTCCTTTAAAAAAGATGGTCCCTAGCAGGATCGAACTGCTGATCTTGGCGTTATTAGCACCACGCCTTAACCAACTGGGCCAAGGGACCTTTCTATGATAATTGATAGATTAATATATATTTTGACATCCTCTTTGGATGACTAATTGCTAGTAATGGACGTCCTATCTCTATTATCTTTGATGTCTATAAGTAAGTACCATTCTGTGTGTATACATTCGTCGGTTTTCACTTTTCGTTGTTATTGCATCGCTATCACAAAAAAACTTACCAAACACATCATCTATCAAAACACATCAATTATCAAAACAGATTGACTCTGCGCAAGCCAACATCCCCAGAGTTTAGCAGTATACATTAGGACAGCAATTGCATACTCATATATACAACAACATCGTCAGATCCACGGTCGTTTCAGTTATAGTGAAACTTGCGTTAATTTAACCTGATCTCACAGATCAACCTAAGCACTCTGATCAAAAAAACTTGATCTTATTGATCTACCAAAAGCACTTGGGCTCGGAGAAATCCCCCTTCATCTACTTCAACATGTCTTCCAATCAACCACCGGATCACCTCTCTGAATTTTTCACATTCATGAATAACAAACCCCCGGGATCACACCCCTCGCCTAGTTTCAACAGGCAGCCCTCGTTGAACACATTCACGTCATTCTCGCCGTCTGTCTCAGACTTACCGAGCATTGTCACATCAAGGGACTTCGACTCCAATATGGAAACCTACACCGCATTGATAGATAAGGCAGCTGCCTTGCGCAAAACTTTAGCACAGGTTTCACAATCTGCCAGTGAATTCGGACAAGCACTCGAGGACTGTGTCAGCAAATGCCCAAAAGTCAACAACCCTCGTCCTGTATGTGATGGGTTGATAAATGCTGGTGGTCTACAGTATATGATAGGGAGTAACCAACAAATTTTGAGCAGACTCGTCCAGACAAGTTTTGAAGACCCTCTCCGCGAACAATTGCAAAAGCTTGAACTGGACTACAAGAGCAGTTATGGCTTTTATCAACAGGAGGTAAAGCAGAAGTCGAGAGCATTACGTGAAAAGGAATTGGAAAATATCAAACTTTCAAAACAACGCACTCGTAACTTGAACACTTATAAGCACAATTTGTTGAATTTGACCAACCAATTAGATGAGATTGACAGATTAAAATATGACTATTACCATGAGATAAACTCTATGATCGAGAAGTTCTATCTGGAACAGCTTCTTTTGAAAACAGGGTCCTTGGTGCGTGCACAACTCGAAATTTATGAGGGCATTGCAAAGAAGGGCTGGTCTGGTGGTGGCCTTGATGATTTATTGGCAGTATCACCAGATCTTTTTGAGGTTAAATACAGCGATACAGAAGGCGATCGGGATGTTTCGCCGCCTATAGCAGAAGAACTGGAAGAGGAGGGTGATGATACGGTGGTTAGGGCAGAGTCCCGAGCGCAGGACGCTCTAGTCAGCCCAGAGGAACTGTTTTCACTCCCAACAGTAGGAAAATCCAGTTCGCTATTAGCGGGAAGGTCGTCTGATGTGGACTCAAATGAGTTGGGAGAATCCGATAAGAAAAATATACTAGAAGGATTGGAAGGGTAGAAGGAGCACATGGAGATCATATCATGTTTATGCAGAGCAAACAACCATATGAGGTCGAGGTTAACCTAAACATTCATTTACACAGAGAACTCTTCAGTAGACAATTGGAAAAGTCCATTTAAGCAAAGCTCTTTATTGTATTAGACA
The DNA here is from genome assembly GCA_004919595.1 of Kodamaea ohmeri. Lineage (NCBI taxonomy): Eukaryota > Fungi > Ascomycota > Pichiomycetes > Serinales > Debaryomycetaceae > Kodamaea > Kodamaea ohmeri. Next base: position 2,052,470 of record SKFK01000002.1, read on the forward strand.
ACTATATGAAGTATATTTGGTTTACCAAATCATCGAAAATCACCTAAAACATACGCTATATGACGGTATTTGACTTGTTAACTCAATGTTCCTTTTTTATCTTGTGTTCCTGCATGTACTTTTTGCAGCAATTAGACTGTGGCAGTTTCTGGTTGACGAACATTAGACTTGGAAAAACTCTTCATTGGCTTCAATCCCCATCTTGCAAGCATTGCAGTGTCCTCGTCCCAGCCATTACACATTGTAGTGAGCATTTTCTCTCCTGTGAAAATAGCATTACATCCACTCATAAAACACAAGAACTGCTCGTGCTCCTTCATTGTGTAACGACCAGCAGCCAAACGAATAATTGACTTTGGCATAATTAATCTTGCGGTTGCAATGGTCTTAATGATCTGATCAAACAGCAAACGTTTCATCGAATCCTTTGGAAGTTCTTTTAACTCCTTTTCCATTGGAGTTCCTTTGATCGGAACAAGACGATTAATTGGCAAGGACTCAGGATGGTTTTCCATATTAGACAAAGTGTATAAAAATGAGATGTGGTCCTCCAGAGTTTCTCCCAAGCCCAAAATACCTCCAGTACACACCTTAATACCTGCGTCATGAACATTGCTAATAGTCTGCAAGCGATCATCAAAAGATCTGGTGGAAATAACATTCGGGTAATGCTCTCTGGATGTATCAATGTTGTGATTATAAGCTGTTAATCCAGAGTCTGCAAGCTCTTTAGCTTGGTTCTTATCAATCATTCCAAGTGTTACACAAGTCTCCATCTCCAACTCGGTATTTATCTTGTTCACCATGGCTGCAATTTTTTTCAAGCCGGACTTACGACCTTTCATTTCTCTCCATGCCGCACCCATACAAAACCTCGTGGAACCGTTCCTTTTGGCGACAGTAGCCTTCTCCATGACCTCTTCTAAAGAAATCAATTTCTCAGCCTTAAGGCCAGTGTCGTACCTAGATGATTGGGCACAATATTTGCAATCTTCAGTGCAACCTCCTGTTTTAACAGACAAAAGAGTACAGAGTTGAACCTCCAGTGGATCATGGTACTTACGGTGTTGGACCTGGGCTTGGTGAACTAACTCCATTAATGGAGTGTTATAAATCTCCCTGATTTGGTCCTTAGTCCACGAATTGATAGGAACATTCGTCTCCAAAGCTTGTTGCAAGGGTGGAAGGGCATTTTCCACACTGCGGGCTTGGATATTGAAGTTCACGTTCGGTTCCACCTTTGTGGTGATGAAAGTTGCAGTAGACTTCGCTTGTCTACCGCTGTTGAGAAATCTTCTGAAAGCAATGGACATACTCTGGTATAGGATAAAAATATAGAAATGAAAATTTATTGAGTATGGTCCAAAACTCCGAAGTTGTATGAGAATTTTGTGTTTTAGGGGAGGGTTTTCCCCTCCCGTACAGGGAGCTTATATTTTAACATATTCATCTAGCCCACAAACAATAGCCTACGCAAGAACTACAATAGTACTTTGTCAAAGTCGCAACTCACAAGATAGTTTACGAGCATTGCCTTCAATTTCGATTCGTTTTTAGACGTTTTAAACAAGACAATGTGATTATCTACAAAGCTACCTATTGGTCGAGATTACGAGATTGCAAATGAATCATGCGGAGTCATGCAAACGTGGTACAAAACTATGTGAGTCTTCACGTGCTATTTATCACGTTTCATTGAGAAAACTTGACTCAATTTGAGTCAACTTGAGTCATTTTGTCCAAAACAGCGACTTTCTCAAAAATGGATCCGCATTTGCTTCCGTTATATCTGCAAGATACACCTCCCTGAACCTTAGGGGTTTATCAGTCTATAACAGTTTATATAGCCAGATTTACGCTCCAATTGCGATGTTAGCAGTGTGATTATATACATTGCCGAAAATAGTCTACCTTGACACGTGATTTTTGATGATATATAGGGTTGTGCCCTTTGAAATTTTTTTCTTCTAACATGCAGGCCTCATTCACTAGCACAGTGGATTAAAAAAAAAACGAGCGTCGCAAGTTAAATTTTTCAACCACATCACAATGGCTCCAATTGTATGTATACACATTAACCGATAGATTGCATCCCTACGGGTTCGTGGAAGAGTAGGAGAGACATCACCATGTTTTTTAGGTAGCAGTCCATAGCAGGCTATAGGCTGTCCTTTTTTCTAAGTTCTCAAACCCGACCAGGGCTATGCTGTCTTTATCATTGATAATAGTGCGGTAGGCTAACTGGTATTTCTAGACCACCAAGCAGAACAAGGCTCCAAAGAAGTTCGTCGTTGACACCACCGGTCCAGTTGAGAACGGTGTTTTCGATGTTGAGGCTTACGTCAAGTACTTGACTGAGCACATCAAGGTTAACAACATGGTTGGTAACCTTGGTGAGGACATCACCGTCACCGCTGAGGGTAACAACGTTGTTGTTGTCTCTAACACCAAGTTCTCCGGTAAGTACTTGAAGTACTTGTCCAAGAAGTACTTGAAGAAGAACCAGATCAGAGACTGGATCAGATTCGTGTCTGTCAAGCAGAACCAGTACTCCTTGCAGTTCTACTCCGTCGCTGATGACGAGGAGGACGATGAGGAGGAGGAAGAAGTTGAGGAGGAGCAGGAGCAGGAGCAGGAAGAGTAAATTAGTACCTTCTAACTTCACGCTTTGGGTTTGTTTAGGGTTTAATAATAAGAACTTTGTAACAGAAACTGTAGAGGTAAAATGATATGATAATTGATTAGATGGTGGATTAGATCGGAGATGTTTTTTTACCGGCTGCAAACATGTAGATCTTTAAAGGCAAGGAGAGTTCGTGTGTAGAAACATCGTTTATTTGGTTGAAAGCTTTTTTAGAGTGGCCATCGCATAGTTCTGTTTCTCTAATAATTGGTTCGAGAGACTAAAGAGTATTTCGAGGGAAACTTTTGGGAATTTCAAGAAAAACTCATAGAAATGACTAACATCTATATGATATCGATTCCAGCAACCCATTATACTCCGATTCTAGCATCTCTCCCTGATCATTTGCCAAGAAGGTCGAGCCATAAAATAATGATTCAATATTCTATGACAGGAAAAGGAAGTCTACAAATACGACAAAACCGAAAGCAGTTAGAACGCCCCTTTTGCCAATTAATGAGTTTGCTTGATTTAGCAACCTTCACCGGAGTTATTTGTAGCGAAGATTAGGCTTTCAGTCAATTCAAATCGAAAGTATTCATTTCGTATTTCGTCGCCCCCTCTCAAGATGGGGAAGTGATAAAAAATAAGAACTCCTACCGACTCGATAAGCTTCCAATATCTCGTACGATGTATACCCCATACTGTGTCCATAATTAAACGATTTTTTCAAGTCTATATAGCGTGTGTTTTAAATGGAGGTATTCGAACCCACATCCAACCTTTTTGTTATGCTGGTTGAACTATTCGTATCATTTGTTTGTAGAACCGTTTCCATGCATGTACTGCGGACGGATCATGCCGGTGGCGGACTTCACTTGCGATGCGCTCCACAAAAAGGCTGCGAAATGAGGGGAAATCAAAAAAAAAATGGTCAGTGTTTTGATTTAGCTGAGGGGAATTTCTACAAGATGAAATTGTAACCAGTGGGGCAGCAAATTTGAGATAAGCAAGACGATTTCAGTAGGACGGCTGTTTTTTGCTTGGCCTGTTGACTTGTCAATATGATGTGGGGTATAGAATGCATGTTGCGGCGAAGAAGAAGATTTGGAAACTGGGTGTTAGTATTTTTTCTGAAATTGATGGACTTGTAGACATCTTCGCTATTGAGGATGACGTTTTCTTGAGAAAGTTGGCGCATTGTTGCGGGTGATTTGTTGTGTGATGTATTGGTAATGAGAAGTCTACTCGAAGTATCAATCACGTAGTTATGAAAGATGATCAGCCAACATGACTATGTATTTATAGAAGCCATCACAAGGTGTCATGTACGGGGTCAAACGGATATTCGATGGACGTCATCGACACCTCATTGTTGCGGAAAGCGGAGTTTGGAGATGCGTGTGGAGATGACGGTTTTGCATCTATTGTTTCCGGAGATGCGGAGCGCGGAGCTGACACCGCTATGCAACCAAATGTGGGGATACGAAGACTTTACAAGATGATCTCATGAGATTACATGGGATCCAAACACTACTATCTGATATACTTGTCTTCGTTTAATTAACTTCCCTAACCTAAAACCAATCTTTTAATAAATATGAACTAAATGCTGCTCGCAGCATGACTTTAACCGGTGCCTGCGGCAAGTGCTGGAGGGAGATGACCCTTATGTAATACCAGCCTTGTGGCTAATTAATATTGTTGTATAGCTTGTGTTTATACAGATAGTTGATCACATTGTAGTAGTACATCACGTAGTCGACAAAGTCCACAACGAGACCACCAATTAACATGATGAGCATCGATGCATGTATAGTGTAGTAGATTGCCGTGTCCATAAACACGAACATGTTGTGGAATGAGAAGAAGACTAAAGATATCACAGCAGCCACCACACTGTGGATAGACCGTCTCAAGAGATCAAACATTTTGACCTCTAATTTAAAGGCGCTTCGTTCTTTTTATACCTCTTGCGCATTTGTGGGGTACTGCACGAACAAATGTCAGCATCAACTCCTCCAAAAAATATTGCGCTACCAATGGTCCTGTTGAAAGAAAGAAAAAATATTTATCCTATGCAGGACGAAGGACGTTTGCTGGAACGATCGGCGAATAAGTGCGTGTCCGCTAGAAGCATGACAGGGGTACAACGTCCATCATTCTGAGAAAAACACATAAATAATCTGGCTTCCGTACACGTCCGAGAATGTATATCTCGGTCAAAAGACCTGTCGGCTACAGTCGCCTCCGTGGTGACATCCCCCAATCGTTACCTAATTAGGAAGGAGGTGCTGAATACGGCCATCCTTCAAGTCAGATTGAGGCTAGAACACTATCAAAAGAAACGCAGTATGCAGTACACTTGTAGCCGAACGTTGTGACTGGTTTTGACAAAGTGATATTGTGCGCTTTTTTAAGTAAGGTAATGGGATATTCCGTGCCCACCCGGACCACCCCGCAGAGCTAAAAACGTAGAGATAGAACTCGAGGACATAAAGAGAGCGTAGAATAATGTCAAGAGAGTATAGAAAAAACTTAGATAAAAACGGTGTAAAAGAGTATGTTCATAAAGTAGGGCTCAGAAGATAATAGTCAAGGCAGGCGGTAATTGGAGCCTAAATTAGTAAAGCAATATCGACCTCGTACCATATGCACTGTCGCCCCTTATCGTGTTAAATTCAGGCTCAAGATATTTGGTATTTTTCACTCGAAATTACGCTTTGTCGAGCCACCTTAGTAAGAGCGCATATCCGAGGAAGCGGATGTAGGGGGTGTATTCAGGTACAGGATCAATAATGCAGATGTCCAAGCGCGGAATACGACGTGGTATTACCTAGATTGCCCCCTGGATTACATCGAAATTGCTGATTTTTCATACGCAATTGCGATTATCACAATCTTTGGTTATTGCAATCGCTGATTATTGATTAACGCAATCGCTGAACTTTCAATTAATGCAAGCACTGAATTTTCAATTAATGCAATCACTGAATTTTCAATTAACGCAATCGCTGAATTTTCAATGGCTATCAATCAATGCAATTATCAATTAAGTCTGAACCAATGAAGACAACTCTCATTTAATGTGGCTGTGAGTGAGTATTCCACAAGAATTCTATTTTAACCCAAAGGAGAATGACTAAAAGGTGTAAGGAATTCAGCGAATCAACACCATCGGTATTTAATTTCACCATATGAGCGCAGACGTTGCGCGGACGTTATTTGAAACACTAAACAATCTTTTGGTACCGCCCCGCCTAGATATAACGGTTATATGCAGTTTTTTTCAAGGACAACCGAGTCACTATTGTTCGCCCTAAACGGTAGACTTTGTTCATTCTGGGAACGTCAGAGGGAGAGCCAAGATTCAGAAAAGACGAAAGCGTAAAGGACTTGAAAAGTCTAAAAGACTAAACATTTCCTGCCTATGTCTATTCTATATAATTTCTTATCTACTCTATATCATTTCTTATCTACTTTATATCATTTCTTGTCAATTCTATCATTTCTCATCTCCTTTATATCATTTCTTGTCAATTCTATCATTTCTTACCTCTACATCATCGCTCTTGTCTATACTATTTGTCTATGCCGCCTATACTCTATATGCATATAACTGCCACTTCAACTGGCCAACTTCAACTGGGCCTTAACCCAGCCCTCCAAGCCACCCTTAACGATGATGTCCTGCAAGTTGGTACCTAATTCGCCGACCTTCTGGGACAAGATCACCTCACCATCCTTGTCAGTGACGGAAACCATGGCCTTTGTAACATCCCACTTCAAGAACCAGCCGGTTCTGATGGTCAACTCATCCAGACCAGCGTACTTTTCACGCAACTTGTTGATCAAGGCGGGGATCTCCAAGGTGAGTAAAGCATTGTTGATGGAGTTTCTCGAGAAGATGTTACCGAAAGAACCAGCAACAACCATCTTCATGCCCCTAGCCAAAATGGCAGTAGCGGCTTGCTCTCTAGATGAACCCGTACCGAAGTTGTAGCCCGATACGATAATGTCGCTTGGCTTTGTCTTGCTGTAGAAATCAGCATCGTAGTTCTCCATACACACTTGTGCCATCTTCTCCTTAGGCACATCATCCTGGTAAGTGTACTTACCTGGGTAAATACCATCGGTGTTGATATTGTCAGCATTACAGAGAATGAGCTCACCCTCAATGGACTTGGGGAAACCATCCAACACTTCAACAGCACCGCCAGTCTCTTCAGCAGCAGCAGCAGATCCAGTAGGAGTTGTGATCTCACGAACCACCTCTGGATTCTGAGGAACTGGACGACCATCCAACTCTTCTGGTCCACCGATCTTACCCAAGACCGCAGATGCCGCTACGACTTCTGGTGATGCCAAGTACGCCAAAGCGTCCTTGGAACCCATTCTACCCTTGAAATTTCTGTTGGTGGCAGAAATACCTACTTCTCCATCCTCTAACAATCCCGTACCCAAACCGATACATGGTCCACAGCCCGCTGGTAATGGCTTGGCACCTGCATCAATGATATCCTGCCAGGCACCGATGTCCTCAGCCTCCTTTTGCACAAAAGACGAGGCTGCGGCCACGTAGAACTCCACTCCAGGAGCGACCTTGTGGCCCCTGATGACGTCGGCTGCTGCCTTAATGTCAGACAAACGCGAGTTTGTGCACGACACGAGGTAAGCCTTGTTGATCTTAATGTCCTGAGCTGACAAATCATGAAGCAGGTTGGATACCTTTACACTGTTAGGTCCTGATACGGATGGACTCAAGGTTGAAAGGTCAACAACCAAATGCTTAGCGTACTCTGCATCAGAATCGGATCCCATACGGTTAGCAGCGAGTGCTCCAATAGTCTGCTCATTGACACGAGGGTGAGGTTGTGGTAACTTAGCGATTCTCTGCTTGTAGAAGTCCAACAAGACGTCATCGACAGGGAACAAACCTGAAAGGGCACCCCATTCGGTGGTCATGTTGGCGATAGTTAAACGGTAATCGACCGAGAGTTGAGCGAGGCCATCACCGGTGAATTCGATAGCATGGTTTAAAACTTCGTCTTTGTTGAACAAACCACATAAGGCAACGATGACATCCTTACCAGTGACACCCTTTGGAAGCGAGTTAATCAACTCGACCTTTGCAACGGGTGGAATTTGCCACCAAGTCTGGCCAGTAGCCCAAATTGACGCAGCGTCAGTTCTAACGATTGGAGTACCCAAAGAACCAACACCACCATAAGTGTTAGAGTGTGAATCAGAGGCCACAGTTAAGTTCAAAGGAAAGGCATAACCTTCTTCAATCATGATCTGGTGGCCGATACCACGGCCTGCCGGGTAGAAATCGATACCTTGCTTCTTTGCAAAGGCCTCAATATTGCGGTATTTTTCCAAGTTCTTGTCGGACTTGTTTTGCACGTCATGGTCGAGAGTACACACGATCTGGCGAGTGTCTTTAACTGAAGTAGCACCAAGTCCCATGAACTTGGTGGCAACAGGCCATGAGTTATCGTGAGACATGCAGTGAGCTGGTTTGATGGTAACATAGTCTCCAGATACCACTTTTTTACCATCAGGAACGCCAATAGCGTATTTTTGCACAATCTTCTCGGTGAGATTCTGTCCACGAAGGAACACAGACGACACAGAGAAAGCGCGTACGCCAGTATTGCTCCTTGCCAATTTTCTACCGTGGAACATGGTGTATACAGTGGTCGACAAGTAGTCTAAAAATTTACTCCAGAAATATATACTCCACAAAAAATCATTTTCAGCTTATCGGTTATCGCCGCGGATGAGTCAGAGAGATCACAGCGGGCCGTATTGGTTGGTGGTCACGTGAGATGTGAGTCAGAGAAAAAGACTTGAGTATGTAAAGAGCATATAGATCAAGATTTGTAGATCAAGAATATGTAGGTCAAGAACGTGATGAACAAGAACGTGATGAACAAGAACGTGATGATTCTTGACGAACTTTTAGATTTACTGATATCCTTGATGGCATACTAGATCTTGGTACTTGATGGTATATTTGATGGTATACTTGATGATGATGACCTATGATGACTTCCTTGATCATGACTCCATAACTTGAAAAGGTTGTGAAGGTTTTATCATTATCACCATGATCTGTTGGTCGATCTATTTTCGCAACCTGATCTTAGTTGATCTTTTTTCACTACTGATGTCTACTTAACTTTGATCAGATCTTTTGATTATCAGATCTTTAGGCCATTCTTTCTTTGACCATCCTTTTACCTCATCTTTTCGTTTCTATCTCCTCTTTCCTTTACCCTTTCTACCTTTTTTCCTCATCTTTTCGTTTCTACCTCATCTTTCCTTTACCCTTTCTACCTTTTTTCCTCTCGTTACCTTTTTTCATGCTCACATCGCTTTTGGCGCTCGCCATTGCGGGCTCGTACCTCTTCAGCATTTACTTCCTCCAACCAGATGCCATCAGGAAAGCCGACCGCAACAGTCCTACTGTCATCAAATATCGATTCAAACGGGTGACCATACTCTGTTTATTGCTTCTCGTTGCAATACCCACATATTTAAGTTGGGGTACCACATACACATTTGGCAGTGTATTCACATCATTTGGTCTCATTCCATCATTACATGATGTGGTACTGGTGATATATTGTCTCATGTGTGTATGCATTCTTTATTCGGGTCCAATTGCTGATTATTGTTATAATGAACTCGCACGTTATGGTATAGGAGCACTAATCGATGACTTTATCACAAACTTCACCACATATACTGGTGTACGTGATCATATATTTGCACCATTCACTGAGGAATTGATCTACCGTGCATTAGTGATTCAAACATTGAAACATGGTCCATCACCACCTTCAAGAAATGTGATACAGTATGGTACACCATTGTACTTTGGTGTGGCACATGTGCATCATGCATGGGAGTTGAAAAAGCGCGGTATTGAAACACCAGTGGTGGTATTCAATGTGTTTTTCCAAACCACTTATACTACACTTTTTGGTATGTTGGCTACATACTTGTACGAAAAGTACGGTACATTATGGTGTCCGGTAGTGGTACATGCTGCATGTAATTTGATGAGTTTTCCCGCAATGACTGTGGATGGTAGTACGACCTTTCAGACGACATATTATGTGTTGTTAGTGGTTGGTCTTGTGGGGTTTATGAAGGTTGTATAGGAAGAAAAAGGAAGAAGGATATAAAAGAGAGAAGCTAAGAGAAGCTAAGAGAAGCTATATAAGAAATAAAGCTATATAAATATTGAAGGTTATTTAAAGTCATTGAAGGTTATAGTAGGTCAATCAAGGCTACGGAAGGTCAATCAAGGCTATATAAAATCATAGAAAGTAATATATTGCTATATAAGGTCATGCTAAACTGTGTAAATTAAAAGCAGTTACGAAGTAAACTAATGATGGACAATCGGAAAGATAATGAATTTGATGTAAAGTATTTAGGTATAATCTGTTGGTAACTGACAACCCTTTTTTACATGGCATATTTTTTGACTCTAATCCTGATGGTCATCGAACAGAAGATACTTAGAGAAGATACCAAGAGAAGATATAAATATACAAAAGTTAGAAGGTTTGTATTCGAAGATTTCTCGATATGAATGATCTAATCAGTTCCAAGTGTGATGAAGTATATGATGAAGTTTTTCAAAGATGGTTACCGAGTAAGCGTATTTTGTAGATTTTTTACCAATTTGGCGATATTGTTAAACGACATGCATATTAAGAGATGAGTGAATTTAAAACATGAGTAAAAGAAGATAATGGAAGTTGTGAGATACTAATATTCTCTCATAACATTCAATAGTAACATGAACTACGTCTTGAATGACGATTAGGGCACGCGACTTTTGCGCGCGTGCCGTGCATTTTCGCTTCGCGATACGAGCCATTGTCAGAAAAATATTTCACCAAGTTTGTGCGCGTTTAGGGGAAGGAAAGGAGAACGAGAATGTTATGAAAAGAGAAGAAGGTGAAAGAGGATGAAGACGAGATGATGGTGGGATGAGTTGAAAATTGAAGAATGAGAAGAAAAAATGGTATACTAACCATCAAATAACCATCATACTTTTCGCTTCATATATATTTGCTATTATAGGCGAGTTGGTGCAGCCTCAAAACATCCCTATTAATTAAGGAAGTTTTAACAAAGGAAGCTTTAGCAAATTTCATAAGGATGATGATGAATGAGAATGAGCATAAGAAGCATAAGGATGTAGAATTCATGAGATTTTAGTATTCATAAGAATATGTATTAGGAAAATTCATTTCTTTGTATCTTTCACGATTCATTGTTCATCACGATTCATATTTCCTAGAATTCACATATTTCCTAGATTCGTAATCATTAGATGACGATTCAGTGATATTCATACAAATGGTATTCTTAACATACCATCATCACTTTCACTATTATTACTATTATTACGATTATTACTATCATCACTACTATCATCACTATCATCACTATTATCATTATTATCACTATCATCACTAATATCATCACTCTCATCCTTATCATCACTCTCTATTATTCCTATAACTTCATTATTATAACTCCATCATTCAACCATCCTCCTCCTCCTTCACCTTCCCTCTTCTCCTCCAAATTTCCCCTTGTATTCTCTTTTCCCTTCCTTTTCCTTCCCTTCCTTTTCTCCTCCGATTTTAAATCAACTTTGGCCCCACGAAAAATTAACACCTACACCCACACTCATTTACTCATGTCGCGCCACAGCCACCTCGCGAACGCGAGCTACGAGTCGGCGGTTCAGGGCTTGGAGCAGGAGAAGAAGATGGTGGCGGCACTCAAACGTTTGTCTATTGGAAATATGATGACGTATGATCCGGACCTCCCCATGGAGGACGAATATCAAGCCGAATACCAAGCACAATCCACGTCAAACACGGGTCCCTCGAGCTCAGGAACATCTACACCAGCAAAGAGGAGATCTATGTTATCAATACATTCAGCAACAACTACTGATACTGATGAGTTCTTCGACGCTGAGGACAACGACGAAATCTTCGACACGTCTGGTCTGCCACTTCTTTGGGTACCGGCAAATCTTCACCCAGAAGTGGATCCAGACAGATTCAAAATGCACGTCAAGACTACCGTCGAGGACATCATGGAACGCAAGTTGAGTAAAAAGAGTAGTTTGTCCAGTAAAAGCAGTTTGTCGCGCGACGACACTGATATTACAGATGATACCACTGATGACAACAATGATGATGATAACACTGATACTGTGCGCAGTAGTAGTACCAAGTCTCAGTCTAGCACAAGACTGCACTCTCCGGGAAAATCTCCTGACAAGTACGACAAAGCACGGTATTCTAATCCTTCGCTTCGTGAACTCACCTCTGAGTTAGAGAAATTATCGCGTATGGCGGGTATGGATGCCACAGACGCCGTCACACTTGCACGTACACTCTCAGGTACATCTTTGGGTTATACAGATGTGGAGAAATTGGCTATGGATGAGATTTCAAGCCCACATACCTCACCTCGGGGTAAAACCGATGTTGAAGACGATGGTGAGGGTGGATCGCCTGAGCAATCACGTACGTTACGTTTGCAAGAGAGACTCCAACGCCAGTTCCAGCGTGCTGCAGAGGGCCACACGGCCGATGATGAGAGTGATGAGGAAAACGGATCACCAGTACGGCGTGGTTCACGCCCGAGAAAGTCGAGTCTGTTGCGTGAAAACCGTGCAGATATAGAGAATGAGGGTGTTTTGACAAAATCTAACTCGATACTGTCAGATCATCGAAGCGAGTCGTCGGTGGAAGAACACCGTGCTAAGCTTGAATCGTCATTTGGTTATACTGAAAACCCTCTCCGCAATACCATAGCGTTGAAGAGGTCACGAAGACCAGATTATCGTAAACAGGGTGGAAAACTTGCCGAGCTTCGCACTAATTTGGCTGAAAGCTTTGGAGAATCAGTGCCTCGTAAACCACGCCACGCTCGTGATTCCCAACTCCTTTTCAGCTATAGAAACCCCAATGATGAGCGTCCCAAGAATGAGGCCCCACTGTGGGAAGACTTGGAGAATACATATGGGGAAAGCAAAGAGGAGAGTGAAAACAGACAGGTGAGTGATAACAGACGGGAGAGTGACGATAGGCAGGAGACTGACAACAGGCATTATGATGATCCAGTTTTACCTCAAAGGGATGTGGAAGATGTGAGACATGTTCCGCAATGGGAGCAGAACCTCCAACAAAGCCCGCCTACTGTTCAAGGAGATAACCAGATTCAAAGTGACCATGCATATAAAGTCCCAGGAGATACGCAACTTCCAGTTGGCACCCTTCCCGTTGGAGCCCTCCCAGATACCCCGAAGGAACGCAGCCGTTCTGACCGGAAAGACTACGCAGACCCAAGATTTACATATGGTAATGATTACAGGCCAAGTGGCCCATCCAATGGGGCTTCAGATCCAAGACAGCCAAGTCCAAGGCAATCCGATCCAAGACAGCCAGGTCCAAGACAATTCGATCCAAGACAGCCAGGTCCAAGACAATCTGATCCAAGGCAGCCAGGTCCAAGACAATCCGATCCAAGGCAGTCAGGTCCAAGACAGTCCGATAGACAATCAGATCCCAACTATAGACAACACTCAGACCCATATCGCGAAGACAAGCAACGGCGCCATACTCCCAGACAGCATCCAGTTCATCATTCCCAACAGGGTACCCAGAATCTCCAGCAGGTCCCTGGAGCGCCAATTCCTGGACAATATGGCCCATCTGGCCCCATGCCTCAACAGGGACCACCATACCAGCCACAGTACCAGCCAGCCCTGAGACACAAGGAACAACCACAGTACCAGGAATCTCTGAAGCATAAGGAGAAAAAACCCGAAGGGTGGAAGGAGCGTGTTCCTGGAGCGAGACAAGAGCGCAAAGTGTCGCCGTCGACAATGCAGGATTCACCATATGCGTTGGCTAGCACCAACTTGAGTGCGAAGCGTGCTACGCAGATGAAGAGCACTAAAGCACGCATTGATAACCCTTTTGTGTATCCGTCTGATGACCGTGCGAATTCAAGACACAGAGACAAGAGAAGAGAGAGAACAAGAGAAAGAGGAGATCCTCGATACAAAGAACATGATAGAAGATACGGGGGAGATCCTCGCTATGGAGAAAGAACTGGAGGAGATCCTCGCTTTGGAGAAAGAGATATGAGAGATCCTAGATATGGAGACGGTCGTCAACGTGAGCGCAGAGAGTCGCATCGGGATGGTCGTGATGCTCGTGATGTTGCAAGGGAGGCGCGGATCCGTACGTCGCCACAAAAGAAGCTCCATCAACCATATGTGCCATCGATGAAGAACAAATCTGCACAATTGAACCAGAATCTCGACATGTTAAGGTCTGAGATTAACGAGTTCAAGGAAAGTTTGAACAGCGACTCCAAGGAGAAGGCTGCCGCGCATTACACCTTTAAGCAGACGCCGGATGAAAACGTTGAGACACCATATAACTTTAAGCGGGCCACCGACGAAAACGTCGACTCGGACTTCAGCTTCGAGTTGTCATATCTGGATTTGACTGTTGAGGACCCACTCGGTATCGAGAACGAAGTATTGGGTGAACTCAACGCATCTGATATGGACTTGGACAAGACCGTAGAAGAAGATGCCAACACAAACCAATTAAACTCAACGCAACAAATCGAGCATCCACAGCATGACTACAAGCATACAGACAGAGCCGACTGGCCACAGAGAGAGCAGTTCATTGAGCATGAAAGTACACAGGAACGTACTCCACAACCAGAAAAACGTGCTGATCAGAATGTTGGTAACATGGACAGTGAAACTAGGGACATCCGCCCTCGTGAAAGCCATGAAAATAAGGGTGAAAATCGTGAAAATCGTGAAATTCACAAGGGTCGTGAAAACCACGATATTCGTGAAAGTCATAAGGGCCGTGAAAACCGCGATATTCGTGAAAACCGTGATATTCGTGAAAACCGTGATATTCGTGAAAACCGTGATATTCGTGAAAACCGTGATATTCGTGAAAACCGTGATATTCGTGAAAACCGTGATATTCGTGAAAACCGTGATATTCGTGATAATCGCGAAAGCCGTGATCATGAAAAGCGTGATCGTGAAAACCGCAATGTTCATGAAACCCGTGATCGTAAAAACCGCGATGTTTATGAAAGCGATGCCCATCGTGTACATGACGGTCGCGGTCATGGTGGAGTTTCTGACCAGAAGATACATGGAACGGACTTTGGTGGCCACGAGAAGCATGGATTCGGACTGGTGCAGAGAGCCGCACAGAAGGATGCTATGCAAAAAACTGACAAACTTGATCAGAAGCAAAGCATGAAGCCTATACACAAAGACACCATCCAAACTCTGAAAGAAGCGACCCCAAAGACTCTGCAGAAGGAAACCATGGCGACTAGACAAGATGGCCAGCATGTCCAGGAGACTTATCCAAAGGGTCAAGCAGCCACTGGTACTGATTTCACCACATCTGGAGAAAAGATGGAGAGTCACGCAAAAGACAAAAACAAGTGGAATAACAGTCACATCATCAGAGGTACAGGCAATGATGCCAATAATGACTTGAATTACTCGTTAAGAGACAACGACGCAAACCATGATATGGACTACCCATCTCCAACTCTCACCGACGAGCATAAAAATGGCACCGATGGTGAGGAGGTGGATATCGATGAGGCCGAGTCTGTGGAGAGCCAAGGGGATGGTCATGGTACGGGTGAGGACACCAAGGATGTTCACCTGATCGACCTGCACAAGGATGTTCACCTGAGCGATCTGCACAAGGATGTACACCTGAGTGATCTGCAGCACAGTTCCAAGATGCGTGATTCGACAGAGTCACCGAGCTCCTCTCCCACCAAGGTGCGCAAAAAGAAGTCCTTTGGACTCTTACAGAATAACACGGAGGGCAAGAAGTTGAAGAAGAAGAAGTCATGGCCATGGTTGAAGGAGAGATCGTCGAGTCTTTCGCTGGCTGACACTTCCAACCTCCCAACGGTGCCGGAGTCACCGTCGCGACTGGTTCTGAGTCCTGAGTTTCAGCACGAGGCAGCAGCAGCAGCACGTGAAGCGGAGAAGGGTGTCGGTAAAGAGAATCGTATAGCCAAGCTTTTCAAGAAGAAGAAGTCGACGACAGCAGTATCTGCAGCAGCAGCGGCAATGTCGACCGCAGAAGGTGTGACGGTCGAGCACAAGAAGAAGGGCCTATTCAAGAAGAAGTCTCGGGCCAAGATGGCAGAGAGCCTGAGTCCTGCTCTGAGTGCGACGAACTCGCCGATACTGACTGATCTGCCCAAGTCACGCGACAGTAGAGAAGAACCTACTGTGCCTGTGATTGCAACGGAACCGTCTGAAGAGCCTGTTTTCAATCCATACCGCCAGACCCAGGAGGAGGTGATGGAGAAACAGCAGGAAGTGCCAGAGATTGTGATGGAAGAGCCCAAGGAGGATTCTGTGGACGAGGCGACGGTAGAAGTTGCGGAGAATGAGGCCGATGATAAGCCACAAACCACGCAAGACGTACAAGAAAAGTTGAAGAAGGTGATCAAAAGGACTTCACGGGCAAACCAGCCGATCGAGTTCACAGATTCCGCGTTTGGATTCCCATTACCACCACCGTCGCACTCAACACTTGTTATGTTGGACTACCGGTTCCCTGTACATGTTGAGAGGGCAATTTACCGATTGTCGCACTTGAAGCTCGCGAACCCCAAACGGTCACTTCGTGAACAGGTATTGCTTTCGAACTTCATGTATGCGTACTTAAACCTCGTTGACCACACATTGCACTTAGAGCAGCAAATGAACAGCGTGGATGAGGATGCCAATGAGGACGAGGAGTTGTTTACGGGCGACGGTGGTTATGTGGAAGAGGACGATTTGGAGCGCCAGGTTGACACATTAGAAGATGAGTTGAACTCGGGCATCTCGATTGATTTGGAAATGGAACAAGCTATGGCATAAGGTGGGAGTGACATTAGAATACATATGTAGTTATTCGGAAGGAGAGAAGTGGGATAAAAAGACAAGGAAAGGTTCATCCGTATAAAATATACAAAAAGAAAGGTTACAAGAAAAGGAAAGAATCCATCAAGTATGTAGTCTCGTGATTGCAAAACATCAAGTTTATTCTTTTGTTGATTGCAATAGTTACTCTAGCGGAATGGGGAGATGGTTAGAGAAGCTAGATATAAAAGAGAGAAAGACGCTCTAGACAGAGAATCTAGACTTACAAGCAAGATAGACAATCTAAACAGAGAATCTTGATTAGTGAAGGGACATCTTGATTAGTGAAGGGACATCTTGATTAGTGGTTCTATTTATGGCGCGTTAGCGCGTTCTGGTTGTATTTGATTTAATGGTTCGTTATGCCGATTATTATGGTACGTTATGTTGATTTTTATGGTACGTTAGTTTCATCTACATCTTAAGAATTCTACCACGGTTATTTCTCCTTGACTTACTGTAAGTTTAAGCTGATTGTAAGTGTAAGCTGATTTTATGTGGACCAGGACTGGTTGAAAAAATCGATGAATCGATCGAACTCAATTTGTCATCTGGTATACGATGATTACTATTGGTGACTTTTTTGTCGTACTATGTTGAAAAACGCGTTTCATACCTCTGTAAGTTGAATCTATCACGGTCCATATAGTAGCCCAACCTGATCCGCACCGGTCCGTGTTTTAATGGGGCTGCGGAATCCCGATCTTTGCAGACGCAGCTGTCAAAAAAGAGACCACGTGATTTTAGTCCGTTGTTTTCCCGCATCACACCACGAAGAACAACAACCGTTTTTATTGACGACTTTTCATCATATAACGACAGGTTTTCTCCACATATAACAGCAGGCTACACTCACTTTCTACTGCAGGATCCACCCCTTTGAACCACTGCCCCACTTTACTTCGCATTTCTTTCAGGATGTCGACTTTACAACTTCTCTCTGCCGCCACCGTCGAGCAGCACAACACTAAAAACGACTGTTGGGTCGTCTTGTACGGTCGCAAGGTCTATGATATCACGTCGTTCATTGATGAACACCCTGGTGGAGGTGATATTCTCCTCCCATACGCAGGTAAGGACGTGACTGAGATTATGGCGGACACGATATCGCACGAGCACTCTGAGTCCGCGTACGAAATGCTTGATGATGGTATGTTGGTTGGATATCTCGCTACTCCTACCGAAGAATCCGAGCTCTTGAACAACAAAAATAAGACTCCTGTTGAGGTCAAGTTGAATGAGGAAAACATCGACTTGTACGAGTTCCACGATAAGTTACCAAAGGAGGAGTTGTTGTCTATTCAGACTGATTTCAGCGAAGACCACAAGAAGCACAAGTTCCTTGATTTAAACAAGCCTTTGCTTACACAGGTCTTGTTTGGAAACTTTTCAAAGGATTTCTACCTTGACCAAGTGCACAGACCAAGACACTATGGTAAGGGTAGTGCTCCACTTTTCGGCAACTTCTTGGAGCCACTTTCCCTCACTCCTTGGTGGGTTGTTCCTTTGGTGTGGTTGCCACCAAACATGGCCTTCTTCTACGTTGGTTTGGTCAACCAACACTGGCTTATAGCCATTAGTTTCTGGGTTATGGGACTTTTTGTTTGGACTTTGGTCGAGTACTGCTTACATAGATTCATCTTCCACCTCGACGGATACCTTCCGGACCACCCGGTTGCATTGACTCTCCACTTCTTGTTGCATGGAATTCACCACTACTTGCCAATGGATGGATACCGTTTGGTGTTACCCCCGGCTTTGTTTCTCATTTTGGCATACCCATTCTACCGCTTGGTGTTCGCTATCTTCCCATTCTACATGGCGTGCTCTGGCTTTGCTGGTGGTACTTTGGGCTACATCATGTATGACGTGACTCACTACGTCTTGCACCACACGCATTTGCCCCAGTTCTTTCAAGATATTAAGACATACCACTTGGAGCACCACTACAAGAACTACGAGATGGGTTTTGGTGTTACCAGTAGATTTTGGGATGTGATCTTCAATACTGAGATCACCTCTACCTTCCAAAAGAGGGCATAAAGGAGAGAAATGAAAGGGTTTTCCCTAAAGATATGGAGATAGGAGTTCTTCCCAAAGATATGGAGATAGGAGTTCTTCCCAAAGATATGGAGATAGGAGTTCTTCCCAAAGATATGGAGATAGGAGTTCTTCCCAAAGATATGGAGAGATATGAAGGGGTTCTTCCCAAAGATATGGAGAAAGGAAGGGGTTCTCCCCAAAGATATGGATGGGTTTTCTACAAATATGGAGGGGTTTTTCACAAAGAAATGGAAGGAGTTCTTCCATTTGAAGGCGGTTCTTTTTGATCACAAAATATGAATATACTGTTAATAATGTCTAGTTTAAGGATGCGATATATGTTCTAATATGTTAAATGTAAATAATGTGATTGTTTCAATCATATGGGCTAATTTACATCATGCGATCTCCAGTCATCCCACTAGTATTCGCTACAATTCTCTCCTATTACCTTTCCATTACCCCTTTTTATCTAATAGTCAACAAATACCCAACTCCCTGTAGTTACCCCTAATACATTTTCAACGCAATGTGTGTAGGTATCCCCTAATATACACCATCGAGTTGATTCTGTTGGTTTTACCTAATAGTCCTTCAACAAGTACATTTTTGGCTCAATATCTGTAGGCCCGTGTCGTATAGCATTTCGGCGTAATTCATCCCAGTCCTTTGCTTTAATGCCATACAGTCCCCGAGCCTTTTTCTTGACACCTCCATCCCATCTCAATTCTTCTGTTCTATCATGCAATGCCAACCGCCTTTCAAAGATTTTGCGTAGATTATAACTGTAATCGAGGTACTCGTGTCGTTTTTGTAAATGTGCCTCTGCTTTCTGCTCATCATAGTTAGATCTCAAATATGCAACAACATCAAACCTTCCTGATTCGTCGAAGCCCGCGTTACTAGACTCCTCGTTCTCTTCATCAACTTCGTAGCGATAATGAATATTGTCCATTAAACTCTCACATCTGTTGTATAACTCCGAATACAGACTCGGTTCAAATGTTGTATACGGTGTGTCCACTGTTGAAAGTCCTGAGAGGAGAATATGCTGCCATCCGATCATTGGATCTCCTTTATTAGGATTAGAATCATCAAGACCACCAAACTTCTCTACCACGTCATTAAGCAACGCGTCCACTTTTCGCGCTATGTTCTTACTTATATTGACTGTTTCCTCTGTTTGCATATCTGGTGAGAGCTCATGCAGTTTATACTTGGGTCTTGTTTTCATTTGCTGGAACCGAGTCGCTATACGACGTTGGAGAGTAGCATGTATTTCATTCACGAGATCTTCCTTCAGATTGGTTTTGCGTTCGATGTATTTGACTGTACTAATAGGCTTGAAGTGACCATTTGGAAGTTTGAACTCCAGTACTGTAGCATCTTTACCAAGTTCAAGCTCATGGTTTTCAACTTCATGTTCATTTTCATCATCAGATTCAGCTTGTTCATGCTTCTTAGACTCGTGTTTCTCATGTTGTTTACCATACTTATCACGTATCACGCCTTTATAGTCAATATCTGCATCATGTTCATAGTAATCCTTCTCAATCGCGCAATCCACGTACTTTAAACTGGTCTTGGGGAGAGGAACTTCATCAATGTGCAATGGCCAGGCAGCCCAGTGTTTGTTGGGGTAGTATGGGTCAACTCGCCTAGCAAGACGCGTTGAATATAAATGAAGCGAGAGATCTTTGGAATACTCACTTTCAAGCGAGTCAAGAACCTCAGTAAAGTCTTTGCGGTCGCCCATAATTGGGTTGCAACAAGCTCTGGTAAGAAAATAAGAAAATGAATCAATGGGGAAATTTGAGGCAGGTTACCTCAAGTATAGAATATAAACTATCTTTTTTGCACCTATATCGATGTACTTATCTCTAGGCTGTACTTATCTCTAGGCTGTACCTATATCTCTTTCTGATACTATCTCTTTAATGTACCTCTCTCTTTAATGTACCTCTCTCTTTAATGTACCTCTCTCTTTAATGTACCTCTCTCTTTAATGTACCTCTCTCTTTAGTATACCTCTTTTACTATCATTTATTACCTTTATCTACCCCATTATTATCTACCTCTATGCAATTCTTCTGATTAATCTTTTGCCCTTGGCCCAAATCAGCTACTTGAGCTGATTGCATCTTCAGTCTCCTTGACGTCTTCTCCAGTCTTCTCCGCATTCTTTTCTCTGTCCTTTTCCTTTATATCATCAATAATCTTCAAATTTTTAAGAATAGTATCATCAGCGACCTCACCATCCAATTGCTCCAACTCATGCTTGGGGAAAATCAATGGCCAGATCCATGTTGCACAGAACGCAAAGAACATAAGCACTCCAGGGAATCCTACAGCCGCGATTGTCGTTGAAATGGCAAATTCAGCCATACCTGCTACCAACCCAAGCAAGAGGTAGAGATACCACCACTTCTTATTCACATAATCGTGCATCTTCTTGAACATTTCTGGGCATGTTGGGTTATGAAGAATATAATCCTTGTCCATGAAAATATACCTGATCTTGTTGGTCATGATATTGCCATGAAGACCCGTTATACCCATGGTGAAGAAAAGTCCAGCTAAAACCGCTTGCGGTATAAGGTGGAGTACTACCAAGAATGGTCTTGTCATCATAACAAACGTCATAGCTCCCTGAAGGGTATTAGTGAGCCGCTGTTCAACAACACTCACTGCTTTGCCATTTTTATCATGTACGACAAGCGAATCTGAGTGGAGTGGAGCCTGGGGTATAAGACCATTTGGTGGTAAGATACCTAAGAAACCAGCGATACCAGTCATGACTCCTAGGAGAAAGAAATCCCAATGGAAAGCACTTGGTTTCTTTAATGGATATTGTTTGCTTTGGCACATGAGTGACGAAACGTTATGATCAAAGTAGAAGAGAAACGTCAATAAAATTGCAAATGGAAGTGCCAAAAACACATCACCAACCGCAATGTTTTCCTTTGGCCAAAAATGAATGAACCATCCATGTTCACGGCCAGGACCTGAGTATGATGGTGCAAATGACTTGGTAATGGGGAGTTTTTCAAACTCTGTAAACTTCAAATGTCCACCAAAATGTATAAAGCCCGTGAAAAAGATCACACTGGCAGGTACACCATAATCCACAAACACTTTACGTACCCAAGGGCGGAAATAGTGAAGTTCACGCCCAAAGACAGAACTACCCACACCAAATATTACCATGAGTAAGGCTATTAATACGGAACAATAGCCACTAGCATCATCGACAGTGTTAAACTGACGAGCAAGAATTTGTACACCTTTTTGAAGATACACTATGCAAATGAAGAAGCCAAAAGCATCACATGAAAATGCACTAATCAACTTCAAATAAGACACGATGTTGAAGATAGCGATACCGAAATGCATCACCATAGACCATATATAGATCCAACACATGAATGGGAAATATGGTGTTCCACGATCTTTGATCAATTCATATACTGTATAACTGAAGATGACCACTGGACCAGTGACACCAACGATGCAAAGGGGTTGACCTGATACCAAGCCGAATATCACACCAGCCATAGCCAGTGATAATAAAGTCTCGTTAACACCATATGCGTGGTCTGTACGGTCGATCAAGTCTTGTGCAAAAGCAAGTGCAGGGAGAAGGTTGGTGAAAAAGATGTACAAAGTGGATGGCACCACACGGTAATTGTAAGCGTCAGTAAAATCCGAGCCATAATAAGGTAGACGACTGCGTATATCGTTGTACATGCCGTACCCCACGTAGTTAAACGTTTTGAACGACACCATTTGATTGCTTGCTTGTACTTTTTAAGAATAACGCTATTTATATTGTAAAAACTACATTCGCATCTCACCGCATTTTTAGTCGGGCGGAATTTGAACTATTATATATCTCCGTACCTGAACCACGTTTGAGATCAATAAGGGGGCTTAATTATGCGGCGAACACATGAAACAAGTACATATACGAATGATTAGGGTGACATAACCTACTTGACGATGATCCCTGATGAGAACGTGGGGGGGAGGTAGGCAACGTGGCTCCAAACTACAAAAAAACAGAAGTGTGACTGCAAATAGAGTTGGGAAAACAGAGTGTAGAATGATGAATCGATCAGAAGAATCGATCAGAAGAGGTAAAAGAGATAAAAGAGTTTGATGGTAGTTTGAAGAGGTAATCTGAAGGTAGTTTGAAGAGGTAATCTGAAGAGGTAGTCTAAGGATGTTGAGATGAAGATTATGAAGAGAGGGTAACAATCTAATCATTTTTAGTTGCTGTGTTTGGAATCAGCTAATAATACAAACCAATTTTCTTTGTATGTCTATCAATCATCTTTGTATATCTATCAATCATCTTTGTATATCTATCAATCATCTTTGTATATCTATCAATCATCTTAAATGTATATCATCATTGTATGATAGGCATCATTATATGTCTATTAATTATGGTTGAATTGTTTTGTCGCTCCTTGTGATCCTTTTCTAATTTTTCTATTACTGATCTGGGGCAACTCCCCGGAACAATGCTTGTATTACACATTGGAGCAGGAAAACAATCTCGATTACATCGAAAACGCTATAAGAACCTTATAAGACGAGCACTTACCACCAAAGATTTCATCAAATGTTCACAGTTAATCGAGGAATCCGAGCTCACTAATACTGGTTATGGTGCAGCACTTAACTATTCTGGTAAAGTCGAATGTGATGCCAGTGAAATATATATACAAACAGATCCAATGAGCCAACTGAATGGAGTTTCAAACTCTCTAAACCCTACCAAATACTTGAAATCCCGAGCATTATCTGGTATTGATGATTCAAAACATCCTATACTGCGATTACATGAAGTTTACAAAAGAGTGGAACAGTTATATTCATCTAATCCATATGGATTAACTGAACCTATCTCCCTCAACTACCTGTCACTCAAAGAAATAATCAAGTGTACTTCCGATGAAGTAATACTGGAACCTGCTCAAAAGGTATACTCTCAATGGAAAGATAATGTGTACAATGGAGTCTATAAATATGATGAGAACAAAAATGGAATACTTGAAAATGATGCTGCTCTTATTAATCATTCAATGCTTCCATCTGATACAATTGGTATTGCTGATATCAGTTTCGATAATACTCGAATTGCAGCGTCTCTGGGAGGCAACCTTTTTAAGCTTCCTGGTCGTATTGGATGCGCAGGAATTATCGGTGCAGCAATTGACTTTCGTCATATAGATGGATACTACATTTCTTGTATGTGCAGTGGAAATGGTGAGGATATTGTCATGATGAAGTTGGCACACCACATAGTTCTGAATATGAACGTATATTCCGAAGATTATGGTCTGGAAGTACACGATTTAATCCGTGAACACAGTAAAAACTTCGCTTTAAAAGCTGTGGACAAACATGGAAACCCAATCATTTACGTGGGTGTTCTCGTGACAATTCAATCGGAGAATAGTGCACGTTTAATCTACTGTCATAGTACAGAGTCATTCTATTTTGGTTACGGTGAGAATGTGGTGCTCAGCGAGTTGGAGGATTCCAATAAGGCAGGAAAGGTTTTTGCATATGGGGAGTTTAAGATCTAATAGATTTATAGATACAAGGACGTTACCAACGGACTAGATAAGCAGAGAAGAGGTTAAATTCAATTAGAGAAGAGGTTATCAATCAAGAGAAATGTTAGAGAAGAGGTTAAACTCTATCTCAATAGAATAGGTTAGTAAATTTCAACCCACAAGGTCTGTTTTGTCTCAAGATTAAACAACGCTCCTTGAACTAACATCCGTTTAATCTCTCTACAAAAGCTGGTCTAGCATTTTTCCTCTACACACTGATAAGTAAAGTAGAATAACCATGAGTAGGAAGTCCTCTCAAAAGCATACTCTGTTACACTTCAAAACCAGATCTAAGTATATTACGCCGAAACACTGCAGATATCTGCACTCTCATCAATAAAGGACTCGTATTAGATACACACATCAGTCTTAACGAGAAGTAGCGTGCACCTTCTGGAAAGCACCCTTCTTCTGGAACTTGTGCACGGTAGCCTGAGCACCGGCAGCAGCAGACTTGGCCTTCTCAGCCTTTCTGGCAGCCTTCTCAGCCTTCTTGGCCTCCTTGTTCTTGGCCAATCTCTCCTCTCTGGCCTGCTTTCTCTCAGCTGGCTTCTGGGATCTTCTCTCCTTGATCAAGTCGAGGGAAGCACCGACAACAGCTCTCTGGTTCTTGACGGTCTTCTTGGTTCTCTTCTTGGAGGTCTCCTCAGAGATACCCTTCTTGTGCTGTCTTCTGTACAAGACGGTCCAGGAGATACGTCTTGGGTTCTTTCTCTGGTTGAAGAGAGAAGCAGACTTAGAAGACTGGAATCTGAAAATCTTGGAGTCACCTCTGACAAACAAAGTACCTCTACCTGGGTAGATCTTGGCACCAGAAAAGGAATCAATTTCGATCTTCATATTTACTGTAAAATGTTAGTACTAGTCCATTATAGCTTTATGTGGGTGCGCGCGGGTGCATTTAGTCGAGTATTATATGTGGTTGTCTGTAGATATAACTGTGGTTGTATATGCTTGTCTCTCATATCATAACGACCCTCTCACTCAGTCGACTCAACATACCTATTACTGGTTAGGTGTAGATAACTCCAAATTGTTAGTGGAATTTTTTTTCAAAAAGTTTTTCCCACGACAGAATTTTCCCGCCGGTAGTGTGAAACACATATCCAAAAAAATTCGTCACGTGTATGCGGTTTTGTTCCCCAGCATTAAAAGGGCTATTGCCCACTGGTGACTGCTTTTTTTCCCTTGCCTTCCTCATCCCATTAGAAAACTTTTTTTCAGGCTTTATAAGTAGCACGCTCGCTGAAAAATTATCTTTTTCTTCAAGACCGGAGTGTATTATATACTTTAAGAAACGCAGAGATGGTCCGTATCATTTGAGAGTCACATTACGTGTTTGTTCCCAGTGTCGGGAGATAATGGGGCTAAACACGTAATGTGACATTAACGTCGCACACATACTAACATTACAGGCCCCAAAGACTAAGAACCAGGAGACTATTAACGCCAAGTTGGGTTTGGTTATCAAGTCCGGTAAGTACACCTTGGGCTACAAGTCCGTTGTCAAGTCCTTGAGAAACGGTAAGGCCAAGTTGGTTATCATCGCCGGTAACACCCCAGTCTTGAGAAAGTCTGAGTTGGAGTACTACGCTATGTTGTCTAAGACTCCATTGTACTACTTCCCAGGTGGCAACAACGAGTTGGGTACTGCCTGTGGTAAGTTGTTCAGAGTCGGTACCTTGTCTGTTTTGGACGCTGGTGACTCTGACATTTTGTCTTCCGTTTAAATTTAGTAATAGATTCATGGTTTACATTAGATGTAGTTAAGAGAAGAGAAGAGAAGAGATTAGAGATTCATTAGGGAATTGTTACTCTTGGAAATAATTATGAAATGATGTCCTAGTATTGTCAAGCAACATGTGGTCAGTATCGTCAAGCGATGGCTGATCAGCATTGTCAAGCAGCTTCTGGTAAATATCGTCAAGCGACGTCTGGTCAATATCGTCAAGCGACTTTTGGTCAGGATGTCTGATCAGGATGTCTGATCAGGATGTCTGATCATCCTTCTCCTACTTCTATTGTCTTTATAAAATCCATTCCAACCGTATATATCCCTAAACTGCAAATTCTTGTTGTTCCAATTCCATCTGTAATTCCTTGATTTCCTCCTCTTCACGTCTGATATACTCGTCGATATCAACGTCGTCATCTGAAGGGTCGGTATCTATTTTGGTGTTATCGGATTTGGTAGGACTTCCGATATCACTATAATTAATATTAAGTACGTTAAGTTGGCGTTTCTGCTCCTCGATTCGACGTTCCAAAGTCAGGATCTCATCACTGATGATATTATTTTCCCTCTGATAACCGTAGATCTTCTCGAGTGTGTCTCCATCACCCACTAACGTAGGGTATTTACTGGTAAGATTGAGGGCAATATCGCATAGCTCGCCCACGTCTTCGGTATCATACTCGGGGAAAAATTTCGTTGGAGATGACGGTGGATCTGAGGCAATGTTCTCACGAATCTTTGGCACTTGTACGACGACGCGTTTTCCATCATCTTCAGAGGTATTCAAGGAAAATATCGACTTTCCATCAACTCTTCCTGGTCGCACATCGCCATTCTCTTCACCATCTGCAAAACGTAATCTCGGGCGTACCACCCTGTATAGCGATTGTTCATCAGGACTAGGGTCTTTGAGAAGCGTTGTGATATTGGGTCTTTTCACAATGGCATTGGTGAAGATGCCTTGTTTAGAAAATTCAAGGCTCTGAATCGACTTGATCGACTGTTCAGTCCTCTCGAGAAAGTAGTCCAATGACATATAGTAGTATTGAAGTAACAGTAGCTCAGTAGAAGGATGATCAGTAGTAATAACAGATAGGTTGTGACAATAACAAAGTAGTAACTTTGTATCAGTATCACTCAGTTAGCTTAGTCTAATGTGAGAAGCTTTGATCGATTATTTTGATGGTATCTTGAAATATCCGTAATGAGGTTGTAAATCTGATTGTATATTCTTTGACTGTAGATACCTCGATTATCGTTGTATTCTTTATCACTTCAAGTTGTTGTTATTTGGAGATTTATTTGTTATGCTTTCGATCTAGATTTTTTATTTCGTAATGACTGTCGATCTCGATAAGCTCGCCAAAAAAGACCACTACATTGCGCTCGGATTGGAGGGTTCTGCCAATAAGCTTGGTGTAGGTGTTATAAAACATGGTCTCGGTCAACTTTCAGCTACCAACCGTGCAGAAGTCTTGTCAAATGTCAGAGATACTTATATCACGCCCCCAGGAGAAGGCTTTCTTCCTAGAGATACTGCGAGACACCACCGCAACTGGGTAAACCGTATTATCAAGCGTGCTATGGCTGATGCAAAAATCAAAGGTACAGATATCGACTGTATTTGTTTCACACAAGGCCCTGGAATGGGTGCTCCATTGGAGAGCGTGGTCATCGCAGCAAGAACTTTGGCACAATTGTGGAATATTCCACTTGTGGGAGTCAACCACTGTGTGGGTCATATAGAAATGGGAAGAGAAATCACAGGAGCAGATAATCCTGTTGTTTTATATGTTAGTGGTGGAAATACCCAGGTGATTGCGTACTCTAAGCAAAGATACCGGATATTCGGTGAGACACTCGACATTGCCATCGGAAATTGCCTCGATAGGTTTGCAAGGACACTTATGATCCCTAATGAACCAGCACCAGGGTACAATATCGAACAGTTGGCCAAGAAAGGTAAGCATTTGGTACAACTTCCTTATACTGTCAAGGGTATGGATTTGTCAATGTCAGGTATTCTCGCCTATATTGACCAGATTGCAAATGATTTGCTTGGAAATACCAAGCAGAAGAAGAAGCCTCTCGTAGATGAGGAGACTGGAGAACCGATTACTGTGGAGGATCTTTGTTTCTCATTACAAGAATGTGTGTTTTCCATGTTGGTGGAGATTACTGAGCGTGCACTCGCACATGTTAACAGTAATCAGGTATTGATCGTTGGTGGTGTGGGATCCAATGAAAGATTGCAAGAAATGATGAAGTTGATGGTCGAGGATCGTGCTAATGGACAAATCTATGCCACAGATGAGAGATTCTGTATCGATAATGGTATCATGATTGCCCATGCGGGGTTGTTAAGCTACCGTACGGAACAAACTAATGATTTGAGGGACACTGTGTGCACCCAACGCTTCAGAACTGATGAAGTGTTTGTGAAATGGAGAGATGATTAGGAAGGTGGTCAAAGAGAAACTAAACTAGGTCAAAGGAAGCTAGGTTAATGAAAACCAAGGTGGGTCGGAGAAGCTAAGTTCAAGAAAAACCTGGGTCAAGAGAACCCAAGTTAAGAGGGTCAGAGATGATATGTGAAAACTGGTAACTAAACTGGTAACTATAACTGATCATATCTGTTATTATAGTTCATGTGCTTATAGAAATACAATGACATTCATATTCGTCGACTGAATGCGCCTACGAGATTGTTCTCAAAGGTAAGTTCTCGTCGTAAATCAAATGGATTGAAAAAACATGAGATGGTCTTAACCAACTTGTGTCAGATACGGTTCAAACATTTGTCGATATATTAAAGTGGATGATGATTAGTTGAATTGTGGTTTGCTATTCTACCTAATCATTGAGTCTGAATTCTCATTTCCTTTTCATTGAGTATGAATTCTCATTTCCTATTCTATCTAGTTTAAAATCTCGTTTCCTTTTCTATCCTTGAGTTTAAGTTCTTCCTTCTCTATCCTTGAATTTAAGTTCTTCCTTTTCTATCCTTGAGTTTAAGTTCTTCCTTCTCTATCCTTGAATTTAAGTTCTTCCTTTTCTATCCTTGAGTTTAAGTTCTTCCTTTTCTATCCTTGGGTCTCTCTCTCTCACTTCCTCTTCTATCTTATCCTTGATGTTCTCTCATTTTCCTTCATACCTCTCGAGAACTTGCCAAATATCCCCATCACTCACCAATGAACACTTCCGTAACAAACTCGCCAACTTTCTCACGCTCGTACCATCCCAAAGCGATGCCGATTTCTTGTAATCGTGGAGCAGTGCCTTTTCCGCATCTGTAGCATGCTCATATTCTACAGTACCCGAATCATAACGTGATCCCAGCGATCGGAATACCTTAGCAGACACAATGGGCCCAAAAATCAGCATGATCTCACGAAGAACATCCGCATTAAACAAGTCTACTAACTCGTCTCGATGTTTCCATGTCACGTGAACCGTATGAGAGTTTTCGAAAGAGAAGACTCTTGGGATATTGAGTTGATCAAAGGAGATATAGTTATTAGTAGCTTTCGGACGCAGTAAGTTTTCATTTTTACGTCTTAACTCTAATCCTTCTTTTGAAAGTTGTTCAACATCTATGGTTGGAGTAGATTTCTTTTGAGCCAGGAGCTCATCGCGTGCAAGTTCACTTCGGAAACGATCGATAGAAGCCTGAAGGTCACTTGATATTCCTGAAGACAGTTCAGATGTTAACCGTCTAATATCATCATACTGTTGTCGTAAAGTTGTTGTTGATAGTACATGGAATATTTGCAGCAACAAGGTAAACTTGGAACCATCTCCATTATTCTTATCAGGGTGGTAAAGAAGAGCCAAACGACGATATCGCGATCGTATTTCATTCACAGATGCTGTAGGTTCCACATCCATGAACTTGTATAAGTCCAAAGAGCCGGACACAAGAGCAGCTAAGTCTGAGTCCATGAACGAAAATATAAAAAGAATTAAGTGGATATGAATTGATGATTGGAGATGAGAATAATTGAGGATGATTGGGGATGAAAGAGGATGATTTGGGATGATTGAGAATGATTGAGAATGATTGAGGAAGTACTAGTATGTGTAGTATGTGTGAGTATGAAATTGATTTGGATGAAAGTTGTGTGGAGTATGGTTGATAGATGTGGAGAGAAAAGTATTGATAAACAGAAGTATATGAATAGAAGTTATAGTGCAATGGTCTTAATATCAAATATTCCTATGAAAACTCTCCAAACATATTAAACATGCCTATTAAAACTCTTCAATCATATCAAACACTACTACCTACACATATTATTCCTTATCAATTTGCTTAGTTGATTCCTACTTACCAATTCTTCATATCCTATATCTTGGACCACTACTCTATCATTTTCTCTCTATCTTCTCTCTCTATCTTCTTTCTCTATCTTCTTTCTCTATCTTCTTTCTCTATCTTCTTTCTCTATCTTCTTTCTCTCTCTCTACTCTAACATGCTTTATAAACATTTTATTCTCCGTATATACATCTCTATGCGTGTATACCCCGTCTGCCCCGTAGTTAACTTAAGCCTTAATGCTTCTCAAGCCATGGTTGGATCTAAAAATGGCGTCACCCTCAGAGTAACCTCTACCCAAACCGAAGCCAATGCCGATCCAGACTGGAAAGCTTCTTCTCTTGAAGAGGAGAATACTGGCAAGCACACCGCCACCGAAACCAAGGCCGGTCTTGATCAATGTGTTGGAGAGCACAACGTCCCACTTTTCGTTGAGGAGGTTAGCAGATGGTGTAGTGGTCTTGAGTTCGGACGACATCTGAATGTTAGTATTGAGATTATGGAAAACGCGTAAGTGAATCCTCGGGATCAAAAGTATCTAGTTATATTAGTTCAAGAAGCACAATTGCATGCCGATCACGCCCGTGATGTTCACCCCGGTGAAGTCTGTTGACATACCTTTTCTTTATGAGCAAACTCTTTTTCGTTCAATTTTCAAAGCTTTGGTTGGTCGACGTCTGTGCAGGATTTTCGACCGAGACAACGGTGAACTTGTTTTAGAAGAATAGAGGATGTGTTGTGAAGAGTAGAGGTGGAAGTGGAAGTATAGAAGTGGAAGTATAGAAGTGGATGTAGTAGAAGTGGAAGTAGTAGAAGTGGAAGTATAGAAGTGAATGTTGAATAGTAATGAATAGAATAAGAATGAATATAAAGAACTAAACAGGGAATATGAATTTGTAGTATAAAGAGTTAATGATTGTGATGGGTAGTAATAATACTGAATAGTAGTAACTATAATAACTAGTAGTTCTTTAATAATAAGCAGTTTCTCTATATCTACTCTCTAGTTTCTATTCTCTAATAGTATCTAGTCTCTAATATCTCCTCTCTATCTCCTCTCTATCTCCTCTCTATCTCCTCTCTATCTCCTCTCTATCTCCTCTCTATCTCCTCTCTATCTCCTCTAATACCTAATAATAAATCAGACATCTTCGCGTTTTTCCATACATCCTTCAAGGTGACATTTTAAGGAATATATTATCATGTTATATTGCGCGTCTATTGTCCCAATACGTCAATATCTATGAGAAGTAACGTCAAATTCGTTGGCGAAGTGCAACTGCCCAAAATTGGAAACCAATTGTGAACACGTAAATGGGCGAATGGCTTAACATAACATCAAAGGATAAACATCAAGTTTATCATCATGATCAATCCTAATCAATCCATCTAGAATCTATCTAGAATCTATCTAGAATCTATCTAGAATCAACCTATTAATAATCCCAATCAATCATCATCCTTAATCTTAAAGTTTGAATCCATCAGCCTCCCTTTTTCTCCACTTTGAGGGATTCGAGTTCCGATAGAAAAGGACAAAGAAATCGATTCAACAAACAAACTCATTCTATAACACCTATTCATCCCATTAGTCCCGCTACGCATCACACAAACTTCTCATGCCAGTAAAACTTCGCTGGTGTTTTTCCTTTGTGCTACACCCTGTCATTTTTCTCAATTTCCTCGTTTGTTTCCCCTTTCTGCCAACGAAAAAAAGTCTGATCCACTGCTTGTTTACTCGAGAGTCCCGCACGAAATCCAGTGCAGCTAACGTATGACCCCCACCTTAGTCGCTCTTTTGTAATGTCATCTAGCGACAGAAAAGTGCGCCCCGTTGGCGACCCGGACCAACTGCCGCGCACTCCTGCAGGAGGAGGACTGCCTACACGCAAGTTTCGCTCGACGTCACCATTCGCGTCGATGCTGGCGAGGTTTGGTCACTCACGTTCACACTCCCATAACTCACATATGCACTCGCCTTCAAGGCCGTTATATCAACCTATGCATCATGACCAACTCAATCAACCACACGATGGCTGGCAAGCGCTTATTCCTCCTATGCCAAAAAGAACCGCGGACCCAAGGCTTGAACCACGGACGCCTGAGCGCGACCTCGGACACAGCCACTTTACGGGTAATGGTCAGCATTTGAGAGATCTTAGCCCTAGTCATCAGAGTCCATCTCAAAGCCAGCTCTATCAGAAACAAAGTCATAATCAGTATGCAAACCAGTTCTACCAAAATAATAAGAGCCAGCCTATTCAAAACACTCTGCACCAGTTCAATCAAAATAATCAAAACAAGCTCAATCAAAATCAGTTCATTCAAACCCACCCAAACCAGTTCAACAATAACCAATTCAATCAAAACCAGTTCAACCAAAATCAGTTCCAGCCTTATAATCAGACTCAATATCAAAATCAACCACATAATGCCCCCAATGGAAGGCCAGAAAGTACTCAGACAAACCTCCATAACCCATTTAATATGCCTACACTGAGACTGAAGGATAGTCTCCAGCCTAACCAACGGCATTCTATAGCAATATCGCCAGTTTTGGACCAGCTGGACGACCATGACAAAATCGACCCTAATGAATTTAATTGGGGGTATGAGAGTCCAGAGAGAGACTCCAGAAAGAGCATCCAAAGTATTGCAGATAAAAATATCGCTAACACTACAAGCACATCGACAAACTCTACCAATATGAATACTGCAAATGCTAGCAGTAACCCAAACACGCCTAGAGTAAACAAAACTACAAATAACCAAAACATACCGGGTGTCATTAACCCTGGACCTAAAACAGGTAACCCACCTGGACCACCTGGATCCAATCAAAACAAACCAGGTAATCCTCCTGGGTCCAATCAAAATAAACCAGGTAATCCTCCTGGATCCAATCAAAATAAACCAGGTAACCCACCTGGACCACCTGGACCCAATCAAAACAAACAAGGGATTACTGTAAACAACCCGGGAATTATTCAGCCAGTCCCAACTGATCCCTTCAATCATCGCATAAACACCCAAAATCAATTCACATCGAAACTGGGAAGTGGTCCCGACAAGCCTTATCCTCAGTCGTATCAGTATCCACCTAATCATGGCCAATGGCCCACAAACAGCTCGAACCAACCAACATATGCAATTCCACCACAGCACCAGCAAGGGAGCCCTAAGCCTTTTGGGCAGAATGCTCCCTCCAACCATGGGTCCGATCGTGCACTCAGTGCACCCGATCAGCAGGTTGAAAGACCTTCCCCTGTGCACATCCACTCATATGCCGGTCAACCTATGGGTAATGAGAGTCGCTCATCGTCGTCTCCGTCGCGCAAGAAGAGTACAAAGAAAAAGAGAAAAGTGTGTTCGAAGTGTAAACAGGATATCACGGGTCAATTTGTGCGTGCTCTCGGCGAAGCTTTCCATGTGGAGTGTTTCACTTGTCACAAGTGTGGAGTACAGTGTCTGGCCAAGTTTTTCCCTTACGAAGTGCCTTCGGAAGAGGAAGGAAAGCAGGGCGAGATGAAGCAGGTGGCACTCTGTGAATACGACTACTTTAAGATGTTGGACTTGATCTGTCATAGTTGTGACAGCGCATTGCGTGGGCCATATATTACAGCTCTTGGCAATAAGTACCACTTGGAACACTTCAAATGTACAGTGTGTCAGAAAGTGTTTGAGTCTGACGAAAGTTACTACGAGCACGACGGTAGTATTTTCTGCCATTACCACTACTCAAAGTTCTATGCACTGCACTGTGAGGGATGTCATTCGTCGATTGTCAAACAGTTTGTGGAGTTATTCAAAGGTGGGCGTAATCAACAATGGCACCCCGAATGTTATATGGTTCACAAGTTTTGGAATGTGTGCATTGTGGCGGATTCCGTAGGACTCCAGAAGAAGTTCAACTTGGACGAGCGTGTGGTTCTTGATCTCAGAGCCTTCAAAGATGGGCAACTTCCTGAGAATGAAAGCGATACAAGTCGTAACATTGACCCTAAGCTTCTCCTTTCGATCGAGCAACAGATAGAAAGCATTGTGATGCAATGCTGGTTGACACTTTCTGGATACGAAGAAACCACCGCCGCTCTGATTAGTGATATGCTTTTCAACGCATACACGGCAAACCAACCCAACGGGTTGCTAGCAACTGGAAAGTTGATCTTGAACGTGGAAGTACTCTTTAATGCACTTGACTTTGTCAATGAAATCTCACAGCGCTGCTCGCCCGTGTTGAATGAACGTCGTGGTAGCGATGCTCTGGGTGAGGAAGAGTATTTCCAATCATTGAAGAAGGAGCCGCGCAATATTTCGGGAAAGATCATGAGTTATCTTGCCATTTTGCGCAAATCAGGTCAAATTCCGCAATCTGGATCGCTTTCTGCTCAGCTCTTGTCGGTGATCACTGGTTGTGCTCATTACTTGAAGTTGTTGATCCGCATAGGTCTTAACAATGCGTTGAAAGTTAATAAGTTGTTAGGTACCAATGAAGCGACAGAGACATTCTTACGCATCACAGCAGGCTATGAACGCTTCAACCTGCACAAGGATGGCGATGACGGTTTGTCCCAACAAAAGGATAGTGCTAAGAGTTCAAATGTCGATTTGGTTCGCTCTCTGTTGAGTATTCCTCCAAATGCTACAGATGCGTGCGAAAAGTGTGCGAAGAGCATTGAAAAGATGTGTATTCGCTTCGAGAACAAGCGTTGGCATACCAAGTGCTTCGAGTGTACTGTGTGCAGTAATCCTATTGCGCTAGGAGATGTTTCTTCTACCAGGTATAGCTATGCTACATCTCTGATTGTATGCAAGGAATGCCAAGATGGTGAAAGTAACATGGTTGAAGGATTTGTGGTCATTTCAGACTTAGCGCAGTTGGTGTATCTTTTGAAGATTGCCATTTCGAGATCTCAGGCAGTGATGAAGGTAGAGATTGGAAAGGCGGGTTCGCGTCAACTGGTCCAAAGAGCCGTTCTGCAAAGAGGTGCTCCTGTGAGGACCAACTCTACCAAGAATGCTGCGCTCGATGCTAAGAATGCTGAGGATTACTCGAAGACACTTAATGATGTCACTCAGATGCGTACACGCAGACAGAGTCAGAAGCTCTCGAACTCTATCAAACAGAATGCAAGGAAGTCTGTGATTCTTGAGGCGCCACAAGCAGACAAGGCACGGCAAGACGAGATCTTGGATTCGTCATTTGAGAATATCACTGAAGAGATTGCCGACGTGGAGCTCGAGCAGAAGAACCGTAAGGCCAGTAGTGCTTCTTACTTGTCGTTCTCACAGAACGATGAGGAGCTCAATGTGAAGAAGCAGCGTCTGGAAAGAAAGGACAGCGGTGTTGACAGAAGACCTAGTGGTCTTGAAAGAAGAGTGAGTAGCACCAGCAAACGTCGGGGTAGCATTCGTGAGGTCACTGATTCGTCTAAGCGGAACAGTAGCATGGGTCTGAGTCGTAAGCCTAGTGACAATAAGCGGTTGGCAATTCGCGATGAACCACAACAACCATCTACAAACACGCATTTAGATCGCACCACAGACTTATTGAAGAACGAAAAGTCGTTGACTTTGGATGATATTCCGCGTATCGTTGCTGCGGAGCAAGCCAGAGATCAGAGACCAAATGCGTTCAAGCACCACAACTCTTTATACCAGAGACAACTGCTGCAGGCAGTGAAGAGCATGAACACCAATGGGTTCAACCCAGCGAGCAGCCCTACGCGCAATTTGGACAATCTCATCAATGGTCCAGCCAAGGTGAGCGATGTTCTGCAACCACCTCTGGGCAAGAAACCCAAGTACTACTCAGAGCTCACTAAGGATGAGCACTTTGTGATGAGGCACGTTGCTGTCGAAGCATTAGTACACTTCCGTGGACACAAGTACAATAAGGAGGACATGTTGCAGCTTATCCAGACTAAAAAGCCACCGACTTTCTGGGACAAGTTCCGTTTTGGAGGAGGTGAAAAGAAGGATAAGCACATGGCTGTGTTTGGCGTGGAGTTGCAAGACTTGACGCGAAAATACGGTGTAGACTCTGACTTGGGAGTTGGACCATCGAAGTTACGCATTCCAATTGTTGTCGATGACGTTATCAATGCCTTGAAACAGAAGGATATGAGTGTGGAGGGTATTTTCCGCTTAAACGGTAACATCAAGCGGTTACGTGAGTTGACTGATGAGATCAACAAGAACCCTCTCAAGTCACCCGACTTCAGTAGCCAGACTGCGGTGCAGCTTGCGGCGTTGATGAAGAAATGGCTCCGTGAATTGCCCAGTCCACTTTTAACTTACAACTTGTACGACTTGTGGATTTCGTCACAAAGTGAAACCAACAGTATTATGCGCAAGCGCGTGTTACAATTGGCATATTGTATGCTTCCAAGAAGCCACCGTAATCTTGTGGAGGTGTTGCTCAGTTTCTTTAGCTGGGTGGGATCATTTGCTGAGATTGACGAAGAAACCGGATCGAAGATGGATATCCATAACTTGGCGACGGTGGTTGCGCCTAATATTTTGATCAACAAACAACAGGCGGCATCTGACTCCAATACTCAATCGGGAGATACGTACTTCTTAGCGATTGAAGTTGTGAATCAGTTGATCGAGATGCATGAAGAGATGAGCATAATTCCAGATGACTTGTTGGTGATCTTTGAGAAGTGTGGATTTAGTGATGCGTCTGGACTCACGACGAAAGATATCATGAGCAAGTTGGAGAAGGCATTGAAAGAGGAGCCTGACTTCTTTGCGCAGTACGAGCGTAATAACCCAGAGGATAGCGTTTCCAACCAAATGGTGCACACGAACACTATCTCGAGGGGCCAGTCCAAAGTGATGAATGAGTCCCAAGGAGAAACCTCGAGAGTGGAGTAGGTGATGGGAAGGTACATTTACAGGGGGAAACATCAATATGAGCAGGAAGAGCAGAGAAAAAGCAGAGATAAGCGTATTCATCCAAACGCAGAGAAAAACAGAGATGGGATGCAAGTTGTATTAATCCGATCGCAGAG
The DNA here is from genome assembly GCA_004919595.1 of Kodamaea ohmeri. Lineage (NCBI taxonomy): Eukaryota > Fungi > Ascomycota > Pichiomycetes > Serinales > Debaryomycetaceae > Kodamaea > Kodamaea ohmeri. The sequence goes on from SKFK01000002.1 coordinate 2,089,880, forward strand.
AAAAGCAAAGATGGGAATATCAAGGTAATCCAAGTTGAGAAACGACTCTTAAGGAGAGCATCAAGGGGAGGAGGTCATAAGATTTAAGGTGTATTTTAGCTTTTGTATTAGTATAATGACATAGTTTGATTACAAATAATGGAGTATGAGAAGATTCGAGGGAGAAAGAGGAGTATAGAGGAAGATAGAAATATAGAGGAGGGATATTGAAGAATAGTTTGAACAGGCTGGAGTTGTCGAAAGATTGAAGTATATTCAAAGATCGAGGTAATGTTTTTGTTTGATGTGGCTTTCATTGCTACATCGTGCGACTATTTTTTCTATCTTTTCCATCTATGTCATTAACCAGCGACTCACTCCAGAGCACCATAAGAGAGAGACTACTGGCGCCTGTTGTTCAGGTGGAAGACATGTCTGGGGGATGTGGACAGGCATTTGCCGTGGTTATTGTGTCTGATGTTTTCAAAGGAAAGAACAAGTTGATGAGACACCGGTTGGTCAACAACGCCTTGAAGGAAGAGATTGCCGGAATTCATGCATTCACACAGAAAGGCTTTACGGTGGAGGAGTGGGAAAAACAAGGCGGAAAGATATAGAAGAATCAAGAGAGGGTTGGCTTATTACAACTTTGAGCCTTTAATCGACAACAGTTCAACGACATTGTCCAGCAAAAACGAAAGTGAGGATAGCCAGCCCTTGCTACATAGAAATCAAGGAACGAATATATACCTGTATGAGTGGAGAGGAGGTAGTATCGAGGACATACAAGACAAGTCCAAGAAGTTATTTAAGTACCCCAAATTATTCAAGTCAAGTACCCGGCTCGTCGACTGCTTAAGTACTTCACAAAAACCCAAAGTACTCTACGTCTTCTCTCTTTCTCTCACCTACAACCATACCCAAATCTACCGTACCCATATATTTCCACTAATTTAACGACTCAACTTAATCCTGTATCTACCTCCATACTTTGTCAGTGTGAATAGCCACAAGACCAGAAGGAGGAAGTACATTGATCCCATGATGATGGGGTAGGTACTAAGACCTTTATCACTAGACTCAGCAACCAACCCCACGAGGAACGGCAAGGCCGCGGCCCCGCCGCCGCCAAAAGCACATATGAAGCCCACACCTGAAGCGTGGTATTTCACAGGTAAAAGTTTTAAGCTACACATGATGGTGGTAGGGAAAACCGGCCCCACAAACACACCTGTGACAAACACACATAATAGAACAGGAGCGATCCACGAGGTCTGTGAGAGAAGAACAAACACAAAGACGCCCAAAGTGGAAGCATAGATGTAGACCAGGTTCGCGGTGAGCTCAGTTCTGAAGTAGTGGGCAGTTACGAATCCAAGTACTATACGTCCCGTAGCAAGACCGCTCCAGAAACTTGTCGCCACATACAGCGATGTCTTGTAGCTAATCTTTTTGATACGGAGCATGTAGGAAATGAGCCATGCACCAAACGACACCTCCGAGCCAATGTATACGAAGAGCACGATAGCGAGAGCCCAGACCAATGGGTAGTGGAGAGACTCTTTGATAGTAGCTGGAGTTATTGATGGCTCATGATCGGAAGGAGGCACATACTCTGGGGATTTCGAAGGTTCGAACTTACTTTGATCTTCTCCTGATTCAGTTTCATTGGTTTCGAGTTCATTTTGCGATTCTGACTCAATCTCGGTTTCGTGAGTTTCGAAGCCGGAAGTCTTAGGTTGGCTCTCCCACATCTCCACCTCCTCTGTCTTATGCTTTTGCTGCATCACGTACATGTACTTTGCGGGTGTTTCGTAATGGAACGAAAAGTAGAGACTGAGTACTGTGATAACACCCACTGCAGTCAAAACGTAATAGTACTGATTCCAAGCCCAAGGGTTATTGGGCTTTTCCACCAAATATGTGATGAGGGGAGGAGATATCATACAACCAATACCATAGCATCCATGTAAAATACCCAAAAGTGGGTTTGAATCTTCCAAATTACCCATCCAAGTGTTCAAACTCGCATCTAAAGAACCACAGCCAATACCAATGAGCACATAACACATGAGTACGACAATAAACCAGGGTTTTGCCAGCACAACGAAGAATGCAAATGCCATGGAACATGATCCCATTACTACCACACCACTTACACCAACTCTGGTATGTGTAATGTCACTCAAAAGTGCCATAATGAAGTATCCTGCCACCAGGGCTAGGAAAAGCATGGACACTTGAACGTCGTTGATATTGTAGTGGTCCTGGATCTCTGGGAGTAATGTACCGAGGGTTTGTTCACCGAGACCAAACATGATAAAGACCAAGAAGGAGGCAATGATCTGGATTCGAAGTAAGGTACTTTTACGCCAATCTGTTGAATCCAAATAAACGGTTTCTCCATTGAAGTCGACCTCTTGGAGGCCTGATTGAGCAGGCACTCCTGTCAAGGGTTCGCGAGTACTATCCAAGTCGAAGCTCGAGCGTGGGCTTTCAAGAGGATTAGTTTCGACCATGTTGTAAAAAAGATCGCAATTAAGGTTGAAAAGAGAAGGGATGAGCTCGGACCGATCGAAAAGAATGTGAAAAGTGAGTAATCCAGTGATTGGGAAAAATGAGGAAAGGAAATTTAAGGATGAGAGATGGAAGTGTAATTGAGATGTTTAGAGGCGATGTCAATTTAGTTAAGGCTACAATGGAACTGTTTTACGTCATGATCCACTAATTTTCACACTAAAGGTGATGTGTGAGTAGTTCTTCCTTTATCTTATACTTTTTGATACTTTTTTTTTCATTTCTTTATACTTCTAGAGACTTCTTATACTTCTGATACTCTTTTTCTCTCCTAATTGTAATACTTATACTACTATCCCTTTATACTAATATATCCTAAATAGGGTATACTGTGCGGCACTATCCTTGGCGGAGCGGAAAATTTTTGTGAAATGCCGGTGGAAATGCAGGAAAACGAAGGACTCCGATGCAGGAGAGCGGAATTAGCTAATGTATTTGTAAGAAGGACTTGGATATAAGGAGCTTAAGGACTTGAATATACGGAGCTTATAAGAATAACTGGATATACGGAACTTGTAAGAAGGACTGGATATACGGAGCTTATAAGTAGAATAAAGATTAAGATGAATTTAAATGATGATTAGAGATATGAGGGTTGTATTTATAGACACTATTGACTAGAGAATTGGATTTGATGGGGAAGTTGGATAGGAGTCCACATTTTCTAAAAAACTCTCAAACTCTTGAAATATTTAAAGGTAGGGAAGAATACATGAAGAGTACATTTCTGGAAGTACTTTATACTACGAAAACATCCATACAATCAACCGATTTAATCAACGAATCCAATCTGAAGGGACAATCCAATCAAGAATTGATGATACTTCTTATTCCAATCAATATTTGGTATATCAATGATCATTATTAATCATTTACCTCTAAGCATTTTCTCCTTGGTTTGATAAACCATGTTTCTATTTGATTTCTGATCATCTGTTTTCAGTCCATCTTGTTGATTTTACGCGTAGTTTTTTCGCGTCTACAAACCCATGTCATATGTGTCTGACTCAGAAGACGAGCAGCCAATCCCCATATCGAACGTGCTACGACAGCGCGTGGCCGCCAAATTGGTGCTGCTATCCCACATCGATCGTCAACAGGTCACAACAGCATTACAGTCGCACTATAATGATATGTTCACTCCTTCAGAGTGGGCAGATCCACAAGCATATCTACAAGAACAAGCATACCCAAATCAAATACAAGAATATCATCAAGCATATCCACATAATGAAGTGTCATCCGAGTCACCTCCACTTAGACAACCTGAAAATAGTCAGGTGACAGGAAACGAGAACCAACTTGGACAGGCACAAGAAGTATCACTGGAGAATCAACAAATACATTCAAGAAACGACGCCACCTTGGAATCTAATGAAGACCAGAATAACCTTCGTATATATTTGGATGCACGAAACTATGAAACTGGTCGCCGCGGTTTACGAAAGCGTAATTTTGCGAGTACTCACCCGTATTTGAATGACCAAGCTCATTATCTTGGTCTTGCTGATGTCAACTATCTCAATGAACTCTACGAGAAATCACACAATGTGGAAAGTATCGTCAAGTACTTGAACCGTGCCTACATTGGCCTAAAGTCTCGCTACCCCAAAGATGAAAAGTACCGTTCCAAAAACTTCTACACAATATTGGGCAAACAAACACGCGCGGCAAGAGAGGCAGAGACACAAGATACAGCCGAAAACCCTCCAAGCTGGAATAGTCAGGCAAGTGACCTTCATCCTAGCCAAGCTAGTTGGGAGCAGCCGAGTGAGGAGCGCAACAATAATGAAGCAGATTCCCGCTTGGAAGCGCTACGCGAATGTGAATTTTCCCAGTCGGACTTGCTGGATGATATGAATGAGTCTAATGAAGAGTCTCCTGATGAGGAGTCTCCCGATGAAGAATCTCCTAACGAATTCAAAGAAGGGCTTATTCAAACAAACAATTTGGAACGGCCTGATGTTATACGCGTCGGTGGTCGGTTATTAAAAGAGCGTAGTGCATTACGTGGTACACTTCCTGAATCCTTCAAGCATTTGGACTTGTATAAAGCGAAGGAGAGGAAAAAACGTCCAAAGAAGAAGTTGGAGTTACGTCGGGGATTGGCCGTGCGCAAAATGGCCACGAGAAGCAGGACTTCGCGTGACACGGTGGACTTCATCACTGATGATGTCGAGGAAGTGGATATCAATGAGATGAGGGCTCTCGATGAGAAGGATGATCTCAATGAGTTGTTGGATGCCAGTGAACGCTTCAAGAGGATGTATTCAGGGGATAGAGATCTTGCTCTTGAAGATTCAGACGAGGAAACTTCCTATATGAAGAGGCCTAGGAGGAGGGAGAAACGAGTTCCTGCGATTTTTCCCGATGAGTACGTAGGTGAGGCGAATCAAGAGACGGGCGAAGATGATTTTCCAATGAATATTGACGACAATGGTGCATATGACCTGGGCATGGACGGTCTGGATATGGATGATATACGTGGGTCTAGTTATATGCATATAAACCATGTATCTGATCATGCAGCTGTTTATGTCTCTTCAGGCTCCTCTTCCGAGGGAGAAGATGCGACGGAAGAAGTATTGTTTGATGATCAGCCAAGGTGGAAGGATTTGCATTTGCTGGCTAGAGTGCCAACCCATAGGAAGCAACGGCAGATCAACTACCGGCCCCATTTTCTGCGTGAGAATACCACAACTATAAAAAATTTTGATCAAACAGACCCAAGAGAATATTTATCAGAACCTGATTATGATGTCCGTGAGTATGACAAAATTGACACCATGTCTTCTGGGAAGAGACAATCATCAGGTAGCTCATCACATACACCAGGTAGATCATCACGTACACCTGCAGGGCACCGCATAGCGAAGAGTTCCATAAGGAGATCGAAATCGTCTCTAGGCTCTAGCAATAACTATACAACACGGAAAAGTTCGCCTCAGCTGCGTGCCACTCTCACCTCAACAGGACGATTCTCTGTTACACCTCAAGCTCTTGATCAGCTTGGAAAGGGATTAATGAAACAGACAAAGAAATCGAAGAAGCCATTACCTAGGCCGCGTCCTTTAAGACCAAAAACAAACGTACCTATGCGGCAATATACTATCCCACTTGAGGCTGAAAGCACGACAAAGTTCGTTAAACCTCGGCCAGTGCACAAGAAGGCACCTGTGGCCGTTGGTGACAAGTTTCCCCATGGGTTCATTTCTAACACCATCGATGTGACTAAAGTATACGACATTCTTACGGGAAAGTCATATATCCTTGAGTTAGACTCGGCGAGTGTGACATTCTCTGGTGAATTATATATATTCACCTTGGTAGACACTCGCAGTTCAGCCGCTAACATGGACAAATTGTTGTCGCAGCTCATTAGGACGTTTCGCACCCCTTTTGATATGGATTTGGCCTCGGTATACGAAGCTGTGCATACTTTGATTAAATGGGTGATGATATCGCAGTCGCCTTCTACACCAAAGACGTGGGGTTTACTAGATCGTGCAATCCGGTTGTTGGCAAGGAACACAACGAAAGAATGCTTTGTCATGTATCCATACTTTTGCTTATTGTGGATGTGTATGAAGGTTTTGGATAGCTGTCATAAGTCCGGAAAAGAACTTACCTCCGAAAACACACTTATTGACACGCCTTTTGATGGTTATTGGAAGCTTTTTTTTAGATTTGGGGTCGAAGCTGAGCCTTTCTCGAAGGAGTTGGAGTCACTATGTGTTATGCACTCGATATTGGATGTACAGGGCATATGGTGGAAGCTGATAGACCGGTCCATGAATGCAGTGTGCGCGGAGATTGATATGGAGGCGGTGCTTGATGGACTTGCTCTGCTCGCTTTTAGTTTTCCTGGTGCAAGCTGGCGAGCTTTCTACTCGTGGTACGACAACATTGGAGATCAGAGTGATTCTAGAGTGTACTCACAGTTCATGGATACTGTCCAAGTGATTTCCCAAAGACTAGGCTGGAAAATCGATGAGAAAATGGTGCTCAAGTTATACAGTACAGTGGCTGGTCGCCGATTTGCCAACTTTGACGACGAGTGGGGGGTTCCTCAGTTCGTAGGACGCATTCGGAGTAGGTTTGATATCCCTAGCGAGACTTTCTTCGAACGATTCATGCAGCTTTTTTATAGCTATATCTCCGATATGGCTCCTGCAACAAGTAAGAAGAGGTTGATAACTAAACTTATCACTTCGAGCCATTATCAATATCAAAAAGACAAGGCACATTTTGTGATGTTCACAAACCGAGTCAACTTCCTCATGCTATTAGTGGAAATCTCGGAGGTCGAGTTGAAGAAACAACTTTGGAGTTTGGTGCAAAGTGTTTTAGATTCTGGAGACGTCAGTGTTCTCGAAATTGCCATTCTGGCAATTGGCCTCTATACAGAAATTGCTGTGGAACGCTCTCTTTCGCTTCCAGTACAAGCTTTATCTGAGATGATAAAATCTCTAGAAGAGTGTTATTCAGTTCTTCCTGGAGCAGTAAAGTTAGTCAAGTCCGTCGTTGGAATACTCAAAGTGGCCCAAGGTTGTGAAGGAGAGCAGGTGTTAGAGGTTTATACTAAGGTGGGAGTTGTGTCCAATGACAAAGTGGGCCAGCAATTGAACAAGGTAGTATTAAAGAATCTTGATGATACCATCACTAGGTTGAAAAGAAATTCAAATGGGCCATTTTTAAGTCAAGCATCCCAGGAAAGACTTCAGCCATATATGTTTTCAAGCAAAGATGGTGTACATAATACCGATGTTATGCAACAAGTGAATGAACTATCATTGGCTGCATTGAATCTCAATATGGGAAGATTTCCTCTACCGAGTATGCTCGAAGAGCAAACTGTGACTGAAATTGTGGAGACATTAATGAGAATCTGGGTTCGGAGTACCTCTTTATTGGGGAATGCAAATTGGACTAGGATAACTTTACAGACATTTCCTTATGTTGGAAATGTCAACCTGAGACACAAGTTTGAGCTACTTTATTATTTCGAGGTTCTTCGCTTCACCAGTCTCAAACAATGTCAAGAAAGCGTGGTTGCTGCAATAATGCGAAGTTTGGCGGCGTACACCCCATCTGTTTACCTTCCTCAGTTAATGAACAGACTAAATCGTGATAAGAACGAAATCATTATGTTCCAATCAAAATACATTCCTGAGGAGGTCACAAGTTTTCATCTACAAAATCTAAGATCTCGAGTCATCCTTAACGTATTGACCAACATCGAAAACACGACTAAGGTGCAGACGTCCACCAAGAAAGTGTACCTACAAGAATTTCTTGGAGTCATGAGTAGCGAGTTCGATAAGTATTTCGCATCACAAACATATAAGGAATTTTGCTTAAGATCTCTCAGAGCTATACAGAGACACTGTTTCGATTACCTCGACAAGAACGGAATTATCAAGACTTGTACGTCCAAATTGGGAATGATGGAAGCATTATGGGACAAGCACGAATGGACACTAAAAGCACCGCTTAACAAGCTAGCTGTTGTTCATCGTGAACTTTCTCATACAATCCAATTTGAACGAAACATTGATTTAGCTCTTGAGCGGTATGTATGCGGAAAAGATGTCACTTTGATATATGATCTCGTCAGCATCTATTTACGTCTGGACACAGTAAAACAAGCTTGCAAGTGGAGATTTATCTATGCTGTCTTGCTGTTTTTCAACAAATATGTTCGTGACTTTAAGTTCCATATTACAAGTCCCGATTTCATGCGGTTTTTGCACATGTTGACAGGGATAAAGACACTTGAAAGTAGCACGGTAACAAAGACAGACACTCTTTATTTTCTCAAAACTTGCTATGTTGTTGCAGATGTCTTACGATATGCTAAGGTATTGTTCAATGGTTACAGGGACATTGGAAAGGTAAAAGGTATGATAGCAGCCTATCAAAGTGGTGACGAACTAGAGTATTACTCTTCCTTAGAGTTACCACAAATAGACAGCTCAAATGATAGCATTATACAACATGATCTGGCGCAAGAGGAAATCTCAATTGCAAAGAACGCACTTATTGCAATAGAAGCCGATTTGAACACAGAAGTCCAAGAAGTGGGGCTATTAGATTACGAATTCTCATTTTAATGATTTATGATAAGCAGATTAAAGATTATGGTGTAGACGTATTGACATTGGATCTTCCCAATTGGGAAATCTGCAACATTTGATACAAAACAAATCTAAAGACTTACGAGGGGATTTACAGTTACAGAAGCATAGTATTGGTATATACTGTTTGCGTACGTGTATATCCCACACATCACCCTCCTGATCTACTATAAATTCACCTGGATAGTCCTTTATTTTTCATCATCAAACAAATCATTTACAATGGCTGCTCAACAAACGACTTCAAACTCTTCCAACAACGACGTTGCTAAGGACAACAGAAAGTGCTCTAGGATCACTCCTTGTGGTGATATCCCCTACCAGTGTACTATAGTTTAACACTGATTTTTTTTCATTTTTTTAGCCACATAGCGAATACAGCGATATGGATACACTTGTAGATAATGTAAAAGAATAGTATATAAAGTGGTATACGAATCGAGTAAAATTACGAGTCTTTAGTATATGATGTAAATTCACAACCTTTACTATAATACATTAATATACACCTCCATCCTATTGTAAACCACGCTGACTCTTAATCAACCTGATCTCTGATTCCAACTTATCTTTACCACGCTTAACATCTAAGAGGGCAACCACTGAGCGTATCAACTCATCATACTTTGCCATCGTCTTTCTCGTAGGCATTGTAGGCTTCCAACTGGTTCCTCCTGCCGTTGGGATATCCAACTCCTGTAGAACACTATTGACAGACTTAAGCACCGATTGCTTTTGTTGTAAACCAGGAAGCCTCTGGGATGAACGCAATACCACACCGGGAGTCAAGCGCTCAGTGCCATGGAAATGCAACCCGTATGCCTCTTCCTCTTTCTGGGTTAAACGTTTTGCAAGTAATTGTTGGATAGCATTGGCTTCTTGCTTGACCTGTGGGTTTGCATTCTGTGATTGCTTGACAAGTCCCGACAAGTATTGTTGAAGGTGTGTTTGGAAAGATCTGTCTTTTTTGAAAGATGATGCTGCGGCAATAGGAATCGTAGGTGGAACTGGCTCTTGGTTTGCAGAAGACTTGCTGTTTAGATGTAATTGCAGCTTCTTTTGATTCTTGTCTATAATCATCAAGTTATTGTAAAGGTTTGTCAAACCTTGAGATGATTGGTAGTTCAGAATGGATTGTGTAGTCTGAGGGGAATCAAGAAGGGTCAAAAGGTTTGATCTTTCCATCAACATCTTTTTAGCTGCTAACTCGAAACGACGGGCTTCAATCACGAGAGACTCTTCCTCAGCAATCTCTGCAGGTGTACGCTTGAGTAAGTTCTCGAGGTACTCTTTGCGTTCCAATTCTCTGTGCTTGGAGTAAGCCTTAAGAGAATCGATAAGCGCTGGGTTGGCATTTCCCTGTGACTGCAAAGTCTTTAAAGATATCCTGTAGAATTGCTCCTCGAGATCTTCCATAGTACGCTTGGTTCCATAGTTAAATCTATCATATATCACTTGCCATTTGAGCTCAAACGCCAGGCAGAGTTCAAATAGGTACTTTGTTTCTTCGTATGTCCAGTCCTCCACTTCTTCCTTAATTTCATCTGTTTCACCTTGTTCAGTATTATCAGTAGATTCTTCCTTCGCCTTTTCCTTGTCATCTCCATTCTTCTTGCTTGAATCGTCCTTTTCCTTTTTCTTCTCTCCTTCCTTTTCCTCTTCCTTTTCCTTTTCTGCTTCCTTCTCTTTTTCCTTTTCCTTCTGTCTCTCTTGTCTTTCTCTTTGTCTTTCCTTTTCTCTCTCCTTCCTTTCCTGTTCACGCTTCTCTCTTTCTTGTTTAAGCTCTGCTTCCCGTTCCTTGATTTCCGCCATGAACTCGTCGAATTTCTCCTTAGGTACTAATTCAGGGACGTCGATCTTCACGTTGAATTTATCAAAGAAGTATTCCTTCTTGTCTCCCTGTTCTAGGAGCTCACGTGAACCTTTAACCCAGTGACTGAAGGTGTTACCATTGACAGAGAACGGCATCCGCGTCCAAGGTGATGGCTTGGCCTTGAAACGGTCCTTGGTTGAAGTGTACCCTGAGGATGAGAGTGCCACAGGAGGCGTGTTGGGCCCGAGCAAACTGTACAATTCACGGGCCATACCAGTTTGCCTGGGTGCCTCGACCTTCTGTTTCTTCTTCGAGGGCTGTTTGGCCTCATCCGCACGTTGGATGTTGAGCACATCAAGAATGTCGTCTGCGGACATGTTATTGAAAAATAACAAAAAAAGATCAAGATAACAAGAAAATGATGGAAGATATAAAAATGATCATAAACCAATATTTAATAGACATGTAGGTATAAATAGCCTAATTTGAAAGTGTCGAATAAAAGAAATCACTTTGAAAGACACTATTAAATGAAATGCTTCCAAAAGACGGTTCAATAATGACTAAAACTTCCATCTATCGTTAGTGTTCTACAGGTCCTTTGTTCTATCTCTATTTAGGAACAGTTAACGTTTATGGTGAACCTTGCGGTTCCTCACGCAACATAATGATAAATTGTGCGGTCCTTTTCATCTCTCTTCAAATACTCCTTCTCGATTAACTCCTCTATGCGCTGTTTGATTAACAGGATTGGTGGCAGGAACCTGTTCAGTAACTGTTTGACCAACTCCTCAATCAAAACGTTGTGCTTGAGCTCGCGGCGTGACTTCATAATACGTACAATGGCGGCATTAGTCTCGATCTTGCGACCCTCTTGAATGGCCAGGTTAATTTCCTCGTCCTCGACCTCGGCTTCAGTCTTTGACCGTGTCTTCGCCGTGCTTGAGGTCGCCGACACCGTCAAAACCTTGACCTTTGCTGATGGCGACTTAAACTTGTCATTGAGTACGAACACATCTGTGTCATTAACCTCCTTAGACATTGGCAGCTTAATTAACAAGCGCAGGCGGGGTGCAACGGCAATTGACTGCAAATGCCTACGCAAGTCACTGTCAGGGATCCTGGTCAATTCCTTGATCTCCACGAAGGTGAGCTCTGCCTTGTGCTCGAAAGCCAGTACCTCTGCACCATCGGCATCAGTAGACTGCGGCGAAAAAAGGAGCATTATGATACCAGCGTATGTAGGCATATTGATTTCGTAAGTACGACTCGGATAGGTGATACGCAAATCCATCGAACCAAACTTAGGGCTCCAGTATAACGACTTGCTGTGATTCTTCTTGGCTGAAAACCAGAACTCTTCAAATGCTTTAATAGTGGGGCGCAATTGCCGTGGCCAGATCAACCCGTTGCTCTCGTCAGCAAATGATTGATAGTCCTTTGTCATCGACTTTGGCCAGTCGGCAACGTTACAGATCTTCATATCGAGGTCTGTAAATGACGCGCTCAAACTGTGTTGTTTCCATTCCGTGGTAATGTCCCACGACAGCTTGATATCCTTATTCATCTTAATGACCTTGTCGAGTGATGATGCCCCCATTTCCTCGCCAAGCTTAGAAATGAGAAGCTCTTCAATATCTACACCGTCATCTTGTACGCCCGAGCCCTTAGCGTTGAGGAACCGCTTCGCGAAGTGGTTAGCGTAGTTGGCCTCGAATGCATCTTTGTCTTTCACAAGGTGAAGGAAGCGGATCGCAGTCTGCACCAAAGAGTTCGTCAGCTCGGTACCCAGCACCGACTTACTGGTCTGTTTGATGTGGTGGTCGATGTAAACAGAGAGCACCTCTGGCGCGTTCACTCCCGGTGTACGCTTGTTGGATGGCGCATTGATGAACTCGCGCAAAGCGGTAGTCATAGCCTGCTCAAGCACCGAGTTCTGCGCAAACGACGTCTCGCAAAGACTCCAAAGAAGCTGTTCGTATTTGATTATGGTATCGACGTAAAGAAGAGCAAAAGCTGATGAAGATGGTTTTGATTTTGCTCGTGCTTTCAAATCAGGTTTGCCCAGAGTCTCGGGTGATCCTGACTCCTTTTCATTTGCTTTCTTTTCAGTGCTGATTTTGTCTTTCACTTCTATATCATTATCCTTTTCACTCTTTGCGTTTTCACTCTTTCCCTTTTCACTATCTCCCTCTCTCTTTCCCTTGCGCTCGCCCTTTTCTCGTACACAAGTGTCATTTACCCACTCGTATATCTGCTTACCCTGTCCCACTATGGCCTCTCTCAAACGCACACGCAACAAGTTGAATTCCAGGTCAACACGGGCCATCAAGACGTACAATGAAGCCAACTCTTCTGCGTGTGATTCCGTGGAGGTGCCAAAGAGTGCAGTCGTGAGTGGCTCGAGCCAGTAAGACATACCATGGCGATCATATGGAAGTGCCATAACGGCGTCAATTCTGTCCTTGATCAAGATATTGTTCATTAAATCACCAAGTTTTGCAAGTGTTGCACTCGGGAGGTATAAAGTGATGCGATTCTCTTCCTCGACCACGAAACGCGAGGTGCGTGCGAGGTATTCGGACCCCAGAACTCTGGCGTTTTCATCGGCTAGATCGCGGAAAAAGGTCTCCGAGCGCGTAAGTAATGCAGGTTCAAATACGTTCTGGTAGTAATTATCACCATATTGGAGTTCACTGGCAGTTGTTTCCACTAACAATTCCAACATCAGGGCTAATTTCGAGATATAGAGACCACTGGTGATGGCTTCACCACGACGACTACGCGTGATCTCCAGGATCATAATATTGACGATCTTGGTGCCCAATTCATCGTTGCGGTATTTGATCACATTATCCTTAAAGAGTTGAATACCGAGGTCGTATACCAACAATTTCTTATGCTCTTTCACGTAGACGCGGTTCAAGTACATTAACACGTCGCTAATAAACTTCATAGCCTGGAGGTGGTCTGTCCATTCGGCAATCACCTGGTGCATGAACTCCTCTGCACCATCATGAACCGCTAACAAAAGCTCACGGCGCAGACGCAAATGCTCAGCGATTACCTGTGCCACGTCATTGTAGAGTCGTCCGGCGTGTTTTCGTAACACCAACATGTAGGCGATGCGATAAAGCTGTTCGTATGAGAGACTTGATACGTTTTTGCCTTGGATCTGGCGGATTGCATCGGCTATCGTGGCCCACGACGCGTCATAGTCCACGGATTGGTCGCCAGATGCCACAAGCGACTTGCGCGGCGGTCTGATCTTGCTTTTCCTTCCTGCGGGAAGCATTTGAGAACAAAGAAAAGAGTAAGAGAAAAGCGAAAAGAGTTTAGAGTAGATTGAAGAGAATAGCGAGAAAGGAAGAAAATAAAGATGTTAGGGAAAGGCGTGATAAAGATGAGGATTGAGAAGAAAGAAGAAAGTAGACAAGAAACTAGATTCAATACCTCAGGAAATTGGTAAGATTTCTTCAGGTAGGATTGATGGAATCAAAATTAGATGGTAGTTCATACCAGATAAGAAGATTGACAACCTATTTTTGACAGAAGACTTCATATAGAAGTATATATGTACTTACTCTCTAATATGCCGTCTTTTGATCTAGGAATATGCTGCTAATAGAGCTAAATCCAGAGCTAACTAGGCATTCTCTCCTCATATCTTTACACTAGTTATCCCACCAGAAGCTTCTTCCAAGAAATGCCTGCGTAGCGTAATGGTTAACGCGTTTGACTTCTAATCAAAAGATTCCGGGTTCGACTCCCGGCGTGGGTTCTTCTGCGGTTTTAGCTCAGTTGGGAGAGCGTCAGACTGAAGAGATTCAGTCACAGTTAATCTGAAGGTCCTGTGTTCGATCCACAGAAATCGCATTTTTTTCACTGATATGACTAATGATGAATGTTACATCATCAAGTTGTCAGTTATTTTTAACAATCTTAAGGAAAACTCTAGCAGTTTTTTCCTTTTCATCTCCGTTCTCCGCATTCTTGATATCTTGATCCTTTTTGAAATCATCCTTTTATCCTTTTATCCTATCTCCATCATTCTACTTTTTCAATACTTTCTCATTCATCGATTCTTTCTCATTCTTCCTATCTCCTTTTCCATACTTTCTCCTTCTTCCTATCTCCTTTTCCATACTTTCTCCTTTTCCATACTTTCTCCTTCTTGTCCTACTTTTCCTTACAAATTCTTCCTCTTTCCTTTTCATACAAAATCTTCGTCCTACAAATTCTTCCCTTGTTTCCTTACAAATTCTTTTTATTTCATTGGCGGCGCCGGCGCCGGTTGCGGAAGCCGGTATCGGCGCATGCCGACAACGAAAAAAAGTCACGGCATATAAATAGACGGCGCAAACTCTTTTCTACATTAACCATGGCTCCTAGAACATTATACGATAAGGTCTTTGATGACCACATCGTCCACACTGACGAATCAGGCACTTGTCTTCTTTACATCGACAGACACTTAGTGCACGAAGTTACATCTCCCCAGGCCTTCGAGGGCTTGAAAAACGCTGGTAGAAAAGTCAGAAGAACAGACTGCACTTTGGCCACCGTGGATCACAATATCCCAACCACATCTCGTGTGAATTTCAAGGACGTACAGTCATTCATCGAGCAGGATGACTCCAAGTTGCAGGTGATGACTCTCGAGCAAAATGTTAAGGATTTCGACATCACTTACTTCGGCATGGACGACGACAGACAGGGTATCGTCCACATTGTTGGACCTGAACAAGGTTTCACTCTCCCAGGTACAACTGTTGTGTGCGGTGACTCACACACCTCCACACATGGTGCTTTCGGTGCACTTGCTTTTGGTATTGGTACTTCGGAAGTCGAGCACGTCTTGGCTACCCAGACCATTATTCAGGCAAAGTCGAAGAACATGCGCATTTCCGTCAACGGCGACCTCGCTCCAGGAATCACCTCCAAGGATTTGGTCTTGCACGTGATCGGAGTGATTGGTACTGCTGGAGGTACTGGATGTGTGATTGAGTTTGCTGGTAAGGCCATTGAGAATTTGAGCATGGAGGCACGTATGTCGATTTGTAACATGGCCATCGAGGCTGGTGCACGTGCGGGCATGATCAGACCGGACCAGAAGACTTTCGACTACGTCCAAGGTAGACCTTTGGCTCCAAAGGGAGAAGAATGGACCAAGGCTGTTAACTACTGGAAGACACTCCACTCCGATGAAGGTGCACACTTTGACTACGATATCAAGATTAATGCTGCCGACATCGTCCCAACTATAACATGGGGAACTTCGCCACAGGATGCGCTCCCTATTACTGCTTCAACTCCAGACCCAAGCACTGTCTCCGACCCATTGAAGAAGGCTTCGATGGAGAAGGCATTGAAGTACATTGGTCTCGCACCAAACACTCCATTGCAGGAGGTGAAGATCGACAAGGCATTCATTGGATCGTGTACCAACGCTCGTATCGAGGACTTGCGTGCTGCTGCCAGAGTCGCTAAGGGCCACCAGAAGGCAGACAATGTCAAGTTGGTTCTCGTGGTACCTGGTTCTGGATTAGTGAAGGAGCAGGCTGAGAAGGAAGGTTTGGACAAGATCTTCGAGGCTGCTGGTTTCTCGTGGAGAGAGGCAGGTTGCTCGATGTGTCTTGGTATGAACCCAGATATCTTGGACCCAGAAGAGAGATGTGCATCGACATCTAACAGAAACTTCGAGGGTCGTCAAGGTGCTCTTTCTAGAACACATTTGATGTCCCCTGCCATGGCTGCAGCTGCTGCTATCAAGGGCCACTTCACTGACATCCGCAACTTTGACTACTACACTGCAGATGAGGCTTCGGTTTCGATCGAATCTGAGGATGACAAGGCATTAGAGGATGCTGTGTATGCTGAGCAGAAGCAGCCTATCGACGATGCACCAGCACAGACAAATGATACCGAGGCCAATGCCGGGTCATCAGCTCCAGCTGCTCCAGCCGAAGCTGCCCCAGGTATGCAGAAGTTCACTGTTCTCACTGGAATCACGGCTCCTTTGGACAGAGCTAATGTCGACACCGATGCCATCATCCCCAAGCAGTTCTTGAAGACTATCAAACGTACTGGTTTGAAGGCGGGTCTCTTCTACGAGTCGAGGTTTGTCAAGGGCGCAGACGGAAAGGATGAGGAGACGGACTTCGTCTTGAACGTGGAACCATACCGCAATGCCGAGATCTTGTTGGTCACTGGTGACAACTTCGGTTGTGGTTCATCGAGAGAGCATGCACCATGGGCCTTGAAGGACTTTGGCATCAAGTGTATGATCGCACCTTCTTTCGGTGATATCTTCTACAACAACTCGTGTAAGAACGGTTTGTTGCCTATCAGAATCCCACAGCAGGTGATTCTTGACAAGTTGTACCCTGTGGTGACCGCTGGCCACAAGTTGACAGTGGATTTGCCAGCACAGCAGATCAGACACGGTGAGACCGATGAGGTCTTGGTGGAAAAGTTCGACATCGAGGAGTTCAGAAAGTACTGTTTGGTAAATGGTTTCGATGATATCAGTTTGACCTTGCAGAAGGAGGACCAGATTTCGAACTACGAGACCAAGAGAAAGCTGGCCTTCTCGTTTTTGGAGGGTGGCTCCAAGTTGGTCAAGCCAGTCAAGGGCTCCAAGAAGAGCAAGTACGGTTTGAAGACCCAGGAATGGTAATGTTGGTGAATAGATAATGAGATAAGATGAATAGAGAATAGTAGAGAGTAGAAGAATAGAGATAGCGAACTAAAGGGATCTACACAAATTCACATCATTACCTATATAGTAGACTATTATACCATACAAGTAAACGCTAAATTATATGCTGTCTCACTTTATCTCTACACCCTTCATCGTTGAATTACCTAGCGGTATCATTCATTAACATCTCTAAATTACATGCTGGTGTACTAGCCTCTATACATCTGGCCACTATGGACCACGAGGCAAAATCACAAGTGTCCAAGACTTTCCACACACGCGCATGACTACAAATAATTCAGCCATGCACAGTCTGGTCAGTTTAGTCCAGCGCCGCACCCGTGTACCATACTCTTCTATCAATCAGCTTTCTCATTCATTACCTGCTTCACCGGCTCCGTCTCATAGTACAACTTGTTTTGTTGGATGTACCGTATTACTGAGTTAGGAAGTAAGTATTGCACCGACATACCTCTGCGGATGAAGAGGCGGATCTTTGTAGAGGAAATGTCATTGTAGATCAATTGCTTGATCACCAATACATTACGCCGGTGCTCATACATGATGTCATGACTGAGCAAGAAGCTTCTCACGTCGGAACCTGTTCTCTCAACTATGAGGCACCCATACTTACCGAGAATGTGATGCAAATCGAGATTGTCCCATACGTCCGGTTCACCCATCGATTCGATCAAGTCACCACCAGCCAACAACATGATCTTGACACCACGCTTTTCACCAGACTTGGTCATGATACCACCTTGTTTGATATTTATCTCTTCATTGAAGTGGTCGAGCACGAGAGCTGTACGCGTGTACTTGGGTTGTAACGACTCCCAGGCATCTACCATCAACCACAGTGACGTACGCTCACATGCTAGCTCACACATACGCACACGGTGATGTGCTGGTGCAAGACCTTGCTTCTTATAGTTGGAAGATACCGGCGAGTAGTATCCACCGATGACTTCGAATCGAGTCTGCTCCGTGATCGCGTCGAGCGCCATTTCAAACATACGGAGGTGAAGGTACGTAATTGGAGAGAACGATCCACACGCAACGATTACAAGTGGGTGCTTGGAGTCGTCCAGCAAGGTATTGGCCAACCTGTGCGTGGGGAATTGGTACTCATCGAGAGTCTTAGCTTGTCTTTGGATTCCATGTGGCACTTCCTCGAGATCAGCAATCTGCGACGACTTAACTGTGACTGTAGGTGGGAGAATCGGTGGCCTGTCTGGAGACGGTATAATTTCGTCATCCATTCCTGGAGGTGCAGGCTGTGTGGCGGCTCTCGCTTTTTCCTCACTTGAGCTCTTTTTTCTGTCGGTGGCCTGAACAGGAATATCGTCATCCGACGAAGAGCTCACAAGGTCTGTATGGATACGTGGGATCTTTGAATGATAAGTACCGTCTTCTGAGTGTAACGACAGGGCGTCAGTCTTTTTCTTCTGGGCAGGGTGTGGCGACGGCGCATCCATGGGGTTACCCATATCGGCCAAAACGAGTGGCTGAATGATAGGTAAGTTCTTAGGGATCCGCGAGGAGTCAGCAGTGGGCTCAATCTCCTTGTTCAAAGACGGCGGCGTGAAGTCGGGGTCATTGGTAGGGTCCATTCTTATCGTGGCAGCAAAAAAAAGTGATTCAGATAAAAAAAAAAGTTCAGGTGATGTACCGTTTTTCGCACAGTTTTCTGCGGCGTTAAGTGTGAGTGTAATGGTTACTCCTCACGGTATTGTTCTCGATGCGGGGGCAATAGATGAAAACTCCGAGACTGAAACTGATCTTTAAACCCACTTCAATGGACGACAATGCTCCTGTAGTCGGAAGTGTGGAGTCCACGGCTGACTCATGTCGGAGATCCCGGCTGAACATGACCGGCGCGAAAAAAAATCGTTACAGACAGGATTCGAACCTGCGCATGCAATGCACAACACCTGAACCGCAAACTGAAGTTGATAGCAGGGTGTCGCCTTAACCACTCGGCCACTGTAACTGTCGATGGGAGGGTACTGGAAAAAACGGTACATGAATGAAGGAGGGTATATGAAACAGAGAGGGTTTTTAAAATGGTAGTAACTTAGGGTGGGAGATCAAGCAAGTTCATAAGGAGTGAGAAAGAGGGAGGGGTTTTTCATTAGCTTATGGTAAGTAAAGATTCAAATCGTTTGAAAATTAACAAATGAAGGACGCAAATATTTCCAAGGTTAAAGATTGACATTCATGATTATCTTGCTCTAAATGTATCACTTGAACTAATATATCATTCAATCTAGATTATTCTATTGATAATCTATGATTATTGTATTGTAACTCTGTTCTGGTTATTGATGGTTTTCACATAGATTGGTTTTTTTCGCTTGGATCAGATTCTGTTTTCCGCAATATGTCCACTAAAGTTAGACCTGCGAAGAAATTCCTTCAAACATCGACCAAGTGCTCCAAGGAGGGTCTCGCATACGGTCAGTGTGTGCTTCAGAACTACACTAACATGTCAAAAGACACTTGTGCGGCTCAGTTTGGTGCATTTAAGCAATGTGTGACTGCCCATCTTAAGTGAACAGGAGGTGGATAGAAAGAAGAAGGATAAAGGAAACAAAAAGGATAGAAGATGGATGACTTTAAAAGAAGAAATGAAGAAGAAGGATAGAAGATGGACGACTTTAAAAGAAGAAATGAAGAAGAAGGATAGAAGATGGACGACTTTAAAAGAAGAAATGAAGAAGAAGGATGAAGAACGGATTAAGAGCAGAAATGATAAAGAAATCTATAATAATCAAGAAAGGACGAATACAACTACAAATCTATAATTGTCAAGGACGACAGTCAAGTACCTATATAACAACCAAGGACAGAGAACATACAACGTCTATAATAGTGATGATATCTAATAATGGTGAAAAATGTATCTAAGCCAAAAGTAGCCATGTGATTACCAAATCACATTTAATCATCAGAATTCAGACATACAGACTTCAAGATTGTCAAGAGGGACTTGCTAAGAAGTTCAACCAAGAAGTTCAAACCTCACTGCCTAGCAAGATATCATTACATCCAAGAATCATAAAGTCTAGCAAGATATATATAAAAATTATTCACTATCATTGGTCTTAGAGGTCAAAAGTATAGACAAAGTCTAAATACTCAATGTCCAGATATCATATAGATAATTTCCATAGTCTTACCTATGATGTATATACTATAACCTTGTATGTCCTCTATTACCACCTTGAAATTTCTTAGCTTTTTCCGCTTTCCTCGGTCAAACTTTCCCCCACACTACCTTTTAAGCGCCCCCTCATTTAAAATCTGGAGTATTCAAGCAATCATTACAATACTTTACATTACCTACACCACATATCATCTACACAATACTATCACAGAACATAGACCTATATGATCAACATATCTAGGCTAACAGCCTACTCCAACCAGGATATATCAAATCTCCTCTTATTGCTCCGTGAAGCTTACGTGAACAATAATGTGCGAGTAAATTACCAGTCTCGACCGGTAATCTTGTTCTTATCGACGTTGGTATCGACGGCAGGTCTCGGAGTATTCTTCACTTTGAAGAGTCTCCTTTCCAAGTACAATGAGTACATGATTAATAGGAAACTTCAGAGACCAAACCTCATCCGGCAGTCGTCTACCATTCTCAAGAATGGATCACGAGAAATCTTGATCCCTAAAGGAAAGAACTCCTACACACGCATCATCATACCCAAACCAAACTTGGATCAGTACGCTGCTGACAAGTACTTGTACAAAAACTTCCACCAAGATCAGCTCAAGGAGAAGAGTCTGGGGCTTTTCAGTTCCAAGTTTTTGAGCCAGTTGGTCATCATTTGGAGAATTTTGATCCCAAAGTTCTCATCGAAAAACACATCGCTTTTGCTCTCACAGTGTTTCCTCCTCGTGTTGCGCACTTGGCTTTCCTTGTTGGTGGCTAAGTTAGATGGTCAGATTGTCAAGAACTTGATTAGCGCTAATGGTAAGAAGTTTGCACGTGATTTGATATACTGGTTATTGATTGCGTTTCCTGCTTCGTACACTAATGCTGCCATCAAGTACTTGACCAACCGTTTGAGTTTGAGCTTCCGCACAAATCTCACCCGTTATGTGCATGACATGTACTTGGATAAGGTGATGGCCTACTACAAAATCACTTTTAATGACAGTGACCTTGAGAACATTGACCAGTACATTACAAATGATATCGCCAAGTTCTGCGATAGTATCTGTGGGTTGTTCTCAAGCATGGGTAAGCCATTTATCGACTTGATTTTCTTCTCTGTCTACTTGCGTGATAACTTGGGTACCGGAGCGATTTTGGGTATTTTTGCCAACTACTTCGTCACTGCAGCTTTATTGAAGCGTGCAACACCATCATTTGGTAAGCTCTCTGCACGGAAGACTCACCTTGAGGGTCAATATTTCAACTTGCACTTGAACTTGATGTCCAACTCCGAGGAAATTGGATTTTATAAGGGTTCATTGATCGAGAAGACCAAGTTGTACGACAACTTCAAGCTGTTGATGTCACACATTGACAAGGAGATTAATATCTCGTTTGCCTACGGTATCTTGGAGGACTACGTGTTGAAGTACACATGGTCTGCCTGGGGTTATATCTTTGCCGGCTTACCTGTATTTTTGGACGAGATCTGGCCTGCGAAGGGTGAACAGAAGACCAATAAAAAGGTGAATGAGAAACAGAACATGAGACAGTTTATTATCAACAAGCGTTTGATGTTGTCACTTGCCGATGCTGGTTCACGTTTGATGTACTCCATCAAGGATGTTTCAGAGTTGACAGGATACACTGACCGTGTGTTCAACTTGTTGACTCAGTTACACAAGGTACACTCACCACGTTTTGATTTTGGATCTGAATTTGGTATCAAAGACATTCATGGTACCATTCAGAACAACTATGACAATGGTGTGAGATTCGAGAAGATGCCTGTGATCATTCCAACCACGAAGGGCTCGACCCACACCCCATTAATTTCTAATCTCGATGTGAAGATTGATCATAACAAGAATATGTTGGTGTTGGGACCCAACGGATGCGGTAAGACGTCGATCGCACGTATCATGGCGGGTTTGTGGCCATTATACCGTGGACTTTTGTCGAAGCCCAATGACGACGACATCTTCTTCTTGCCACAGAAGACCTATTTCACCACGGGAAATTTGCGTGATCAGATTATCTACCCATACACATATGATGATATGATCGCAATGGGTCATGGTGACGACTATTTGTACCATATCTTGCACGAGGTGAAATTGGAGTATCTTTTGAAACGTGAGGGTAACTTCAATGTGGTTAAGCAATGGAAGGATGTTTTGAGTGGTGGTGAAAAGCAGCGTATGAGTTTGGCACGTGTTTTATTCAAGAGACCCAAGTTGGTTGTACTTGATGAGAGCACGAATGCTGTGTCAACAGATGTCGAGGACTATTTATTTGAGTTATTACGCGAGAAGAAGATTACATTTATCACCTTGTCACACAGACCATTGTTGATGAAGTACCATGATGTGGTTCTTGAGATCCAGGAACAAGGAGAGTGGAAGTTCCATGACTTCACGAGTGAAGAAAACTTACAATCTATCGATAAGGAGATTGAGGATATCAAGAACAAGTTGAATAAAGTGGAGCAATGGGAGAAACGTTTGAGTGACATCGAGCTTTATTTGGATGGTGAGTACGATGACATTGACGATGAGAGCTCAGTTCCATTAGACGGATTTTTAGGAGAGGGCATAAAGGATGAGAAGAAGGATGAGAAGAAGGACGAGAAGAAGGATGAGAAGAAGGACGAGAAGAAGGTGGAAAAGAAGGATGAGAAGAAGGATGAGAAGAAGGAGGAAAAGAAGGTTGAGAAGAGGGTTGGAAATGGCAAGATAAATGTGAACAAGGTAAATGGGAAGAAAGAAGAGGTGAAACAGAATGTGAAGAAGCCTGTGCCGAAGAGAAGGTGAATAGAAAACGACGATGGAGTATGGATATGATTCAGAATTGGCAAATATGATTGCTAGAATAACGATTTGTTTATGAAGAGATGTAGATTGGAGTGATGGGAATGGAGGGGCAATGAGGGGCTCGGAAGTGTGTAGTTGATTTGACAGTTTTTTTTTGTTCTGGACCATTTTGTGTCTGTCATAAAGTCATACGGGTTGTTCTGAAACCGGGTTTAAGGAACCTAGACTCAATATTCATAACAAATTCATTTTGATGTGGACGATACTTTAGAGTGATTACTGTAATGTATTTTATGAAAATATACCCTTTAGAGAAATATGCCTACTCTGGCAACGGTTTAAGTATCAAGTGAGAATCTCATGTACCTCATCGTTGATCGCGTACACGTTGTATCAATTTTTCCTAATTAGTTAAATTGAAGACATTACGTCAGCATGGGTGGTGAGGCTACGCTGTCCACAGCCATTGGATAGTCTAAGTGGCCTATTTGAGTCAACATAGAACTTCGAAGACATCATCAGTATAGAAGAGCACTTACCGAGGACGTTGGGGGGGCATCGATAACGAGATCCATCCCTTGGCGAAAAAGAAACTATCCCAGGAAAAAGTAAAAGTAAAACGAGGCAAAAACTTGTTGGCTCAAAAAAAAACACAACTATCATGTCCGAGCCCATCAGAAGTAAGAACGGCGACATTTCGAAGGCGCCCACCCCTCAGAACACGCCTTCCAGCGTAGCAAACAGCTACTTGAGATCACAGCCACCTACGGTGTCCACCATCAATGAGGAAGATGATGATGCCGCTGCAGCCGAGGCATCGAAGCAATTGGCCAACAACCCAGCGCTCCTTTCGATGATTCAAGGCAAGTTGGGCTCTCTTGTGGGTCAGAAGAGTGGTTATGTGGATGGATTACCTAAAAAGGTCAAACAAAGAGTGTTTGGATTGAAGGCGATCCAGCAACTGCAGATGAAGCTCGAGGCTGAGTTCCAGAAGGAGTTGTTGAACCTTGAGAAGAAGTACTTGAAGTTGTACGAGCCATTGTACGAGAGAAGAAAGAAGATTGTGAACGGTGATGAGGAGCCAACTGCTGAAGAAGTTGACGAAGGTGAGGCCTTGAATGAGGATGAGGATGAGGAGGATGAAGAAGAGGATGAGGAGGAAGAAGAGAATGAAGAAGACGAGCAAGGTGTTCCAGGTTTCTGGTTGACTGCGTTGGAGAACTTGACGACTGTGTCACAAACTATCACAGACAGAGATTCAGAGGTGTTGAGCTACTTGAAGGATATTAGAGTGGAGTACTTGGAGACTCCAGGTTTCGAATTGATCTTCGAGTTCAACAAGAATGAGTTCTTCTCCAACCAGATATTGACCAAGACATACCACTACCAGGCTGAATTGGGATACTCTGGAGACTTTGTGTATGATCATGCCGATGGATGTGAGATCAACTGGACTTCGAAGGAAGCCAATGTCACAATGAACATAGAGAGAAGAAAGCAGAGAAACAAGAACACCAAACAGACCAGAACCATCGAGAAGTTGACACCAACTGAGTCGTTCTTCAACTTCTTCGACCCACCAAAGCCACCAAAGGTGGAAGCCGAGAACGAAAACGATGATGAGGATGAAGAAGAGGAAGAAGAAGATGACGAGGAATTGGAGGGAAGATTGGAGCTCGACTACCAGGTGGGTGAAGAGATAAAGGACCGCTTGATTCCAAGAGCCATCGACTGGTTCACGGGTGAGGCTGTTGATTTCGGTTTCCAGGATGAGTTTGAGGATGAAGAAGAGGAGGAGTTCGAGAGTGGTGATGATGATGAGGATGATGATGAGGATGAGAAGCCAAAAGAGAACCCACCCGAGTGCAAGCAACAGTAGGGTGCTAATAGTTTAAATTAGATACATTGGATTTTTATGTTGTAGAGGAAAGGAGTAGTTTTAAAGAAGTGATGGTTGGGTGTTGCTGTGAATGATGGACATGAAGGTTGGGTATGAGGGTTGAGTATAAACGGATCAGTATTTCATGAAGATTTGTTGTAGTTGAATAGTTGTATGCATTAGTGTTTGTATAAGGGGTTGGGTATAACTTAAGTAATATGGGTGTGTGGGTGTAAAAGGTTGATATGAAAGGTTGATATGAAAGGTTGATATGAAAGGTTGATATGTGTCAATTTGATAAGAGTTAGTGATGATAGTCGATATGAATTTATGGTTGATATGAGTTTATGGTTGATATGAGTTTATGGTTGATATGAGTTTATGGTTGATATGAGTTTGGTTGATAAGTTTATTGATATGTGATATGGTAACTAATATGAGGTCAATTGACTTGAGTTAAATATTGATTGTTATCTACAATGATGTAATTATGCGATTGCATCGAACGCGACCGAAACCTACACGTGTGGCTGAGCCGCAAGGCGGAAAAGGCTGATATGTGCTACCGGTTAATTTGGTTTCATAACCCATGTTGTCATGATAAGGAAAGGGATCGCCGTGATAGAGGATACCATAGCAATGAAAGAGACAAGAATGAGCAAGGTGAGAAACCTGAATGACGGTATGACGAAGTATACTTCGAATACCAGACTAGAGAAAACTTCCGAAATCTCGGATATTCAAGTCAATATTGAACAATAAAAGATTTAGGAATTGATTTGCGTGAAACGGGGCACCAGTGTATCTTTACGGGAGGTGGCTTTTCACATCACGGGGGGAAAGGTCTCCGTGCAGATGACAGTTTTCACTCATTGCTATTTCAGTCTGGCTTAGGAATAATGCAGTGATAGGAGTAGTAGTTGCGGCAATTATTGTTCTTGTTCTGCTACGGCATAACGCGAACGAATACGCACCACAGCTTAATGACAAGGTATATACATAGCCACCGAACGTCTTGGTGACATATTCCACCTTGACTGTTAAGCATGTCTTACGCGTTAGTTCTTAGAACAGAACAACGTGATGTTGTAGTCATTAGCCCTTTCATCAGGAATTCCGTCGGAAATGCGCCAAATTCGAAACATTCAATACGAGGCTGAAGTCAAAGAGAATGACAACATTCTCTGTTTAGATGACTTAGACTTCTATCCCTTTTTAATCGATATCGCTTCACCAGTAGTACCTGTATACAGTATCTGTATAGAAGCTCACAGTATGGAACAAACGTGAGGGAACAAGATTGTGTTACAATCCCAAATTAAGGGCCTCATCAAAACCTAACAAGTTCTTTTGAATCAAGTGGTCCTTATGAATCAAATGGTTCTTGTGAAAATATAACTGAGGGTAATTGTATTTATAATTGTTCAGGGTAAAGTGATTCTGTGATCGTGGTCCGCGTATGGAACTATTTTTATCATCAGTCCAAGTAAACTATTAGGAGCCACGGTCAATCTTGGAGAGAGTTGTCGAGACAATCAAGGACACTAGACCATCCTCGGTGCGTATCGGTCTTGCTTTTGTCCGGCTCTGTGATTGTGGTAATAGAAAGAGGCTAATTCTGTATATTCGAAGAATGCGAATGCGGCAAAAAGGGAATGTCATTGTATTTCAGAGGTCCGATTTAGAAGGTTGATTAAGATAAACTTTCCAAAGAAGAGATGAGGAAAAATCACCAGATCAATCACGAGATGATTTCAACTCGGCATAACTATGACCTTGGCATTACACAAGACGTTACACCGGATGTTACACTCGACATTACATCATTATATTGGTATACTCTTTTTCACTCATCTCATTTTTCATTAGACCAAATGACTAGTTGGGTAATATCGAGCACATGCACCATGCATAATCCCTCGCTATCGAGCGATGCTCGGTTTTGTAAAGAATCTTTGCAGTAAATTGCAAAATGTTAAAGTTGAAGTCAATAGAGACTCTATGGTCTTCTTGGCAGTAGTCATGATGTTGTTCACTAGGCCAAGGAAACGTGTTGTATTTCCTCGGTTCGTATTTATCGGCCGCAGTGTCCGAAGAAGAGAACTGATCCCAAATTAGGAGGATGTGTAAGTAGCAAGAAAAAATCACATGCATTTTCCTTGCGATGCGGTTATTTTGTGCAAGGTTACGTTTTTGTGTTATATATGAGAAAAAAAATAATAACACGCACTTTTTGCAGTTCTTGCTGTGGCCCTCGAAATAGTTATAAAAGTATATAAGGAACGCAATCAGGAGGTCTTTCTGATCAATACTCTACCTTAACTTTTCAGCATGTCGAAGACCTTCACCTCCAAAACTGTGTCGCACATTGGCTCGTACTCGTACGTGGACCTGTTAGTGAGCTACTTGTTGAGCTTCTCCCTTATTGCTTACGCGTATAAGCTGGTGTTTTTGCCGCTTTGGTCCTTGGTAAATGAGAACATCATTTCTCCATACCCTATTGTTCACGACAACCTTGCTAAGGTGGACTCATTGGTTGACGGATTCGTCCTCTCAGATTTACTCGACAAATGGGTTTTGACCTACCCCATTGAGACCGTTAAGGAACTTGAAGCCAAGTACATCAAGCCAACTAATGATTACTTCTACGACTCTGTGGTCAACAAATACCTTCCAAAGGCTGAGTACAAGTTTGATGAAGGAATTGCTGAGACCAAGAAGTTCTTTGTTATCATTAATGAATTGTTGCTTCGTTTGAAGGCGCAAGTTTCGAACACTTCTACTGAGATTTCTAATGACATCATCTCTACTTACAACAGTGAGATTCAGGAGTTGTCCAAGAGCACAGAGAATGCAAAGAGCAACTTGAAGTCAAACTTGACCGCTTCTTACAACACCGCATCTAAGTCTTTCACAAAGATTAACGAAGCTTACATCCAACCTATCAAGACTCAAACCCAAGGTTACGTTACTGAGGTTGCAACTTCTACTAAGAACAGAGCTGACTCTTTTATTTCAGAGGCCAAGCTGACTTTTACCCAAACCAACAAACAGGCTAATGCTGCTGCCGAAGACCTTAGTGAAAAGGCTACTGAATTGTTGAACGGTACCACTAATACCATATCCGCAAGCGCTTGAGGGCATCGCTGCGAGATAAATTATTTTTTTTTGTTTCTGATAGCCCCCTAAATTATTTATTGTCATGGGGTATGTAGATCGTACTTCCTTATCGCATTAGTGCAATAACGACAAATCGGATGAATTGTGTAGAACAAAGACTATAGTATAGTACGCGGTGAAGACAATGGCATGCAGTTAAGCCTCGAATTCCTAGATTAAAATGAACCACAGGAATATATCGACTTACAGAGCATTTTCGGAGTACAAAAATAAGCTTAGAAGTCTGGAAACTGAGTTTAAATCTGCTTCTTTTGTCAACATGAGCACGAGTATGTAAGTTTGCATCACCCCATGGGCAAGTTCAGAAATATAGGATATTTTATGGATTCATTCTGTAATAAGGACGTAATTGCCGCAAATTGTACACGCATTTGCTGTTACGAGCAACTGTTGAGCAAAGTCACAATAACCGCTTTTCAGGAGACTATGCTTTATTTCGTAGCCAGGCGAGGACTATTGCACACACAGCCTTTCTGCAGGGCCAGTAACCGTCAAGTACGATTCAAACAGTGAAGTTTCATTGGGACTGAACTCCGTGAATAGGTCATGAGCCCCGGAATAGAACAGGGTCTTCAAGGATACACAGTATTCTACGACCAAATAAGGGAAAGCAAAGACGGGTATTGGGTTTTTAGTAGTATATAGATTTCAATAAACTTGATAAAGTTGATAAGCTTGATAAACTTGATAATAAAGCTAGAAAATATACACGGACATAGCACAATCTACGTTTCCATAATAAAGGCATGACATTTTCAGACCAAGTCCAAAGACCTTTGAAAAAGCCTCGTTATGATGGTGGGGTTCTTCGGACGAATATAGGCTTAATAGTGGGGAATTCATAGATGGAATGTTCGGCAGTCTATGAAGAGGTTTCGATTGTAAATTTTTTGATATAGTCAATTCCACCGACACATTGAGGAACCGTCATTTGGTTGATATCATTCAAGATTTTCTTATTGATTTCAATCCCAACATCAACGGTGCGCATAGTTCCGTCATGTTCCAAAATAAGGCCCTTCAGGCCATGCGTGGATTTGAATCGACGCAAATCTGCGTAAATGTCGACTTCCTTTCGGGTATTATCTCCATTGAGCATCCTCCAATCATTTGTGTCAAAGTCCCATAATACGCTTTGTAACCCAAACTGCCGAACTATACTACGAACGCGCTCATCAATACCCCCAAAAGGAGGACGGAACCATTTTGGAAGGTGACCTGCGGTCGCGTTCATTGCCCAAACCGACCATTCAATTTGCGCGATGACTTGCTCATTTGTCAAAGATGGAAGGAACTTATGAGACCAAGTATGGGAGCCCATAACATGACCTCTTTTGAGTGTATCGAGGTATATTTCAGGATAGCGGACCACATTAACTCCTAAAGTAAAAAAGGTCGTTGAACCAGAGAGATTGTCAAGCAATTTGGTTGTGGCTGGAGAAGGACCGTCATCGAAAGTTTGCGAAAGTGCAGGGCAAGTATAAACGTCATCGGGTGCTACACAATTGAAACAATCAAAAGAACAACCTGAAGTTCTGAGAGATGGATCACAAACACCTTGAGCATGAACTGGTACGTCAGTTCTAATCTTGTTGAAATCGATGAAATCAAGAGGAATATAAGGTGGCTCCATACCTGGCCATTCTTTTAATCCGGTAAAATCAGTGAGCCATTGAGGAAATGGTAGTTTAGGCGTGTTTGGACTGCCCAAAAGAGGGAGAGTTGAACTGGCCTTTTGCTGGGGTGGAATGACAGAAAGAAATTTGGGTTGTTGCTCTTTGATGGGGAGGAAGGCTTGTACAGTTGCGCGAATCCCCGCTCCAAAGGCAAGTGCTACAAAGAACGCAAGATGTAAAACTTTGATCATGAAGTAGTTGAAACTAGATTTTGCATCCGATCATTTCGCAGCCACAAAAATAATACCACAAAAACAAAGTGGCACAAAAGTCAATCTGGAATGGGCAGAATCGCGCGTTGTGTCAAGCCCCTTTGAGGATGGTTGGTAATACCGTGAATGTCAACAGAAGAAAAGGTTCAAAAGTTAACTATTCACAGAACTATACTATCATATCGTTATTGATGCCAGATCGTGTTGAATTTGTCAACAGAACCATCATCGGATATTCTATAGTTAATGTTCTGATGCCCAGCATCTCCTCGTTTCGATGACCTCATAATTGCTGAACGCAATATCTACTTTTGTATTGATAAGCGCGCTAAAATCGGCGTGACTATCTGAAATCGCAAGGTATATCAACTGACCAGTGATCTCATTTTGAATCTTCTTTGAGCCATATTTTTACTCCATCATGCGTACTCCTTGTCAGAAGCAACATATTGCGGATCAATGTCCAAGTCGCATTTAGTTCCTACTAATTTCTATATGTATTCCATTCTATCCGTTCCCACAATTATGGGGTCATGCCCCCCTAAATACCCTATATACCTTCTCAAAATAGCCAGCATGGTGGCTTTAACTACCAACCAAACTGATTAAAATCATCCTCTCCAGTGCTACTCTTCAGCCCCTTATTTTCTTTCTTTTTCCAATTCATGACGTAAACGCTTCACTTCCAACTTCAACATCTTGTTCTCCTCATACATTGGATCGTTGTTACAGATCGAGCCTTTTCTGCTTCGCGATGTACTGTTAGTCCGTGAAGTAGGGCTAACCTCTTTAATCTCTGGCTTCTGTGGCTTCGGCACAAAATCGTCGTGGAAGACTGGGAGAGAATAACTGCCGAAAATTGAGCTGCTGCGCTTACTGCTCGGCGCTACAATGCTGGATGTGCTCCCATTATGAGGAACTGTAGATACCGAACTTTGCGACGAAACTGATGATACTGAAGATGAGTTTCGGTGATGGGAGCTCAAAGATGATGATCTCCGTACACCAAAGTTTGGTGTGTTGCCCTGAGCAGCATTCTGTCTAAGAGCCTTATTTTCGCTCTTTAAATGTTCGATTTCTTTCATGAGTTTGAGAACAATCGCATCCTGCTCACGCTCCATCAAGTCGATAATTTGCTCAGGACCAGGTGCAGACCCTGGTGTTGGTGTAGGAAAACTGAATTCTCCTAAATTGCGCAGCATGTTGGGACAGGGCGTCAGAGGAGATATTCCTGACAAACTGGGCGATCTCCTTACAGAAGCTGTCGATAACGTATAGTTTCCTGTTGGATGTGTGCTTACATTATGCACTGAACGTCTTTTTGTGTCGGCAAACGACTTTTCCAACTGTGGCGAAGCTTGTCTGTTTATACTGATATCCATATTAGAGTAATAATATGGAATCTAGCTAGTCGATAGTTGCAATATTCAGTAAAGTAGACTCAAATTTCTATCTTGTTTACTGGCGTTAAAATGAACGATTTGTATAGGCTTAGTCGTATAGTGGGGACCCTTTGTATAATGTGGACCTTTTGTATAGATTGTGATCGTGATGTAAACTAGTGCTTAATCGTTGACTTTGTTGATATAAACAATTTGTCTTTGTAGTACTATAGTGAAGCTAGGTTAACAAAAAACCCCGCGGCAACAGAGTCTCTTTATATATCTGTGCTAGCCGAAACTCCCAAGATCAAATGATTTTGTGATCTTGGTGTAAGAAGTCTTGGTATGATGATGTAATGTTACCAAGAAAGTATCAATCTTGGTATTGCGACGAAATTAATCAAAACTAGACTACTCCTCACGACAGATCAGGATTATTCGTGGCTTTTCCCAGATTTGGCCATGTATTTATACAAAGTCTTAATTAACCACAAAACCATTCGGGGTTACGTAAGCGTCGTACACAAAGCTCGTATTCAACCCTTCTCCGCAGTATGTTACTAGGAGCAGTGAAGAAAGCGTGATACCGGATGGAGAAAGCTATTGTTTTGCCCCTTAATCTCCTGGGATCGTATACGCGGAAATAACACACGTATACTAGACATCAGGTGTGCCACACCTTCTCTTGCCACCCAAGATTGTTGAGTAATATCTTTGGAAGCAAATCGAACGTTGATAGACAGCTACCCTACATGCAGGCAAGTCTAGAACACGCGATAAGGAAAACAAGGGACTGTTAAATCAGTATTGCTCGAGTTACTGGGGAGATTTTCGAGAGTGAATCTTACGGATTGGAATAGGATTAGTGAACCGAGACTATAATCAAAGGGTATGAGGATGACATCGGTCTCCCATACTAAGCAGAAAAAAGTGGCCATGTCAGAAGCTGCTCAAATAGGAAATGCCAAATAGGAGGTGACGATATTTCAGATTTTTCAAGGGGTCATTCGATCAACGCGAGGGGGCGTTGTTTGATGTTGTTGTGTGCAATTTTGTGTTTGACGATTGTTTGGTCGTGCGCACTGATCGTGTCGTTTACAGCTTCTTACGTTGGGCTGAGCAAATCTGCATTGTAAAGATAGGGGAATCAACAGAGAACAAAAAAGGTTATACGTGAGATAACGAACACGGTAATTACCAGCAAAAAAGGGTAGACAGAGGCTTTGTCGTTGAAAAGCGCATGGTGCTTGATTCAGATCACAATGAACGTTCCGAGCGCAAATTCGGAAATATGAAATGGGGTTTACAATAGATATGGGCTAGAAGTGAATGAGAATGTACATGTAAAAAAGTACATTAGATGGGAATTAGTGAGGAGAAAACCGCGAGATAGTGATATCGACATAAGGGAGAAATTTAAAGAGGGAAAAGTTAAAATAGAGACAAGATTGGGATTAGAGTAAAGTTAAAAAAGAGATAAAGGATGAGTAGATAGTAGATATTGAGGCGTTGTGTTAAAAATAGTGGGAAAAGTGTCAAAAGTTGAGTGAGGCGCAAGAGAATTGGTAATACTGGTATTTGTGCTCCTTTGTAACAGATTGAATTCAAACGGATATAGGAGAGAGATCGAACGATGTCTTGTGCAGTATGGTTAATTCTTCTTTCAAAAGAACACGTAAATACATTGTTGGGAATGGTTGATGGTTTGACTTAAGCGTCGCCAACATTTTCCCTAACTAGTGATACTTACTGGCCAAACTGATTTATGTGTCGATGTAAGCGATAGTGGAGAATTTCTAGGGAACACAAAACGGTACGTACCAACAAAATACCCAAAATACCAACCCATCACCAGTTCATTATAGAAAATAAGCCCTGAACCATATCAATCCACCACAAACTCATTCAGAATATCAATTCGCCACCAATCCATCACCAATTCATTATACAGAAGCATTCTACCAATGTATCATACAGAAACCTTCTACCAATCTATGATATATGCCATCATAATATCCTTTTTTCTATCTTCCTGATCTACTTCTGTTTCCTTTTTACGAGGTGCCCGATATCCTCGCTTTTTCTCTTTACTTGTAGCGTATTCACAGCCACTGTTTTGACCTCATTGTTCTTCAGTTTCTCGGATTTTGCCTTTCCAACTAAATCCACATACTCACCATCCATGTTATTGCGCTCAAAGAACGCCGGTATCTTCAGCTCCACCAAATCAGTGATATCGGCTTCTACTGAATAGTTTGCACCTTTGATCACCAGAATAAGCTGCTTATACTCTGCAAGTGTTAAAACATTACATTCATAGAACGGATCACTAGTTTGCTTCTTTGGATCTGTCAACTTGACCTTCTCACATCCAATCAAGCCTACCACATCACCTAACCGAAATTCCTGTCGAATGCCCAACTCAGTAAAGAAGCGTGAGTTGTTCATATTTTGGTAGCGATCTTCCACTACCAAGTGTTCTAGAAACCGTCCCTTGGGATCATCAGGAAAGAGAGGGACATGCCGTATTGCGACACCTTCCGAGAAAATATGACCTAAACTCCACTTTTGTTTCAAAGGTTGGAGGAACTTGGCAGTAGACGCGTCATCTGCACCTGGGATAATCAATTTACAAGTCCAATCTTCGTCCAAACTCGTATCTAACACTCGGAGCCACCAACGCAATAAAACTGCTCCACCACTAAGATGCTTGTGTTTGTTGCGAGAAGATGCTGGGAATAAGTACTCGAGTGCGGGCTTTGCAAAGAGACAGACACGAACAATCTGCTTTGGTGGAATATTCATGAGATTTACAGTGGTGTCTGTAGTTTTGCGCGGAACGTCATTATAGTAAGGAAGCTGGGAGTAGTAGGTCAGATCATCGAGCAGCTCACGGAGCTTGCGAATCGAAGTCACAGATGATTTCTTCGTGATGTCATAGGTCGAATATGCTGAGTTCTTTTTCTGATCTGGGGTATCTGAGTTATCCTTAGAATGTTTGATGGAATCAAGGGAAAATGTCGTATTCGAGGAAACTTTCTCATCTGAACCAGAGGGTACTTCTTCATTTGAATCTTC
Organism: Kodamaea ohmeri; assembly: GCA_004919595.1. Lineage (NCBI taxonomy): Eukaryota > Fungi > Ascomycota > Pichiomycetes > Serinales > Debaryomycetaceae > Kodamaea > Kodamaea ohmeri. Next base: position 2,124,484 of record SKFK01000002.1, read on the forward strand.
TCTTTCGGCTTCGCTTTCTTCCCTTTTCTCGTAATTCTTTTTCCATCTGATCTTGTATAATCGTATGTCATAGTTTTCCAACCATTGAATCAAACATTGTATCACACCTGCTACACGTACCGGGGACTTCTGGTAACCAACAGTGTCACACTTTGCAACGAAGATATGTTGCAACGGAAGATCGTGTTCGAAAAATGTGAGATATACCAAAATCTCGATACCCAAGATCACGATCGAAGTAGTAGCGTCCACGAGGACAAAAAGATGCCTAACTTTGAAGGTATCAGATTGCGATTCGGCATTGATGAGTGGCTTCACCCGAATCGGCTTTGTTTGTACGTATAGTACTTTGTAGTTGCCTTCTGGTAAGGTTTGTTGGAGACTATGAAGCATAAGAAAATCGAAAATGGAACCGAAAACTTTTGACTGCAAATGAACCGAACTGAATGCCAAAGGAAACATAAAAGGAAACGCCAAAGGAAATGACTGTCAGAAGAAACGATACAATATTCAAGACTGAATATGACTTTTTATGGACAAAATGATGAACAAGAACAAACCAAAAGGTGATAGAGAAGTCCTCATTAATTACGTGTAAAAAAGAGACGCGTTTTGTTGCAAAGCAGACAATAAGACTATTATGAGATTCTTGTTGGTAGACACCCAGTAATATGGAAGCATAACTGGTTTAGACATTTGTGTGAAGTAGAGGTTTAGTGAGGTAGTTTAGTGAGACACTTTTGTGAGGTACTTTGTAGTACTTGTTTGTAGTATTTGTTTGTAGTGCTTGTTTGTAGTGCTTGTTTGTAGTGCTTGTTTGTAGTGCTTGTTTGTAGTGCTTGTTTGTAGTATTTGTATAAGTGCCTATGCAAAGTAATTTGAATCAAGTTACCGATGTAAATTGGTGTCTGTTGTCATCATTGTCATCATATAGACATACAGTTACAGTGCTAATTGTTGTGTCTTTCTATCCCCTTCATTGTAATCTCAAGTTGATCTCATTTCTTCCCTTTCGGCAATCATCTTCTCCCACCCCGAAACGCAATCTACCAACTATGCGCATCTCCTCTTATCAAAATCTCCCCTCAACGGCTTTGACAAACGCCCATAGTCTTAGATCCGACTGACATGTGATTGAGGAAACTTTGTGTCGATTTAAATCTTCGGAGCGTAGGCGAATGTGGGTTTCGGAAATATGTCAATAGTGCTTGATAACGGTCGTATGAAGTGATTGAAGGTGATTTAAACATCCAAAGTCATTTTTTTCTCAACTCTTTAATGAACATACTATGAAGATCCTTAAAAGTTAATCATTCATCTAAAAACATCTAAGGGAAACATGCTAAAGATCTGAAGCATATTTTTTTCTTCTACTTTAGTACAATCACTTTAGTTTGATCACTTTCCGTCTATGATGACGTGCGGAGATATATTTCCATTTTTAATCCAATGTTTGCTATTGGTTCAATAGAGTTTCAACTCTTTGATTACCAAGCCTTTCGAAGTTGCGCTAAGACCTCTAATAGTAGGTTTAATGAAGTTAAATTTTATTTTACAAGTTGTCATGACTAATAAGGCAATTCTTAGACTTCATCATTGAATTAGTCTTCACCACGGAATTATTACTATTTTTCAATACTATTGCTTAACCTTATTAAAGAAATGTTGAGTTTCTTTACGACATCCAGTAATTGTCACTAAAAAATGCAGTGTGGAGTTCTTTCTACTACCCCAGCAATTCTCGTTGAGTTCTTTCTGCTACCCCAGTTATTTTCGTTGCGCTCGTTTAAGAATTTACCGTTTATCCGACTATATATTGTGTTTGCTTGCGGGGAAACGCCACCTTTTAGTCGCGTTCCACTGGTATTTCCTTATGTATCTACGACGTTAAAAGCAGTGAAACACCGTAAAGTACATTTTCACTACTCCGTAAAGTACATTTTTACCACTCCGTAAAGTACATTCTCCTATGTTACCGAATGCTTGTTGATAAAACACAAGAGTACAAACAACACCTTATCATCAAATCATTTATCATCACAAAATCATAGCGCATGTCATCCTCTAGCAAATCTCAAACTACTCTTTTACCTTCCTAAATCCCAACAAATATGATAGTACTCCTTTACCTTCCTACAAAAGCCCCTTACAATCCATACATTCCATAAGATACCCCCCGCTGCTTCTCGTCCACCTCCCGATCAGCCGAAACACCAACGGCTCAATCCATGTCCGCTTTAGGCATCACGATGTACTCCAGGTTTGTAACTTCGGCATCCATGGAGATCGCAGCAAATCCCCTCCCCCTCATTTGTAAATGTGGGGAACTTATCGACGTCATTACGCCAAAAAAAAAACTCAGCAACAAAGATGAAATGGGACAAAGCCGGTGCTTTCGAAAAACGGATGTGGTGTATTCCAAGTTCCTTGTATCAGTTATCAACAACTTCTCTCATTAAAGCTAACAGAATATCCCTATCTTTCACATCTTCGGTTTGATGTCGCGGGTATCTAGCATCAAGTGTTAAGAGTCCTATTTAGTCCTAGTTGAGACGCCCGCCCTGAACTGTCGCAAATATTGCGTCGGATTTCATGCATGTAACGGGAGGAATATGCAGTGGACAAGTAGCCCAGGTATAGAGGGAGAAGTGGTCGACTAAGGGTGCGCCCAGCACTGTAAGAACCGGAGAGTCGCCGAGAGAAATGACGTGTGTGGGACACAGCAACCTAAGCGAGGAGAATGAACAAGGTGTTGAGTAGTATACACGTCGGGGGTCACCGCAGAATCTCTTTTCCGCATTAGGCAATCAGAGCTCGCAATTATGTCAAATCTCCTTTCATCCTGAGGGGGAACCGTGGTCCGTCGAATATGAAACAATCGCGACGAGCGTGGCACATACGCCAAGCGAAACGGTACACAGAACAAGTGGCCATAGACCGGCGTGTTTGAATAGCAAATAAACAGTGAAGAATAGTGAAAATAGAGTTGAAGACAAGTGGGGAGAGTGATAGTTAATGGCAAGTATGTCGTTTGTCCCGGTTCCGGATCATACATAACTCGTGTTGCATGCAAGAGTAAGCATAGTAATTTTAATCCAATGGGGATACACAATGTATCAAAATGCACGACCCGCAGTAGATATGCACGACACGGGAGTAAGAAGAGGTACCGCTTCGGACCTGAGTGGAGAAATCAAGGAGTATGGGGAAAGCGCAAAAAACTGATCGGACTTTTTCAGTTATCCGTGGAAGAGACTACAAGAGACTACACAAGTCGCTGGTCTTGGCTAGTGGTCTAGATCGGAAATACACTTTAATATTCACTGAGTCAGCAATAGATCAGCAACATTCGTCGAGTTTGATGACCTTCTCTGGCAAGAAGTTACTATTGGATGGCTTTAATTTGCGTCAGACTGCATTTGGTTGCAATTTTATTAGAGTTGGTATGAGGGTAGTCATGTAGATAGTCCTGAAGCAATTTTTTCTTAGTCTGAGTTATTCGAAAGGTCCTTTGATTATCATGAGTATATCCGAAACGTCAAACTATGAAAACTTTGGCTAACCTTGGCTGCTGAGTACCTTGAGTAGTTTGGCTGCTTAGCTTGAATGACTACTTTGAATGACTACAAAATTTGCTTCCTTGCATCTCCGGCAAAGTCCGTGAGTCGCGTTTTTAAAGTGTTGGCTCCTTTGGTAAGTGCATGCAAGGCGGCCTAAAGATGCGTCCAAAATACGCATTGGCTGCCTTCCGTGTTGGGAAATTCTCTCAGCCTCCGAAAAAACGAGTGAAAAGAAAACGATCCTGGGGTATCTGCAAACGTATATATATATCCAGAGATTTCGAGATGGTGGACACAAGTCCACTGACGGATATATCCAATAAAGCTAGTAACAGCCTGCATTCTATATACAGCAGCCAGTTTGACGATAGCTCATCAAATATTCATACACACCCCCATCACATAGACGCTAGCTATCTGATACAGATAACAGAAAGCGAACAACAAGGAGTTACTAATCACCCAAGTGACACGAACCCTCATACTACTCGAGAACATAAAACACCGAGCGGTATACACTATCAAAACATACACTCTGAGGATCTGTACGGTGGCAATATAAATCACCAAAACAACCGAGGAGAAACTGATAGCCAATTTAGCGCTGGTCGACAAATTATTCAAAGAGATCCAGTTGAGGAACAAGTTGATCAACAAAACCAAGGACCGCTGAACTTTCACGATAGACAACAGTCTCATCACACCAATTTACAGGGAGCTAATCTGAGTTTTCCTTCACCTACATCACATTTCCTTGATATGCTCTCAGCAGACATGGACTTTGAACAAGCATACGCAATGTACACTACGCTCCAACCGCAGCGTGCGGTTTCATCGGTGGAGCAGTTGGAGAAGATGCAGCTGTTGAACCAACAATATGTTGCATCTCTTCAAACACAACAAGCACAGGGTGCTGCTGACGCATTCCCAGGTAACTCTGCATTTTCGTTTGGACAGCAGAATGACTACCTGTATGACCGTGCAGCAATCACACAGAGCTACCTGTTTGCCGGTGAGACGCCAAAGAAGGATGAGTTTGACCAGTTTTTCTCCAACAGTGAGTCGAACCAGTTGGAGGCGTTCTTAGACAACTTGGCAAGTAACCCACCAACTCACCTCTACAACAAGAACAAGATGCCAAGTGTGGGCCATGATCGTGCACAGAGCCCAGGTACTGAGCTCAATGATATGTTTGACTTATACACAATGCAGACGTTTTCGAAGCGTGAGGCGGACCACGTGGAGCGTGTTCGCCGCGACACGGAACCGGTGTCGCCGATGAAGCAGATTGCTGGCAACGCTGCTCACGGTAGGATACCGAAAGCTGAACACGAGCTGTTGAAGAAGGAGTTGACTGAAGCATTTTCGTACCCACACTTGAAGTCATTTGTGGGACAACTGCCACAACAGTTGCCAACTCCTGTTGAGTCGCGTGAGACTTCATTTGACTTGAAACGTCGTGCAGAGGATGAGGATGATGACGAACCAAAGAGAAGGAGGCGGTCTTCAAGCAAGCCACTTCTCCTGTTGGAGCAGAAGAGGTTAAACCACCTGCACCTGGAGCAAAGGCGACGCCAAATGTGCAAGTTGGCATACGAGAGATGTTTGCGTTTGATTGTGAATATTGATGCATTCAACAAGTTGCCACCTGAGTCGCCAGAGATGCAGAAGAAGACTAAGCGTGCGCGTGTTAACAAGGATGGACTTCCAAACTTGTCTAAACACAGTGCATTGATGCGCATTAGCAATGAGATTTGTACTATTAAGGACGCTAACTCAGGATTGCGTCTGTTATTGGAGAGTAAAGGCGTGAAGTATGACGGTATATAGGAATATGAAGGGAAGATAAGAGAGCCTGTAGAATGAAAATTTGATGAGGGTGTAGCAGCGAAAGTAAGTGGTGAGAACTTAACAATAAAGGAGATTTGATGAGAAAGGTGGTGATGATGTCATAACTAATACTACTTGAACTACTTAATTATTGCAAATTATTGTAAATTCTTGAGAGTTGATTGGTTGTATTGTTTATGGATCTAGCTAAGTCTTGAAATTCCTATATCATCCTCGGTATTTCATTCATCTTTTCGTATTCTACTGAACACTTTGTCCTACTTATAGTGAACACTTTGTCATACTTGTGAACACTTTGTCATACTTATAGTAAACACTTGTCCTACTTCTTGTCCTACTTCTTGTCCTACTTCTTGTCCTACTTCCATTTTGTCCTACTTATGGTTTTCTGCGACGATTTAGCCGTCTCTGTCCAACGCGTGACATGACTCCCATCAAATGATTCATAAGGATTCATTTTTCTTCATCATTCTCTATAGTATTTAAATTCTTACTCTAAACCATCTAATCTTTACATTTTCTTTCACTCTTCTCACTCTTCTCTACTTGTTTATTCTTTATTCTCTATACACTTCTTTATCTAATCTTCTCTATAATCTTCTCTTAATGCTTTTCTATTCCCTTACCCCTTCTCTTTTCTATTCCTTTGTTATACCTTTTCTCTTTGTCTTCTATACCTTTTCTCTTTTCTATACCTTTTCTCTTTTCTATACCTTTTCTCTTTTCTATACCTTTTCTCTTTTCTATTCCTGTTCTCTTTTCTATTCATTTTCTGTACCTTTTCTGTTCCTTTCCTTTTCTGTTCCTTTACTTTTCTCTTCTGTTCGTTATTTTCAATGTCACAAGGCCTCCACATCGGCACGGCCGAACAGAGGACTGCACTCGAAAAGCTTCAACCTACGCTTCCCAACCATGCGGCGTATAAGACTGAGGCACTCATTCAAGCTCGTGTTGAATATACATACCTTTATGTGATCAACTGGATTCACCATTACCGCGGCTACGTACGATTGCTGAGTGAATACTTCGACATAGACATCTTTGAATTAGAGCTCCTCGGATATTTCCCACGTTCACATACTTCGGAACCTTCCTTATTCTCCGAGAAGTTACGCCTTGCCTTGATGTCCATTATTCATACCTCAAAAGTCACCAACCTCAATGACTTTGAACGCGTCTTTCGCGCGTCTTTTGGCGATGATACTCCCTTAGGACCAGCAGATTCCGCATCTTCCGACGACGACTTCGCCTCACTCGACATATCGAGTAAATTCACCGTGTTTTTCATGCTCATTAACCGCATCTCACGCTCTATCAGGTTCCGCGACTACATCGACAAAAACCAATTTGCGCTCTCGGATTTGCGTATCACACCCATTGTACTGGAATCTACTCCAGGATCACTGTCTGATATCTTCGTATTAGGCGATAGTACGCGTATATACCGTCGTACCGTTCGTTACCCAAAAATGGAGGTGCCCAAACGTAGGAAAGATTCCCCAGAAGATCCTGATGCCCACTATATTTTCGATGTCGATATTGCTGATGTGTCCTTCGAGGTCATTTGCGCCGGAATCTTCGAATTCGATGCGTATATTCAAGAACTCGCCCCAAAGAAAAGTGCTCTGGCCAAATCATTGCGTCAAAAACTCACTGCAAAGAAATTTGTCGAGCTTGTATTCACCACAGAAACAAAGGCACGCCGTTTCCTCGCCAATAAGCGCAGAGAAATTCAACTCGAGACTTTGCTAGCTACCAGAAAGAAGTCCTCTCGTTTGGAGGCCAAGGAACATAAGAGACAAGAGGAGGAACAAAGAGCTCAACAACTACGTGAAGAAGAGGAGCGTGCAGCAGCACAGCGTAGTTTGGAACGCCGCAGGGAGGCAAGCGCAAGAGGAACGCGTAGCATGGGTGAACCCCGCAATTTGGCCGAGGTTTACAGCGGAGGCTTGTCGCGTGATGAGCGTTTAAGACAGCGTCAGGAACTCAATGAGGCAAAACGCAGGAAGTTGGAAGAGAACGAAGAAAATGGACATGAAAGTCATAACTTGACTCCATCCAATGAAAATAGCTTGAATGATCTTACTTCATCTCATGAAAATATGAATGATAATCATACTTCATCTCATGAAAACCTGAATGATAATCATACTTCATCTCATGAAAATATGAATGATAATCACACTTCATCTCATGAAAACATGAATGATATTCACACTTCATCCCACGACCACGTGAATGACAATAGCTTGAATGCTACTCACAGCACCAATGAAAACCACATTAATGAAGGTGGGTTAAATCTTGGGCAGGTCACTAGTCAAAACACAGATTCGATCCACCAAGTCAATGGGCATTAGATGGTAGATGTACAATAGAAATAACACACGAAACTGTAGACCTAACAACTATTCCAGTGATAATCCTTAGTACTATTTCAAACTATTATCCATTATTCCACAGGCATTTCTTTTCCCACTTTTCCGCTATTCTACTTTCTACACTATCCTACTTTTCCTGTAACACCCCTCTATTATAAGTTCATCTCTGTCAAAATCTGCCCGGCCAAAGTCTTGTAGTTCCATGTGTTTCCCAACAACTTCTTGAACTGGACACCATACAAGCCAATGAACGGCACCTTCACTATATATATCTCGAACTTCAACGGCAGTCTGCCCCCGCGTACCTCGTCGGATATGCTGCCCAGGTGCTGATGACGTGCCCGCAGCTTGATCTTAGACGAAATTAACATGTCACTGCCACCTCCAACTCCGAGTCCGCTAAGCGAATCCACAGAGTCGTACTCGTCGCCACCTTCCTCGTGGTCCTCCTCATCGTCGTCGTATGACTGGAGCACCTTAGCCGTAGCAGGCGTGTTTGGCGGCATCGAAACGCTGCCAGAACCATTGCGCTTGCGTATCAGGAACTTGCGACGGTGGCTACCAATCAGGTTGCTCAGACGGTGTGTCTTTGGTGACAACATCTGTGTGTTCAACAGAAGCGATGGCTGTCTACTTGGAGTCTTTTCTCCAGAGTCCGGTGTACCGGTCCGGAAGACCTCATTATCAATCAGCGACGACGTCAGTTTGAACGCATCACCATATAACTTGCGTTCTTCCTCATCGCTCGTGTGCTTGCCATGATCATATTCACTCAATACATCTCCCTTGAGTGTAAGCTGCGACTGCTCCGCCTGGAGTGACGGCGCATGCGAGCACACAAATCCGCCCTTCACCTCCACAAACGCAACTCCGAGTCGTGTCAAAACGTTGATGATATTATACCGGATCACAGGCAAAGGCTTACCCAGTGTTGTCTGCACACTGAAGAATCCCTTCAAGAACCAAGTCTTGCAGTGCTCGATCGACGGCATGCTGTTCGGCTTGGCGTGCTTGTACTGCTCGAGAATCTCGTCCTCCGTAAGCTGTGGAATGTACGGAATGCTGCCCAGCTCCTGTGCAATCAACTCATCACTGTTTTGCGACCCCATGGCGTTAGGAAGAGCCCGTGGCACCTTCTCGCTCTTATGGTACGAGTTCTTGCGCACGTGTCCACCAACCGACTTGGCCCTTGCAGTAGGGTGCATCTTGCGACCAGAAGCCTTTTGTGCGGCAGCACTCTCCACTTTCAAGTGATTCTCACCTGAAGTTCTCTGTGGATCAACACTCGCGTGCCTCTGTACCTGGTTGTCTGCATTGAAACTAGGCAACGGTGGCAAGTACTCCACAGGAACAAACCCAGGGACCTTGGTCGAAGCAGACCTCTTGTGCGAGCGCTTGTCCACAGATAGCTTGGCTTCTCTCTGTGGCTTTGTCTCCTCGGCCAAGTTCACCCGTGAACTCGATGACTTTTCTCTTGCAGTCACCTTCATACTCACTCCACGACGAACCATAGGGTCCTTGAGCGAAGTCTGTGACTTCGTCGGTGAAGGTGGTAATACCACTTTCGGGATTGTTGGTGGCGTTCCTGCAATCGGAGATGGCGATCCTGCTGGCGACCTCCTCGGCGATAAGTTGCTTCTCACAGGACTTGAGTTCTTCTTCTTACCCGATAACCTCCGGAATAAGTTGTTGAACCCACTCAGCTTACCAGGATCAAGTGTTTCCATGGTAGGAGATGTCTCACGTGGACTCGTTGGTTGTTGCTCAGGAAGAGCTTCCGATGGTGTGGGACCAGATGTCGGCACGTAATTCTTCGAGGAGGTATGTGCCTGTTGTGGAATCGTAAGAAGAGGAAGATCCTCATTAGAGGGAACCTTTGTTGGAACTGCTGGCGTGGATGCCTTAGATGCGGCAACAGGAGTAGCTGCTTGTGTATTTGCGGGAGGAGTTGCTACCACTGGTGCTTGCGTACCAGAAGCTGCCCTTGTGTCTGGTCCAGTTATTCTAGCATCAGATGACTGAGTGAATGCCACAGCCTCTGCAATTGCAGGTGTGGCCTCTGGAGTCGACATGGCATGTGCAATTTCTTGTGGACGAGTCTTTTCTGCGGGCACTGGAGACCCAGCCAGTTTCCGGGCGCCCTGCTTCAAAAGATTCTTCTCCTCTTCAGCATGCTCTTGTCTCTCTTTCTCCTGCTTCTGCTGTGCCTGTCTCTGCCTTATGGCATCTGCCTTAGCCTTCTTTCTCTTGCGCATCTCATCCACAAGGTGGTACAACGACAACAATGGGTGGAAACCTCCAGTGGGGTCCGGGATCGTTGCACTCGATTTGTCAGATGCATATTCGCGGCCCAGCTCGGTCACGCGGTACCAGTTATCCACAGCATGCTGGTACTCAGTACTCGATAATATCTGAGTCAACTGTTCAGAGATGTCACTGACAGTACCAAAGTCAAACAGTGCAATGGTCTTCACAATGTCCGGGTTAAGTGGGAGCGAAAGCGGAATACGCTTCGGCACATAGCTACTGGCACGGTATTCATAACCCTTGTTCATCCATGGATGATTGCTCACCTCGAAAAGAGTCGCACGATCACGAGGAGATACAACAAGCATCCGCAGCAAAAGAGATACACACTCCTTGGAGAGGAACGCAGGGTACTCAACCACACCTTGCTTGATCTTCTCATGGAGATTCTTAATCAGTGCATCGTCAAATGGAACCTTACCACACACAAGCACGTATAACACAACACCAAAGGACCACACATCGACTTCAGGTCCCACATATGGCGTGGCGCACAAAAGCTCTGGAGCGGCAAAGTAAAGAGAACCACAATAGGTATCGAGCAATTTTCTTGGCGCATACAAGTTCGACAAACCAAAGTCAATCAACTTGACATCTCCCTTCTGGTTAATCATGATATTCTCAATCTTCAAGTCACGATGCACAACGTTGTTCCGGTGACAGTACTCGAGAGCAGAACTGATACCACGCGCAAACTTACGAGCGGCACGCTCTTTCAAGAGTCCGTGAGACACAATGTAGTCTAGCATTTGCGAACCTTCAACATGTTCGAATAACATGTAGTAGTGACTGGTCATCGGAACCATTTCGTAAAGACGACAGATGTAAGGATGGAACAAAAGACGACCTAATGCCGCCTCACGAATCGTACGACGGTCGCGTTCTAGCTCCTTCTGATACTCATCTTCACGAGCTTTGGCCTCTTCACGCGACTTTGGTGGCGCATCGTTGGCGTGGTTGCGCTGATATACCTTGGATGCCATGATAATGATTTTCACCGCGCAGAGCTCGTGCGTGGTATTGTGCTCTGCGAGTTTGACCTTTCCCATAGACCCAGCACCGATCGTCTTGACAAATGACCAGTCACCGAGGGAGTTACGATGGAACTGCTGCGCAGCCTCATCGGTGGGCCGATGCTTCGACTTAGCCGATGGAGCCGGCTGTGGGGAAGAAGAAGGTGGAGATGCAATGGCCGCAGGCGGCAAAAGCTCCTTACGCCCCGATCTCTGCATGCTTGGGGTCCTGTTATGTTGGCGCGACAGCGACCTTTTATGGGTGCTGCTTGGAACGTTGTTTGCTGCGGCGACATTATTTGGCGGATTATAAGCAGGGTTAGCGTTTGATGGATTTGGCGGATTTGCTGGATTCGATGGTGTTACCGGGTTCCCATGGTTGACAGGATCGGAATTCCTTGAATGATGTGTTGCATTTCTCTTATAATCCGATTGATAGTTTGGCTGGTATGATTGATACTCTTGCTGTTGCGGTTGATATTGTTGCTGGTATTGTTGCAGTTGATATTGAGATGGTTGATATTGCGGAGCTCCCTGAACACTAACATCTCTTATATGAGTAGGCTCCGTCACGTAGTGAGGTGAATTTCTTCCTTCTGCTGCTATCATCTCGCGCGAGCTTCTGAGAGTGCCGCTGACACTACGAAGCATTCGAGGGGTGGCTGGCTCGCCAGGAACCGTTTGTTGGGGCGCAGCCAGTGGTGTAGGTGCATAGCCCTGTTGACCGCTGAAGACTCGTCTCCCCGTATTATCCATTCTGCTATGAATGATGCGCCTGGCTAGTTCGGAGACGTTGGTTAATTATTGTTTGTTTGCCAGATTTTTTTGTTGTCCACTCCTTTCCAATTCGGGAAGCCATAGGGAGAATGGCGACGAGATAAAAACCCCGGGAAAAGGTGTAAAGAAAGAGATGGGTGGATGGAATGGGAATGGGAATGGGTCCAATGACCGTCAGGAGGACTAATATGATGATAACTACGCGCTTACGAGAAGAATTCTGATTTCTAAAACTAGATTTAAGACGAGCAAAAGTACCAATAGACTTCGAAATTCTCATCTTCGAACATTGGTCAAATGACTCGATTATTAATTTATACTGAAACAGGGTCTACATTGACAGCAAAGTCATACATGTAGGATGTATGACCCAATGTATGATCCTTTCTAACAAATAATCTGTCTTAGATGTCCTTTTTCATTAGTATCTTTTCAATATCCTTATATCTTAAATATCCTTAAATCTTCTAATCTTCACATCTTCACTATCTACAAAACTTCACTACCCCTTAACTTGATTATCCTATCACAGCCACATAAACTACTACACAGCCTGATATCTACTTACAATAAAAGGGTGCGGCTAAGCCTGGTGTGGCCGTCGACCTCAGGCTGAAAAGTTGCGCTGAAAAACCAGCAACTTATAGACGAATGAGATGGACCTCATAACCTTTTTTTCTCAGGGGTACATACGAAACGAAACTGAAATTCTTGTGAGTAGATCTAGAACAAGGATGAGAAGAGAGACATGGATGAGAAGAGAGACATGGATAATGTAAATGATATAAACTACCTATCAATAATCAATTGAAGATTACTTATGATTAGCTTCAAGATAGCACCAAGATAATAATAGATTAAAGCACTACTGTTCTTGAACCCTCTTACATGTACTTTTTCGGAAATTGACAAGATGAGCCACTCGGAATATCATATTTCTATGATAAAGTGAAAAGTTAGATTCTCCGTAAACTCCCATTATATACTTTCCTTCTTTCAGTTGACTACACGATGGTCGATGAGGTACGCGAATGTTTATTTACTCATTCTGCGTCCATATGTCTCCCTTTATGCATTATCCTGCATCAGATATGTATTAAGCCCTGCAATCACATCACATCATTAACGTCACATCAACGTTCAAATCACTAACGTTCACGTCAACGTTCACTTCAATGTAATTAAAAGAGATTCTGACAGACACAACGTTCACTTCAATGCCATTAAAAGAGATTCTGACAGACACAACGTTCATGAAAGAAATCCTCTTCCATACCTCACCGTAGTTGGTGGCACGAAGTAGGATTCCTAAGATCTTTTTATGCTAATGGAGTAAAGGAAGCCAGATGTAAGTAGCATTGGTGGTAAAAGATGGAAGTGTTAGAGAATAATGATTTCAAGAGCTCTTTAAAAGTATTAGCTAGAAACCCTAGTCAGCAATTGCAAACGAAGATCCTGGTTATGTAGCCAAACCACTATTTTTCATCCTAAGTTTAATCTCAATTACCATGAATAAATCAAAGTCAAACTGTCTATAGACTGTCTATAGTAAACAGGCCCGCGCCAGTCAGTAACTCCAATTGATTCCTTCATGTCACGAGCGGACTCTACTCAACGCTTTCTACTTCAACAAGCGGGCGTGTGGCGCAGTTGGTAGCGCGTACCCTTAGCATGGGTAAGGTCTCGGGTTCAATTCCTGACTCGTCCATTTTTTTAATACATCCAAGGAAATTAATCTGAGCATGAAAGATGCTAACAACCGCATATCAAGTATTTTTACATCAAGAACTCCTTGAAAGTCCCATTGAATACCAAAGGAAAGAAGATGAAAGTCGTAAGATGTTTGAAGAATCACAAGACTATTATACTAGTGTTCTTTCAACTAGCATTCAATTTTCATTCATTCTTGGTCTTGATCCTCTCTTCATTCAACCATTTTGGGTCCTTCCTGTCCATCTTCATTCAACCATTTTGGGTCCTTCCTGTCCATCTTCATTCAGCCTTCTTGGGTCCCTCATTCAATTTCCTTCCTTCATCTCTTCTCATGTATCTACACATTCATACTCTCATTTCATGTATTCCTACTCATGCATAAGCTTCTAGTGGTCCTTGTGGTGCTTCAAGTGGGAGTTGTATTCCCAAGTGTAGCCGAAAAGGATGATAGCAATAGCCAAGTGGATCAATGGCTTGCCCGAAGCGTTGTCACCGTCAAAGTAAGCGGCCTTGTACTTGCCCCATGGGGTGGTTGGCTTCTTGGCAGCTGGAGCTGGACCAGTTGGCAACTTCTTGTAGAAAGAAACAACCTCGGCCATTCTCTTGGCGTTAGGGTTGGAACCGATGTTCTATATGTTAGTATTCATCAAAATAATAGATAGGAAACGTTTGAGTCGTAAGATATCAAATGTAATGAACGCAACAGCATGGGTGTAACGGATCAGACAGCTAGTGTCCGTAACAGTAAGTAGAACTTCACTGTATCGTTATTGTTCATATCAATCTTTCCGTACTCAAATCTGTCAACTTGGGCTGTTCCAATTGTCGTAGTTTTATTCATGACGGCCCTCTAACTGTTATCAATAATTCGATCTCAATATCACACTTATGTAGTCTTCTTCTCAATCTCTGTACATACCTTAGCAGAAGCAATCTTTGGTGGAATCAAGGTAGACAATTGTCTTCTGATGACGAACGACATGATGGTGCTAAGTGAATTGTGTTTTCATCCACTTTTTTTTTGAGTATTCCTATTGAATGAAAAATTCGCCGAAGCGCACGACTCGTCCGAAGTGCAAACGCGTTCTGATTCGCTGAAAATTATATCACGCTTTTGGTCACGTGTACGCTTAGTATCATCCTGATAAACCGCGTATACCTTGTTGCACACTTTAATACAACTACTTGATCAATATGTCATCCATATAAACAATGCGGTCTACAAGTCTACAAGTTTGCGTCCACTAGTATACATTAACCCGTCTAGGCTTCGCTGATATATAATACTAAAGGTTAGTAAGAGATGATGGGAATAGGACTGACCGTAAGATATAGGCATATAGTCAAAAGTCAACATAGGATCAACATGGAATTGGCATGAAATCAACATGAAAGCATTTGGGGTATTCTCTTGGCTGTTGTGTTACAGTTTTGATGGTTTGTAGTTGGTACTCTTTCATAGGTACTCTTTTATAGGTACTCTTTTAACTCTTTTATAGGTACTCTTTTATAGGTACTCTTTTATAGGTACTCTTTTATAGGTACTCTTTTATAGGTACTCTTTTAACTCTTTTATAGGTACTCTTTCATAGCTGGTACTCTTTCATGACTAGTACTTGCTCATAGCTGGTACCTTCATAGCTAGTACTCTTCCATAGATGGTAATGTTAGTCGGTAATGATTTGTAGTTGGTAATCTCTCGTTGTTATCATCTTCTTTCATCATCTGCTTTATTGTCTGGATTGACATTCGTTTCGTAGCTATTTCATCTTGTTCTATTCTTATTCATTCTATTAGTGTCGTCCTTTTGTGGTTTCGTAGTTGAATCATCGTAGTGTCATAGTTGTCACAGTTCTCGAAATTGTTATAGTTCTCATAGTTCAAATTCTCATAATTCTCGTCGTTCTGGTAGTTCTCATCGTTCTCAGTTCTTGTCGTTGTCTCATTCTTGACGTTCTCATCCTCATTAATCTCAGTACTCGTTCTTCTCATCCTCGTTGTTCTATCTATCTGCTTATTTCTTATCATTCCTTCCATGTATCCTTTATCACTTATATCTCTTTCACAGTCATTCTCATATCAAACACACATACCATTATTGCCTCTGATGAAGACATCGCCATATTCTCTGCTGATCTTGTCGCCAACCAACTCCTTACCCTCGCCCAACACAATGTTCATAAAGCCATCAATGCTCTGCAAGTTTCCAGAGTATTGAAGCCCAGTATGTAATTTCACCAATACAGTGCTACCGATGATGTTGCTGAGGAAGTTCGAAGGGTCCGTTTTGGACTCCGAAGTCGTTTCTATGGTTGACATTGTTGCAGAAAAGTTTTCAGAAAAGGAAAATAATCAATTGAAAATAACCAACTGATATCAAAATGTGCAAGAATAAATTAAGACTGAAAGGATTATTATTGTCGACAATTTGCAATGAAAGTTTTATCCAAATCACCCTTCAATGTACTTTTCAACTACTTTCAGCAAAATAGCCTTAAACCACTTTCTTCTCTATGTACTTCAAACATTTCACTCCTACTCTTCATTCCTACGATCTTCCTATTGTACAATCCTCTTTCTTACTTACTTTCTATCCTTCTCTTACTTACTTTCTATCCTTCTCTTTCTTACTTTCTATCCTCTTCTATCCTTAATGTACACTTCTCTCCTCTGTCAACAGATCCAACAACACAAACAACTTCAGCAACTCCTTCAAACCCACAGCAGCATAGTTTTCACCAGAATATACATTCTTTCCAACATCGTACTGCTCCACCAAAACATCTCTCTTCATCACACCAACCACTAACGGGTTGACTGAACGAAGCAACTCACGTGCCTGTAAGATACTAGGCTTGTAGCTTGGTCCCATGGAAAGCACAAGTGTCGATACTAACTGGAAAATTGGCACCAAGAACTCGTAGTAGGAGATATCACTCTCACTATGTGCGCGAGGCGCACCAGTGATGTCATTCAACGCTAACGGAGTGTCCAAAACAAGGTTGATACGGAAGCTCTTCTTCTCAGGCTGCTCTTCAATACGCAAATTCATACCGAGATCCGGGTTGATCTTCAAGAAATTGGAGTATTTTAAGATGGAGAAGAGTTCACACTGGATGAGCTGCAACGCACCCGCCTTCAGCTGTGCCACACGAATAAGGAAGTAGAGTGTCAGTTTGAACGCAGTCAACTCGTATAACAACAGCTCCAAACTTACACCGGCTTTTGCAGCATCGCCAGAACAAATCAGAAGCATCTCATCGGTACGTTTAATGGAACGCACTAACAAGAGGAGATAGTTGTTCTTGACCAAGACATCCAAGACGTCCTTGGGCGAAATGTGGATCAACGACTCCAAAAGCAAAATACTGGTGATACGCGATGCACCCTCCGAGTAGATGGAATCGTTGCATACGGTCTCGGCAAGCTTGCGGTCCACAGACGAGAGAATCCCCACGACAGTCGTACGCAAGTTCTGTGACGATGCTGGAGGCTTCGAGTTTTCCTTAGCAGGAGCATTAGCTCTGTCAAACACCTTCAATAAGAACTTGTTGGCGAGTACATACAAGTCGGAACGCAATGATGGGGTGGAGTTGGAGTTCAAAATTCCCACCACACATGTCTTCAAGAGTGGAAGCAAACGCTCAATGCCCAAAACAAAGTCCTCGTCACTCTGGCGCTCAGCCAAAATCTCCTGGTCATACAAGTCAAACAAGAGAACGGCCAAGGAAATCAACTCCTCGGAAAACAAAATGTCCAGCTCAAGATAGTCATTGACCTTGGGGAGAATCACCTGGAGCACCTGTAAAATGAAGAGCTTGAGATTGACAGATGTATCGGTGATGAGAATCTCAATGAGCTGACACCAGGAATGGAGACATGCCAACTGAATCTCACGCAAACCAGTCGACGTCAAGTATTTGGCAACAAACTCACCAATACGTTCATAGTCCTCACCGAGCTCCAAAGTCGAGAGAAACTGTGGGCCCTGAATCTTAACTTGTTCAACGATATATTGGAGGTCATAACGACGGTTCAACGGCTCAAACAGGTGCACTTCGAAGTTGTGGAAGTTGAAGTTGAGCACATCCAAGAAATTGAGAATCTTTGGCGAGCCATCCAAGAAGTCCTCACTGTTCAAAAGGAGCTGCACATAATAGTCCTTCTTAGAAACAGACGTGATATTGTGGAACTCTAACGAGAGGTACTGGAGGGTAAGATTGCGCTGGCGGAGGAACGAGAAGAAAGTGTCGACACTAGCAGATGAAACGACAAAGCGGTTGTTAGTATCCTCAGATAAGTCTCCATCGAAGACATTTCCACTCCACAAGCTGTGCACGTCAATCTTAGGCTGATACTTAATGAGCTTCTCGAAGAAGTTTCCACGGTCACGAAGATAGCTCAAGGTGATGGTTGAACTAAGCGGACTACTACACAACTTGGTCAAGATATCTAAGATCATCGCCGAGAGTTTAGCAGGACCCATATCGATCAAGTGTACATTACCGTTAGTATAGTCGATCTCAGAAATCAAACCCATCCCCACGTCCAATGTTGCCAAGAGCGCCTTCATGAGCAGATTTTCGTGAGCGTCATCCACACAGTGTAAGTTGCCTCCGCGGATCTCGTAACCAAGCAAGAAGTGAGCGACTTCAGGTCCACGCACGTCCGTCAAGTCGCGAATCAAGAACTCGAGGATCTTATACTTGACTTCGAGTGCCAGACCACGGTTCTCGAACTGCTCGATGAATGCATATTTGATGGTGCGCGATTCGTTTACACTCTCGAACGTAGTCAACAATCTGTTGCGGTTGAGAACGCCATCGCTCTTCGCAGTGAAGTACTTGGATTCAACAATATGCCCGAGAACGTCAAGCGCGGCCACCGCGATAGAAGTGTCAGCATTACCCACATACAACGCAAAGTGTGACACAACAGGCAAGTTGAAGAGGAGAACTTCACAGAAGTCCGCAAATCCATGCGTTCCCACCAGTTTTGGGATATACACATCAAGAGCTGCGCTCGTCACAGACTTCTGCTCGTCCTTGCGATCGCGGCAGATCGGGACCAAGCACCCAATGAAGGTCTTCTCAACCCTTAATACGCTCAAAACAACCTCCAATGCCGTACAAACAAGCAGTGCAACGCGCTCATTGCGGCCCACAGCCTCGTTGCCGAGTCCAAGAATGCCAAAGAGTGACCGGTGAACACGTTCGTCAAACAAGTACGACATAAAAGCAACCAGCTGATGCAGGCGCACAAAGGCCACAAAGTCGAGGTATACATCTCCCACACCAGGCCCAGCATCCGAACCCTTTACGAGGAACTTGTCATTAGGCTCTGCACCGCGCCGCACACGAGTAGCAGTCTGGTCTAAGTATACCCAGTCAACTTCACGCAAAGACCGCAGCACAATGGTCAAGATTTGGAGCTGGAGGCCATGACGGTCGGCTTCGCTAGGCATCGCATGTGTCTTGCCGAATATAGTCACCATGAGGTACTCCACGTATGGCCATACACCAACCTGTGCACGGTACAGTTGACCGAGGTCCGCAGGATACGCGAGTGTATGAACATATTGACTTTTGACGCTCTTTTGTCCATTATCATCAGTCTTCTCGATTTGGTTTCTATTTCCGTCTCCCTTGTCATTTTGTTCCTTTTGATCTCCATTATGCTCTTTTTCTTTATTCTCTCCCAACAAACTCGCGAGTAAATTCACAAAGTTGGTCACCTGCGACAAGTCTGTCAAATTGAGCAGGAATGCCTCGGCAATACGCACCGTACGCTTGGTGGAATAACGAGGACGGTTGGCATGTTGTGGAAACAACATCAAGTCCTTGTCGTCCTTATCATTGCTGCTAGCCGTGGCAGGAAGACTTTGGTACATCCAGCGGTCAAGCACTCGCCATGTCTCGTAGCGCATCGTAAGAGGTGTACGAACGTCCGCAACAAAGTCGTTCATCATTGCAAGCATTAAGTTCACAAGCACAATGCGGTTTTCTGGGTCCACCAACACATTTGGGAGGTCGATCAACTGTGGCTTGCCTTGGCCAGCACTCACGTCCACACTGAGATTCGTCCCGCTGCCCGTCACCAAGTTATCAAACCTGAGGAACCCTGTGATGATGGGGAGAAACCGTGAAAACGCAATTTTCTTAATTTGTAATGACCGTTCAAAACGTTCACCACGTTCACTACGCTCTCCCAAATTCCTCACAATCAGACTCACCAACTGCATGAAACCCAGAATAAACACCACAGAATCTTCCGATAACTCAATCACAATGCGCTCATCGGTATCGGCACCGTCAGGCTTATTGGTGAACATGAACTCCTGGCGCTTCTGGTGTACCTTGACACGCTTGTTGAGATCATCCTCAAAACTCTCGAGAAGCGAATCCAAGTAGTAATGCAAGGAATCGGTAATTGTATCGATCGAGATCTTAGAGTAGTCTCCTTTAGCACCGTCACTCTTAGCCAACATATCCCAAATACGTTCACTGGCCTCGCTGCCAGCCAGCGCTAACGCACCTAATGCGAGGCAGAAAGTTGCTGTGATTAATGGGGAAGTGTTGTTACTCAAACTCCAAGAAAAAAATCCTGCGAAGTCCAGTGACATGTACTCACTGGCCCAGAAGAGAGAACAGAGCTCTGGTCTGTTGTTATATGTGTACGCACATGCTAAGTAAAAACGCTCGAGGTCCAGACGTACCGCCAACTCATCGAGGTTCTTATGGTGCACCGCAAAGTCATCAAGTGCCTTGCGATGGCTCTCGTCGTCGTCCACCACGGCATCTTTACCGTATGACGAAAGTAAGAAGTCCTCCTCTGAATCACGGAGCAGAATGAGTACTAACGCCGAGTTGGCCACAAACTCCACAAAAAACTGGTGGAGGTATGGCGCAAGCATCTCCTCCTTGAACTCTGTTCTGACATTATACGCCGTGGTGTCTAGCAACAACCTCACATTTTCGCTCTGTACATTGCGACTATCATTACCGCCATTCAACCCCTCGAGCACACTTGCAAACTTAGCTGGTACCAACCGTGGACTCGTACGTTGCAAAAGTGCACGGAAATCATAGAGATTTGTCCAATCGAAGTTGGCGGTGTTGCTATTACAGGACTCAGCAGCCATGCTTAAGAGTTTATCCATCATTTCGTAGTCAATCAACCACTCGATGTAGCGAAGTACATCGTCGCGGTAATTGTAGCGTTCGGTACGGCTTGCTGCTTGTTTACACCATGACGTGAAGAATGTGAAAAAGAGTGCCGCTACCACCACTTCGAATGGCCTAAGTTTCGATTTGGTTGCATCGAGAGTCTCATTGGTGTATGCACTAGCGTGATCCTTGGTTAATACGTCAGTGAAGTGGCTATGAAGCTGTGCGACCAAGTTATCGTTATCACTCTCCATTGCCGTTGTTACAAGCCTTAATGCCAGAGGGAGATAATGCAAAATTAGCGAGTCGTTGTCGGCGATGTGCTTGGTAATATGAGCGGCGAGTCGCTTGTAGTTTTCAGCAGTACAATTGTCCACTTGACCAAAAATCCCAAATAAGATCTGTGCAAGTGAAGCATGGAGGCCAAATATCTGCTGTTTACTGTAGTTGACCGATTGTACGAAGGTTAAATCGTCGATATTAGCCGTGAGTGCTTGCTTTTCCACCACAGTATGGATGTTGTTGAGGAGTGCGTATAATTTATCGAAACTGGCCATAACCTTGGCAAAGAGGTCCTTGGCTAAGAACTGTGAACTTCCCAGTGATACCAAATACCCTACGATATTGAGGATATATTGATATCTTGTGTAGAAGGCGATTCTACCAGCATCAGTTAAACTAGTGCCTGTTTTGAACTGAGTTTCCTCTGCCAGACATAACATCTGTGCGGTGGCCAACTCATCGAGATCGAATTCACTGGCCAATTGGGCAACTTGTTCGATGAACTGCTGGTTAAGGCGGTATTCGATACCATCAGGGAGTGTGACTAATGCGAATTCCGCGTTGTCGGGGTCGCGTGGAGCCGCTGTGAGGGTGTTACGAGAGGCCTCACTACGGGGTGGTACCACGAGGAGTTCCGCGAGGTCTTCCGCCACACGTGGCATCTGGAGCGGGTCCACGCTGCCCGTGAGCTTGATGTGGTTGTAGCAGTCCGCGAGCGGCTCGTTGGACCAGCAAAGCATGAAAACAGATGAGGAAAAAACGAAGAAATCGAAGAAAAGAGAAGAGAAAGAAAAGGAAAAACTACGAAAGGAAAACATGAAAAGAGAAGACGAGAAGTAAGATGAGAAGGAAGGTGGGAAGGAAGTAAGAAGAGAATTAATCAAAAGATGGCAGTGAAAAGAGGAATAGTGAGAATAATGACAATTAGTGAAATGAAATGATGAGCTGAACAAATCAACTTGATCGAACATATGAATGAAAATAAATGTAAACAGGTTGGAATGAAGATCTGATTGAACACATGACCTGATGAACAGATTCATAGATCGGATATACAATTCACGCGGGTTCACTCCTCCCGAATTTTCAGCCCCACTTCCCCCATGAAATTTGTTTGAATTCAGATCTACGGCTAACTTCCTTAATGGAACTACGAATCTTAGAATTATAGAATCAAGAATTCTTATATCTTACTCTTGTGATTAAATCTTACTCTTTCTTTACTCTTCATTCTTATTGCGATCCTGCGCTCTAGTACACAGCTATGTTCACACCACCCTTGCAGCTGATCGTCAAGTCGCTGCACAACTTTGGTGGGTACTCTTGTGTGCCGTCGTTAGTCACGTTAGGGAACATCTGCAACATCCGCGCAACCACGTACGACACCTCTGTCAATGCAAACTGCTGGCCCAAGCAAATACGGGGACCACCATTGAATGGAACGTAAGCCCATCCGATCTTACGGCACTTCTCCTCAAACCATCTCTCTGGACGGAATGAGTCAGCGTCCTTACCGTAACTGGACTGGTCACGGTGTGTGCAGAACACAGAGTACATGACATTCTGGCCCTTACGCACGAGAAGTGGCGCGGTACCGTCTGATCCACCACCACGAGGCAAGGTAGTGTCTCTAGTGGCAACACGGAAGTTCTGTGGAACAGATGGGTACATTCTGAGCGCTTCGTTGATAACAGCCTTAAGGTACTCACACTTCTTGAGCGACTCGAAAGTGATATCGTCGACACGTGCCTCATCACCCTCACCAAACTTAGTGTAAATCTCCTCCTTCAACTTAGCCAAAACCTCTGGATTACGCGACAACTCAAGGAAGGTAAACGACAACAAACCAGCAGTAGTGTCTCTACCCGCAAGCAAGATGTTCAACAACTGGTCACGGATCACCTTAGGGTTGCGTGTCTGCTTTGCCAACTCGTACAAGAAGATGTAGCCACCCTTAGACTTCTCCTCCAACTCAGACTCAGACAAAGAAAGCGCGTACTTCACATAAGTGTCAGCAAAAGCGTGCACCTTGGCGTTGGAGTCCTGGAACTCCTTCGAGTTGAGAAGTGGATACAACTTAGACATCAAAGCTCTCAACACAAGATAGTTCTGAGAGAAGTTGAACGATTCTGCAAAGTTCTTCTTGCCTTCGTATTCAATCGACTTTACAGCACCACTGGACTCAACAGTACCATCGTCCAAAGTACCCACGGTCTGGTCAAACAAGAACTCAGTAGCGTAGTCCACAGTCAAACGGAAGAACAACTCCTGGATGTCAAAGATCTGGCCGCGTGACTTAGCAACGTGCTTCGCAAGCATTTTGAAGTGTGGCTCCAAGAGCTTAACGTGGCCGATCTGCTCACGAGCAAACTGCGGACGCAACATTGCTCTTGAGTGCTTCCAGCCCTCACCATCAAGGGTGAAGATACCGTCACCAAGAAGTGGGAAGAATTGACCGTGTCTGAATCCGAGAGAGAAGTCGTTAAACTGAGTGGCAAGGATTGCCTTGATGTTTTCTGGGTCCTTGGTCTGAACAATCAGTTGACCCAACAAGTAGAAAATCGCGGTCTTCACATTGTCACCCATGTCCTCAAATCTACCCTTAGTCCAGTAAAGGATATCACCCAGGGCTTGCTTCTCACGCAAGGTGCGCCAAACACGGAAACCCCAGAAGTTATCACTGTAGACGTGGGGAACCGCTTGGGCCTTAAATTTCTTGGTGAGATAAATAGTTGTGAGGAATGACGAAACGATGTAGACGGCAAGCGCCGCTAATACCACTGTCTGCCAGCTCGAAGCTGCTTCGTTGACGATTTTCAGAACAATAGACATTTGCACAAATTATTGATGTTGCTACTGGGACCGGAGAGTATTTATATGATGTTCGGGAAGCAGTTGAATCTATTGTTTTGTGATCTTTTACATGCAAGTTTCGGAGGGGGTTTTTTGCGGAGCATTCAAATCACATGAAAATTACCACTTCGAGATGGAATTGGACGGAGAAAGGGGGATATAGCAATTCCGGTGGCGAAGTGTACAAGGGATTTACGAAGTCTGAAGGAAATATGATAATAGAAAAGAGAAATGATAGTAATGAGGAGAATGGATAGTAGGAGTGTAGTGAAAAGGAGGCTCGAACAGATAAATGTGATAAAAATCTTCTTTACTATCTTAGAAAAAAATCAAACTGGCTGTTGCAGCCTTTTCTTATCATGGTCATCCTCTGAAAGAGATTGGAATGCAAGTACCATGTCATGTTTCCGATCACTACATTTTGAAGGGCGCGGAGTATGAGCATGCATGCCGCTTTTTTCTTTGTAAGCGCGAAATACATTGTTTTTAGTGGATCAAGAAGGAGGGTAGTGAAATGAGCCCGGTCCACCCCCACTTAAACGTCATCGTTCTTGGCTTCATTGGAGCTCCCCATGGAATCGGATGTAAATAGTAAGTGCAACAGCCGATAGTTTTTTTCATGTGGGGAACGGCTAGACATCGGCTAAATCAGGTTGTTGCCTATTATGGTAGCTGTTGAACATGGCGAATAGCAATCAGGCTTTCAACAATAATCAAAACATTGTTGCTATTAGGCATAACATTTGTAATCCACGCTTACTCTATGCCTGGTATACCAGGTTACCTATTATCATATGCTCTATATCATTCCATTTTCTCTTGACATCTACATATTATTTTCTTACATAATACTACATTATTCTAATCATACCGTCTTATTCAGTAATTCACATTCACCTTCTATCTTTCTCCTCTACTCCTTCACACTCACGTACAATCCATCTCTAACCATCATGGTCAAGAGTGCATCGAACTTGATCTCCTGATCCATCTCAAAACCTTCAAACTGCTGCAAGAGTCTTACCAACACGTAACTTGCCTCTGTGAGAGCGAACTGCTGGCCTAAACATATACGAGGACCACCATTGAATGGCAAGTACGCCCAGCCCAACTTACGGCATCTAGGTTCTGACCACCGCTCCGGGCGGAACTCGTTGGCATCTTCACCATAAATGGCCTGATTTCTGTGCATAACGTAGATACAGTAAATGACATTCTGGCCCTTGCGAATGAGAATAGGGTCCAAACCCTCAGGTCCACCTCCATGAGGAAGAGTCGTGTCCTTATTTGCCACACGTGCATTCTTAGGCACCGGTGGGTGCAAACGCAATACTTCATTCAAGAAATTCTTCAAGTACTCACAACTCTTGAGAGACTCAAATCCGATGTCAGCGATGTTGGTGGTTTCCTTTGTACCAAAACGCTCTTCGATCTCACTCTTGAGTTTACGGAAGACTTCTGGTCTCTGAGCGAGAATCATCACAGAGAATGTGATCAAAGCTGCGGTGGTGTCACGTCCCGCAATCAAGATGTTCAACAACTGGTCGCGAATCACGTTAGGATCACGAGTCTGCTTGACCAACTCATACAAGAAGATGTAGTTGGACTCTGACTTCTTCTCGAGCTCTTCTGGGGAGAGTGCGAGAGCTCTAGTCACATATTTGTCGGCAAACTCTCTGACAGTACTACAGCTCTCTTGATACTCTTTCGAGTTTAAGAGCCAGTAAAGCTTCTGTACCAACACACGGTAAGCTGTGTAAACCTGACAGAAATCAAAAGCCTTTCCAAACCTACTGTCATGTGAAAGCACATCGGGTTTCTTCTCACCAATCAATTCAGTGTCTTCAGAATCCAACGCGCTCAGTGAAGTGCCAAAAAGAAACTCGGTCGAGTATTCGAGCGAGAGTCTGTTGATAATGTCCAGGATATTGAATCTAGCTCCATTTTGAGAGCGGATCGTAGCAAAAAGCCTCTCGATATGCAGCTCTAAAATGTGTAAATGGCTGATACGTTCACGGATAAACAGAGGACGTAAAAGCTCACGCGAATGTTTCCATCCATCACCGTCGAGAGTAAAGATTCCTTTACCCAAGAATGGGAGGAACATCTTGTTACGGAGTCCCAATCCAAAATCTTTAAACTGTGTGGCTAAAAGTGCCTTGACATTCTCTGGGTCGGCAGTTTGGAAAAGATCAGTTCCATAAAGCTTTGTCTTAAATGTCTGAACCTCTGGATGAGGCAATTCAGAGTACCGTTCCATGAAGACTTCCATAGTACGACCAACTTTCGAAGCTGCCATGATCCGTTTGCCTATATTAAAACCCAATCTGCCATCACTTTCGACATTGACAGGGGGCTTCGCCCCGAGCTTCTTCGCAAGGTACCGTTCTTGCCATGCATTGTAAATGACATACACAATGAGTGCGATCACTAAGAGAACAATCATGTTGTTGAAGTTGGTGGATCGCAAGCACTGTAAAACCATTCTCGGTCGTCAAATCGCCCGGGCTTTATATTCAATATGCAAAAAAATTAGAGCCCTGTGGGTAGTACACCGTAAAAAAATACACTTGCGCTCAAGTTACCAACTGCAATGTGAATTCTTGTCATACTACTTCATAACTTGACTCTATATACTTGATTACTCATATTAGAATAGTTGTACTAACCCTTTGGCTTTGATACTTTGAAACCCATATCACTATTCATTGGGGATCAATTGTACTCTCTAGTTAGTTCGCTTACCTTCTCACCCAAAAATATGTCACCTATACTCCTTAAGTTGCGCTTCCAAACAGGAGAAGTTAACTAACCAATAATTAGGTTGGTAAATGAAGGGGAAGTCGGCAATAAAGCAGCTATAGTTTGAAGTCGGTATAAGGTCTGGCCACTACTTCGGTTCAACTTGCTTTGAGATTGAGGCTTTTTACCCCAATAATGGGAAAAACAAGAAAATCTGAGATTTTAACTGCCTCAAAATCGGTCCAAACAATCCCAACACAAAAGTAATCGGTATCAAAATGCTACCTTGACAGGACCCTGCAAGAATTGTGGCCGTGCAAAGTTCCGGGTTGCAGGGTTAACACTCAAACAAACTTTAGCCAGTAAATAATAAGCAATGTCTTATTGGTGAATGAAATGTAATCGAAAAAAACTACGCCTACCCAACAGATCTTGAAAGGGTACAGCCTTAAGATCTTTAAAAGATCTCACTTCTAGAACTTGAACAGATAAATCCGGTTCTCAATGAAAAGATACCCCCTGCTCTAGTTTTTTGAAAACTCCACAACAAGTGTCAATTATGACGTGACTTGACGTAAAACCACTTACAAGCACTTACTCTTAACCTTCATTCGTATCTTGAAAAAATATCCACGTGCAACCCTTTAAACTTTTCTTCTCCCTTGCTCTTTTTCATTCCTAACCATCCCCCTTTTTCCCATATCCTTCTCCTCTTCCTATGCTTCTACTTTTGAATTTCACTGTTTTCTATTGATATCCTATAAATAAAACTCTTACACCACAGGGCCAGCAGCCTGGACCTCCTTGGTAGCCTGGTCGGCGTACTTGACAAAGTTCTCGTTGAACTTAGTGGCCAAAGACTTGATCTCAGCGTTGAAGGCAGCCTCACCTTCAGTCCAGGCCTTAGTTGGGTTCAAAATCTCAGGTGGCACGTTAGGACAAGACTTTGGAACGTGCAAGTTGAAGGTTGGGAAAGTCTCGTATTGGACCTTGCTCAACTCACCAGAGTGGATGGCATCCAAGATAGCTCTAGTGTACTTCAAAGAACATCTCTTACCACCTCTGGCAGCAGAAGCACCAACCCAACCGGTGTTCAACAACCAAGCGTTGGCGTTGTGCTGCGAGATCTTGTCACTCAATTGCTTAGCGTACTTCATTGGGTGCAAGACCAAGAATGGCTGACCGAAACAAGCAGAGAAAGTAGCCTGTGGCTCGGTAACACCCTCCTCAGTACCAGCCATCTTCGAGGTGTAACCAGAGATAAAGTGGTACATAACCTGCTCGTTGGTCAACTTAGACACTGGAGGCAAGACACCACTGGCGTCACAGGTCAACAACACAATGTTGGTTGGGTGAGTGTCAGCCAAACATGGGATCTTGGCAGATGGGATGAAGTCAATTGGGTAAGCACATCTGGTGTTCTCGGTGATCGAAGGGTCGTTGTAATCCACAATCTTGGTCAATGGGTCGTAAACAACGTTCTCCAAGATCGAACCGAACTTGATGGAGTTGAAAATTTCTGGCTCCTTCTCAGCGGACAAGTCCAAACACTTGGCGTAACAACCACCCTCGATGTTGAAAACACCCTGGTCGGACCAACAGTGCTCGTCATCACCGATCAACTTTCTGTTAGGATCAGCAGAAAGAGTGGTCTTACCAGTACCAGAAAGACCGAAGAAGAGAGTGACATCACCCTTCTCGTTACCCTGGTTACAGGAAGAGTGAAGAGTCAACACCTGGTGCTTGATTGGCATCAAGTAGAACATGACAGTGAAGATACCCTTCTTCATTTCACCGGCGTACTCAGTACCCAAGATGATCATCTCCATGTCCTTGAAGTTAATCTCGACGGAAGTCGACGAGGTCATACCCTTAGTGTGAACGTTTGCTGGGAACTGGCCAGCGTTGTAGATGGTAAAGTCCGGCTCACCAAAGTTCTTCAACTCCTCTTCAGTTGGTCTGATCAACATGTTGGTCATGAACAATGCGTGGTATGCTCTGGCACAGATAATTCTGACCTTAATTCTGTATCTTGGGTCCCAACCAGCGTAGGCGTCGACAACGAACAACTTTTCTCTAGTTCTCAAGTAGTCGAGAGCTCTGGATCTGGAAATCTTCCAGGTCAACTCGTCAACCTGCTTATTCACAGGACCCCACCAAATGTTGTGCGAGGAAGTCGACTCATCGACAATTCTCTTGTCCTTTGGAGATCTACCAGTCTTCTTACCGGAGTAAGCCATGAGGGCACCGGTAGAGGAGATAGTAGTACCCTTCTCCAACAAACCATCCTCGTACAAGGTGGATGGTGGAGCGTTGTGGCGGATCACAACGTCATCAGGCAAGTGGAGCTGTTGCACCAAAGGGTCCTCGTTGGACTTGATGGTTGGGTGGCCATTGAAGTTAATGCTTGATTCGACTGCGTTAGGGGGAACCATATTGAATAGATTGATGATGAATAGAACGATTTGCTGGGATTTGCTGCCTTATTTATACCTGCTAAATGTGCTGCAAATGCTTGATTCGTGGCCGCCGGGGCGACGGAACTTCCCCTTTGGGAAGCGCTAGCAAAAAGTCTGGGGAACTAACAGGAAAAAGCCGGAACAATTGAACCCGCGAAATCCCGACGTGTTTTGGGCTTATGTAACGCCCGGATTGGCACACAAATGCTAGAAAAGGCACTTCCGTTGAGCCGGGCCTCGGTAAGTGTAGTGTGACCACATTATAAGCATGAATGGTCTGAGAAACGGGATTTTTGCATTGTAATGGCTTCAGCTAGACCGCCTATTTCTGCAACATCACCCAACATTATGCTCGGCATGAATCCCACCCGAGCTTAAGTTTAAGTTCCCGGGTCTGTGATTGCTGTTAGTGCTTTGAAACGGATGCTATATGCAGGAGCTCTTCCCCACATTTTTGGGCAGACTCGGTTGGTAATCCCGGGTTGATGATGGGTGGAACCCGGAGGTAGGGAAGCGAAGGTTGACGCGAGGTGGCTGAGATCAGTACAAGAAGGCTATGATCAAGACAAGAAGGCTGGTGTGACAAGAAGGCTTAATATTGGGTATCCACGGCTGTTGGGTGATTAGATAGAAAAGATCGACAATCACATGTCCGAGGATCAGAAGAAAAGGGGAAGGAGAGGTGCAAAGTACAAAGATGGAGCAAAGGAGACGAGAAAACAAATGACTACAAGAGATGTAAGGGGATGAGATGGAAGAGGTGTAAAATGTGGAGAGAGGAGGTGACTGAGTTGCAGATATACGAGTTTAAGTGTGAGAAATGACCATCACTCATTTTCAGCCGTTGCTTTGATTAGATATGGAATACCAAAATATCCTAATTCTCCCTAGTTAACGATATGGCGGAAAGAAGAATCAGTGGTTAAGGACGTCTAAAATTAAGAGACTTCTTCAAAGGAGGCTTTCAAATGCTCAGTGATCGGGAACATTAAGGACACTGAAAAATCTGTCCCGGTGATTCGGAGCATCTGAAAAAAAAGCTAGCAGAATATACGTTAGGGAATTCAAAAGTCTGGTTGAACACAAACCCAGTAAACCTTGTAACACCAATGATGTCACGTTAAGTGGCATTTTAAAAGAGACTTGTCCAAAAATCTGACAATACATCTAGAAGGGAAGTCATTGCCGATAATCCTCTCAAATATGTTACATTGGTAATTAGTTACATCAATACTTGAAAATAATTGCTAAAGAGCTTGTTTGCATTCAAAGGAGTCAAGTACTTTTCACAGAGCTTTAAGTATTCGAACGACATGAGGTATGCATATTAGAAATAGCCAAGTACTTATCATAATTAGAAACCACTTTTTTCATCTATTCTTTTCGGAATAATTGCGTGAAAATTATGAAAATTATTGAAACGATTTTTGTTCTATGTACAGCTTGACCTATTAATATTACTAAAATGTTTTACAAGTGAAGTATATCTATTCAGTCCCTCTCATTTCCATCGTTATGTGTTCGAACAAAGCTGCTCGATGTAACCTTGTTCTGATGCTGCTATCTGGAATAGTCATTAGATAGTAGATGTCTTAGGCCGTCCTCTCTGCAATTGAATCCACATACCATCTCCAATTCCTAAATCCAATATCCCTCATTCCACTCATAGCCTTATCATCAGATACTCCCACCATCACACACTGGTCCATCTTGCCGTTGCCTTCACTTAAGTTGGACTTGAGGAACGTGATACCACTGCAGATCAATCCATACTTGAAGATCTCAGTCAAGTTGGAGTACAGAGGGTCAATTACGGGTCCGATAATACCCCCCACAATCAGATCGTCCAGTGTTGCACACTCGTCAATGAACGGGTAGAACTTGGAAAGCTGGCTGCGGTTGGTGAAGAGAATGATCGAGCCAATGACACTCTGGTTGGTTGGCTCGAGTGCAATAATTATCTTCACACCGTATGCTGACGAATTCGCCAAGTACTTAACCGCCTCTTTGTACAATGTCTTGATACCTTGTTTTTCATCAATTTCTCCCTTCACATCATCTACCTTTTCATCACTGGTGTCGCTTACATAGCGCTCGATCAAGGTCATCAACTTCGATGGATCATTGCAGATGTCAAAGCGCACCCCCACGATCATCAACTCACGGAAGATCTTTTTGGGCACCAGCCAGGTGTCAAGCCCCTCCAACAACATAATGTGCTTCTTGACTGGCGTACCATCTGCAATATACCACCCCACATTGTTCATAAATGCCAATGCGTCGCGCGGGAAGTTCTCCATATCGTTTGACAACTCCGCAGGAGGCATCACAAAAAGTGGGAACGATTTGCCTAAAGTCACATTTTTACAGCCCTTTTCCTTGACCAAGTACCGCATGGCACGCTCGTGCAAGTTCTTACCGATACTTTGCATACGCTTCAGCTTGTCCACCAAGAGGAATGCAATTGCACCGACGTTACCTGCTGCACGCTCTTCAACCCATGTGAGTACCACACCATAGATGATGTTCAACAGTGAGTTACGCACCACAAAGTGTACTTGCTCTTTGGCTGTCGATGCAAGAAGTCCGTACATTTTGCGGGAGAAGCCCTCGCTGTGGTAGTCAATTCTATTTGGAAGACTCTGAAAATCATCACTATGGTCGGTACTTTGTCCACTGAAGTTATTTCTCCAGAGTTTCACTACACCAGCCCAATCACGCGCGAGGTCGAGTTCATCCACCAACCAGCGACGTTTAGGAGCAGAGCGTGCGGACCGGGGCCCCACTTCGCGACGCCTTTTGTGCTTGAACTTTGCCTCACCTGGAATACATCCTTCAGGCTCAAAGTCACCCATGAGCGCACCCGCGACCTTAGAAAGCCCAAGTCTCGTGTAGTCGTAGCTGCAAAGGTACGCACTGCCAACACTTTTGTTGTAGAAGAAATCATAAGGCAGCAGCGTGGCCACTATCACCAATGGTTTGGCAAGTTGGTGGGGTACTGAGGATGTTTTCGCGCTTACCGTGGGCGGCAGAGCTCCACAGAGTATCGAAACATACTTGACTATACTCACCTGGTACATATTGCGTGTGGCCTCTGACGTCACCACAATCACCACCTTGGACCGCTCGATGAGCAGCTCATGCAACGCCGTTAGCCCGTTGGCCGTATATGTAGTGTGAAGTACGTTATATGGCGTAATATCACTGAACAGGTGATTAGAAAGAAGTTCGCCAAATTCCTGGAACACCTCCTCGCCGTGGTAAAGTTTGGGGTGTGGTTTTGTTGGATAGATCGAGTAGAGGAGCGGGGTGAGGAGGAGAACATTATCACCTGAAGAAAGGAACTTAGTTATGGGAAGCGTATCGTTGTAGTCACGCACCAAAGTGATGGATTTCTGGTAGATATCACTCGATATTTGCTGGTGCTTTGCCCATAAATCAGGATACTCAATACGGTAGAGTCGTGGTTCATCTGGAGGAACAACTTCACTCCATGGAGGAAGTCTTTTCTGTAACTTCTCAATACGCCTGAGTGACGCAGAGAGAATATCGTCATCGATATTACCATTAGCCACAGCCTTCTCCATCAGATCGATAGCCTCACGTTGCAATGACAAATCATGACAAACCATCACGATGTCACATCCGGCAGAAATTGCGAGCACAATACCCTGACCAAGACCAATTGAATGGTATAACGCATCCATCTCGAGGCACTCACTTACTACTACGCCATCAAAGCCCATTTCCTGGCGAAGGAGCTGGTTGAGTACGACAGGTGAGAGACATGCGTGGGTTTCATCGGGTGATATCGCCGGTACACCGCATCCCGCAGCACTCATACCGTCGAGGAGTCCCTCCTTGATGAGGTGCGCAAACGGCACTGTGCTGAACTGACGGATTTGGTCGAGTGAGTCTCCAATCATCGGTAATTCAAGGAGTGAGTCCACTGTTGCATTACCGATACCTGGGAAATGCTTGCCCATGGTGAAAAGTCCACCGTCTTGTAAGCCTTTGGCACATAATGCACCGTATTTACTTACATCTTCCACTGTAGTACCGAAACTTCTCACACTCACGAGTTGATGTGAGAGTTTAGTTACAACATCAAGTACTGGACCGAGGATTATCAGGAAACCAATGTGTTTCAACTCACGTGCCACAGCGCGTGAGACTTGATATATGAGCTCTGCATCACCACTTGCACTGAGTGCCATTGCACTTGGGTACTGTGTGAGGTTTTCTGGGTCGAAAAGTGTGTTCATCATGCCACCTTCCTCATCGATCGCAAACATGATCGGGTATTTGTATTGGGCTTCATTGAGCGCAATACTCTGGAGGTCGCGAATGAGTTTGGTGATCTGAGGCACTGACACCGCATTTTTGCGTGAAATTATCAATGTCAGCACATGGTGCTCCACAATGAGCTCGTATGCTTGTGGGGTGACCGTGGTACCCAGGAATCCACCGCAAAGAAGCTGCCCTACTTTCATTGGGAAGAACAGACTATAAGACTAGAACAGATCAGAAATAGACTTGAAATACGACTAGAATGATGAAGGGTCGTATAAGATCTGAAAAACAGTAGATGTAGTGTTAAAATGAATGGTTGTTACAGATTGTTGTCTGTAGTTGAGTTGAATGAAGGTTGTAGTAAGGTGAATTAGTGTTGATATAAACTTGATACGGTTTATATAAGGTTGATAAGGTTGATATAGGGTTTGTATGGTTTGTATGGTTTATATAGTAGTTGTTTGGGATATCCAGTGGGCTGTCTCTGAATGCTATTCAACTGTTTATTGTTGTCTGAAAATTCCAAGTGGGGAAGTGTTCCTGTATACAGCTACCTTGTTTGTTATTCTGTTATATTCTGCCTTGGGTTCAACTCTTCTTGTTACTGAGTAGTGAATGTGTTGACACTATGTGCACTTGGTCCTGGTGTTCCTGATGGTGGTTTGTTCACAAAAATGCAACATGAATGATAAGAAAAAAACGCCCGCTTCCACTGACAGTCAATAAAATTTCACATCACCACTCAGAGTAATATTACGTCTTAATGAAGTAGTCAAAGTTTGTTGATCAGGCTGTTTCCATTTCAGTTGATATAAAGCTTTAATAGGTGAAAAATTACTAGTTAATGGACAATTACTAGTTAATGGACAATTACTAGTTAATGGACAATTACTAGTTAATGGACAATTACTAGTTAATGGACAATTACTAGTTAATGGACAATTACTAGTTAATGGACAATTACTAGTTAATGGACAATTACTAGTTAATGGACAATTACTAGTTAATGGATAAAGTCAAGATTAAACATACCATTTCAAAGGTCAACAGTTTCAGTTCAATAGTTCAACATTCCTCTATTTATCTGTCGACTTTTCAGCCCAGTCTTCTCCAGTAAACCAGAATCACTTGATCAAACTCAACTTTTCTTATCCACTGCTTTCTCTTCCCATTCTCCAATTTTCTTGATTTGAAAGTTAGTGTTGATTCAATCTCTTCTCTATTCGTTCACTATTGATTTCATTTCTTTTCCCTTCATTCTCTTTCCCCTTCCTCTTTTCTTTACACTTTTCCTGTTGATCCTTTTCCCTTTTTTATTCTTTATTCCTTTGGTTCTTCTCTCCGCTCATGGGAGTCAACGGTCTTTGGACTGCTCTTGGACCCGCGGCAGATGAGCGAACTAGTTTGGATCGATTTGCCAGTGATTTTCTTGTCCATCATGGCAGAAGTGTACGAATTGCCATCGATGTATACGCGTTAATGTTTAAAACCAAGGGTTACGTTGTGCGCGCAGTAATGGCAAAACTCTTGTATTTGGTCGGATTAAATGTGAGCTTTGTCGTGGTGTTTGATGGCAGATTCAAGCCTGCTAAAAGAGCCGATCGTGTTGATGAAACTACGCGTAATACCGACTTCACCACTCTTTATACGCAATTCGCAGCCGTGGATCCTCAAGATTATCATGAAGTCGATGTTGACCTGGAAATCGATATTCACAATCTCAAAAAAGAGTTATCGAACTCGGATATCCAATGGATTCAAGCCCCTGGTGAAGGTGAGGCACAATGTGCTCACTTATGTCGCTTAGGTGTGGTGGATTATGTGTTACTGGACGACGTGGATTCGCTTCTTTTCGGTGCTCGTGGTGTACTCCGTGATCTCGCTTACGATCAGGACTCAGATATGTACTGGGTAACCCCAGTACTCATGTCGAACATCGAGGCAATACTTGGATACACTACTAATAGGCTCATATTTCTGGTAGTCATGTGTGGAGGCGATTACTCCGGTGGCGCAAAGGGAATTGGCATAGAGAATGCACTTCGTATTTCTCTCTGGGGGACACCATACCATAAAGTGAAGGCTCATGGACATGATTTCGGAAAGATGTTTGATGGTGTACTAGAGAGTATTGGAGAAGACAAGAGGGAAAAGGTGGAAGAAGAAGGAGAAGACAAGAGGGAAAAAGTGGAAGAAGAAGGAGAAGACAAGAGGGAAAAAGTGGAAGAAGAAGGAGAAGACAAAAGAGAGAAAATCCAAAGAGACTTGGAAGACCTTCAAGGAAACTTGAAAGATCCTCGAGGAGACTTGAAAGACTCTAATGAACACCTTAAAGAATACTATGAGGTTAGTTCTGAAGCGAGTTCTAAAGATTTCCCCATAGATTTTCCTCTAGAACCTTCTCCTGGAGGTCCAGCATATTTCCTCTCTCCCCTGCTCTATGTGGCTCTCAGAGATCTCGCCAACTTGATAAACGAGGAGCTTTCTTATCATTCTCGTGATATATGTGACAGGAAGCTCCCTGACAAAGCTCGTGTTACGCTTTCTGCTCACGATTGCGTGCTATACAAGTGTCCAATAGTACACCCTATGGTGTTCAAGTTTTTGCCCAGCCTTAGCTTTGGAGAGCTCCGTGCAGTGGATCGGGATATCACCACTAAAGGCGTATTTGTGCGTACCGATGGACAGAGAGTAATTGGTAGACTGCTCGTGTCTGCTGCTCATCTCCACACATTTTGGCCAATATCGGGGTTACGTGTTGCCGTTGACAGATTTCCCGTCCCTGATACCTACAATTGGTTTTTGAATCGTGTTGCATTAAAGAGACTCGGGGTAGAAACCTGGTTGAAGGGTGGATCCAAAATCAAAGCAAATATGGAGTTTGTCATGATAAGATATGGAGTAGAAGAGGAGAGAACAAGAGGTCGTCCGGAATCCAAACAAAGTCAGACACGATACAGGACCCCTTCTCCAAGGAAACAAGACCAAACTCGAGGTGAGATGATACTGGTTGAGAAGAAACTGAGTGAGACGAGACAGAGTGAGACGGGACAAAGTGAGATGGAATACTTGGATTTCTCAGAATCTCTATTCTCATCGCAGAATGGGAAGTTTGGGAGATCTCCAACAAAGTCTGAAAGTTCTCTTTATGG
This sequence comes from Kodamaea ohmeri, assembly GCA_004919595.1. NCBI lineage: Eukaryota > Fungi > Ascomycota > Pichiomycetes > Serinales > Debaryomycetaceae > Kodamaea > Kodamaea ohmeri. The sequence continues at coordinate 2,161,033 of SKFK01000002.1, forward strand.
TGGGACATTTCGAGAACCTCCTTTAAAAAGTATGAAATCTCCTTTAAAGTCTGGAGGATCTTTTATGAAGTCCAGAGAATCTCCTATAAAGTCTAGAGAATCTCCTATAAAGTCTGGAGGATCTCCTATAAAAAGTCCCACCAAGTCTGCAGAATCTCCTTCGAAAGAGAAATACGTTTGGGTTCTGCGAACAATTGTCCACCATTTCTTCCCCGATCTTCTTGCCAAGCATGAGGCCCACGAACAACAGCGTCGACTGCCACAGAAACGGAGGTATGACGCGCAGAGCTCGAATTTGGAGGGCTTTTTCAATTTGGACAAGGTTGGGCAAACCAGTCCCACAAAATCACCACGTAAGAGAACGAAGATGTCTCGACAGAGCCTGACATTGGATATGTTGTTGAGTCCCAAGAAAGATAAAGGGAAGAGTGCGGGAGCAGGACTTTTGGAGCAGACTGGTGAGAAGAGAGGGCAAGAGGAGTTCAAGAGTTCAAGAGAACGAAATATGGATGTTTCCGACAAGAAGATATCTGAATCATCTTTTCTCAATAATAAGCTTGAGCCCCTTCACCTTCCTCGCCCAGATTCGGCTGATATATTCTGGCTGGCACCAGAGACAGGAAGAAAAACGCTCTTCACAGAGAAGATATCTGAAGGTGAACGTGATAAAGGAAATGCAAATGAGAAGCTTGCACATGAAGAAGACTTAAAATCTCAAAACATTTGCAATGACGAAGATACATGTGAAATATTAGAACACTCCATAGTGAGTGTTCATAGTACTACAGACTCAGAGCAAGAGCCCGAAGTGGTTGTCATAGATTCTGAATAGACAGAATCAAGTAAATAGGTAATACAGATAGGTAATGGTTTAAAAGTATTCACAATAGACAGAATCAAGTAAATAGGTAATACAGATAGAAATATCTATTGATGTCAGAAGACATCTTGTATCATGATGACGTAATATTTTTTAGTACGTTCTGGTATCTTTTCGATCTTTATAACCACTTGCTCTATGTCGTTTTCTGCCCCCACCAAAAAGATCTACAATCAGCAGGATTTGGCAGCTTTCAGGCGATCGGTTGCGTTTGAGAGACTCCATGTTACTCTCCAGAGAATCATTGATAAGATCCGAAACACTGAAGTCCCTCCGTCGACACTCAATTTAGCACTCGTTTCTCGAGCCATCGACAATACCACTACGTGTTCACTCCGTGGACCAGAAGCACTTCCTGCAGAATCACAGGAACCGCAACCAAACTTAAAAGTGGTTTTGAATATCTTCTCGACCTTGAGCAGGCTCATTGACGAGACTCCTCCATTTGAAGGACCACGCCGTTTCGGCAATATGGCTTGTCGTGTATGGCACGAAAAGGCTGAGAAGGCGGTAATGGATGTCCTCAGAACATTGGAATTACCTTCCAAGCTCCAAGGCAATGAGTTCCTTGAGGAACTTCTGTACTACATTCTCAACTCTTTTGGCTCATCAGTACGATTGGATTATGGAACAGGTCATGAGTTATCATTTCTAGCGTTTATTGGAGCGCTTTTTGACTATAACATTCTTGACTACAGCAAAACTACGCTGACTGAGATTCTAGTTATGTTTTCTCAGTATTATGACCTCGCACGCAGGCTTATCTTGGAGTATAACCTCGAACCCGCGGGATCTCACGGCGTTTGGGGGCTCGATGACCACTTTCATTTGATTTATATACTCGGAGCAGCACAGTTTACAGAAAACCGCTCGCATCCAGAGGTATCTCAAGTGCTCAAATCCCCCGGACTTCAACACTATCGTGTTTCTAATTTATATGTGAATGCTATCGCATTCATATTTCGCATTAAATCTGGGCCATTTAACGAGCACTCGCCTATTTTATACGACATTCATGCTACTGTGGTTCTTTGGTCCAAGGTGTTACAGGGCTTATTAAAGATGTATGAAGTCGAGGTGTTGGGAAAGGTTCCAGTGGTCCAACATTTCTGGTTTGGCCCCTCGTTATATCCATGGGTGGATATGAATACGGGCACTGAGTTGCCGGCCAGCTCACAAGAAGAGGAGAATACTTTGAGTGGTACAATGACTACCAGTACCAATATACTGGTGACTGCTGCGCCTTGGGCAAAACCTTCGGGACGCGCCCCAATGAGAAATATCCCAGGTCTTAGAGGACCTGGACAGAGAGTAAATGTACCACTCGGCGGACCAGGGGCAAGAATGACTCCTGATGGACCGGGAGTCCCTAGAGTGAGCGGTATTCCAAGAAAAGACGAAAAAGAAAGAGGAAACCAAAGACGGGAATAAGGAGATTGAATAAACAAGATCGAGAAGAGAGGAAATCAAAAACGGGAATAAGGCTATTATATATACAAATCCTATACAGGCTTTTTTTACACTTTGTAACGGGGCTAAATAATTTTTTGCACCTTCTATTAACTCCTCTATCATTTCTATACTCCCATATACTCCATATATTCCATACTCCTTTAACCGTCATAATCTCCTTCGATAATTCAATTCTCCATCATTATTCCTTTCCCTCAGCTTTTCCTGAAGTTGAACGCACTACGGCACATTGGACAAGTACTGCTTCCCGAACTCTTGAACCACTTGTACAAACAAGCAGCGTGGAACTTGTTGTGACAGGTTGGACATTCCTTCGAAGGCAATGACAAGTCCTGATGCAAGATCGAGTAACAGATCGCACACTCCTCGAAACCTGAGAAGTGGAGGTTCACGTTCTTGTTGAACACTTCGATAGCATCCATGATCGAACCGTTGGCCAATGAGATCACCCGCTGCGATGCTAACAACCATGCTTTCCACTGATGCTCCTTGACTCCAAGACGTAATGGTCCCTCCACGCTCACATTATCCAATGGGAATACGAACGGAACTTTGATTACCATCTCCATGGTCTGCTCATCAATGATATATGTAGATTTGATTTCATTGGTGACAGTGTTCACCTTTATGGTAAGGTTCTCGTCCTTGTCTTCTACCTTGGCCTTTTGCGATGTCACCTCTCCCAAAAGCTTAGAAATGAGAAGCAGCAGCACGAACTTGACCAGGAACTTCTCGATACGCTGCTTCAACTGGATATCACGAAGTTCCTTGTACCAGCGTTGCACAGCAGGTCCAAGGTGCCGACAACTCAAGTAGTACAAGTGCACCGCGAGGAACTTCATCTCAAATTCTGGAGTTTCAAAACCTGCATGTACATCATAATCCTGGATACGGTTGTCCTCCACAGAAACCTTATCGGTTTTACCCGATGACGTCAAGTGAGTAGTAAACTTCGAGTCATTCACCTCGACTTGTTCGAAGATGTAGTGGAGCAACTCATCAATAGCACCAAACTCTCCCAACTGGGCCATGTATTCTGCACGAATTGCAAATGTGATGTCTTCAAAATGTGCAAACACCAATAACCAACTCCAGAGATAGGTGCTCACTCCAGCTTCCGGAGTCTTCTCAATTGGAGGTGCAACAATGTTCACATTCTTTACCAACAGCTCAGGCAAACGTGCACTAACCTTATCTTCCTTCTGGAGCTGGTACTCAACCACGAAGTCCTGCTGTGAGGCAAAAATCGCCTTCTGTAAAGCACTGACCGCAGTTCTCTTGGCCGAATCAAAATTCTTAGGTCCAAGTAACTGGTACAATGAACCGGCATGCGACTGCATTACCGAGAGCGGGGGGTTCACGAGAGAGAAAACTCTTCCCATTAAGTCCATTGTCAACACAACAGCATGACTTGAGCTGCCTGAATCATGTGCAATAACATTTTCATCCACCATGAGATCCATAAGCTCTTGTGCAATCCCAGTGCGCTCAGAGCTCCAGATCTCTGCTGGGTGACCTTCGGTACTGGATCTGCACATAACACCAATTAATCGCAAGGTGAAGTACCGCAAATCCATGCGGTCCAGCTCCACTGCACAATACCCGAGGTTATCGGATGCCAACTGTGCTGCCAAAGACCACGTCTTATCCGGAGGATTTGGCTCAGTAGTAATGACTCCACTCAAAAACCGTGCGACCTGAACACGCATGGCAATGAACGACTCGTCATAGGCGATATCACTCTCCAACCAACCACTGATCTGATTGATGACCATTGCAAGTCTATGTGGAGGAACGACCTCGTACTGCTCGCCTTCAGCATCGAAGAAGTTGATTGCAAGCGTAAGCCATGTTAATCCTGTAGTCATGATATCAGAGCTGCGTCTAGCACCCAAGATTTCGGCCGCAACAAAATTCCGAACGCGTTCGAACTTGGTCGACTTGGTGAAGAATCTAGTGCTCGACGAAAGGAATACTCCAAGTAACGCAGGTGACTTAGCAAGCTTTGTAAAGTTGAAAGCCGCAGCATCGAATTGAGCGAGCGAAACCTCGTCCAAAACCTTAGTGAACACGTGCTTGAGCGCGCGTGCCAGGTACGCCAGTTTGTTTGTCTTTACCTGGTCAACCAAACGAGCGAGAATACCTGAATCTTCTAACTCATCGTTCAGTATAGCGACTACAGAATCAAGCGAAACTTCGAGATTATCAAGGAAGAGAGTTCTCAAAGTCAGCCCAAGCTCAAGGAGATTTTCGTCCGAGCTGATTCTTTTGCCACCCTTCAAAAAGAGGTAGTCATCAATGTAGCTGCTGATAAAAGATGCAAGTGTCAATAAGCTAACGTCATCGGTCTGAATATCCAACAGATCCCTCACCAAAGCACCATAGGTAAAAATGATGTCGGCATTTTCCATGGTACTATCCTTACCATTAGTTGCGACCAATACTGCGTTCTGGTCCAAAGTATTGGAGATGGCGAGATCCGTATTCCTGACCTCTTCAACAGAAATCTTTGAGATAACGTCTTCAAGGATACCGCGCTCCTTGGCTACTGTGGCAGATGATGCAAACTTCGTAGTGAGGTTGGACCCGCGCAAATACTCGAAGAAGCTGTCTATGAGCAATTGCTTCGAGTTTATCGCTGCTAGGAAGTTGCCGCACTCTTTCTTACTGCTGTTCTTCCAAGCCACAGTCAAGATTTGCAAGATGTGTGGACTCTTTTCTGCATTGGAGAGATCTGCCGAGGAGATGTAGTCCAAAGAACCTTCTTCTGAGCGTGACGATGAGGCGATCAATTTTGCAGACACTTCCGCGTTATCTTTGAAACGGAACACCAATGCAGATTGATCACTCAGTCTGTTGTCCTTTGCAGCCAAATCCACGATGTACTTAGACACGTCGGAGAGTTTCAGCAAGTCCAATGTCGGTACCGCAAGAAGGAAACCTGGGATCGCACTAGGGAGCTTTTCTTCAAGCCCAACGTAAAAGTCGTCCACGGTTTGCGACAAATCCGCACTGGGGTTTGCAAGCGCATAAGCGCAAAACACATCTGTGACCGGCACGACGAAATCCGACTGGAGGTAACTTGGAAGAACCTCCACAAACGTCTCCAACTCCTCGTCGTGAGGCTCAAACACAGTGAAGTAACTCGAGATGAGCGCAAATGCAAGCTGGGGTTTCTCGAGAGAAGAGTCTTCTTCGATTGTGTTGATGACACGTTTCCCGAGATCTTTTGCTGTATCAGATAACTTCAAATTCTTGAGAAGTTGTACGTAGACTTTGACCACAGACTGCGGCAAGGACTCAAAGTCAACACCACCGGAACTGAAACTCGTATTTTTTGTTCCTTCTTTGCTGGTGGCGGCCTCATTTTGTACCAACTTGACAATGCTATCGTTTAACGCATCGAAAATCAGTCCGTCGACCTCGAACCCAATTTCTTCTGGCAATCTCAGACGTGGCTTTGCAAACACGTCGATGGCCGTGTAGACTAGGGTCTGTAAAAGTCCATCCTTTTTCTCAAACAAGGACAATACCTTATAAGCACATTGAACACATGCTATTTTTTCTTCGTTTGATCTCAAACCACGCAACTGCTTGCAAAGCCCCTTCAGGACAATTGCTTTAGCATGGCTAGGGTTAGAGAAGTCTAGGAACTCGTCGTCAAGGGAGACTTTGGCGGCAGCCAAAGTCTCAAAGAACTTCAGGATAGCCACGTAGTAGTCAGGATTCAGGTTGCAGTATCCCAACTTGAGGTATTCCAATAAGCGTGAGTAGCTCTTGCTTCCACCGTAATACCAAAAGTTTTTCTTGGATTTATAGGCGGTGAGCACAGTCAAAGTATCCCAGAAGCTCACAATGACATTAGAATACACGAGCCCCAGGTTGATGGAATTGCTGTTACCCTTTAAGCGTACCAGTTTCAAGATCTTTTTTGAAATGAGCTTGTGGATGACTTTTGCGTCGCTTGTGCGTGCCACGAATGGTTCACTACTTGCAAACAATGCTGAGATCAAGACTAAGAGTGTCTTGAACAATGGGATGTTTATAGTTTTTTCATTTGCAGCTGGGCCAAGCAAGTCCCAGAGTTTTTCACAAGTGAGTATAGGCACTAGAGAATCTGGGCTCTTCGTAGTGCTTATAGTCTTTGAGTCCGATGAATCTGTGCTTGAGTCTGTGAAAAACTGCACAATCTTGTTCAACATCATGACACATCCAGCAATGACACGCTCATACTTTGAACTAGAATCCAATTCCTTTGTGTAGCGCTTGTCGGACAAGGTATCAGGGGATTCGAACAAGACGGCACACACTATGAAGTTGACGATCTGATCATAGTACACGAACCATATACGGTCGATCTTCTCGCGATCATTTTGGAAGCTCAGTAAGAACAGCTTATATGCGGCTTGCGCAACCTGACGGTCGCAATCGAAAAGGCCATGGATCCAAGAGCCGATGGAGCACTTCAAGTATTTTGCATAGGCTTTTCCACCAACGATCTGGAGGAAACGGGCCTGGATCTGGTGTGCGAGCATGCGTACCATGCGCGAGTTGTCGATAGCGAGCTTTGGGTAGAGCTGAACCCATGAAATGATAGTGAGTTCATCGGTGTAGGCTGTGGTTGGTGCGAGGGCTTCGAGCAACTCGACAAGAGTCTTTTCCTTAGTAACAGAGTCTTTCTTAAGGAGTGACTTGAATAGAACTGCTGTATTAGCATCACCGATGGCATTTGGGTTGGGTAGACCCGTGAAATAGTTGAGTGTGACGGCGTATCCGTCGTAGCCTAAATCGCCGGACATGGTGAAAATGATTTTTGCCACAGAAAAGAAAGACTAGAGAAAGACTAGAGAAGAGGATGAAAAGAATACTAAACAGATATAAATCATGTCTATACTAGTTAATATGGCCAATTCAGTCCCTCTTGGTTTTGATACTACTCATAAACCAATGTCTATAACTTTTATAAACCCTTGTCTATAAACCTATCTTGTTGAACCAACTACGTCCTTCATGTGTGTGTATGAAATCTTATACCTTGAACTGAAGGTAAACCAACAATGTCATTGTTATCCCATCCTTGTTTGTCTATATCTATCAGTGGTAATCGTAGGTAAGTCACCCTCCATATCCTTAGACTATCTCTTCTATCCCTGGTTCTCTCATTCTTGTATACTCTTCCTTCCTCTACTCCTTTCTTCCTTCTATTTCCCTGTAGAAATGCTTGACTACTGGAGATGCACGAACACGGTCAGCCAGGAAGTTCAATATCTCTAAATGCTCTTTGTTCGTGGCACGCGAGAGAGCCACATAGGTTTGACCCATCTCGAAGATTCTCCGCAAATCAATGCGAAGTCTATCAATAGTCTGTCCCTGAGCCTTATGGATCGACATCGCCCACGCAAGAACAAGTGGAAACTGCGTACGCACTAACGTATTCTGATCAATCTGTGAGTTGCTTGTCGAAGCATTGCCCACATCAAGCTGGAAATCATGACGGTCAATTGCTGCAACATTTCCTGATCCAAAGTTCACCACAGGGATTGCCTTGTCTGGGTCAGCCCGCAGTGCTAACTGACAAAGTCTCTCAAACTTGACCGTACGCTCGCGTGGTACACTCGCAAATAACTGAGCATCATCACTGCTCCAAGTCTCTGTGCTACCCACACGCCGTGCTACAAGTCGTACTTCGCTCAAAACTTGTGGGTCACCAGCCAAATCCATAGCAGAGTAATACTCAAGCACCGCGCCCCATACTTCTGGTGGGAGAAAGCACACTACTGTACCTACAGACCCGTTCACAAGCTGGTCCGATGCGTTAATCAAGTGCATCACCTGAGCACCCTCTTTCAACTCCAACACCTCCTCACAGCGGAAGTTATCAAGGAGCTTACGTGAAAACTCATTGGATGAGTTGTCCTTGGCATGGAATACACGTACAGGTGCAGGAAGCTGGCGTAAACGTGACTCATTAGCGGCCTTCACCTCAGCACGAGTGGGGTAAAGCTCAGTGGGTTCGATACCGTCGTGGTAGTGAACACGACGCCCAAGACGGTGGAATTCGCGTGCTACATCATCAGAGATATCGCCATGACGAAGTGCATTGAGCATATCGATCAATTGTGTATCACCTCGCTGACGGAACACTTGCGTGAGTACAATGGTACGAGTGATGGTCTCCTTCCAAGCATCTGTCTCAAAGCAGAATTTGGTGCGCTCACCATTTCCCACAGGAGGGAGCTGGAAGAAGTCACCACAACACACTACCTGTATACCACCAAAAGGTCTCGGACTATTGCGAAGAAGCTTGCCTAAACTGTTCAATTTGTGGAAGAGAAGCCCATCGATCATTGAAATCTCGTCAATAACGAGAACACGGAGAGCTTCCCACCTCCTCCGTAAGAACATATTCTTCTTTATGCGGGCTGCCATCTCTTTGGGGCTACCGTTACCGATACCAATACCTAAGAACTTGTGGATTGTCTGGCCTGAAATATTACAAGCCGCCATTCCTGTCGAAGCGGTAATACCCACATTCTCACGGTACATAGCACGCAACCGAGCCACGATCTCCCGGAGAACAACAGACTTTCCCGTACCTGCACTGCCTGTAAAGAAGACATTATCACGTGAGTTGACTACTGCTTCGAGAACTGCGCGTTGTTCTGTGCTCAATCCGTCCTTGGGTGAAGAACTCAAGTTAGAGCTCTGGCGTTGTACTTTAGTCCGTTTCCCGAGGTACTCATCGACGCGTGAAAAACCAGAGGAGGGGTTGTTGGATGGAGGAATATTCAGGCTGGATGAGGGGCCATTCTTTGTAGATGAAAGCAACAGACTAGAACGGCTATTTAAGAACAGACTAGATGAACGAGCTACTGTCAGATTAGATGAACGAGCTGTTGCCAGATTAGATGAACGAGCTGTTGCCAGATTGGATGGAGGTCCATTCTTTGTAGAAGAAAAGAACAGTCCATCAGGGCCATTTGTGCTGGTCTTTGTTGATTCACTCTCTATTTCTGTTCTCTGGATTGGTTCTTCCGACACAAAGATGACGTCGTCATCGCGTTTGCGCTTATTGAGCTGGATACGCGGGTTACGGAAGTTTTGCAACTCCATTTCGAATGAAGTGTCTGGACTGGAATCCTCAAAGCCATTTGCAGCCAACGCGGATGAGATCGTCGAAAGTGATTTTGCGCGCACTGCAGGAACAAAAGACGCGTTAGTAGACGCGTTAGTGGATGAGTTGGAGCTTTTAGTTGTAGATGATGTGGCTGTGGTTATGGATGAGGTTGATAGGTCCAGTTGTGATGAATATTTGTGGGGTTGATGGGTTTGAGGGTCGACGGATGGATTTGGTTGTTTGGCAGGATGTGATTTTTGATTTGTTGTTGAAGGGAAAGGCAGTCTAGATCGTTGAGCCAGAAACGAATGAGCCTTACGAGGTTGACTTGAAAAGAAGCTGCTGATCGACCGCTGTTTCTTGGGCCTTTCTGATGTCATAGTGACTGGCCAGGTGGTGGGAGACGAGCGGGAAAGTGGTGGGAGACAAAAAAGAGAGAAATAGAGAAAAGCGAGAAAAAGGATCGAAGAAGAGGATAAAAGAGAGAATAGAAGAGGATAAAACAGAGAATAGAAGAGAGGATAAAACAGAGAATAGAAGAGAAGATAAAATAGAGAAGAGGAACAGGATAGAAGAGAGAATAGAATAGAAGATAAAGAGCATATAAGAGAGAATTGAATAGATAATAGTAAAGGGGAAAGAAGGATGGTACAAAATAGATTAGGGATATATTGGTAGAGTAGAGAAAAGGTTACAATTGAATTGGGTTGAATGTTGTAGTTGAGTTATAGTTAATATAGTTGAGTTATAGTTAATAGAGTTGAGTTATATTGATATATAGTTAAGGTTATAGTGAAATGTAATTGATCTTGTATTGTAGTTGTTTCTTGGAGTCAAAATTGTGATAGAATCGTACAAGTTTCTTCAAATCTACGCAAAAACAATAAAAAAGGTGGCGACTATTTCTTTACATCCGCACCAAAACCATCAAAAAGATGGACTGGTGATGATTGAAGAAGATGATAGATGAGTATGAAACTGATTGTTAGAGTAGACTAGAAGTCGTAATGATTAGGATCTATTCATAGGTATACATCCAAAACACTTATCCACTATTTCCAAGGAGTTATTATCAATTGAGTGTTAGAAGGTTGTCATGTTTCAATTGAGTACCATGTTTTAATGATAATTGAGCTAAGGTTTAGCAATGATTTAGAAAAGGATTAGCAATTTAGCAAAGGATTAGCAAAGGATTAGCAAAGGTGGTGAACAAAAGTGGTGAGCAAATGTTTAATTTATTGATCGTCAAAGTCACATTCACTTAATATCCATTCCTTAATTCTTCATGATCTTATCCTCACTTTTCCATACTTATTCCTCCCCTTCCTACTTCTCACTCTTCATCTCTCCCCCTATTATTCCTTCCTTCTCATCTCATACATTTCTCTTTTAACTTCTCTCTTCCTTCTCTCATTCCTCGTTCTTACTCTTCGCGAATCTCTTACCGCCACAAAATCAATCACCAACACTTTTCCCCCACCAGATGAAGGGCCAGGACAAGGAAAAGAACATCTTCAGTATAAAGCGCCGAGCAAAGCGTGCTAGCCCTGAGCCTGAAGGCTTCCAGGCAATGGCATATCATAACATGCCCGCAGATCATGATCCCCCAACCTTAGTCAAGTTCCTCCCTGCTACTTCAACCAAGAGAACAAACTCACAAGGCAGCGCAAACAGCAGATCAAGTGCTTCATCAAAGCCTCTACCCCCAAATCCATCGACTCAATCTCATAACCCACCACCATTACCTTCCAAATCATCCAACAATCCCGGGAATCCCCAATCGAATCCCCAATTTTCCAACCCTTCCACACCTTCAATACCCCCAAGATATCCACCGAGTCCTTCACATACCCCGGGTAGCCCTGGAACGCTGCTTCCTAAGAGCCCTTCCGTACTGTCCGACCTCCATGGCCTGCTTCTGTGGAGCCCGAGAGTGAAAATGACGAGCCACGCTAACCAAAGCGTTCCTAGTGTCCACAGTACGAGGAGTGGGAGCGACACGAGAAGTGGGAGTGATACGTATAACGGGTACAACAATATGAACAAGTATAATGATCCCAAATACAGTGATACTCATAAAAACATCTACAATGGATATGATACTGGGTACAGTTCGAGTGAAACACTATCGAAAAACGACATCAAAATGGCTAGCGAAACTTATGTACCTCTCAGAAGCAGTGATTTGTTGGCTTTCCGTAACCCTGGGTTCCAGGATCCCCATTACAAAAAGGCCAATCGACTGGACTCGTCGTTTGCACTGCTTGATCCAAAGCGCCAGGATGATGACGACATACGTGATATGCCTCCACCAATAATGAAACCGATTCAAGGTTTGGGAAAGTCCTTAGGTAAGCCGTTCCGAGAGAAGGGTCAAAAGGGCGATGCCATATCAAGGGAGAAAGCTAAGAATGATGGTTATTTACACAACCTTTCTACTGGAATGGATGATGCACCTACTCCAGTACTTGTAAAACTGCATTCTACGCTGTTTCTGAATATGCTGGCATTTGCCAATGTGGTGAACAACATTAACCAAATGCCACCTGCTGATGTAGTGGACAGACTTTTCGAGAAAATGCTCTCAACGCGTGTATTCACGGAGCGTGCTGTGGAATCACTTCAAAGTCAGCCCACTAAGCGTAAATGGGAGCTTCTTTTACGTGAAAACGATACCAATGCAGGTTTCGACCTCCCGGCATTAGCTTCACAGATGCTGCGAGAAAAGGAGAGAGAAGAAAGAAAAGAAAGAAAAGAAAGGTTAATAAAGGAAGAAAAGAAGGAGGATAAGGAAAAGAAAGAGGAAACGGATAAGAAGGAGGAAAAACTAGAGAAAACCACGGAAGAAGCTTCACCTAAAGCCCGGCAGTACTCTGCGATTAGAGCGATTTCGAAGTTAGGTGCAAAAGCTGATGAAGTGCATGTGCGACTGAAGAAGAAGTCGATCGACCTGCTGATGTCGGGTGACAGTGAAACAGTTCTTCGTAAGACCAAACCCAAGGAATATTCTCCCGCTTGGTACGTGGCAAGAATTATGGCAAACACGCTTCCTGTAAAAGAATACAAGAAGCTCGCGAAACGGTTGCGTGACAATAGTTACTCAGCAAAGTACGGTACTCATTGGGTGCAAATGTTTGTGGAAGCACAGGGTGAAACAGCGCTCCTGGTAATCCTCGCACGTATCAACAAAAAAAGTATCAAGTCCAACGAGGAATTCGATGTCGAAGAGCAGATTGTGCTGTGTGTAAAGCATATTCTCAACCTGGAGCAACTCAGCGACTCTGCACTCGATGAACGTGACCGTAGTACACGCACACATGTGATTCGTGCAATGATATTCCTGTTGGTACTGCCACGGCTTGCAACGAGAATCATGGTGACAGAGGTGTTGATCTTCCTTTCGTACTACCGCGACAACGAACTCTTGCCTGTTGTACTCGAGAGCATGGTGCACCTCCAGGACCTACATGGAGACTTTGTTCGCTTCCAGCCATGGCTCAACCTGCTTGAGCTCTTCCTCGACCAGTACTTCACCAGCACTGGTCGTATGGGTAGCGATACTATGCTCAAGAACTATGCGTTGACCACATTGCTCTTGGTCAATTCCATAATTGTGGGTACTCTGCTGATTAAGCAACGTATCTCTTTGCGCCGTGAGTTCAGTGATCTGCGCTTGCCAAAGGTATTTGACAAGTTGCGAGTAATCAGTGACGAGCGTATAAACGATGAAATCGAGAAGTACGAGGCCTTTGCAGAAGAAGACTACACAGATTTTTTCAGTTTCGGCTCTGCTGACTCCTACGCCTCAGAGGTCCCATTGGATGATTTGTATGCAGAGATCAAGAGCTCGTTTGTGGATTCGAAAGAAAAACTGACTGGAGACAAACTGAAGCGAGAACTCGCGAGCTCATTTGTGGCAAGTCCTACGAGGTTTTCGTTCGACGACACACCAACGAACCTGTTGAGATTCTCTTTCGAGGAGTCATCTCACAGGGAGACTGGCAATCTGGATACTGCACGCGATATCCGGGGCATTTTCCAGAAGCTCTTGAAGTTGCGCGATAGCGGACGGTCAGCGGTGGAAGTCTCGCGATTGCTCGAGTTAATTGACCTGGTGATGCAGCAAGTTGTTGCGGAGCTGACGATGCTTGCGACAGATGCTGACCTGGTACTCCACAGTCTGATACAACGGATGATGGAGCGTATAGGGGACTCTCAAAAGTCTCAGCTGAATGCCGATGACTCGTTTCAGTTCAACATGGACACAGACGCGGACTCTTTACAGCGCAAGTATGAACTCAGTTTGGCCAAGATTGCTGCACAGGAGAAGCAACACCAGCTCACCATGGCCAAGATTACCGCTCAGGAGAAGCATATTGGATTGCTCCAGGCACAAATCCGCCGTTTGGAGGACGATAAGAACAGGAACATGGATCGTAAAGATATCGTGCACGAATTGGAGACAGTGTTTTCACGCACACTCACACAGAGAAGGGGGAAGAAAGAGAAGGGAGAAGAAGGAGAAGAAGAAGATGGAGAGAAGGGAGAGAAGAGAGGGAAGAGAGAAAAGGGAGATGATAGAGAAACGGGAGATGATAGAGAAACGGGAGATGATAGAGAAAAGGAAGAAGTTAGAGGAAACAGAGAAAGGGGAGATCAAGCACATTTAGAAGATGCCTCTGACGACGATTCCCACACTATCTATACCATTTCATCCTCATCGCTAGGAAAAAAGACGTCATCTGTATCACTGAATAAGGTTTCTTCACCGAAGGAGACTTCTCCGTTTGTTAATAGTGACGAGTTGTCGATGATGGACTCCCGGCCTGTTGATTTTGGTTCCAAGAGGTCGAGGACATCACACGAGATCAAGGTGGAAGACAAAGGTGTTCCACCACCGCCACCAATACCGTCATTCTTGGACCAAAAACATAATGATACCGAACGGAACAATTCCGATCCAAGCTCGGAAAGTGTTCCACCTGCTGTCCCTCCTGTTGCTCCTGCCATTCCACCACCCCCACCACTTCCACCGATCTTACAAGCTGCCGCACCACCACCTCCGCCACTACCCCCATTCATGGGCCCCTCAGGTGCTCCACCACCACCCCCACCTCTTCCAGCAATTGGGACAATCCCAGGCACTCCCTCAGCTCCAGGGTCTCCACGTGCTGGTAGCCCACTGGATTTGCTGGCTGATCCTTTGCCAGTGCCAATAGCGACCGTGCGGCCGAAGACGCGGTTGAAGCAGATGCACTGGGAGAAGATTGACGATATTAACCAGACATTCTGGCGTGATATCGAGCATGAGCCCGTTTCGGACAAATTAGTAGAAAAGGGTATTTTGGAGGAGGTCGAGAAGGTATTTGCAGCCAAGTCATCAGCAATCAAGTTGAAGAAGGATGTCGACCGTAGTGGTGAACGTGAGGGTGCGCTGGTGCCTACCAAACACAAGATCAGTTATCTTACTCGTGACTTGGCGCAGCAGTTTGGTATCAATCTCCACATGTTTGCAAGTCTCGAAGTCGAACAATTGGTTATGAAGGTGTTACATTGTGATAGTGAAGTATTGGGAAATCTCAGCGTACTCGAGTTTTTCACGAGTGATAGTCTTACGGAGATTAGTGACTCGATGCTCCGCAACTTTATGCCGTACTCGCTTGACTTCACGCGCCTGCTGCGCGAGCCCAACAAGGATGATCATGAGTTGGAACGCGCTGATCGGTTGTATCTCAGGTTGTGTTTCGACTTGCGGCACTACTGGAAGTCACGGTCGCGTGCGTTGCTCTTGACAGAAACGTATCAGCGTGAGTACCAGGAAATGACAAAGAAGCTTGAGATGATCAGCGAGGCTTGTGAGAGCGTGCGCAATTCAGAAGGGTTGCGTAATGTGCTTGCAGTGATCCGCTCTGTGGGTAATTTCATGAATGATACTTCCAAACAAGCGCTTGGCTTCAAGTTGGATACCTTACAGAGGTTAAAGTTTATGAAGGATGACAGTAACTCGATGACCTTCATGCACTACATTGAGAAGATCATCCGCAATACGTTCCCTGAGTTTGGGTCGTTTGTAGACGAGTTGAATTCGCTCAACTTTGTGCACAATATCTCCATTGAGCAAGTGGATCATGATTGTCAAGAATATGAGCAGACTATTGTGAACGTGACGAATTCTATGCTCAAGGGCAATTTGAGTGATCCATCGACGATGCATCCCGAGGATCGCATATTGGAGCATATACGGCTGCCCCTCGAGCGCGCACGGGCCAAGAACTCACTCTTACAGACGCGCTTGAACAAGACATTATCAGGATTCTACTCGTTGATGGAATATTTTGGTGAGAACTCCGACGATAACACCAGCCGCAACAGCTTCTTCGACAAGTTTGTAAGCTTTATCCGAGAATTCAAGAAGGCACATGTGGAGAACATCCAACGTGAAGAGGACCAGCGTGCGTATGAGGCACGTAAGCAGATGATGGAGGAGTCACTCAACATCAAGCGGAATCGCAAGAAGAAGAGAGAACAGGACGAAAATGCTAACATGACCACAGACGAAAATGACGGGAAGAACGACAACGAAGACGGCAATGAGGACGACAAGAGAGATGACGATGATGATGATGAGGACTCAGACATCGATGACAGTAGCTCGACAGCGGTTATTGACAGTCTTTTAGAGCGTTTAAAGGCAAGTGCGCCCACACATAGTTCCGCGAAAGACCGTAAGAACGCCAATCGGAGGAGCAAAGCGTTATCGTTCTACTCAACTATGTCACTTGAGGACATGAAGGAACAGGAGGATATGTTTGTGGATGCCAAGGAGTATGAGAGCGTGAGTTCACTCCGGCGCCGGATGTCTGAGCGCAAGCCTACTCTGATGTCGTCAAAGGCAGACGATATTATGACTCGTGCGCTGGCTATGTTGAAGCAGTTACGAGAGGAGCTGGAAGGAAAGGAGGAAGAGAAGGAAGAGAAGATAGAGAAGATAGAGCTGGATCTCCTTCAAGAAACGAAAGAAGAATGAGATAGAAGATAGAGGAAGAAGAGGGATGAAGGAAGAAGATGAAGGAAAGTTTCTAGTTTTTGAACTTCCTTCAAGTTTCTTCAACTACCTTATGAGCTACTTTAGAGAGCAAGTTACCTCTCAGTGATCTCTGTGGCCATAGGAGTTGTTTGCATAGTGTGGTTCAGGTATTGCATAAATAGCATGTTGCATAGAAACACAAACGTATAGAGATGTAGAGATACCAAAGTGGGGTGGCTTCTATGCTTTGCGTATCACATGACAGCTGCATCACGACGAAAATGCATCGGAGATTCTGACTGCATTTTGACTCTGGTTTCGACTCTTTTTGGTATTTTTGCAGGCGTTTCGTAACTTGTTCCTGACTCTTTCCTGACTCTTTCCTGACTCGTTCTGTCAAACGGTTTAACTCCTTTGAGAAACCGATAAGATAAATAAAATTAGGTGCAGAGCACGGGGAAACGTTCAGGAACATGGCTAGTACAAGCCGGAACACCCTCCTAAGTCTGCTTAAACTTTTCAGTGCAACGCCTCTACTACTCTACCCAATCATAGGGCCTGGCCAATTAGAGACGAGCCGGAAAATTTTCAATGAGTCACCGGAACTAGAAGACGGAGTGCACAAAAGCGCCATCTCAGAGAAGTTGCTTTTTTTTACAGCCAAAATTTTTCATTTTATATAAATACACCTTAACCATAACCACTAATAACCACTAGGACTCCACAGTTTCCACCATGTTAAGAACTGCCACCTTAGTGAGGCCCCTGGCATTCAGGGCTGTGAAGATGTTCCACACCAGTTCTTTGTTAAAGGACGCGGTTGTGGTCTCTGGTACTCAGCTCGCCAAGTCGATCAGACACAGAATAGCCCAGAAGGTCGTTGACCAGAATAAAATCAAGTTCAATCTCGAAAACCCAGCTGCTGAGGACTTGAAGTTCAAGCCATCGCTTACCATTATCCAGGTCGGCGCTAGACCCGACTCTTCCGCGTATGTGCGTTCCAAGTTGAAGGCGGCATCGCTGTCCAATATCAAATCGAACTTGTTGAAGTTTGATGCCGATATTTCTCAGGAAGCACTTTTAGAAGAGATCGACCGTATCAACAAAGACCCAAAGGTCAACGGTTTGTTGATTCAGTTGCCACTTCCAAAACATATCGATGAAACTCTTGTTACTAACTCAGTTGCCACCAACAAGGATGTCGATGGATTTGACCGCTACAACGTTGGTGAGTTGTCCAAGAGAGGTGGAAACCCAATGTTTAAGCCATGTACCCCTAACGGTATCATTGAGTTGATCAAGACCACTGGTATTAACTTGCGTGGTAAGAATGCTGTGGTCATCGGCCGTAGTGACATTGTTGGTACCCCTGTTGCCGCCATGTTGAAGAATGAGGACTGTACTGTCACCATCTGTCACAGATATACCGAAGGCTTGCCACAGATTGTTGCCCAGGCGGACATTGTGGTTGCTGCCGTCGGTATCCCAGAGTACGTTCGTGCCGACTGGATCAAGGAAGGTGCTATTGTCATCGATGTTGGTATCAACTACAAGGAGGATGCTTCTGCCAAGAATGGTAGAAAATTGGTCGGTGATGTGGCTTACGATGAAGTTGCCAAGAAAGCCGGTTTTGTGACACCTGTTCCTGGCGGAGTCGGTCCGATGACCGTTGCCATGTTATGCTCTAATGTGTACGACGCTGCAATCATGCAGGCCAAGGACGCACACAAGCATATGTTCCAGCCATTGCCATTGGAATTGCAAAAGCCTGTTCCACTGGATATCGCCATCTCCCGCGCCCAGAAGCCCAAGAAGATTACCAAGATCGCTCACGAGTTGGGTCTTTTGGATATGGAGTTGGAGCCATTTGGTCACTACAAGGCCAAGGTCAACACTAAGGCCGTCATCGAACGTTTGGATGAGCAGGCTGAAGGTTCCAGCGATGCTGTTGGTAACTATGTGTTGGTTGCAGGTATCACTCCAACACCCCTCGGTGAGGGTAAGTCGACCACCACTATGGGATTGACACAGGCACTTGGTGCTCACTTGGGCTACAACTCTATTGCCAATGTTAGACAGCCATCCATGGGACCTACATTTGGTGTCAAGGGAGGAGCTGCTGGTGGTGGATACGCCCAGGTGATTCCAATGGACGAGTTCAACATGCACTTGACCGGTGACATTCATGCCATTTCTGCCGCGCAGAACTTGCTTTGTGCCGCTGTTGACACCCGTATGTTCCATGAGGCTACATCGAAGACCGTCAAGGGTTTCTACAAGAGATTGGTGCCTGTTAAGAAGGGTAAGAGAAGCTTCACTCCATCAATGTTGAAGAGATTGGAAAACCTTGGAATCAACAAGACCAACCCAGATGACTTGACTGATGCAGAGATTGAGAAGTTCGCCAAGTTGGATATCGATCCCGAATCCATTACTATCAAGAGAGTTGTTGACTGTAACGATAGATTCGTGCGTGAGATCACTATCGGTGAGGGTAAGAACGAGGCTTCGAAGTTCCCACCACGTAAGTCTGGTATGGATATCACTGTTGCTTCCGAGTTGATGGCTATTTTGGCTTTGTCGACTTCGTTGGAGGACTTGAGACAGCGTGTTGGTAAGGTTGTTGTTGGTACCCAGAAAGATACTGGTGCTGCCATCACAGCTGAAGACGTTGGATGTGCAGGTGCAATCACTGCATTGCTTAAGGATGCTATCAAGCCTAACTTGATGCAGTCCTTAGAGGGTACACCAGTTTTCGTGCACGCTGGTCCATTTGCCAACATTTCCATTGGAGCATCTTCTGTTGTTGCTGATCGCCTTGCTTTGAAGTTGACCTCGCCATCGAACCCTATTAACTCAGGTAAGAAGGGATTCGTTGTTACCGAAGCCGGTTTCGACTTCACTATGGGTGGAGAGCGTTTCTTCAACATTAAGTGCAGAACTTCTGGTTTCAAGCCTAACACAGTTGTGTTGGTTGCAACCTCTAGAGCTTTGAAGTTGCACGGTGGTGCCACTGATGTCAAGCCTGGTCAGCCATTGCCTGAAGAGTACGTGACTGAGAACCTTGACTTCTTGCGTAAGGGATGTGCTAACATGGCCAAACAGATTGCCAACATTAAGCAGTACAATGTTCCTGTTGTTGTTGCGATCAACCAGTTTGAGACTGATTCAGCTGCTGAGATTGCTTTGATCCAGGAGGAGGCCAAGAAGGCTGGTGCCAACTTTGCCGTTCCATCTAACCACTGGGCTGAAGGTGGTGCTGGTGCTGTTGAACTCGCCAAGGCTGTTGTTGAGGCCAGTAAGATGTCTGACGCAGCTACTGCACAGCAGTACTTGTATGATGTGAACGACACCGTTGAGAACAAATTGCACGCGATTGCGTCCAAGATGTACGGTGCTTCTGCCGTGGAGTTGTCTCCATTGGCGAAGAAGCAAATTGAGACATACACCAAGCAGGGTTATGACAAGTTGCCAATCTGTATTGCGAAGACACAGTACTCGTTGTCGCACGACCCAGCATTGAAGGGTGTGCCAACGGGATTCACTGTTCCTATCAGAGAGGTGAGATGTTCTGCAGGTGCTGGGTATTTGTATGCGTTAGCTGCGGAGATCATGACGATTCCAGGGTTGCCCACCCATGCTGGGTTCATGAACGTTGAAGTCAACGAGGACGGTGAGATCGAGGGGTTGTTCTGAGTGTGCATAGATTGGGACTATTGAGATTTATAGATTTTGAATAAGAAGAGATAGACAAAAGAGTGTAGAGAGGTATGGATGAGGTAGGGTTGAGATGGAGTTAAAGATTTAAAGTTGGAGTTATAGTGAAGCATGTGAAATTTAGAACGGAAAATATGCGATGAGACGGACGAGACTTCAACAAAACCGGACTTGAAGTGCGGAATGTGGAAGTTATAGATGTGCGGGGATAGTTGGTTGATGTAGGTTAGTTTAGATAGGATAGCTGAGATAGGATAGTTGAGATTGGATGTTGTATTTTGGTTGACCTATTGGGTGGTTTAATTTGGTTATTGAGCGATTGTGTAAACTGTTCGCTTAGTTTAGTTGAATAAGAATTTCCAGAGAGGTACGGGATTACACAGATGGAAAAGATACCGAGAAAACGGAAGAATATCCGACGTGAAAGATTTCAAATTAAGCTCCTGTGCTCCAATCATAAAACATAGATGTAATAGATAAGCGTCAATGTTACATGAGAGAAGGTTATGGACCCCGATACGCAAGCTATTGTTTCAGCAAGCTACTGAAATGACTCTAGAACTATAGGAGTTGTAATATGGACTCGAATAACGAATGTGAGGAAGGTGAGATGTTGGTCCAACTAAGCCTTGATAACGTATGATGAAATGATATTCCAAATATAGTTGAGCGGTTTAACGAACGTTTTCGTACAATAAATGCTCATAAATGCTCATTGAGAAGATATAAATATTTGGAGTTCCCGGCACGAAAATCGCCCGTCCATCCTGCTGCCAAGCTAGATTAGAGTCCCGGTGGTACGTGCTCCTACTACTGTCAATTAGCAATTCCGAATAGGAAATTCAGTGTGAAGAGCATCACGTGCCGTCGCCAAATCCACAAAAAGTTTCAATATCAGCTGTGATGTCAGCCTTTTGAAGGAGAATACAACGACAAGGTGTGTATACTTCATGAAACTAGTTGGAATGTACTAGGAAGGATCACCATGGTGACTAGAACAAGTAATGCCGCATGATGTAAGGAGTTATTGAGGAGCCACATGCGATGGCCGAAAGTGGAGATCGTATATTGCCACAAAGACCACAAAGACCACAATGTTTTGGCCAATTACGACCCTGCACTAAATATAAGTTTGTTTTGCAACTCGGAATGGTAATACCGGGGTGACTGCTATTCCCAGTATAAAAGGGTCACAGAAGTGCTAAATTTCTCCTCAACTCAAACAGTATGCAATTACTTCCATTCGCTACTTTGGCCACTCTCGCAGCTGCTGCCGCAGCCCCAGAGACCTCTGACTCTCCACAGGACGCTAAGTACCAGGCCGTTTTCAACCCAAATGAGCACTACAACATCAACGGTGCCGTTCGTTTTTCCGCTTACAACAACGGTTCCGTTTGGGTCCAGGTCGACCTTAAGAACTTCCCAGACACTAAGGCTAACCAGTTCCCATACCACGTGCACGTTGCTCCTGTTCCTGAAGATGGTAACTGTACCGCTACTCTTGGTCACCTCAACCCATACAATGGCTCTGCTACTGCTTCTGCTCCAGCTGAGAAGGAAGTTGGTGACTTAGCTGGTAGACACGGTAACGCTACTGGTCCACAGTTCCACACCACTTACGTTGACTTGTACTTGTCTTTGGACCCAAGTGACCCAGCTTTCATTGGTAACAACCGTTCTGTTGTTGTCCATGACATTGACAACAAGAGATTGACCTGTGCTAACATTGTCCAGGTGTTCCCCAATGCTACTGGTGAGCACGAGGCCTGGAACGCCACTAGCTCTGTGTCTCTCATTGCTCCAACTTCTTCTGGCAGCCACTCTGGTTCTGGCTCTGCTGAGGCCAGTGCTACTGGTTCTGACGGTGCTTCTGAGTCTCACTCTGGTAAGGCTTCTGGCTCTGCTTCTGCCACTGCTTCTTCTGGTGCCTCCAACTCTGGTGCTATGAAGGTTGGTGGTAACATTGCTGCTGCCCTCACCACCGTCGCCGTGGTTGCCCTTGGCTCTGCTTTGCTTTAGATAATAGTATAGTAATATGGTAATTGTGAGAAGTGTAGAGATAGAAATCGAGTTGAATAAGATGAAATGAGTTGAGATGGGATGGAATGAGATTGGTAAAGATGAGTTGAATAAGTTGACTATTCAAATTGAAGCCAATTCAGCCGCTCTTCCGTTCTTCTGGGGTCGAAAAATCTTTTCGATGACAATGGCTCGTTTCAACAATAGGAGACGAGCCAACGAATAGACGATTGTCTGGGCCACAAACAGATTCCAATAATGTAGCAATTCCGACTACTCGTAAGCAAAAGGCTTAGAAGAGTGTTCTTAACCACATTGATGCAAAAGTTTTTCACCTTCCTAATTGAGATTATCAATTAGATCAACACAATTTCCGATGCCGGAATGATAGATGGAAAACGGAAAGAGAAGGTGCAACCAAGAAAAGGGGTGGAATGCACGTATTGTTATTGGTCGAGCAACAATAAGGAAAGTATTAGATACTTTGAAACGTTCCGTTGCTTTGAAACGTTGCGTTGAAGAACGACTCTTTGGTGTTTTGTGGCTTAGCCAACCAAATTGACGGCTGGTAGATGAATAATTTTTTAACTTGTCGAAGGTTGTTATAGAGAAGAGTGGTTGAACTGAACTCATATGAGTTCCATAATTATTTTAAAAATGCATAATGATTGTGAGATTGGAATGGAAACTAAATTCCCAATGTCTAGTTTTGCATCAACTCTGTAATTTTCTGCACCAATACGCCCATTTTCTGCATCCCCTGAAGCCGGAATTTGGCAGGTACGCCCGTCAACTGTCACAAAATGAGAGCATAAGAGATAGTATGAAAAGACCTTAGAACGAATGGTAGCAAAGAAGAAATACGGTAGTGATAGTTTCAAGAATTTGTGATGAAGAAGTACTATTGTTGAAAATTGAGTGACAGCTTAAAGATTCCTAAAATGACAGCTTAAAAATAGTCATAAAATAAGTCATAAGAGAGACTATTTACAATATTAATATTCGTAAAAGTAGCACAGCATTCATATTCGTAAAAGTAGTACAGCATTCATATTCGTAAAAGATAGTCATGAACGCTAGTACTGCTTAAAAGTTTTATAAGCTAATGGTGTGGTTTTTCTTATAAACCTAATGGTACAGCTTTATATTCAGAAAAGCTAGCATTTATAAAAATCAGTGGTCCCGCTTAAACATTCTAAAAGCTAACACTGAAACTTTTCATAAAAGCTATGCCTCCATCTTTAACAATCAACTTTGTCATACATCAACATTCACAATCAATTGCGTTCATGTCTTAATTCTCTTGTTCCACCGCACTCACTAATTCTATACTATCCATTTTCTTCCACACCCACCATTACATCTCTACGCTAGTTTCTATCTCTACATCATCTAGTTTCTATCTCTACATCATCTAGTTTCTATCTCTACATCATCTAGTTTCTATCTCTACCCTATGTAGTCTCTATCTCTACACCATCTATTTTCTTCGTCTCCACACCATCTATTTTCTTCACCTCCACACCATCTATTTTCTTTCTCCACCATCATCATCATCTCTACACTACCTATTTTCTTCTCTTTATTCCTACACTTACTCTTAAACTCGTCTATGCACTATCTATTTTCTTCCACCACCACGTCTCATCATCTCAGGCAAAGTGAATGGCACCTTCAAGGAAGCCACCTTGTAGGAAGATGCCTGGGAACGAGGAATTCCAAAAGCATCTGCCTGGGCCAAAGTCAGCGATTTGATAGTGGCACCCAAAGCACGGAACAAGCTCACCAAACGAGTAGGCTTCATGTTCAATTCGTTAGCCAATGGAGGCAACTCGACTAAGAAGTCGTTAATGTGCATAATAAGTGCCAATAAGTAACACAACAACTTATCCTCGTGGTGAGGGTCGATGGTGAAGGAACGATCCTTACTCTTACCGAACTGCGAAGCCTTTCCCACGGCAAAACGTTCCAAAACACCATCCACCAAAGTTTCGGCAGGTTGTCCCAAACGATCCATTAAGGTCTGTTTATCACGAACACGTCTATTGTTGTAGACACCAAACAAGAGAGATGCGTAGTAAACGAGCTGCAACTTGTCTGTGTTAGTGAGTGCACGCTCCAATTCGCGACGGATGTATGCCGACTGACTGTAAGGCAACAAAGCCAAACGAGCATTTTCGTCCAGAGCAGATTGGATGGCATTCACACGAATAGCATCGAGCTCGCGCTGTGGTATTATATTATGGATAGGGTACACGGCCTCCACATTTGTCGCACTGACGTCTGCGAGTGGTGTAGGTCTATCGGACAGCACAGTAGCAGCCATTTGTTCCTTAGTTGGCAAAGCAGTAGTAGCATCCTTGACTGTATCAACGATATCCATCTCAACATCCTGTAACTTCTCTGAGTCGATTTTGTTCTTCTGTAAGTTTGTGATGGTTTGTTTGGCCTTCTTTGTACCGAAAGCTTGACCTAATGCATTCCGCTGCTCCATATTGAGCTTACCCAACTGTTTAACACGAGGTCCATCATACTTTCTCTTGGAGATAGGTGTGACCTTTGCTTGGATGAAAGGAGCCTTATAGAGCTCAACAGAACGAGTGACAGGGTCGTACACACCCACAACATAGTCATTTTGTTCGTCTGTGACGGTTGATCCATTGTATTCGAGTTTATCGGTTTCACCATGAACCACGAAAGAGTCTTGTTTGTTTTTGTATAAATCAAAGGGGATATCTGGGACGCTCAACCCGTTGAAGAAGGAAGCCACGGCCGACACAGGCTCATCGACATATGATTCGACGTTAATCTCGGTGGTTTCTCTCTTTCTCTTTTCACCCATGATGCTCATCGAAAAAAATTACAGCAAAAGAGGAAAATAGATACAATACAGAATAAAGGAATAGATCTATTGAAGGATCTTGAACTATTGAGAGGAATCTTGATTATAGAGAGATCAAGAGGATTGTGATACTGAAGAGATAAAGAAACATACTTCCTAGAATTGATCATGACCTACTTGGATCATACCAAACTAAACAAGACATACTATGAAATACTCGGTGTGGAAGTGACTGCTACATCGGAAGAAATCCGTACAGCATATAAGGAGAAGCTTTTAGCAACACATCCAGATAAGAAAAGAACTATAAAGAATGGAGGTATAGAGAATGAAGGTATAAAGAAAGGAGGTATAGAGAAAGGAGGTATAGAGAAAGGAGGTATAGAGAAAGGAGGAACAGATAAAGGAGATACAGAGAAAAGAACTACAAACATTAATGTTTCAACAGATCTGAACAATACAACCGACAAAGAGGAAGGGAAAGAAGAGAAACCCAACGAGAATCAACTGAATAAAGACGGAATAACCTCAAAAACTTCCCCAAGCAGTGCAGAAATCATAACATCTCTCAAAGAAGCATATCAAACACTCATTGATGAGAGACTGCGGCGTGAGTATGACATAGCACTTACAAAAACTATACAACGTGAGGGGTTTAATATAAACGGTGACGGGCTCGACGTTTATGATTTGAGTGACTTTAATGAGGTCGATGATGGATGGGCAAAGGACTGTCCAAGGTGTACTTTAAGTGAAGGTATAGTGGTTTCTGAGGACGATTTGGAGGAACATGGAACCGCAGATGGTATGGGAGGATATGATATAATCGCACAGTGCTCAGGATGCAGTTTGTGGATACAAATCAAGTTTTATGAGGTGGGGGAAGAGTAGGGAGAGGAAAGGAAGAAGGAAAAAGATAGGTGGGGATAGAGTGGAAGAAGATGGTTGGGGGATAGAAAAGAAGAAGATAGTTGGGTAAAAAGGAAGAAGATAGTTGGAGGAAAAGAAAGAAGATAGTTGGAGGATAGAGTGGAAGAAGATGGTTGGGGGATAGAAAGGAAGAAGATGGTTGGGTAAAAAGGAAGAAGATAGTTGGAGGATAGAAAGAAGATAGTTGGAGGATAGAAAGAAGATAGTTGGAGGATAGAAAAAGCAGGAACGTTCAATGGGATTGAAAAGGATGCATAAGTATAGACAATGATAAATATATGATATAATGAGGTACATTTTCATTGAAGTACATATTGGTTCAAAAAGAATATGAAAGTTTATGAAGACTTACTGCTGAACCTAAACTTCATCGACCTTTTGTATCAAATCAACACGAGTGCTAACGGTATTAGCGCCATATATGACATCTGTAATGTACATGTGGTCAGTTCCAAAGGTTCTGACATATTGACTGCAAAAGAGTTCATCATTGGAGCCACCTGTTGAGCAAAATTTGCAACAATGTTGGCATTTTTTGCAACCACTCTTTGTGCACTTTCGCTCTTGGCGGCTTTGGCCATTCCCTTGAGAACCGCGGGCGGGAGAAGTTCTTTGGCCGCTGCTTTGACGATTCGTGATTGTTTTGTGCGAAGAGATTCTTTAATGCGTGTAGAAAGTGGTCTTCTTGTCTCTAAAAAGAGTGTGAAATTGAGGGTATCTCTAAGAAGTCCCAGCATTGTATTGAGAATTTCTTCTTCCTCTAATTCCAAGTGACGACAACTCACAATATGAGCAAGAAGAATAAGCGGTACCAAGGGGATTCGCATTTGTGGCTGCTAAAAGAAAATCGAGAAATGAGGAAGTTTTGTAGGAGAATGTTTTGGAAAGCTGCTAGTCAAACAATGGATATTCACAATCGTTCAAAGGATAATCTCAATGGTACTCACAAATAATCACAAAAAGTTCTGTAATCTCATAATTTAATAGTAAGGATCTTATAATCCGATCATTCTTGTAATCCAATCCTTCTGATAATCCGATCCTTCTCATCATCTGATCCTTCACTTAATCCAATCCTTCTCATCATCTGATCCTTCTCATAATCCGTTCCTTCTCATCATCTAATCCTTCTCATTATCTGATCCTTCTCATAATCCGTTCCTTCTCATATAATCTCAAGATAACTCTATCTCAAGTAATCTTCGATGTCTTCAATTTTCATCTCATTACTCTCCACAACGTTTTTCCACCTCTTTGCTCCACAGATCCAAGTCCCTTGTGATTGCTTCCATCTTATCAACATTAGCCTCGATATCAGTCAACATATCACGATACCCGTTATATTCTGTGTTCAACGCCTGTAAACGCGTGGCATCCTTCTCAAGGCTGTTCAAATGCTGCTCCAACTTAATGTAGTTGAGGGATTGATTAGTGTTGAGATTGGAGAGAAGACTCAAATCGATGGTAGTGGCCTCAGTGTCAGCTTCAATGACCTTGGAAAGACTGTGAAGAGCACTGTTGATTAGTTTGGGTGTTTCCTTCAGTGTCATGACTCGGAAAAGAGATAGACATGGAAAATAATACATTAAAATGAAGGAAAGTTGATCCAAATCCAATCTATGGTATGTAAATCTCACTTCACTTGGACTAACTAACTTCTTCTTTACCATTCTACTATTCATACTAATCTCCATTGCTATTTACATTAACGTCCCCTGAACATCATATACATAGGCTCTTTAGAAGCCTGGATGTTTGCCCACTTTGGTGTAGGTTTTGCGGTCAACTTCTCCACATAGTCTTCAATCTTTGGTGGGTCTATCAAGTGTGTAATACTAACCCTCACCTTTGACTTTGGTGTTATGATTTCAAACAAACCAGGGAGTTTGTCTGCTGCCTTACGCAAAGCATCTCTAGCAACCTTTTCGTGAATGTTACCTCTAACTTCGAATAAAACCTTTCCTGTTGGTACACGACATGCCCAGTGATCAAAAGGACCTTTACCCTTACCCATTCTGGTTTGGTTACCCTTCACACACACTGGAGTGTTACAAACAAACCTTGTGATCAAGTCAGCACCTCCTCCAGCTCTCAACTCTCTTTTCAACACCTTATCAGCCGCCAACAACTGGGCAGCAGAGAAACGAAGTCCCTTAGACTTCAAACGGAGTCCCAAGTGGCCAAATTGTAAGGTGTTACCTTTGACAGAGCCACCAGTACGAACGGTCACTCTACCCTTCATGGCTTTTCTCATTCTTTTGAAACGTGGTGCATACTCGTGCTTGAGTCTGATGGCAGTAAACTGTGGCACAGCCACAGGTCTGAGCATCTGCGTAGCCAAGGGCTTCGCAGCGAGCATTCCGCCGCCGAGCACCGATCTCACGAGTCCAAACATGGTAGTGAAAAAAAAATTGAAAACGAAATGTTCGAAAATAGTTGGTAAAATGGATGAAAGAAACTCTAAAAGATTGAAGATGATAATGATGAAACATCTTTCATGATGAATGATCTTAAAGATAATCTTTGATATGATGGTATTTCATTATAACTCTCACTCCAACTACTATATTCTTTACTATTTACATTATCTAATCTCCACCTGGTAGTGCTTGACCAAATCTGCTTCAACTTTGGCGTGCATCTCATTGATCTCATCACGAGTCAAGTTTCTATCCATACTCTGGTAGTTAATTCTGTAACATTGCGAGCGTCTTCCAGTCTTAGGGTGAACAAACTCATCGATGATTGTCACTGACTCAGCAAGGTCTCCAGCGTAAGTACGCACATACTCCATCACATCATTGGCATGCAATGCCGAGTCACCAGGCAACCAGAATGAAACATCTCTGGTGATTCCTGGGAACTTGGAGTATGGAACAAAGGTCGAGATCTGACCCTGAGCAAATTGTTTTGCAAAACGTTCATCCAAGGACCAGAAAAGTCGAATGTCTGGAATACCAAAGAGTAACATAGCAATACGGTCTAATCCAATACCAAACGCCCAACCAATTTGAGTATCAGAGAGCCCTGAATTAAGCAATACTTGCTGTTGCACAATACCACATCCACAACATTCAAGCCATTCGCCCTTCCACCAAACTTCAATCTCCCACGATGGAGAAGTCCATGGGAAATAAGTCTCCACCCAACGCACACGCAATGGCTCATTCAAGTATGGCTCAGTAGAACCAGCCAACTTGGCAGACTCACGCGCAGTCTCAAAAACAATGTTCACGAGAGACTCAATCGTCCGCTTGAGGTGGGCACTCACAAGTTCAACTTGACGTGGGGTCATGTGACTTTGCTTTGGATTACCGTCATGGAAGGGGCGGGATTCCAGAGGGTCATCGACGATGATGTTAGTCTTGGGGATCTTTTCGATATCCTTCAAGATTTGCGACTCAAAGTTAGGGTTAGCACCGTCCCAAATACGAGCACCTTCGAGCTGGTGGAATGCCGGGTAGTGAGTACGGTCAATCTCATCCTTACGGTAAACGTCGGCACAGATGAAATAACCTGGGGTTTCACACTTCGTGAAACACTCATTCTCGTGGGCAGAAGTGTGGGTACGCAACAAATGGTCTTTGTTCAAGTAGTAGGTGTCCAGTTTGGATCTACCGGGATGATCCTCGGGAAAGCCGAGAACATCGAAGTTCTCATACTTTGTGACTACGGGCTTGAAGTCATTGTAGAATGTATACTCGCCCGATCCACGGAAGTTCTTTTCGATGAGTTCGCGTAAAATACCAATGGGGTGATTCGGGTTTTGGTGTAATTGTCTCTTGGTGAGCTCGATCAAGAATGGTGGAATATTGGTCCATTCGTCGGTTTTATAGGTTTTGTTGTTGATTTCGAGCTCAGCAGGGTATTGTCGACCCTGAGAGATGAACCTGGTGGCGGTTCTTAGCACAGTTCGTGTGCGATTGACGAGGGACATGGAAAACAAGAAAAAGATGAAAAGTGGAAAAAGATGAAAGACTTGTTGATGAACAACCAATAAAGATGAAAGAAAATGATCAAGATTAAGGATGATGATGATAGTAAAAGTAGTAGAAATTATCAGAAGTTTAGTATCATGAATATAGATAGAATTATCAGAAGCTTAGTATCATAGATAGAATTATCAGATCAGATATATAAAAATTTACATCATTGAATGTCAATGAAAAATCAGATCATTGACGTTGATCAGTTGAATGTAATTAAAGTTGATCAGTTGAATGTAATGAAAGTTGATCAGGTAAATGTAATCTTCAATTACATCAAGTCAGATAGTAGACTTGAATATTTGAACTTTGAATTACTGACTGGAAATCACTACTATGATACCACTACGGAAAACAGATCAAAATTATCATTATTAGGTACTTCAACCCATATTACTTTTCACACTATATAGTGTTTCATATACCCCCCTTTCCTTTCTATTCTTTCTATTCTTTCTTTCTATTCTTTCCTTGCTTTCATTACCAGGTATCCTCGACGTATCTTCCCGCATCTTCCAATCCCACAACCCATTCTGTAGCTTGCTCCTCACTGAGACCCAACTTCTTACTCACAATATCCACAAGTGTTATTTTGACCTGTTTTGGCATCGCTCCACTCAGACCACACACGAACACTCCCGCATTCTTGTTCACCAACAACTCCCCAACCAATTCCCGTTGCTCGTACAACTTGTCTTGCACATACCTCACTGATCCGCCATCACGCGAAAAACACGGCAAAAGCAGCAATTGAGCCTGATTGGCCCACACATCCGTAAAGAGAAAGTCCTTCGCTTCATGACGGCATCCGTAGAACAAGTACATCATATTCGACAGTCCATTTTGTGGAGATTGAGTTGAAATATTTTGAGATTCCCAATCCTCTACCACTGCCTTCATTGGTGCAATTCCCGTTCCTGGAGCCACCATTATCAATGGTCTTGACTTATCATAGCGGATATTGGCCCTCACTATCGAAAACAAAACGGGGCTGCCCTCCTCTAACAGCTTGAGCCACTTTGTACACAACCCACGACGGATACGGCGGAGCATTGTCTTGTACTCCACAATACCCACAACAAGCTCAAAGCGATGGGAATCTGGCTTCGATGCAATCGAAAAAAGTCGAGGGCGGATCCGTGGGAAGAGATCAAGTACTCTCTCAATAGGAATCGTCAAATTCGCTTGGAACTCAAGTACCGTCTCCAAGATCAGACGCCGCGGCCTGTTAGCGTAATTATAGAGCTCCTCCACGTCTTCTAATCCTGCAAACTCGCGCATTTTCTCTTGCTCACGCTGACCATCTTCACTACTGGTATCGACAAAGTGCCACAACATATTGAAGAAAGACCGCCGTGGGATCGCCGTGATGTCGAGGTACTGCGTGAGGAGCCCACGGAGAGTAACGAGTCCCTCGGGAATATCCACCAGTGTATAGGGGTTAGATCTGTCGATCACTAAAGGTTTGTCAGCAAAGGGAATCCAATGTGGTTGCAGCTGTATTAACAACTCCACACTTGCATCGTCATTCACTGGGTAAAGAGCAGCACAGTCACCTGGAGAGAAGTTGATATTAATATCGGTATCAACAACAATATGGCGGATATCTTGGAAATGGTCAGAAGCAGTCACTCGTGTGTTTTTAACCAATTTACCCAGTGATGGTTCAGATTGGTCACCATTCACTGCTCTCGATTGGTATGTTTTTTGGGTATCTGTGACAATATCTGGCTCACCATCGGCAACTATTACCTTATGATCTGGGGGAAGGACATAGGCTTCATCAATAGCTGCACGATCAGGGAAATATTTGATGAGTTCGCTCATCAAGGCCTCCTCCCAAGCTTTATAGAAGCCATCCAGGCCCTCAGGAGACATTTCATCAGCTTCTGCACGAGGTGATAACTCAACACAACCCAACTGCATCAAACGTGCGTGGATCTTGCGGATTGCGTAGTTGAACTTGGTATACGAGGAATCTCCCAAGCCCAAGGTCGTAAGGCGTATGTGGTTGAAAAGATCTTCGGGGAGCTTTTTCTTGAGAAGGAACTTCATGAACTTGGTGGCATTACGAGGAAGGTCACCTTGGCCCAGAGTAGAGCAAATGATGATGAGATACCGTGTATCAGTCACGAGTTTTTTCAACGGATACTCATCGAGTGACAGGAGTACTGGTGCCAAGTTGAGGTAACGGAGTCTTAAGTAGAGATAGCGAGCAAACTCCTCAGCATTTCCTGTCTCAGATCCATATAAGATAGTGACTCCAGATGGTTGTTGCGTGTATTCGGAGTAGAGTGTGGTCATGTAGTTGATATACTTGATCAGTTGAGGTGTCTCAGTAGTAACTTTTAATGATGGTAAGTGAGTTGTGTATTATAGTTCAGTGATAATCCAGTAATCTCAGCCTCAATCTAGTATTCTTCAGTACCTCCAATCTAGTTGTTTTCACCTCTTATCGTTTATTCTCACTTAGTTTTTCTTTATTTTTCTCGCAACACCATGGTGGCCAAGAGAAGTGGAAGTGCGCTCCCAACAAATGCTAAGCGCAAGAAGGTCGGTAACTACCGGCAGGTCTACTCCAACACGATTGCCAAACTCCTCGAGCTCGTAGATGAGGCCACTGGAGAAAAAACATCGGGTCCATTCTTGAAGCTTCCGCCAAAGAAAATCTACCCAGACTACTACGACATCATAGCTCAGCCGATTTCACTTGCTGAGATCCAAAAGAAGATTAAGGCAGGCAAGTATCTGAACTCTTCGCCTGATGATTTCTTAGATGACTTCAGATTGCTCGCCGAGAATGCCGCTAAGTACAATGACCCACAATCGTGGATCGTGGCTGGCGCTAACCAAATGCTCGAGTTTGTAGAGAATGAACTCGAAAATCCTTCGCGTGACGAGCCAGTCACTAATGAAAACCTCCCAGAGGTCATGAGTGACTTATTAGAAGAAGTTATTTCGCACGAATTTGAAGATGGTGTCATTAGTCTCCCCTTCATGGATAACGTCGACACAAATGAGTATCCCGACTATTTGACTTATGTACAGACACCAACATCATTCAACAGTGTCAGAGAACAAATCGATGAAGGCAAGTTCAATGTACTGGATAACGTGGCGGAAAACTTGGCCTTGTTCCATGATGCAACCATGTTGATCTTTTCCAATGCTCACCTCTACAACGATCCCAGCACGGAAATCGCACAAGATGCTTCGCGCTTGCAAGAGCTCTTCACAGAGAAGTATAATGCATTGGTTGAATCTTTGCCAAAGTCCTCGACTAAGTTAAAGTTGAAGCTGCCTAAGGTCAAGTTGAACTTGAAGCTCAAGTCAAAGACAAAACGTATTAAGGAAGAGGACGATGATAATTCGGCTGACGAAATAAAAGCAGAGTCCGAGCAAGTAATCTTGGAAAATCCTCCAAAGACTGATGCAAACACTATGGGAAAGTCGGCACCCGTTCTCCCAACAACCGACTGTGTGATTCAGGAAATCTCTGTGTCATCAGCTGCTTCAATAGTCAGTGCTTTGAACAACCTTACCAAGCAACGCCAGCACGAGTCTCTTGCTGCTCCATTACTGCGGGCTGAGCAATTGAAGCTGGCATTGTTCCCTACTCATCCTCAGACCAATGCAGTTACACTGCTTGTCGACTACAGAATGACCGCAAACGGATATGCCACTCAGTCATACACAATTGTATTACCACCTGATGTGCCCCCGTTCATCACCTTGAAGGTAGGACTCCACAACATCATCTACAACAAGAAACGCGAGGATTTGTTGGATGGCGATGCTCCTGGTCGTTTGGCGACTGATGAGGACTTCCAGTGTAAGTTGCTAGTCAACGAGGAGGAGGTTTCTAATGGCGGTCACTGCTTCGAGGAAAGACGCCCCAGCAAAAAGGACTTGTTGGGAGTGTCGTACGATGTTAAGTTGAACCAAGGCTTGAATGTCGTGGACTTTGAGTGCAAGATCGCACCGCCGTTGAGCAAAAAGATCAAAAAGGACTTGGCAGTGCTGCAAGAAACAGAGGAGATTGCAGGAAGGCACACTCGCCACCAGCTCCAACAATTGAAGATGACTTGGGATGTCGAGCGCGTCACCTACTTCATTGTGTGTAATACTATATAGGAAAATATCAGAGAGTAGAAGTGGGTAGTAGGATGGTATATATATATGATTGAAGATATCTAATATTGAAGATATCTAATATTGAAAATATCTAATGATATAGGAATAAAGAGGGATCTGATGAGCTAAAAGTTGTGTATTTATTGTATCTTTGATATAAATCTATTTACAGTACGCTTTTGGTGTTTTCTTGATACTGTCTTCTCCATCTCACTTACCTATGCAAAAACTTGAGAAAACCACGCTCAAGATCTCCTCTACGCCGATGGCATCACCTGTGATCTTTCCAATGCCCTCTACTGACTGGCGCAAGCTCTCTGTTGCGAGAACAACGTCATCGATCTCCTTATATTTAGAGAATTCCCGGAAACCCTCAAGCACATCGTTTTCGAGCAAGTCTTGAATTCGTGATGACACAATCACCGGATCGGTAGATTCCGATAATGAGATCTTCTTGAACGAGCCCACAAGTGCATTTCCGAGTTCTTCCAACCCAAATCCTGTTTCGCATGAAACTAGGTGGATGTCTGTAGAGTCCAATTGTAATTTTTCAGCGTAGAATTGCGTTATCTCTTCGACTGCTCCTTGAAGCAAGTCCTGCTTATTGAGAATCAATTTGATGTCTTTGTTATTCTCTCTCAATTCCATGATATGCTGGAGCAAGTCCTTATAATCCAACGTACTCTGGATTTCTGCCGGGAGCACAATCAAAACCAAATCTGAACCCAATGATTTCAACTTCGCCCTACGAATGCCTTCCATTTCGATGAGATCAGCATTGCCGACCTCCCTAATGCCTGCTGTATCGCCAACAACAACTTTATATCCATTGATATCGATGGGCACATCAATGATATCACGTGTAGTTCCTGCGATGTTACTAACGATCGCAGCATCAGTATTTGCCAAATGATTCAAGAGCAGTGATTTACCAGCATTTGGTGGGCCCAAGAGTACGAGCTTGATACCTTTGAGAAGAACCTCAGATTTACGTACCTTGTATAAGTACTCTCTAATTTTGTTGGCAAGAGAATGGATGCGATCATCGACCTGTTGGAACAAAAGTTCAACCTCATCGACATCGTGATCCTCACCAAAATCTATGACTGTAGTAAGAAGAGCGATGTTATGAACGATCTCACTTCTCCACTGCTCGAACATCGTCTTTGTTCCACCCAGGAGCAGCAGAAGTGTGGCCACACGCTGGGATTCAGTTTCGGCATCGATCATTTCACGAATACCTTCGATTTGAGTCAAATCGAGTCTTTTGTTGAGGAACGCTTTTTTGGAGAACTCACCGTTCTCAGCGTACCGAATGCTGATACCCTGGTCAGGGCAATGTAAAGATTTTATGGCACTTAACACGCTCCGTATAATTGCAGTTCCTCCATGAAGATGAAGCTCAAGTAAGTCCTCGCCAGTGTATGATTTTGGCCCAGAGAAATACAAAAGAAGGGCTTCATCGAGTAAAACCCCCAGTTGGGGCTGATAAAGTTTTCGTACTGTAGCAACTCGTGGTTTAGGGAGTTGAGACTTCTTAGTAAGGGTCTGATAGATGTGCCCACATTGTGATCCTGATACTCTAACTACTCCAATAGCAGATCGTGCTAAATGAGTTGAAAGTGCATATATGGTTGGGCTGGAATAGTGACGTCGTATAGACACATTTAGCAGTCGCAGCAATGGAAACATTATGAAAAGGATTTATAGTGGGTCAATAACGATTGAGTATGGATCATCTAAAAATCGATGTGCAACAGATCAAAAAACCATCACAAGTAAAATCGATCACTAGTAAAATTGATCATTAGTTGAAACGATCCCTAGTAAAATCGATCACTCCAATGATTTGTAAGAGAAGATTTAATACATCTTTCTCTTCAATAATGAAAGGAAACTTGAGGAAAGGTGTGATTGGAATGAAAATGAACTTCACAACATCATTACTGAGGTTTGTACCAACATGTTATAATCAAGTCAGATTGCTTTCGCGGACTTCTACAGCATTCCATGAGAATCCATTGGGATTACCAAGACAAGATGGTGGACCTCGGATGCTGAAAGGTCTTCCTATTAAACAGAAAATACCAAATGTGGCCAAGATTCTTCTTGTGTCTCTGGCCAAAGGTGGTGTTGGTAAATCTACTGTATCTACAAACCTTGCATTTGGACTTAAAGCTCTTGGAATGAGAGTGGGCATACTTGATGCTGATTTATTTGGTCCATCAATTCCTCGCATGATGAAACTTCGTGGTGAACCTCGAATCTCGGATAATGGCAAACTTCTCCCATTGACTAATTATGGTGTTCAGTCAATGTCCATGGGATACATGATCTCGGATGAAAATCCAGTTGTTTGGCGTGGACTTATGGTGATGAAAGCTCTTCAGCAGTTACTTTTTGAAGTCGAATGGGATAATCTCGATGTTCTCGTGATAGATATGCCTCCAGGAACTGGTGACACTCAACTTACCATTGCACAGCAATTAAAAGTCGATGGTGCTGTCATTGTTAGCACACCACAAGATATTGCTCTCATAGATGCTGTCAAAGGAATTTCGATGTTTAATAAGGTGAGAATTCCTATTGCGGGACTAGTGCAAAATATGAGCTACTATGTTTGTCCAAATTGCAATCATGAATCTCATATTTTTGGATCTGAAGGTGCCCGTAGAGAAGCTGAAAAGCATAATCTCCAACTTTTAGGGTCAATTCCTTTAGATGAGAGTATTTGCAACCATTCTGATAGTGGAAAGCCAATTGTTGTTGCAAATCCAGACTCAAAAATTGCACATCCATATCTTGAGATTGCAAAGAAAGTTGCAGAGCATTTGAAGCGCTAAAATGTAAATATCTTGATTATTAGGTCATAAGCCAATGAATTAGTGTATATAGTCGGATGAAATAAAGGGATCAAGTTTAATGATAATCTCGTTAAAACAGCTCAATATTTGATGAAGTAGCTGACGAAGTAGCTCAATAGTTAATGAAGTAGTTCAACAGTTGATGAAGTAGCTCAAGTATTAGCTAAATGTTACAACAGGAATCAAGTATAATAATGTTCATTTGTTATGTGAGTTTTCATTGGTACCGCTTTTTAGGTGTTGCTTTTTTATATCATTTTTGTGCACATCTTTTTTGCGGCAATTGAAACTAAGCTATGCTTACAGTTCACAAGCTACTTCTATGTTTAACTGGTCTTGCTCTCTGTATTGCTGATGATGAGGCTGCAATTGGAAATGCTCAACTCATCGATCGTTTCAATATTCTCAAACTGGTTCTACCTTTACGGCGAGATCAATTGGAGGAACTTCATCTGATCATCAATAATGAGCTGGGACAAGAGGCAATCATACCAACAGCTCCAGAGAACATATTGTCAAATGTTGAAGATCTTGCGATATTAGCGGGAGAAGAGAACCAAACTGAGTCTGATCAGGATGAAGATCCGAATAGTGCATTTCACTCTACTAACGATAGCGAGTCAGATTATCGAAATGAAGAGTTCGATGTAAGCAAAGAAGATTTAGAAGAATCAGGAGAGTTTTCTGGTGAACCTTTTGCAACTCAGGAGGAGTTATCTAACTCAATTGATACGACAGATTCAGTTGAAGTTACATCAGGATCATCTGCCTCA
This sequence comes from Kodamaea ohmeri, assembly GCA_004919595.1. NCBI lineage: Eukaryota > Fungi > Ascomycota > Pichiomycetes > Serinales > Debaryomycetaceae > Kodamaea > Kodamaea ohmeri. Next base: position 2,198,795 of record SKFK01000002.1, read on the forward strand.
TTTAATGCACCTTCTGTTACTGATGAAGTCATATTTGATGCATCAAAGACTTCGTCTGACGAGATTCCTTCTGATGAGATTTCTTTTGATCAAGTTACATCTACGTCTAATGTGGTACCTTCTGACGTCGTAACTTGGGATGCATTCCAGCAATTAAGTGATAAGATTCTGTCGATAATCGATATCTTTGAGAAGACAAATAGAAATGAAACTCCAAGCAAGAATACCCAGAATGACAGTTCTTCAGAAAAGCCAGCTTTGGTTGATTTCAGTAATGATGACGGTACTGAGGTTTCACCTTTCCCATCAGAGTCTGCACTGACAGACATCGGTTTAGTTGAATCACCATCCGATCTGTCCGTGTTCAGTCTTTCTAATGCAGATAATATTGAATCAAGTTATGCTTCGCAATATTCAACACCTTTTGCTAGTAATATGGATGCATTTCGTACTGATAACCTTGAAAACGATTTCAAGATCTCATCAATGTCCGAAACACAAGACTCTCAATTGCCTAAGGATAACGGAATATCTGTGATCCAGCTGGCTGATATCACCTCCAAACGAATCTCAGATCGGCGTAAAGTTAAAGAAGAGAAGAAAAAGAAGGTCTCGAAGCTAATGAGCGATACACCATCTCGAGAGATTTCTGTTGCACCGCAGTTTCAGTTTCATCAGCAAGATTATGTTCAACTGGTACCAATACCTTATTCGCGGCCAAAAACACATTGGCTCAACGAGGTAAGTGCTGGTGAAAATTGGTCCGAGGATGATGATAATATAGATGATATGAGATCATCCCAGAGGAAAATTCTGACCGATGGTAATGTTTCTTCAGTACATCATGAAAGTGATGTTCAAAACTCTTCAGAAAAAGATTGGAGCAGTTTGCCAGTTGAAAGTTCACCTTCATCAGATCTGTCTCCGAAAGCATCATCTGGTGTAGTTCCCGAGCCGCAAGGATTCGAGAAGCTCTTCCAAGACTCACCAGAAATCTTGGATGGTCAACAATTTGAATATTTGAGGCAGATCTATATGGAGATCCAGAAAATCATAGGCAATGCAAATCCGAGGTCTGAATCAAATGACCAACAAAGTGAAGATAAAGGTGACCAACAAAGTAAAGATAGGGTTGACCAACAAAGTGAAGATAGAGGTGATCAACCAGGTGATCAACCAGGTGAATACAAAGATGATCAACCAAGTGAAGATGCAGATGAGCAGGTAACCGAAGATGATGACGTACATGATGTCAGGGGCAATGATCTTACCGTTAACACAACCGTTGATGCAGATCAAATGACCACAAAATCTCACATCACAGAATCACCCAATACCACAAAATCGGCAAGACCAATAAAAGTCTCTAGAACTACCTCTTCACTGACTTTGAAAACCACTAGTATTTCAAGACATCGTACGTATAATTCACGAAGGAAAAGCTCGCGATTTAGTGTACCAAGTCTGGAAAAACCTCACACAAAAGAAAAGTTCAGTTGGCACCGTCTATTTTCCCATCACAATAACGAACGTAATAGCAAACTGATGCAGCATGGATTTCAAGTGGAGGAATTCAGTGGTACAGTTACCATTCAAATTTCTTTTGCTGTTGTGCTAATTGGTATATATTGTTGGCTTCTTTGAGTAATCGAGAAGAGCACAAGGTAGAAAAGAGTGATGTTCAGGTTGGGTAAAGTTGAGAAATGACGACAGAAATGTAAATAGTAGCCATGAGTGGATCTAAATTGCTTGATATAGTAGTTGATCTAATGTAGTAACTAGTTAATCTGATGTAGTAACTAGTTGATCTAATGTAGTAACGAGTTAATCTGATGTAGTAACTAGTTGATCTGATGTAGTAACTAGTTGATCTGATGCAGTAACTAGTTGATCTAATGTAGTAACTAGTTGATCTGATGCAGCAACTAGTTGACTATCAATTGCTACCTTTATTGGTCTATATTGTGTTGGTATCCTTGGTATACATCACGATATCCTTGATATTGATTTATGGGATACTTATACTTGACATTCCTATTGAATATGTGTTCATGATGTAATTGTTATAACTATTGAGCTTATTTGGAAAATCACTGACCTCCATCTCCCTTGCCACAAAATCACCGAAAACTCCATCACATGGAAAAATAAACAAAACCATTTATTCCAGAGATGGCATCTGTTCCAACAACTCCTAAAACTCCACATGGAGTGAAGAAGGCCAGTGCCAGAAGCACTCCACAGTCCGCAGTTAAGCGTACTATCAACACTTTTGATGCGAACGGGAGTTACATCGAGGAAGAAGATACAACTTATGTGTATAACGAAACCTTAGATGATGACGATTCTGAGATCGAAGAAATCCTGCAAGAAGAGATCGACCTTTTGGGTGCCGATGAGAACAACAATGATGGTAGCATTAAGAAGAAAGATGAAGGCAAAAGCGCTACAAAGGATGATCTGAAGGATGACCTGAAGGATGAACTTGTCACTGAGAACACCGAAGATGTTAAGTCCAACGAAATTCCTCAGTCAATATTAGTACAACCTACTGCATTCCGCCAGTTTATTTTCGACCATGAAATCTTGAGAAAGCTTTTGCATTCGTCGATTGGTGTGTTCACCATGTGGCTCTACACTTTAGGTGTCCACCAGACTCAGTTGATTCTCCCATTGAGTACGATGTTCGTAGTTATTTTTGCCAATGACTACATCCGTTTCAAGTACCCTGAGATCAACAAGAAGGTTGTAAGCCACATGTGGTTTTTGATGAGAGAGCTGGAGGTTAACTCCTACAACGGCACTTTGTTTTACTTGATTGGTTTGATCTTGGTTTTCAGTATCATGCCTAAAGACATTTCATTGATGGCTGTTCTTCTTCTTAGTTGGGCTGATACCAGTGCTTCGACCTTCGGTAGAGCTTTCGGAAAGTATACTCCAAAGATTGCTAAGGGTAAGTCGCTTGCTGGTTGTATCGCAAGCTTCTTTTCAGGAGTCTTTTCATGCTACATTTTGTATGGCTACTTCATTCCAGCCTACGGTGCTAAGGTCAATGTACCAGGCGATGTTATGTGGTCTCCAAACACCAGCAAGTTGACCTTCCCTGTTTATGCAGTCCTTTCTGGTGTCGTTGCTAGTGTATCTGAGTGTGTTGACTTGTTTGGCATCGATGACAACTTTACCATTCCTGTGTTGAGTAGTGTGTCATTATATGCCTTGGTAAAGGCTTTCGAAGCTTAAGTCATGAAGAGTGTCGGAGTGAATACGTGTTGGAGAATCCTTGCAATATTTAGAGAATTCCAAGGGTTACAGTGTTATCGTTCAGTATAATGAATGCTGATATCTGCAAATTTAGAGAGAGACATTTAGGAGAAGACAGCGATCTTGAAACTAGAAGACTAGACTTCCTCTAAGGTTAACGTTGAATATCCTAAAAGCTTCTTATTATTTATACCTTTCGTTACCGTTCATAGTTTATAATATTCCAATTAGACGATTGTAAGCCAATACTATCAGATTAACTAGTTTCGTCTAAGGAACCCCTCCGGATTCCTTTCCTAATGACAACGTACTCATCATAATCTAATGTCAGCTTCAAACCTTCATAAGTAGTGAGATCCATCCATCCTTCAGACATCCCTTTCTTATAAAAGTCCACAACTTGGCTTTCTCTCACTCCATTGTAGCCTGCCTTCCGGAGAAGGTACAGTAATGTAGTTTTCTTATCCCAATTCTCTTCTTCGGCAACCAGTGGTAAAAATGTTCCCAGGTAGTCCACACCACCTACTTCAAACAGTAAACGGAGTCCATGGGTTCCCACAGTCCATGCATCCCATGCTTCCGCTGGTAAAAAGTTGGCAAGTAAAGTCACCAGTACAGATAAGCTCGAGTTCAACTCTTCCTTTGAAATAGGAGGGAAACGACTATCCTGTAAGGCTGCAATTAATGCGTATTTAGCAACCCCCTCCGTGGTTTTCTGGTGCAGGAAGGTTCCTATACAACCACGAAGGTTGCCATCTTTGTTCCACGTAATGAAGAGTGGTGCTTTGGAAGGAACAGGTTCTGGGTTGAATCTCTCTATCGCAATGGGCAGCGTGCGATTGAATTTAGAATAGAGTGTTTCGAAGGCGTAGCAACAGAGAGCTTGTGACATGATGTGGGGATATTAAAAAAACTGAGAGGTCAAGATTACTTTAATACTATAACATATTATAGAAAGATGTATATAATTGATTAGCAGTTATATTATCTAGAAGTACTATATTAACTACATTAATCTTACAATCTATCTTGAATTAATCTCAATGTCTTTGGTCTTGTGAGTAGCTTATCTCTACACGTGATTACTTTTTAGTTTTTTAAACTACCAGCCTTCTATCATCATGGGTCTTTGTTTATCGTGTTTACGTGGTAGTGATAGCAGAGATGATGAAGTCAACGAAACATCCTCACTCTTGAGGAACCAGCATGATATGTATTCGCTGGATTATATGCAAGAAGCAGAGCTCTTGAAGCAACAGCAAAGGCAACAAGAATTGAATGCAATTGTGAACAACTTATCAGATAACTTGATTGATGTGAGTTCTTTCTTGAATACTGATACTCATGCGACGATAGCAACACAAGTTCGTGCTCAGGCTGAATCTTCACGTCACAGTTTGGAACAACCCACAAATACCGACTCGGTTGTCGATGATGATGAAAAGCAATATCCTCGCCAATATGGAGCTGGGGAGAAAGATGACGTTTTGAAACAAGTTGCACAGTTAAGCGGAACGGTCAAGGACTCGTGTAATGTTACGTTTTCTGAGCAATTATACTTGAAGTTTTGAAGAGAGGATTCTACATCGAACTATCAGTACTGAATCAAGAACAAGGAGTGATTGAATCAAGAACAAGGAGTGATTGAATCAAGAACAAGGAGTGATTGAATCAGAACAAGAAGTACTTGAATCAGAACAAGGAGTGATTGAATCAGAACAAGGAGTACTTGAATCAGAACAAGGAGTACTTGAATCTCAAGCACAACTTGATGCCCTTCAAGTACTACTACGAATACCTCAGTCTCGTGATATCTCAAGTTTTAAAATCAAAACCTTACGTTTATTCAAACTTGGAAGACCTCAACCTAATTTTATGTGGCACGCCAAATGTTTAAAACTTGGAAGACTTTAGCAGTACCTAATGTGGTACTCTGAATGGAAAGAGACTTTGAGGAATTCACCCGCATAAAAACTATCGATGAGTAGAAGAACGAGTTTCTCTGTTTTATCTATTCATCAGCTTTGACCGAAAGGTCCGGATACAGCATACAAATAAAGAACAGAAGAATTTGTTTTGTAGAGGTGGCCTTGCGATATTCTTATCATTGGAATAAGACCTTGGATACTGGGCAGGTATCCTTTGAAGACTACTTTGGACTTTGGTAGATAATCTGTTCAAAATAACTCTACTAAAAACTACATAACCCTCATCAAGATTAACTCTGATAAACTCTTCTTTAAGTCAATTCTACTCTTCTCTAATACTTTTCTATCAAATTCCTTTTATCTCTTTCTATCGACATCTTTTTAAGTATGCCCATTTCTTTTTGTGTACAAAGTTGACTTAATGGCTGCGAAATTATATTTGTGAACAAAAATCAATTAAGACTTCTTCTAGCATGGTGCAAAAGTATCCCGTGTTGTTGGCTATGGCATCTGCCATTCCTCTGGCGGTTGCGAGTAACCCACTGAATAACATCACGAACTTTAAAGATATGGATTTCCTCAAAGATGTAGTTGAGTTTGCTAATGTGAATGCCCAACAATCAGTTCCACGCACTGAACAAGACGACTATGTCACAAAAAATGGGGATGCTGACTATCTGGACGATTATCTGGATGGTTATCTGGATGATGATTATCATCGCGGATACTCATCTGATGGAAGCTGTAGCGATGATGACCACGACCCTGGTTTTCTTCGCAAACAAAAGTCAAAGCTGAAAGGTAAGAAGAAGTTTCATGGTGACACAGGAATCTTCTTTGATATTGGAATTGGTTTGGCTGCAGGCTCTAAAGGTAAAAAGAAGGGAGGATATGGAAGTGATGACGAGTTTCAAAGCTTTGGGTTCAATTCCAGCGCTATGGGAAATCGCACATTCTCGGAGAATCTTGCAACTGTACAAGGTAAACCACAACCAGAAAGACCTAAGTCAATTGATAGTTTAGATCGCCCAAAGAAAAAGACTAAGAAATTACCCAAGCTTGAAATCGGAACTGGATTGTTTCTTGACCTTGAGGTTGAAAAGGGAAAGAAACATGCTGAAGCTGAGTGTGAAGGTGACTATTGTCTTAGTGATGGTTCAGATAATAGTCTGCATGATCATGAACATGATACTGACTGCGAATCAGACAAAGACGACTCTGCGAAGCAATTCGTTCAAGCCAAAGGGCTGAGAAAGGGTGGTCCAAGAGGGTCTCGAAGATACAGAGCCGAGAGTGAAAGAAGTAAAGCTTCTAATAGGCGCAAGGCTCAACAGCAAGCTTACTCTTCTGGATCTGATAATGACAGTGATCTGGAAGATGACGAAGAATCGAGCAAATTTTGGTTTTGGCCTTTGGGAGTAAAGGCTAATGGTCTTGAACTGAATATATTACCATCTGAAGTGAACGGACGCATGGAAGTTGATTCTTCGCGTTTAGTGAGCAAGTCAGCTGCTGAAACTCATAATCTCCTCAGTGTTAGTAAAGAGAATGATGGAAACTACAATATTCCATCCAATCATTATAGTCTTCAAAAACAGGCTGTATATGTTGTCTCTGCGAGCAGTGACAAGTTGCGCAAGCATATGGGTTCTGAGAATAGAGACGCCAAATCGCCAGAAAAAGCGTCATCTAACTTCTCTATCGAAAGTTCTGGTGATCATTTTGTGGTAAAGGTTCCTATGGGGATGAGCGGTAGGAAGAATCAAACCCGAACAAAGGTTAGCCTTAGAGAGTCATTTGGAAAGGGAAGTGGCCTTGAGTATGGAAAACTTAAGGCAATTACCTCATTTTCGAACTCTTCAAAGAATAACACGCACAGAACCATTGATTGGAATAATCTTTACAAGGGATCAGGAGAATACCCCAACCCTGCACCCAAAGTGGAGGTATCTACACTTGTAGTTGCAATGTGCTTTGCTATCAGTGGGCTTTTTTAGATATTCGTTCACTATTAATCTGAAATTATTGTAGATGAGAAATAAGGTGCAAAACACTGAGGTGCTGTATGAAATGCCGGATGTCACTTGCAAAATATATCCTCATAAACGTGGAGTGTATGGAATCATGAGATTAGGACATGTACACATCATGATCCATATGGACATATACAGATATCACGATTCATATGGACAATTCATATGAACATGTACAGATATCATGATCCATATGGACATATACAGATATCATGATCCATATGGACATATACAGATATCATGATTCATATGGACAATTCATATGAACATGTACAGATATCATGATTCATGTACAGACATCATGAGAGTTGATATCACTGTCAGGTACATCCAATTACTCTTGCAAAGCCTTTAATCTCTCTCTCATTTCGTCTAAAGTCTGTTCATCCTCTTCATCCTCCTCCGCAGGAGCTTCCACAACAGGTTCTTCAGGAAGTTGTGCTTTTGGCACATCTTCCTGGATCTTCGAGAACTTGTCTTGGGTTGCGGTTTCTATTATCTTGTTGATTTCCTCCTGGGACTCCAGTTCTAGGTCGAGGTCCTCTTCCTCCAAGTCCATCATATCTGTCATCATTTCATCGATGATTCCAGCCTTGGTCAATTCCTTAGAGAGTTCCTGCATTGTCTGCAGTACTGCACCCACGTGTATCAACAGGTTAACATCCTTCATGACTCCAGTCAGAAGATGCATTGATTGAGTGAGTTTGTTGAGCTGCCACTGTTCGTTGATTGCCATGGCGATAGAGTCGACTCTAGTCTTAGACAAATGCAATTTATCATATTGCCGACGAATATTTATCAATTCCTTCGCATATATCTGAGCGGACTTCAAGTCCTTCTGTTTGACTGACTGTTTGATAAGCAGTTCGGTCTTCTTCTTGAGAGGACCCAATTGGTTGAGAGAACGATCCAACTCACGCTTGTTCTTGCGGAGAAGTTGATCAATCTTACGTTTCTAACACTTGTTAATCTTTGTTCATGATGGTAACAATATCAAACATACCTGTTCTTTGGGGTCCGGGCCCCATATGGCCTTCTTCACAAAGTCCATGCTTGATAGAAAACCAAACTAGATTTCGCCCTAAAAGATACGACAGGGGAAAAAAGAAATGGGAGGCAAATATTACGAAAACTCCAATCTATCACTTAACTATGGCAGACTCTCGTACTCCACGCCAACCTAGGCCCATTCCAAATGGCGCAGCAAAAATTGTCTTGATTATCATTTCATTCGTGTTCCCTCCTTTGACAGTCTTGATTCTTAAGGACTTTGAGTTCTTCAACTGGGAACTTGGTGTATCTGTGATTTTAACCATCATTGGAGGGCTTCCAGGAGCTTTGTTCAGTTTATGGTACTTACTATTTGGTTTTCCAGATGAGCTTGCTAAGTTCAATGAAAGAGAAGGCTACGTCCAGTTGAGAGATGATGAAGAGGGACCAACTGGCCCCGCCACACAAAATCAATCCCACAATCACCACAAACAAAATCAGCAAACTACTCAGCAAGGTCCTTCTGATTCCTCTCCTTTGAATGCAAGTTTCGGTACGGGTCCTGTTGAAGGTGGCTCTGATTTGCCAAAGTATGAGGATGTTGCCACCAATGGCCATCGTGCTGACGTTAAATCAGGTGATAACAAGATTCAACATTGATTGTTGAAGAGCTATGGAAGATCTGATTAAGAGCCGTTAGTGTTTATTTTAGTTTTGTTTACAATCACTGTTTACTCGGGAAGAACCTTATAACGATTATCTGGGGACTTGTAAGTGGACGAGATTGTTGTTAATCTTTAATTGGTATAAATGGTAAAAAGCACTTTTGAAAACTTTCAGTGGATACATCTTCCTTGTCATCTCTAACTATATTTTCTATTCTACTCTTCCTATAATCTCTTTCATTCTCTTTTCTCTTCCTATATTATCTTTCATTCTCTCTTCTCTTCCTATATTCACTATTCTTCTACTCCCTTATATTCGCTTTTCTTCTACTCCCTTATATTCGCTTTTCTTCTACTCCCTTATATTCTCTTCTCTATTGCCACCATTGCCTTCGCAACAAAGCCCTCCAAATGGAAGATACTTTTTTGACCCAAACTCAATCTCTCATCGAATTGAGCTGCGATTGCGACCAACTCCGTCACCAATTCCTGGTTGTTCATGTAATGGGCCATGAGGTCGAATAAAAGCGTCTTAAGGATGATTTTGGGTGGAATGCAATGTGAGAGAAGCTCGTAAAATACCACCCTCACTTTGGCCAATGTAGCCACATTTCTACTGCGTGCTATAGTCTGAGCCAAGTTCTTTATTATGAGCTCCCAGTCCAATTGTAAAGCATTAAGAGGGGCATTCACATTGATAGTTTCATTCTGCATCGACAAGGTTTCGAATCCCAAAAGTGCCCTGCGTAGGTTTCTATTTGCCAGTTCGGCGACCTTGTGGAGAAATTGTATGGCTTGAGCGTCATCACCATTGAACTTGATCTCTTCTTTGGAAGCAACACCAGCCAAAATGTTTGCGATCTCGGTATTTGTCGGACTAGGGATCCGTACCAATAAAGTTCTTGATTTGATTGGCGGTATGATGTTGGAAATGGAGTTACAGATGAGAACTAAACGAATATTGGACGAATACTTCTCCATAGTTCTTCTTAATGCAGCCTGAGCATCTCTGCTTAATGAATCTGCTTCATTGATAATGACAATCTTGAATCTATGCTTGGCTTTGCTGCTATTTCCAGTGAAGTCCACTTGCTCCACCAGAGCAACATCCTTCAACAAATCTTGAATTACAACACGATCATTGTTACCCATATCAGACGGAGTGATCTCCAAGTGATATGGTGAGCTTAACACGTTGAATTCAAGCTTGCGGCTACTCAGCGTGCTGAATGTTTTGACGTCGATCTTCAACTTATCCACCAGCGGACCAAAGATTTCATGAAGTGTCGCGTAAACTCTAGTCTTCTTACCTGCTCCACTGGGTCCATAAATAAGCAAATGAGGGAAGTCTCCTGACTTGGCAAGTGCCTGAAGGTTCTGTGATATCGACTCATGGTATGAAAGCTTGCCCAATGTCTTGGGTCTGTACTTGTCCACCCACAATGACATGATGATGAAAAAAAGACGCGTGAAGATTTTAATTGTGCGTGGATCGATCAGAATTAATGATAGCACTGCAAGAGACAATTATCGATGTGGACACCAAACTCTATAGATATAATACATTATAGATGTGGGTACTGCAGAATCTATAGATATAGTCATTGATAGAGATGGACGTTAGTAGATATAGACCCTGTAGACTCTATAGATACAGCCATTGATAGAAATGGATGTTAGTAGATATAGACCCTGTAGACTCTATAGATACAGCCATTGATAGAGATGGACGTTAGTAGATATATACCCTGTAGACTCTATAGATACAGCCATTGATAGAAATGGATGTTAGTAGATATAGACATTATTGACAGTCTTAGATAACATTAATACTTCGGTTACCGATATCTTTTATATCTCTACTTCAGTTTACTCTACTTTAGTTTTACAACCAGTCAAACATGTGGCTTATTGCACAACAAATCTAATTAAAACATAAAAATGGGAGAAATGAATTTTGATACCAAGTGTTGAGACTCGGCATGAGGCTGTTGAATATCGAATCCAATTGACCAATGCAAGATGCAAATATACGCTCTAACCAGCTTGGGTTATTATGTGCGTCCACATAACTTGATGCTATATTGCACTCAAGTTAGCTCTTCATGAAATACACGCTAACCCAGGGTGATTCATGATTGAATTCACGCTAACTTAGGCAATTCATGATTGAATACACTTAAAACCACTTGGGCTGAGAAAATACCGTTAAACCAACTTGGGCAGAGATTAAGCCAACTTTGGCTTGGTTCTAACAAAGTGCAATGGGCACTCGTATCCTCCTGGGTTCTTCTCCAAGTAGCTCTGATGGTAGTCCTCAGCGTCGTGCCAAATCTGAATGGGCTCGATGATTGTTGCAATAGAATGGTGTGGGTACCACACGGCCTGCGACTCTGTCTTTGATGTGAGGGCAACATCAGCATCATCATTAGCGTGCAACAAGATGGCTGATCTGTATTGAGTGCCAACATCTGGACCTTGAGCATTCAATGTAGTTGGGTCATGCATTCTGAAGAAGATATCAATCAACTCCTTGGAAGAAACTTCCAGTGGTTCATAAGAGATTTGAACAGCTTCGACAAAGTCAGTCTCTTGGGTGCAAACCATTTCGTAAGTGACCTCACGCACATGAGAGTTGCCATTGGCATATCCAACTTTAATGTCGACAATTCCTCTGTGTCCAAACTCCTTCTTGAAGATTCTCTCAACTCCCCAGAAACATCCAGCTGCCAAGGTTAACAACTTCGAGGTTGGTGTGGTCTTCAAAGTTGGTGACACTATGGTCTGTGGGTTTGATCTTGGTGCGGACTCGATTTCAGTGGTCATTATGAGTTATAGTTGTGATGTTTTGAAAGGGGAACCCTGGTTTTTATGTACAAGTGTGGTTGTGCGAGCCGCAACTTCAATTACAAATCAGCCTATACGAAATCAAAAAAAAACTGTGGTTCCCCCAGGTTATATAGTCTAAATGTCTATGACGGAACTTTTCTTTTGCGCCGAAAAAGAAAAAATTCCCGCGATGGATACTGAATAACGCGAAATCACGTGAACGGCATAACGCAAAGTCACGTTCCGCCCCTGCACCGCGGTTTCTGCTGGCGAGATCTGAGCTGCGAAGTCAGATTCAGACCTTAATGTGGAGTCCTGATCATAAGTATTGGGGTACTCGGGCAATAGTGTTTCGTTACTTCATTAAAGTTGTCAATTCATTGATGCTGTCACGTGTTATGTCACTGTTGGTGACGTTTGATCATGTGACTTTGTAAGCATATTAATCAGCGGACGGTTGCAAAACACTCAATTCCGCGCTGCACAAACGCAGCATGTCATGTGAGAGTCCATCACATCTGCGGAGTATTGCACGAGACAGGACTACATGACTATTTGTTTAGGAATTAATACGAAGCAGTTGCATGGTATAACGACATTAAGTTGCAATCTCATGAACACATGCTTATGATGGCGATCTTGCGATGATCTCGTTGCAATTGTGATACAAGAGTATATGTTCACAAAAGCTTTCAACGGTTTTGGGTTCCCGGGGAACGTCAAAGAATCAAAAGCAAAGTGGAAAGGACACAAGAGCTAATAGAGCAGAACAGCAAAAGGCCAAAAAAGCCAATACCAAAATGACATGAGCCATTAATGTTCCAATTGACAAGTACAAATAGATTAAATGCTCAATTGACCACAACCCGACTGTGCTTTCTTCATACTCCCTCTTTTCTCCTATTTGTACTTCACTTTAAGTTCTACTACATCCATGCCTCCTAATCGTATTTCTCGTATGCACTCTAAGCTGTCTTTTACACGTATTGGAGTCTGTCCATCACCCACTCCTCTTCAGCTGATCCCCCTTTAATCCTCTTGATCAACTCTCTTAATTCCCCTTCACTTCCCTTCTCACTCTTCCGACCCTCTACGACTTCCTCTTGAACCCAAACAAACTGCGCTTTTTCTCGGGTTCTGGCCGCTCTGTCAGTCCCAGACTTACGTTCCGCAGCGTCTTCTCCTCTACCATGGCTTCCTTGCCATCCTTACGCAACAGCCACATCTTCTTGTCCGAATTAAAGTTCTTCTTGAAAATGCTTCCCTTACGCGAGATTGGTGGTGGGGCACTCGGCTGCTCAGCAGCAACGGGTGCAGCTACAGGAGTGGGCACAACTGCCGGAGTGTATGCGCTAGAACCTGCAGATGGAATAGTCGATGCCTGGTCTGATGTCTCCATTTCAGTGTGAACCTTTCTTAACAGCGACTCCGATGACTCACCATGAACAGAGTAAGAGCAATCGTGACCCTTGATGATATCATCGAGAGAGTAGCCGTAGTTGGTCTCATCTTCGTTGGCATGATGTACTTTCTGATAGAACAAAATGTACGCACTGGCCAATCCGGGCCCGTCGCCAAAGAATCTCATCACATACGAATCTTCCACCATTTCGACGGTTTCATCGTCAAAAAGCAACCAGATGCCGGCTTTGACCTTACATAAAGCAACATAGTGGCCATGCATAGGACCACCACCGATGTGAATCACAAGGGCGTACAACTCATAGAGACTGAACAGTTCACTGCATGGGGCAGTCTCATCGTCGTCATCCTCGCTATCGGAGGTATATTGGTCAGTGGTATTGAACAAGCGCAACTTGAACGGATAACTGATGGAGTCAAATAATTTGACCATCTTGTCGACTTTCTCATCGTACTTGAACCGTTTAAAGTTGATAACCAAAACCTCTGGCAACTTGGCCAACTTGATGGTCTTTGTGGCTTCTTGTAATGACAGGCACGTGTTACAGTAGAACTTATTACGGTTAGTTAACACTTCCAGTCTTGAGAAGTTGTTCAACGAGTAACTGAGCGAGTATGCCGACTCTCCTGGTGGAATATCGATTGATAAATCCAAGAAATTCTCGTGTTTTGACGTCACTGTTTCACACAGCAAGCACTTAGTCTCATTGGTGATAACACCCTGGAATAAGTCATTGCACCAATTGTGGTCCTTGCCGAGGCTCTCGATTATCTCGTTGATGAGATAGTTGAAGAACTCGTGAGCATCATGATGCATGTTATTCTGACGAAACAAATAGTTGCGCTCCTTCAACTTTGTGATGAAATAAGTTGGAGATACCACTCCCGTAGTTGACTGGTTCTCTACCATACATTCGAACACATCCTTCAACGCGTTCAACAAAACTGCATCATCTTCCACAGTATTCAAAGCTGCATCTATGTTAAGTATAGGGCCATTAATCAATGCCGACCGCTTGCGGTGGTCTGCAGAAGGGTTGGGGTTGAAAGGGTTGATTGGCGTCGACAAGAATGTCTCAGGCTGTGGAATTCCAATTATCACTGCACTTGATGTGGGTCCTACACTTCCCTCTTCTGTACTCCCAGCGGTGTTTGTAGTGTCACCCAAGAGCATGGATGAGCTCTGTGAATAATCGGTGCGGTTTGTAGGCGAGCTCGAGGCCGGACTCGGCCGAGTCACTAAAACGTCCAATTTCAGGAAGTCTGCACTTTTGCTAATACGAATCTTCTGTTCTAATGGGAGCGATTCCACGTCCTTTGCGCGTACTACGCAGTTTGCGTATTTGGTGTCATGAGCTTCGGAAGTCGTGGCAGACCCTGCTGATGACGGTAATGAGTTGAACTTAATGCCGAATAATGAGCCTTTACGTGCCATCTTAGGCTTTTCGTCATCTGTGGCCATTTCCGCTGTGAATATCGCGTTATTGTTATTACCTTGTGCGTTGTTCAAGTTTGCCGGAGCATTTGGAGGTGGACGAATGTTATGCTCTTTCAACTTCTTATTGAGCAATTGCTCATATTTCAGTGTGAATCCATGTACTTTGGTTCCTGGTTGTAATAGACGACGTTCGTGAGGTTGAGGATTGTGTGCCAATACTTCTCGGCGAAACCTATCGGAGTAGTAGAGACATTGTAGAATTGAGTTGCAGTAACAGGTGTTTCCGAAGTTCTCCATACCGAAGATCTTATTAGACCCATCGCCATATGGATGTGTACTGCCTGTCTTGGAGGGAAGTCGCCCTATTTCCACACTTTTGTCTGTGCTGCGAAAGCTGGTGTTCATCGTGGCAATTGTTGGGCTCAAAGCGATAAATGATAAATGATAAATTATTAGAATGATTAATCAATGAATTTGAAGATATGATGAACTTGATATTATGATGAGCATGAAGATATAATGAGGAATTCAGAATGATTATGAGATCTAATGAAGGATATCAAGAAGAGATGATAAAGAACAATCAGGGGAATGATATCAAAATGATTAGGAATGTTGTGTTGGGTAATCACTAATGAAACAGCTAAACTTGGACAGCACTAATGGTGAAGTTCAAATAACAAATACCGAAAATGTTGTCATACCCAGTCAAATCACTTATCATCTCGACAACCATGTTCTACACTTACAAAATAACATATGTTTTACCTATCTTCATTATCCAATGCAACTAAACACGCGTTTTAGTTGGTATTCTACCTCCTCCTCTATTTCTACTTTTCTACTTCTCTTTTATTTCTACTTCTCTTTTATTTCTACTTCTCTTTTATTTCTACTTCTCTTTTATTTCTACTTCTCTTTTATTTCTACTTCTCTTCCTCTCTGTTTTCCACAGAATTTGCGTGCATGGCATCGACCGTCTCCTGCGTACCCTTAGGAGAGTGTTCGACGTCCTTGATCAACTTAGTAACCTCCGATAAATCAGAGCCCGTGATTGACTCCATAAATGCACCAATTTCGATGTTCTCGTGGTTGCCCAACAATCCCAGGTATGCAGTTGGTGAAAGTAACTTCTCCTTCACGGCCTTGCTGTTGGTGTGTGCATAGATGTTCACATCGACAGCTGAATGTCCATGTGTCGACCACCCAGTCTGTGATCTCACAGAAACAAGGTTGTTCAATGTGTACAATAAGTTTTCTCTGTTCTTAGATGCAGCTACCTTGGTCACCAATTCCACTTCCTCTTTCGTATAGTCCGTGAAGCCCAAGTCACCAGCCAAAATCTCCGATTTGATGAACTTGCTGAGCTTAACTTCATCAGTCTCGCTCACGGTATACTCAAGAATCTTCTTGGACAAATATTCACCAGAGTGTGTGGCATTCAATAAAACCTGTGGGTACCACAAGTAGTCTGGGTATCCTGGGGTCACCTGTCTAGCAGTCACAAGACCACCAGTCTCGTGGTCCGAAGTAGAGATAGCTGTAGTTTCGACATCAGTTGTGTCAATGAATTTGATCACCTCCTTAAAGGCTTCGTCGTAAGCCAACACTTCTCTCACCTGTGCCGCTGGATCGTTGTGGTGACCAGCATGGTCAATTCTACTGCCCTCAATCAAGAGAAAGAAGCCTTTGTCGGACTTCTCTGTTGCCTTGGACAATGCTGTCAATGCCACACGTACTTGCTCGGCCAAACTTGGGTGTTCCTTAGGGTTTCTGTCAATATCATATGGAATATCATAGTCTGCCAACAAACCAAGCAAAGGCAATGACACATTCTTACCTTCATCCAACTCATCAAAAGACACTCTGTCGTTAACATATGACCATCCGTTCTTCTGTGCCTCTTTGATCAAGTTACGGCCGTCGGCACGTGTTCCTGCACCACCGGAATAGAAGTGAGTTCTACCTCCACCGAGAATCAAATCAACTGAGCGTCCAAGCGAGTATTCTCCCAATTGATGCTGAGCAATGAGATCCTCCTGGAATCTGTAATCTGCATGTGCACTGAATGCTGCTGGTGTGGCATCAGTAATTCTCGTTGTGACCACTAACCCCGTCAAGTAACCCTGCAATTTGAGAGCTTCTAAGATGGTACCACATGGGTCTTTCTTAGGATCAACACCAATTGCTCCATTATAGGACTTCAATGCACAAGAGAAGGCGGTTGCGCCCGCAGCGGAGTCGGTGACCAAAGAATTGTTTGAACGAGTTCTCGATGACCCAATCAAGTGCTTGTCAATGGTCAAAATGTCGTCGATATCCAAGCCATCTCTATTCTGCTTGAAAGACCGTGCAAGAGAGAGTGATGCAGGGCCCATGCCGTCGGTGACCATGAAAATGACGTTCTTTTTGGAGTGGACGTTGATCGTGCTGTCATCAGAGTGGGTTGTAGTTTGCCAGAAAATGAGAGCAAGGATAACGAGCAGGATAGAGAAGATGGTGAAGGTCTTCTTTTTTTGTGAAAGTGTCCGGCCAGGGGCTTTACTGCCCAAAAGCGGTTGTTGTTCAGACATGGCCGTATTGTTTTGTTATCAGCAATACAAAAAAGATATGCATTAGGGATAAGAAAAAAGAGTCAATTAATTGGGTAAATTTTGACTGAGGAGAGAATTGATATGGTTCATGATAAATGTCAACTTCATGGTAGTTTGACATAATAGACTAGACTTTGACTTTATAGTCTTTGGCTTTGTAGACTTTCACTTCAAACTTTACTTCAGACTTTCACTTCGAACTTTGACTGCAAACTTTGACTTCATAGTCTTTGACTTCATCAACCCTAAACTTCAACATCATGACCTTCTTCATAACTTCACCTATTTTCTTAGTTCGCTATTTCACTCGCTATCACCTTCTTGAAAACCAATACGATAATGCCGATCTTCGAAGGATCTTTTGCAGACCGCTAATACTTACTGGAAGAAAAATCCTTCACTTCATCAAAAGCATGTGTAATAAGCATGTACAACAAGAATGTGCATCATGGTTATCCATATGCACGATATGCTGTCTCTTATACGGAAGCTAATTTAGTATAGGATGCCTAATCGAGTTATCTATTAATTGGATGTAACCTTAGACACTCTGCAGGACCACAGCTCCACAAAAATTTCATCTAATCCAAATACTTAACTGAGTAGCATGACCAACATGACTATCATTACTATAATATGTCGGTCATTATTAGCATGTCTACCTGGTTGCCATGTGTAGCTTGTCTAAAATTTTCCATGCATAGAATGTCTAGTATTTCTTGAGTCAAGATGACTCTTCTAATCATTGCTTTTGTTCGGAATCAGCCGTTCAGAAAAATGCGACCAGAAATTGCTGCGAAAAAAGAAATTTGTAAAGCGGAAAACTAATATTCATAACGTACAAAATAATACAAATAGCCACCTGAAATATATACCCGAAAAGAAATAAAGTTTACGAATCGTCGCCGAAATAACCTTAAACAGAAAAGACCTCAATCTTGGCTTTGGCGTTGTTCTTAGCAGTGACAACACAGTAAGAAGCACCCAACAGCTTCTGGGTATCAGAGCCAGAAATACCATTGTAACCACTCTTGGATGGGTCGATCTCGCAGTCCAAGCCATTGCAGTCACCTTCGTTGTCACAGGTAATTCTGATACCAAAGTTTGGCTTCTGGCCCTTGAAGTCGTCGATGTGCTTAGGGTTCCAACCGATCTTGATGTAAGTGTTACCGCTCTTGTCAGCGTTAGCTCCAGCAACATAAGGAGCCCAGTTACCAACAGGCTTGGCAGTAGAACCCCACACACAAGCGTCAGAAGTAGAGACACCTGGAGCGTTAATGTAGTAGTGAGCAGCAGTGCCTGCCCAGTAGTCTGGACCTGGCACAGCAAGAGTCTGAGAAGATCCACCGTCAACAGAGGTTGGGATCAACATAGCCTCGTTACCTGGCAAAACAGTTTGGCAGAAGGCAACCTCGCTGTTAGCCTTGTTGTCAGCCTCAAGGGTACCAGTGCCATCAACACAGTAGTCCTTGTTGCTGAATGGCTTGGAAACAGTACCGTCATCATTGCAGTACAAACCACCGTTTTCAGACTGTGGGTAGGTGTATGAGGTAGCGGATGGGTCCCACTGAGCAGCCAACTTACCTGGTGGGCAAGCGTAAGGGCAGTATTTACCAGCAGTACAAGCCTGGTCTGGGGACATAGCCCAACCGGCGTTGGTAGACTTTGGAGTGATCGCAACTAATCCCTCATTAGATGGGAAAGAACAAGTGTTGTCTCTCTTCACTGGCAACGAAGAAACAGATGCAGCGATAGTAACGATAGTAGCAATTTTTTGGAACAACATATTAAGGAATGTATAAAGTAGGCAGTAAGGAATGTGGTACTTGAAGGAAGTTGGTGATCAAAGCCAAAGAAGGTAGGTTTCAAATGAATGTAAGTGTTTGATAGAGAAGAAAGATCAAAAGTTGATGCTTTCGAGAGATCTTTATACTTTTCAGCTCTCCATAATGGCAAAATTTGCATCTTCCGTCAGCCAAAAAATACCTCTCGGAGGAAATAATGCATAACGATCTCGACAAAGAGTACAAAACCTCGCAAATTCTAGACTTGTGTAAAAACTGGGGCTGCGAAGATGCAAGTGCCCAATTACTGCAAGTGAGACACGAAGATGTGCGTATCCACTTTCTGCACATATACCTTTGTAATGCTATGTAGGCCACATCTGCATGGCTCAACTTTAGTTGTCAGCGGCATTCTACTTCAATCGCATGAGCAATTCCGGCACCCAGTCGATAGACCTAGCATTGACACAAAATTTCACGATGCTTCCCGAAAGGGGTTCCGCGGCCGTTGAAGATCATGAGTATGTGCTTGGGCTCAAAAATCCCCGCCTTTACCATATCAAGCTTAATTAACTTCATTTCTTTTGTTTGAACATTATGGGTCTAGGCCTGCGATGCTATGCAGGATAAACGGCTCTGTCAATATGCAGGTGTTTGTCAACGCAACAATTTGACATCAAAAGCACATTAAGAGACAACAGCATACAAATGATTCCACGCAAATGTTACCATACAAGCAATAAAAAGACGACACAAGAACACCTCAAGTTCTATGAATGAAGATACAGAACTTACATATATACAGAGAAAGCTCTAATAAATCCCGCAGGTTAAAAACACCAACTCTATGCAGTCTCAGACTTCTGATGGACTCAGGTTAAGAGCTCTCTGTGCAGTCTTCTGATGGATTAGGTTAAGAGCACATTGAGATTTTCGGGCTCCGATGCAGGATTTTTCAGATTAAGAGATATGCCTAATGGATATGCAGTATTCATGCAGATTTTGGGGTATAAATCTGCAAGTGCAGTGTCTCGGTGTAGTGATTGACGGCTGTGTACAGGTCGAGAGTTCGACATGGCCATCTGCAGGAGGAGTATATACAGGAGATTAAGGACCAATAGGAGGCCATGAGTCGTGTGCACTAATTCCACCTTGAAAGATGATCTAGATTTCAAGGAGGCAAAGACCGATAGAATACCATTAGTATATTGCATTAACCCTTTTTTTCAATCTAGAATCTTAGGTGGCTCAGAGTGAAAGAAGAAATCGACGACGTGAAAAAAAGTTTCAATTTCATGTCAGTGAATTTAATTAGGGTTCCTAAATCGGAAGTCTAATAGAGAATAGAATACGATGATTTCCTAGTAAGGAATGTAGAGAGCCATACGAAAAAGCGGCCAATAGAGAATGGATAATGAGCTGATATGAAAGAAGGTTTGAGAAGCGGCTTCTTGCCAAAAGAATTCTGGTGATATTCTGGTTAAGTATTTACTTTGGTCAGTCTGCTCAAGCAAGATTTTTGAGTGAAGTTGATGTTTTTCTCGACAACACAAGTCCGTATTCACGTGAGCACGCATAGCCCAGTCAAAGTCTAGTCAAGAGCCTAACTATGCAGTATGCAAAGTCTCGACTTTACGAAAGCCACCTATTCCTGTATAATACCTGATGAACTCCTATTGCCACTTGATTTTGTGCAATTGCTGTGAAGGTCGGGTCAGATGAGCCGAAGGAGTCCTGCAGAAGCGATGCATAATCACCACTGACATGTACTTGAACTTGCTGATAAATGCATGTATGAGATTGATATTGGGGGTAAAAGTAAATGGAAAAGACTCTCTGTTGTAGTCGTTTTAAAAGTGTACTTTTGGTACTTCACTTGTACTGGTTTTCAAGTTTGTTGGTTTTCAAGTTGTACTGGTTTCGACTGTACTAGTTTTCAAGCAGTTCTCGCCAATTTTTGAAGCAAAGGTGCCTGACGGAAATCCGGCAAGGGGTTGCAGAGTAAACTGTAAGGGTGAGATTTCAAAAGAACTGGTCTAGCCACTTGTTCTGGTAGAAAGGACCAATAAGTTAAAAAAGTTTCATATTTCAACTGGTATTGAGAGTTTGGAGAAGAATTTGATGGACTGATAGATAGAAGTATTCTTTTTTCAAGTAGTTCACGAGTCATCATGTTGTTCACATCAACGATATTTCCAGTATCACCGTGATTTGGAGACATTTTGTGATTCTACTTCACCGTGAGTTGGGACATTTTCTGAATTTGGCACAAATTTGGGCAATTTCTAAGGCTCATCACGATGATATTGCGACAATTTGTGAATAGGCTTTGGCTTTCGGAAACTCCCAGTAACAAGATGAGTTGGGAATATAAGTCATGATTATAATATCATGGTAATTGTGAAAATCTTGAATAATCACCATTATCGTAATTACCATTATCTTAATAATCACCAGTTTAAAATCACCAGTATTTAATCACCAGTATTTAATCACCATTATCTAATCACCAGTATCTAAGTATCAAACACCAGTATCTCAAATAGTCACCATTATATTGCAATTCTCATCACTCTCCATCATGCTGAATCACTCTTTATTCTCTCAACTTCTTTAATCACTAATATCTGCGGTTTTCATCATTTTAGTCTGTCCTTATTCTCATTGCAATTGTATTCCTTTCTAGTGAGTCTTCAGGATGTTGCTCATCTTAACCTCTTTATATCAATTTCTTCCTATCAATCTCTTCTTAGATTTCTCTTCTCTATCTCTTCATGTTCCTTCTCTATCTCTTCATGTTCCTTCTCTATCTCTTCATGTTCCTTCTCTATCTCTTCATGTTTTTCCTTCTCTATCTCATGTTTTTCCTTCTCTATCTCTTTTCCTTCTATCGCGACTACATTATTTTCATTTTTATCTTAGTTACCATTTCTCATGAGCGGCTCAATCGTCCGGGCACTCCACTGGGACAGCGGGTATGAACAACAATTCCTCGCGGTGAATCCCATTGGTGACGAAGTCGTGCTCTATCAAACCAACCATGAAGATCCCGCGTCAAAAGCTAGTGAACTCCTCAAAGTAAGCAGTCGACTGGGCTTCGAAAGCATCCAATGTTCATCATATCTTGGTGTTAATAAAGGTATTACAGGAGTTGGAACAATCAGTGGTAACATCTCTGTTTTCGATATCAACTCGCCTACATCATCTGTGCTTAGACTTCGCCCAAAACAAAGTCGTCCATGTAATGCACTTAGCTTTAATAACTCAAATCTCGTCGCCGCTGGCTTCGACAAAGGGCGACAAGATAACTCACTTCAGATATGGAATGTCGAACATTATTCGCGTAATAGCACCAATGACCATATTAAACGTCCCATGGCCACATATCTCCCAAACGAGGCCGTGCTTTCGGCAACTTTCTACCCCGACCTCACTCATAATTTGGTATGTGGTTCGTATAAATTCCTCCGTGAAATCGACTTGCGCCAGGAGCAACCAGTATTCCAGATGGCCAGTAAGTATACGCTCGGTCTCACTGTCGATCATTTCCAAAACCACCTTTTCCATTCGTTTAGTGAGGATGGGTCGCTCGCTATCTGGGACCGCCGGCGGTTGAGCACCACGAACGCCAAGGCCAAGGTGGCCGAAACTCCAGTGTTGCAATTCCATAAACTCTTGAGTGATACATCGGCTCGCAAGAACCAGAATCCGTGCGTGAGGTACCTGACGATCCGTCGTGGTGAGTTTGCATCTGTGTTCAATGGTGACTTAATCCGTCGTTGGGGTACAGCAACAGTACCAGCCCTTGACACAGCACAACAGTCGAGCACTGTGGGAGGTGCGGTATCGGCACCTAAGGATGCTGGCGTGCTCCAGAGTTTGAAGCAGCAATCGTCACAGTTATACAGACCACACGAAGAATCGCTCTTTGTATCATGCGTATTGGATGTGAAGACCGACTACGAGCGTGTGGTGTCGTTTGATTACTCACCAGACGTGTCATCGCATACAAGCACACACTTTGTTTGCATGCGGCAGTCAGGAAGTGTTTTCCGCATGCCTGTACTTGAACTGATCGATACGTTGGACTTCAATTCATTCAACGAATTCACCATCGGTGGCACTATAGGAACATCGACTAAGTTTATGAGCGATAAGGACTCGGTACAGGGTGCTCCACGCGGCCTGGCGCCGGATATACATGATGGCTATGATCCGTTACGCGAATCATTCCGTGAATCAGAGGTGGAATCGATAGCAGATGATGATAGCTTTGGGTACGCCGCGGCACCACGGAATGAAGAGACATTCATACCCAAATTCCTCGATATACTGAATGTGATTGCCAACGATATTGGGTCGTCTATTCGTCGGCGTGCTCTCCTCGGATACGGAGTTGAGCCGGAGAGTAACATAAGGGTTTTGGAAAAACTCAACATCTTGGATAACCAGCTGTTCCTTCGTAATACATGGAAATGGCTCAGTTTGGCTAAGAAGTCGCTTGATAAGGGTACCATGGTGTCGGAAGGTGTCGATCTTGGATACCAGGGTGTGCTTGGGATCTGGAAGGGTGTTGAAGAATTGAAGCGGCTGGAGGAGTTGTCGAATCATATTACTGATGAAATGTTTGCACGATCAGTCAAACAGATTGTGCTGCTGAAGGGTAAGAAGACTGCTGGAATCACTATCCCAGGTAGTAGTGAGCGCAAGACGCAGCGTAAGTTGTGTTTGATCGTTTCAGGTTGGTATCTCACCGACACTGAGTTTGATGATAAGCTCAAAGTTTTGATTAACTTGGGGTACACAGAGAAGGCTGCCGGATGGGCAGTTTTCCATGGTGATGTGCGCAAGGCTATCGAAATCCTCTCCAATTCCAACAAGGAGAGGTTACGGTTGATGTCGACAGCAGTTGCCGGTTACCTTGCGTACAAGAACGATCTGGTCAACAGTCCATGGAAGGACCAGTGTCGGCGCATGGCACTGGATTTAGATGATCCGTACTTACGTGCGATATTTGCTTTCATTGCCGACAATGACTGGTGGGACGTGTTGGATGAGCATTCGTTGCCCTTACGTGAACGGCTTGGTGTCGCTTTGCGTTTTCTCCTGGACAAGGACTTAAATGTGTACTTGCACCGTGTGGCCGATACCGTTGTGACCAAGGGTGAGCTCGAAGGGTTGATTTTAACGGGTATTACACCACGGGGAATCG
The DNA here is from genome assembly GCA_004919595.1 of Kodamaea ohmeri. Taxonomy (NCBI): domain Eukaryota; kingdom Fungi; phylum Ascomycota; class Pichiomycetes; order Serinales; family Debaryomycetaceae; genus Kodamaea; species Kodamaea ohmeri. The sequence goes on from SKFK01000002.1 coordinate 2,222,951, forward strand.
ATCTTCTCCAGAGTTTTGTGGATCGTACTAGTGATGTTCAAACTGCAGCATTAATCTCGGCGTATGCCTGTCCTCGATACTTTGCCGATAATCGTGTCAAACATTGGGTTGATTGTTACCGTAATCTCCTCAACTCTTGGGGATTTTTCAGTGTACGTGCTAAGTTTGACGTTGCTCGTACCAAGCTCTCGAGGAATACTAGCGGTCAGATCACCATCAAAGCCACTCCGAAGCAGGTATACTTACAATGTATCAGATGCAATAAGAATATCGGCAAGCGGGCCGGTAATGGTGCTGCTGTAGGTGTGGGAAGCAGTGCTCAGGTGATGCTCAAGCAATTCAACAAAATGAACAAGGCGAACACCACGGTGACTGCTTGTCCTCATTGTGGTGCACCACTTCCGCGGTGTTCCATCTGTCTTCTAAACATGGGGACTCCGTTGCCGACGGAGCCCGCTGACCGGCTCCTGGAGTTGAACTTGGCGGGCCGTATCGAAAACAGGTTCCGCGAGTGGTTCAGCTTTTGTTTGAACTGCAACCATGGCCTGCACGCACACCATGCGGATGAGTGGTTCCTGAAGCATTTTGTGTGTCCGGTGCCGGATTGTAATTGCCGGTGCAACAGCAGATGAGGGAGAAAAGAAGAGAGCAGTAAGGAAGTTAGCATATTTCAAGGGTGAGAATGGACGACAAACCACGAGAAAAAGAGTGTAGAGAAAGGAGGTAGATAAGAAAGAGAATACTGAAAAGTGTTGACAGTGATTGAAAAATTGATGAAACAGTAGGTTGGTGACAAATGTTGATGAGAAAGTAGATTGATGAAAAGTGTTAATGAGATAAATGATTAGACAAAGGCAATTAGATACAGGACAAAGATATATCCTTTTAATACCCGTATATTCCTTTATTATCCCCTTCTCTTCTCTTCTCTTGTTCGTTGATTCTTATCCAAATCAGGAAAAACTGGGGAATCCATGTCGCAGATCCTTTTGTGGAATACGTGCGACAATGTCGTGGAATGCTCAGACTCCGCCTCATTCTAAAAATAGGAGGAGGTTCGTCAATACGACTAGTACAGACGTTACCATCTTGTGAGCGATATCATTTCGTGAATCTTGTCTTCTATCTTCATTTAAACCAGCCTTCCACATTGACTCCTGTGTTCACGTGATCGTGTCCAGATCGAGAAAAACAAAAATTCGTCAACAATATTGTTTGATTTGTCTAGCGCTGAATACAAACATTGGGGCGAGGAAAGTCTTGTGAAAAAAAGCATTGCACCTACCACGTCGCCATTACCATGTCGCAGCCCAACGATGTCTTGAAAGACATCAACGGAAAGATCGAGCGTGAGATGAAACTTATTCATGGTTTCCAAGCCTTGAAGAAGAACACCACCAACGCCGAGGTCATCCAGCGCTGTAACACGCAAATCAGAGAAACACAACTGAACATCGATTTCCTTCAAGAAACCTTAAGGAAAGTTACTTTGCAACAACAGAAACGTACTCAAAATGAACTGTTGACGGAGAATCGTGTGAGCTCTACTGCCAGTACTGATGCTGGTGGTCGTCCCGTATACTCACGCTTTGATCTTGTCAAGTACGAGTGTCCATCGCTCGGTCACAAAATCCAGCATATGTTGCAGCAATTGCAATTCAAGCTTCAAGTTGAGAACCAGTACCGTGAAGCTAATGAGAAAATTAGCCACTTGTACTTAATGGATGGCGATCGGTCTTCGCTGAACGCAGCTGAAGGCGGTCGTTTGGAACTGGACCAGCGTATCCAGTTACTTAACAAGGCACTTCGTAAGTACCAAAACATGCACATTGACGTCGAAGATGTGACTCGTGATTTCGAGATCATGTCGACACCCAAGCACGCACGTAAACCGCTAAATGGTAAGTTGACTGTGGGAATCACGTGTATCCGCGATGTGGATCACGTGGCGCTGCCAATGTTCTCTAAGAAGCCAGAGCTGGTGGTAGTGATCAAGGTGGATGACGTCGAGAAGGCGCGCACGAAGGGTTCGCGGACTGATAAGTGGAATGAGGAGTACACTTTTGACGTTGATAAAGGGCACGAAATTGAGATTCTGGTATTTGACAAGTCAGGTGCCAACATGGTTCCTGTTGCAGTGAACTGGGCTCTTCTTTCTGATATTACCGAAGAGATTCGTAAGCGCAAGGTTGCGAATGAATTGGGATCGAGCGGATGGCTCCTGGCCAACACTATATCCGAGGGTGCCACTGGTGACCACACATTTGGCGGAGGTAGTACTGGTGGTAGCTCTAGTGGTACTGGTAGTAGCACTGCCGGCAGTGGTGGATTCCTGGGGAATGATGCGATCCTTGGAGATACTAGCAGCCAGATGTCTGCCACGGGAGAACAGAAGATCCTGATCAACACTTGGCTTAGTTTGGAGCCAGTTGGTCAGATCTTGATCAGTCTCTCGTTTGAGAAGACAAACAGACAGGGCAAGCAGTTCATGGGAGGATTGGGTCGTCATGGTGCGATTCGTCAAAAGAAAGAGGAGGTTTTCGAGCAGCACGGTCATCAGTTTGTGCAGAAACAGTTCTACAATATCATGTGTTGTGCTCTCTGTGGCGAGTTCTTACGGTACACGGGGTTCCAATGTCAGGATTGTAAGTTCCTCTGTCACAAGAAGTGTTACCAGAAAGTTGTCACCAAGTGTATTTCGAAGTCGTCGACTGACATTGACGACGCGGCCAAGCTCAATCACCGCATCCCGCATCGGTTCGAGCCTATTACCAACCACGGCACCAAGTGGTGTTGCCACTGTGGTTACATTTTGCCTTGGGGCCGCAAGAATGTACGCAAGTGTACAGAGTGTGGTGTTATGTGCCACGCTCAGTGTACACATTTGGTACCTGATTTCTGTGGTATGTCGATGGAGATGGCTAATAAGATCTTGATGACTATCAAGAGTACGGCTAAGACACCTGTAAAGACATCTCCAAAACAGGTCACTCCGAAGGTGCGTAAGCCACAGTATGATCTCCTGCAGCAGACCACGCCGAGGTCCCACAAGCAGCAGTATGGCGACCTTCCACCGCAGCCACTTCCACAAGAGGCTGCTAAGAGTGTGCCGTCAATCACGATCTCGACGCACTCTTCACCGACTAAAACCTCATTTGCGAACGAAGTCGAGGAGGCCTTCGAGACCAGCTTGCCCACGGCATCAACGGGCCAACCACAGCCTGAAGTTACGTATGGCAGACGTCGTGCACCGATGGAGGAGCGTGATCTGCCGGAGCCAGTTCGGGAGCAGGAACCGGAGAGAAAGACATATGAGAAGGCGTATGACCCGCAGACATACGAGAAGTCGTATGAGCAGCAAACATACGAGAGACAGACATATGAACCACAGCCAACTCAGGATCCAAGGGCAAGTGCGCGCGATGAGCTCGACTATAGCCATGTGCCACAACACAAGCACAAACTTTCCTACGAAGAACAAGGTGTGGCCGAAAACCCATTTGATACTGCTGAGAAGAGTGGTGATGTGTTCAACAACTTTGACTACAACAACAACCAGACACAGCAACAGATTATTCCTAATGTTTCGGAACAACGGATGCTGGTACACGAGGCGAAGAAGACATCACCGCAGAAGTCGAGACGCCGCAGAAGAAAGGTTGGACTCGACGACTTTCAGTTCCTTGCTGTTTTGGGTAAGGGTAATTTTGGTAAGGTGATGTTGGCGGAGTCGAGGCACACACAGAACTTGTGTGCCATCAAGGTTTTGAAGAAGGACTTCATCGTTGAGAACGATGAGGCTGAGAGTGTGAAGTCGGAGAAGCGCGTGTTTTTGACAGCCAACAAGGAAAAGCACCCATTCTTGTTGAACTTGCATTGCTGTTTCCAGACGGAGAACCGGATATACTTTGTTATGGAGTATATTTCAGGAGGAGATTTGATGTGGCATATCCAGAAGTCAAGATTCCTGGCTCGTCGCGCCAAGTTTTATGCCTGTGAGGTGTTGCTTGGGTTGAAGTATTTCCACGACAACGACATTGTGTACCGTGATTTGAAGCTTGATAACATTTTATTGACTACGCAGGGTCACATCAAGATCGGAGACTACGGTTTGTGTAAGGAGAACATGGGTTTCAACAAGACTACAGGTACCTTCTGCGGTACACCGGAGTTCATGGCTCCGGAGATCATTGCTGGTAAGCAATACGATCGCAGTGTGGACTGGTGGGCACTTGGTGTGTTGTTGTTCCAGATGTTATTGTGTCAGTCCCCATTCAAGGGTGAAGACGAGGATGAAATATTTAACGCTATTGAGCACGATGATGTCAAGTACCCTATTAGTATGCCTAGACAGACAGTCTTGGTGTTGCAGGCTTTGCTCACCAAGGACCCTACGCAGCGTTTAGGTGCAAGTGAGCGTGACGCATTAGAGATTATGGAACATCCATACTTTGCAGATGTCAACTTTGATGACATCTTGGCATGCCGTGTCCAAGCACCGTACTTGCCAGAGATCAGTTCTGAGCACGACTACTCCAACTTCGATCTGGAGTTCACACTGGAGACGCCACGCTTGACACCTGTGGACACTGTCTTGACGTCTGAGATGCAGGAGCAGTTCCGTGGTTTCTCGCACATCCTGGAGTATGCCACGATATAGAGATGGGGAAATGAGAGGGAATGAGATGGATAGGGAGTGAAATGGGAAAGGGGGAGTGATATGATGGGGAAAGATATGATGGGGATATTATGAAGGGGATAGTAAGGCTATTAATTGCATGAGGAGAGTGTAGGGCCCGTAATCAGATGGGTAGAAAATAGGCGATAGCTATTGACCAAAGGGGTCATGATATCGGTCAAGATATAGTATTTCGATTAATGTATTTTCAGAGAACAATAGTAGAACAGTTAGGAAGTGTTATGCGTATCCTATTGACATTATACCCTATTGAGAGTATTAGGACCAGATTATCTTCTAAGGACCTCTCATATCGCTCTTGTTCCTACGCTACATTGTGTTCTCTCTATCCTCATCCATATTTTCACTTTCTCTCTCTCTTTCTCTCTCTCTCTCTACACAACATCATACCCCAATCTATCAAAACAATCCGAGCATGTGTCTCCTAATAATTATTATTAAATAAGCCGTTTCCATCGAGGCCAAAGCCAAGCTCCTCCTCCAAGCGGAACAAATCCAGATTCCCCAGGTAGTATCCGCCATCTTGCTTAGGCTGGTCGAACAGGAACGCATCGATCTCCTGTGGCTTTGGTACTTGCTGGTAGTACTGGTTATCGGTACTTGCGGCCGTGGTGTTGAGGCCACTGGTGTCATGACTACCATGTAATTGGTTTGGTGGTTGCTGATATTGATCGTGGCCTTCAACAGTAGAAGATGCGGTTTGGTATGAGTGCGGGATGGCAGCTGGATGAGCTCTTTGTTCTGAGGAATCCAGTTGCACGCTCATAGATGTTAAGTCTTGCATCTGCTGAGCGGCCTCAGCCTCCTTCTGTTTCTGCTGCAAGTGGAGCTGGATCTGTTGCTGCTCATGGAGCGGTTTGCGGACGAACTCGCGGAAGTTAGCGACCTCCTCCATGATTAAGCGTTTCATAGAGTCCATGTCATCGACGGTCTCGAAAGACTTGAAATCGAACTTGACCTGGCACTCAGGCTCATCTTGGGGATCGTGCCATATGGAAAGGTAGGGGTGAGTAAGCGCTTCATCCACAGTGATACGCTCGTGGGGGTCGAGTGTGAGCATCTTTTCGAGGAGATCGAGTGCTAGTGGGTTTGCTTGTGGGAAGAGTTCAGTGTAAGGCACCTTCTTCATGAAAGGCAACAGGCGAACGTAGTTCTGAGCACGAACCAGGCCAATCTTGGTCAAAGTAGCCTCCTTTGGCGTACCAAGGATCAAAAGGATCTGGTTCAACTGGTCAACATAATCCTTTCCGCGGAAGAGTGGCTTTCCACCGAGTAACTCTGCGAGAATACATCCAACACTCCAGATATCGATAGCCTTAGTGTAGTTCGTGAACAGGAGCATGATTTCTGGTGCACGGTACCAACGAGTAGCCACGTATTCAGTCATGAAACCTGCATTCTGTTCTGTGTCTTCAGAGAACCCACGCGCGAGGCCAAAATCACAGATTTTCAACTCACAATCAGCGTTCACGAGAAGGTTACCTGGCTTGAGATCACGGTGCAAGACATCAGCAGAGTGAATATACTTCAAACCACACAAAACTTGGTAAATGAAAGATTGATAATGCAGATCTGTCAATGGCTGACCACTACGAATGATCTGGTGCATATCGCATTCCATCAACTCCTCATAGAGATACACCTCATTGAAATCACCAGTAGCATCAGGGATTATATCAAGGTCGTAGAGACAGGTGATGTTCTTATGACCACGGAAGAACTGGAGAAGTTTCAACTCACGGAGTGACCTCTTACAGAGGATTTTCTTGGAGAAGATATTTGTAATTTTCTTGATGGCCACGTAGGACCCATCTGACGAACCACTACCATCATCGTATTTAGCCAGGCAAACGATACCATAGGCTCCGTGGCCTAGCTCCTTTACGATCTGGAAGCGTTTGTCGATGACAAAGTCTTGGTTGAATACTCTGTGGAGAGCGCGTCCATATAGTTCTGGCATGGAAATGATTTGTTCAATGGTTTGATCTTATGTGCTGGCCAGTATGTTTATACGGTTTATCAAGAACTATGTATTTGCCGGTCTTTGCGTAGTTGATCGGCAGATCTTTTGCGCGGGACGATAGATTTGATGATGCTGCGATCCGTGGATCTTTTTTCTTCTTTGTAGCCTCTTTTATGGTTTGTCCTAGTACTATTTTTAAATTGGCACCGACCCCAACAAACATATGCAGGATAGTCGAGTCTGACACAGAATTGACTAATGACAAGAGGAAAGAGACAAGAAAAGAGAGCTGAAAGGACTGAGAAGAGAGGTCAGAGAATTTTTATGAGAATCAAATAGAATGTTAAGATTGGACTAGTTAATTGTCTGTCAATAGTCTTAAACTAGTAGAATTCTGAATTTTGATGGGTTGGACTAGATGAATTAATTGTTTATCTGGTATAATTGCAAGTATTCTTACTATTCTTATCACAGTTAGTGCTGATCGCGGTTGCTTCTTCCGGTAACTTACTTCTTCTGGTACTTATGCAACATCTAAAGGTTACTTAAAATTAAACTAGTTCTTATCTGATGTTAGACTACTACGACAAATCTCACAAACTCTAAAATGAGGAACTTGGGTCAGCCGACCAATTGTCCAAAATGAACACTAAACAAATCCAATCTCTTCATAGATGTCCATACCAATTTTTCATTCTTTTCCATACCAATCTTTTCATCCTATTCCATACCAATATTTCTATACCAAAATCCCCAAAATAACTTCTTGCGAGATTATCATAACTTCCTGAAAACTATGAAGTGACCTTAATGCTGCTTCCACCGTACTCCTATTGCATCCTCCTAGTAAATAACTCAAGCCGACTTCCCATCTCGGCCTTGACATATTCTGATTGTGGAACTATGTGTACACACAAAGCCGGTTGTGACAATTTCCGACGCCTCGCCGTGACGTTCTGTGCCTGGAGCCGCACCAAAATGACGTCATAATCATAAAAACTAACCCTAAATCTCCGCCAAGACATCCTCACAACGGTAGGGTCTACTTGAAACAAGATGAAGACCCTGCTTGAATTCGCAGAGCCGATGAGAATTGTCTTTCATGATCGACACAAAAATGTTGGCTCGCTTATATCGCTAAAATACATAGACCCCGTGCTCCAAAAGTAGTGAAAAAGAGGAGACTGATTTCACTGAGTAAAGTTGAATGAATTTTTAAAGAGGTAAGGGCTGATCCTAAAGACCAGCAATTGCTAAGTATCAAAGGTCTAATTCCCAGATCGCTTGGAAGTTATCGGCTAAAGAATTCTTTGACTTTCACAAAGGTTCTAGGAGGTGCTTTAAAGCCATAGTAGCCTGATAAAATGCTGAGAGCCGCCTAAAACATGGACTACAGTAAACAATGCTAGGAGGCGCCTGAAAAAGGACCATGGTAGTTAGCATCTGCGATCGGCACAACTCTCGTAGATTCTTCCATGCGCTATTATTAGAATATTGGCGAGCTGCATGTACGCCGCAGGCATCGTTGAGAAAATAACTCACGAAGTACTCGTGGAGATGCACGGGGAAAACTCATATATAGGTGAAATATTCATTAAAGAGGTCTGAAAAGGCTCTGAAGAGTCATAAAGCTATTAGTAAAGTCATTTATGAAGCCATTGATAAAGCTAATGATAATTCTTATGATAATTCTAGTGATAAATTCGTTGATAGAAACCCATTCATGGTGGTTTATTTGTTCATTAATATCTCAATCAAGGTTTAAAAATGCTCAAAATCTCTTATTCAATCGAGATTTGTCATGCATTGGTTCAAAACTATTATCCTGTTCTCCTATAGAACTATCCTAGAATCGATTAGACAATTCAGTCTATCCAACATTAGTTTATCCTACTATCGTCTATCCAAAAATTAGTCTCAGTTCATCTTCATTCATTTTCATTCTCTTCTATTCATCTTTATTCTTTTCCATTCTTCTATTCTTCGTTCTATTCTATTCTTCATTATTTTTCATTATGCTCTCCTTTTCAACCATCTCAATTCATCTCCCCTCTCCTATTGTAGTTTATTCATTCGACAAAGGATCTATTTGCCTTTTCTGGTACATGAAATATCAACATGGTCTTCTCTGTTCAGCCGACAGTCTATTGCCGTGCATCTATTTATAGGCCGTTGGGGTGGGATGATGCGGGTACAAAGGACCCTCATTGGTTGGCGAATGGGGCTTTTTGCGTACAGAAAATATGCGTTGTTGACGTAATGACACAAGCAGTGAAATAATCAGTTCATCAGCAGCATATACAGCATGCTTATCAAGTTGCTCACAATTCCCACGTTTCCCCCTTTTCTCTCGTTTCTTACATTGATCACATTTATCACATTGATCACGTTAATACTATCATTCAATCCCACGCAATATGCGCAGCTTCTCAGATCGATGTTACATTGAAAAAAATCATGCACGAAAAAAGTTAGCGCGGCTATTCCAAATGTAACAATGACTCGGGCATGTAGACCGAATTGTTGAACACTATCTTATCGTCGAACTTTCCACGCATCCGCAAACAAGGCTGTGTAAAGCAGTGTTGGTAAACCACTGCTCATGAAGTTCATGGTATACTACTAACACGAAGTATACTACTAGAAGTATACTATCAATCATGAGTGCACCACTCTGGGTAGTGGTTGACTCTGTCTTGACTCGTGGAGAAGTCGACCATAGACCAATATGCGGCGATTTTATTAGCGGCAAGACTAAATGGAATGTTGGGTACCTTACGTTTGTTTTCTCATGTCATTTCTAGTTTTTCTCTCACGTCATTTCAGCTTTTTCTCTCATGTCATTTCTACTTTTTCTTTATAGTTTCTGTCTCTCCAGTTTCTCCAGTTTCTTTCATCACTCTCTTTTTCTCCTGCACAAGAAAAATACAACGTCACATTCTTTCTTCATGAACGACAAAGAGCGATTCGACGACCTTGCCTCGTTATTCCTCCCCGATATTCTTCATCAGAGGAAGCCCGACGACTTCGTCAACGTGGCTATGGGTCGTATTCCCATCGAAGACTCGGTTCCCGAAACCCCGCAACCAAAGCCTTCTTTCAATGACAACCCCCAGGTACCCATGAACCCATACGCCACCTTCCTCCCTTTCGAAGGTAGCTATATGCCACATAATCATGGTCATGGTGCCTACGCTCATCAGCTGTTCATGCACTACATGAATGGCCAGTTTGCGCCAAATGGTGCTCCGGGAGGCTTCCTGTCCATTCCTAATCCTCACACCACATTGAACACACAACAACAGATGCTTTATCAGCAAAATATCCCAAGCAATAACACGATGCCAATGGCCGGATATTCACGGTCACCGGGCTCAGAGATGCCTTGGCTTAATCAGTACGACCCTCTGTCACGAAAGGGTACTCCGAGTGAAGAGGTCAAATCAGAAGTGGACCCTATTGACAGCCCACCTAAGCGTAAACGGGTGAGAAAGGCCCGTAATGTGGCGTCCAATATCGAGATTGATTATCGGCAAAGCAGACTCAAAAGGTTGTTGGACTTCAAGCAGGCACCTCGTTCTAACAACAACTATATTGTCGTCGACAAAGACGACCGCGAAGTAAACATCTCGTTCAGCGGGTTCTTGAACGGGCGCTTCCTCACTAACGACATCGATAATGGTAACTACATTCATGCGAAGTCAGAACAGTCGAAAGCCTCGGATGATTCTAAGTCCACTGCGAAGAAGAAATTCGATGCGAAGGTCATTTCATGCTACCGCAGAAACTATATCCAGATTTTGCTCAATATGCACGTCGATGGAATGACCCCAGGGAATAGGCTTTTGAAAGTACGTAGCGATGAATATGGGTACACGGTGAGCCGTGTTGTCAAGTACTTCAAGATCGAGGTTTCGGCATGTACTAATATGCTGAGTAACCGCACAGTACCAATATTCATCAAGAATGGGAGCCGTGAGGATGAAAAAGTTGTCAAGAAAGATGGCGAGGGATTTCTTCCCACATGTATCACCGAAAATGAACACATTTTCCTGTTAAACAACGATGTCGTTGAGAAAGGTGCCGTGGACAAGTACTTTACCATCAAAAAAGTCCAGTTCAAAAGTGCTACCCCCAATAATGGTAACCTCACATTCCAGAACTATTACCATCTTCGCATCAAGTTGAGTGCAGTAGTGGCAGACTTGTACTATGATGACTATGTCGATGCAGACTATCCAGAAAATCGCGATGGAGTGCTGGACGGTAACGAAGTTACTTTATGTGAGCTTGTGAGTGAACCTATTATTGTGCGTGGCAGGAACCCTAGTTTCTATCTGGGACGCAAGGATATCCTCATCAAGGGCCGTTCAACTGGATCGCAACTGAGCTTTGTGATGGCGAGTGACGATGAAGAGGAGTATGAACACGAAAATGTTGACCCTATCGACGAGGTTGTGAAGGAAGACTCACTGGAGGAGGTTGTGGTACTGGATGAGGAAGAAACTTCGGAGAAACCCGTGGAAGAGAAGCCCGTTAATTTGGACTCTGGGAAGAGATACGAGTATTTCCCCATAAGCAATGTGTACTACTTGCCTCCAGTGAATCTGGTGTATTTCCCTCATGGAGCTCATCAAAGTGCTAATGACGGTAAGATGCAAAAGACTGCGAGTGAGGAACAAACGGGTTCGAGAAGAAAGGGCTCGAATGTTTACTTCAAGTAGAAAACAAAGGAATGATGATTACGAAAGAGTCATGAGAATCTTATGAACCGACATCGATCACGGTAAGAAGATGACCATCTTGATTTTGACTGTCCACTGTACAGTTAAGATCAAACGATCCCGCATGTATTCTCATCACGAATATGCTTCAGCAATCAAACATCATGTTCATATCGTTAAAACGAGGCTACTGGTATACACAGAATATTGTTATATGGTACTTCAGACACCGGCGATTCGTTTGGTGCTTTAGGCACCCATTCACGGTGCTTCCACGTTAAAACTACTTTACATCATAAAACTACCTTCTTCCGGATTGATCTGGTCTGTATTAATATTATGTTTTGATCATATCTACTGTAAACCATAATAGTAATTCTCCATACCTATTCCCTCTATATTTTTATAGTCCGCTACCCCGGCTTATCCCCACACAATGTACGATTTTGTGACATATTTATGCAAATCTGATCGCGATGTGAAGTTAAGAGATCAAACAACAGAAGTTTTTATTCCACGTATTCTTAACACATGTGTACAATCCTTATCATTATACATTTTGTCTCGCTTCACTCTACCTTTTCTTCTCATTTTTCTCGTCATGATTTAATATATACCATATCCGGATCTACTTACTCCTTGACCAAGATAGAAGCGGCACCCATACCAGTACCGATACACATAGAGGTCAAACCGATCTCACCCTTCTTCAATAATCTCAAGATAGATGCGTACTGTCTAGCACCAGTGGCACCCAATGGGTGACCCAAAGCAATGGCACCACCGTTAACGTTCAACTTCTCCTCTGGAATGTTGCATGTCTCAGCAGAGTACAAGCACTGAGCAGCGAAAGCCTCGTTAACCTCGAAGACGTCGACGTCACTGACAGTCAAACCAGTCTTCTTCAAAACCTTTGGAATGGCAACAGCTGGACCGATACCCATGATCTCTGGTGGAACACCAACAGAAACACAGAGGACGAACTTACCCTCGATCTTGTAACCCTTAGCCTCAGCCAAAGATCTTCTCATCAACAAGACAGCAGCAGCACCGTCAGAAACCTGAGAAGCGTTACCGGCGTGAGTGGTACCGTCCAGAGAGAAAGCTGGCTTCAACTTTGCAAGAGACTCTGCAGTAACACCCTTTCTTGGACCCTCATCGGTGTCGATAGTGATAGTCTTGTAAGTGACGTTGTCGTCATCGTCCTCCTCGGCAAGAACAGACTCAATGGCCAAGATCTCATCCTTGAACTTACCAGCAGCAACGGCCTCAACAGCCTTGTTGTAAGACTTGGCAGCGAAAGCATCCTGCTTAGATCTTGGGATGCTGTACTTCTTGGCAACGTTCTCGTTGGTGATACCCATAGGAATCAAGCACTTGGCCATCTCCTTGTCCTCGGACATGTGGGTGTCAACCTTAGGGATAGACTGTGGGCCGTAGTTGGCAGACATGGACTCGACACCGGCAGCGATACCACAGTCGATCTCACCAGTCTTGATCTTGTTGGCAATGTCAGAGATAGCCATCAAACCAGAGGAGCATTGTCTGTTGATAGCAACGAAGGCAGAAGTGTTTGGAAGACCAGCAGCCAAACAAGCACCTCTGTGCTCAGACGCACCAGCAGCTCTGTTCAAGACGTTACCGACAGCAACATCCTCAACGAGGTTGACGTCAACACCGCTCTTGGCGATGAACTTCTCAAGGAACTTAGCCAAGATGTAGTCGGAACCAACATCCTTGAAACCACCACGGCCACCCTTGGTGAGGGCAGTTCTGTAGGCAGAGACGATCACAACATCATCTGGGTTCTTCTCGTGGATAGCCTGCTTGGTGTTTGGGCTCAACTGGCCGGATAACTGGTTCAATCTTTCCATTGTAATAAATAAGTGTTGATTATTGTGAATAACCTGGAAAGTATGGGGTATTTATATACTTGAGCGACCAATTTTTCGATCCAGAATCACAGGCAAGAAATGAAGTAATGACTCCGCCAAAAAAAATTCGGAACCTATACAAGCTGCAGTGCCGCGAAAGACGTTGATACTTGCATTCGGTCATACATGTCCTCCTCATCAGCTCTATGTAATGACCCCAGACCGAGGGCGTCAATAACTGTTCTACTGTCCGAACCGAGGTTTAATAGTGTATGCAGGATGTCGTTTTGTTACCCGAGCAGTTGAACCGAGAGAGGGGAAATTGCGGCCATGTGCTAAAAAAGGATAAGCCGGTGGGGTTCACCGAACATCACAGAACACTTCCCACATGCTCTTCCGAGCTTAAAACAGGTTAAGATCACAGCCGTTTTACATAGTTTCTATACATCTATTATACACCAATACTCAAGCTTCTCAACTACACGCTTGTGATACTAAACAAGGGTAAGAATGAAATGACAGTTGCAAATGAGCCGAATCTGTAGAACATCGAAGAATAATACTTAATTCAAATGACCTTCTCATGGACTTGATGACTCCTTTTGGACTTGATGACTCCTTGACTTGTTGACTTCCTCTTGAGCTTTATGACATTATCTTATTGGATCTTCATATCCACTTTTTTGCCTGCACATCCATGTCATGTGCACGTTATCAGATTATCGAAGATTTACTCGATATTTCAACCGATGTGGGGACAGATGGATATTCATGAAAGAGGGTATCTATGACACGTGATACCAATGAGAATACAGGATATCAGCGAGAATAGAGGTTATCCAAATGAACTCGAGGAATATTTATTGTGTGATAAAGATCTCTTATGATTCTTATCACATTCACTTTTTCATTACCTACCCTTATCCTCTCGACACAATTACCATCTCCATTCTCATATCTCAAAACAGTACTCTCCTATCTACCTTCTACTACCTCTCCTCTCCTATCTACTCTCTCCTATCTACTCTCTTCTATCTACTACCATCTGTTATACAGTCCTATTCGATTAAACTTTTTTGTCATCTCCTCGGATCCTCGGTGCTATATACAGACTATTCTATCAATTCCATCTTTTACCACTTGGTTTTAAACCTAGCTTGTCATTCAGTCTGTCATAATACCGCCATCACGGGCCTTTAATCCTTGTAAATCTGCAGAGAAGTTGCTACTATCCAGTGGTATATTCCATACCCTCTTTTCTATTGTAAAATCAACCATTAATCCGCCGCTTGGGCCTCATTAATCTTCTCTTTCAAATGAAAAGATCCCTATGAAAGGATCTATATTATCAGACCGTCCTTCAGGGCATTTTCCTCTGAAAATCATGGCTGGGATCTCTTCTTCATTCCCTCGTTCTTCGCTTTTAACGCTGGCTGAGTCGCCTTCGTCCACAATGTTGTCCTCGCCCTTTTCCTTGCCAAGAGTGAAAATCTTGGTGAAGTCTATACGGAGCATTCCTTCATCGTCCACAACCACGTACAACTTGTACTTTTGATCAACAAAGTCGTTACAATCATTGTAGTGAATGAGACCGCGTGTACTTCCAGTTACTAGCCCCATTGCAGACCCTATCCCCATTAAGTTCGTTCCTATCACTTTGATGTAGAGTCCACTAAGTCCAAATGGGGAACAATGTATCTCCAACTCGCACTCGTTGGCATATTGAAACGTAGTTAGCTTTTTCACGTCCCCCTCATCCATATTGTCGTTTGGTCCGCGTTCTATGACTTATTCGCGACTATCTCGTCAGCTTTTTCTTGATTTCCGCTTGCACGTGATCTTAAGCACGACCCTTTATGTAGGTTATGTACACAAGATCATTCCCCCAAATATATCCCTGAAAACTCTGATCATTGGTCTAAAACACCTGACAAATCTTACTATTCTCAAATATCCCCCAACTAACATGAGTCTCTCAACCATATCCCCCAATTAATCTGATTCTCTCAACCAAATCCCCCAACTAACTTGGTATTCTCAACCATATCAAACTAACCTAGTAGATCCCCACATCTCTACAGTTCATTTTACTCAAAGTATTCTATAAGTAATCAGTCCCATTAGTTCTTTACATTACTGCACCATCATCGCCAAGCCCGCTTGCCAGCGCTCGTGCTCCTCTCTGGGCATCGCCAATACACCGACGTTGTTGGCAACCCAATTAATGCGTCCGACCAAGTCTTTGTTTCCCCCAAATTGAGTACGCGAGGTGTTTGTAAGGAAATTCCGTTCAATCTGCTTATACTCACGTGTGTACTCCAAGAGCGTAAGCTGCTCATTATCCTTCTTATACTTGAGAATGAGGTTCGTATTGAAGTTATTGGGGAACATAAAGTGAAGCCCACTCTCTGGATAGTCTGCCGGTACACTCACCATAAGCTCGAGTTTTCTGTTTTTCCTCCATAACTCGGGTACTAATGCATTTTGGTATACTGGTAAAGTAATCTTGAACCTATCTTCAGCAGCAGTCCGCTTGAAAAGCTTTGTTTGAGTGCCTGTCCGGCTTATCAAGTCGGTAATCATGGAATTGCGAAGCTCTGAAACCCCACGAGGAACAGGTCCACGAGGTGGATCTTGAATCATATACTCTGGTTGAATTTGGTCCTTTTGGGTGTCCTTTTGATCGTTTTGGTCCTTTTTAGATGGCTTTGAACCCACTGTCTTTACCTCCGGAGTCAGCTCTCTACTCTTCTTTGGCGCCTTTTGGCGCACGATTTTCACCGTAGCACGCTCCTCGAGCTTCAAGAAAAGCTCCAAGTTCTTGTCCAATGCTTCAATCTGTCCAACTAATGACTTCTTTGACTCAACCACAATTTCCTCGTCCTCTTTGTTTTGCATACTCACACGACAAATGCGCTTGAAACCTTCCTCTAGGTTCAATGCAAAGCCTCTTGGGATATCCTCGTTTAACACAACAATGTATGGGAGGTCCTTTTCCTCGTACGGGAATTGTGCAGGCACGATGAGACACACACTCAAGCTTTCCAAATCGAAAGGAAAATCGGGATCTGAGGGGCTGAACGAGAACGAAATTCTGATTGGGGCATCGGGTTGTCTCGTCATAAACTCTAGAAGATACTGCTTAAGATACTTTTGCTTATCATGGTTGTTCATAGGTGGAGGTGATGGAGAGCTCGATTTTGTAGCTGGTGAAGAACTAGTAGAAGTGTTGGAATCAGGAGTTACTGGTGAACTCGATACAGAGTCTTTCGACTTCTCTGATATAGGATTTGGATCTGAAATTGCCCCTTGATGTGCATGCTGACTCTCTCTAGATCTCACTGCTTCAGCGATCTTTCCAACAGGAATTCCATTCACCACGAATGGCTTGTAGTGTCTGAAAAGTTTACAGATCTGCAAATACCTTTGGGAATTTTCCACACGGACAGGTTGTGATGGCTTCTTTCTATTCCTCGATCCACGGGATCTATTCTTACCATCACCCAGGCTTTTATTTCCAGTACCTTTACGCTGATTTCTCTTGCCTGAGTTCTTCTTACCATCTCCAGAATTTGAACCTCCAGTTCTATTTCCACCATCAGATCTATTCCCACCATCAGCTCTGTTTCCATCAGACCTGTTTTGGTGGGCTCTATGTCTAGGTTTATTTCGGGAGTTCTGCTCTTCCATGGTTGACAAGTGAGGTAGAGTACGAGATTTTATACGCAGAAAATTTGGTGGCGAAAAGTACTGTGTGAGGATGGCAAATCACCAAAAGGGTTGTGCATTTTACTGGGCATGTGAACCAAAAGTAAGAATAAGATGAGGAGTAGTAGATGTGAAAACTCAAAAGCTAAGGGATCTCAAAAGATTCTGAAGATGTAATGAAACCGGTAATACCCTGGTAACATAATCATAATGATGAGATTGATCCAACGATATTGATTTAATAATATTGATACATTGATAATGATCCAATCATCTTGATGTACTTGATGATTTGTGATTCTCTTTTATACTCTTCTCCTCCCCCTTAATGTTTATTTTGCCATCGTTATGGTTTTGATTTGTCTGTGAGCTTTTTCCGCATGATCGACATCATCAAGTACACCTTCAAGTATGTTCTTGTCAACAAGTCCGCAGGTGTACTATGTGATGGGAATAAGTACAACAGTCTTGTTCCTCTCTTGCGGAGCAAGTTTAAAACACTTTCCAAGTCATCGCGGTTCTCCCTCGTGCATAGACTCGACAAGTATGTGACTGGAGGTCTAATAGTCTCTCGCGATGACAAGTTTACTAGAAGGTTAAACAAGGCTTTTCGCTATACTGACTCGAACTATAAGGTAACACGACGGTATGTTGGATTGTTACCATTAAACATTGGTCCTTTTAAGGAACAAATAGAAGGCCGTATTGATGAGATCGGTAGCATAAAGCAAATTGAAGAACGAATTCTCGAGGTCAATAGCAAGATTAAGGAAGAAGACAACAACGAAAAGTCACTTGAGACCAAAGATGGCGACATTAGTGATTACCCAAGTGGTCTTTACTTCAAAGACGCGTCACTTGAGACCAAAGATGGCGATATTAGTGATTACCCAAGTGGTCTTTACTTCAAAGACGCGTCACTTTCGACTGGTTTCATCACTTTTCCAGTGGAACTGTTAGAAAAGGATTATAAAGGGAAAAAGACACAGCGCAGTGTTCTCGAGCAGTCGGCATTAACAAAGTTCAAGATTCTCCACGACCACAAGTATTTCCCCACCAAGGAGTTGGTACAAAAATACCCTGGATTGTTCGAGTCGAAGGTAATTTACCCGGTGATTTTCGAGCTTGGAACTGGCCGCAAGAACCAAATCCGTGATCATGTTCGTCAGGCGTTTGGGGTTCCACTATTGAATGATGATAACTTTGAGAAGTTCAAGTGGGTGCTGGATAATGAACTGTCTATGTCTCCCAACTCTCAAGTGTTTAAAAACAACCAGATCGGACTCCATAGCACATATATGGTGATAACAGCATCAGGAGAGATAAAAGAGAGGGTGATTTTCCCTGTATATGCCGATCTGGATAGAGAATTGTGGACGGGAATGGTGGATCGAGAGGGATATTTCAACAAGGAGGTAGAAAGGGAAGTTCAACAGATGTAAAGATACACGGAAGTCATTGAAATGATCATCAGGGCATAGATGAAATAAGTCATAGCATTATCACCAACATTATCAAGTAGTTAATAAACATTATCAAGCAGTTAATAAGCATTATCAAGTAGTTAATAAACATTATCAAGCAGTTAATAAGCATTATCAAGTAGTTAATAAGCATTATCAAGTAGTTAATAAGTATAATCATTAACCAATATAGAAGCAGTTATTAGCATTATTAAAGCATTTTGCAGTTCATACCATTTCTAAAGATTTGCCTATCTGTATTTTTGTGTCAGATTATGTAAACCACTATATATTTGCAATCTTTTTGGATCTTGCGTCAAAACTGTGGAGTCAATGTCCATAGGTAAGCCAGAAGACAAGAAACCAAGAGCTAGTGTCGCGTGTAATACTTGTCGTGATAGCAAGCTCCGATGCATCAATAAGAACAACAAAAACATCAAATGTCAGCGTTGTGCCAAGTACAATTTACCATGTTCATACACACTCCGCCGTTCACAGCTCAAAAAAGTCTCAATCTCAAGAGGTTTCCTCGACAATAATGAAGAATCAACATCAACTACAAACAGTCGATTGCCAATACGACCTATTCTCCCTCCCAAAGACTTGCTCCTTGAAGTTGTGGATATCCACTTTGAAAACCAGTATAAAGGCATTTTTCCGAATCTCCACAGACCTTCCTTCGTTGCTTTCCTCAAATCACCTGCTTTTGACCCAGAAACCTACATCGATGACTACTACGCGCGTTCTATGCAGCCTAACTATCGTATGGCGCTCGCAGAGCCAGATCCTGTGGTAATTTTGGCGATTTTGGCTCTTTGTGCGCGCCTTCACCCAACGTTACCGAAGATATACGGTGAGTTTTCCGAAGAGACTGCCGATACTTTCGTACCTAACTTCTCCAATAGACATAATCCCAACGATTTCCACAACACACGCATCAAGAACTATGCATCCAATGCATCTTGCTACTTCGGATGGCATGCACGTTACATTCTTAAAGAAGTATTCGATAGTCCCACAATTCAACGTATACAAGCCCTCACAATCCTAAGCAGTCATGAGTGGGGCGAGGGAAACTCATCCAGAAGTTTACTTTACGTGGGCATCGCCGCTCGTATGGCACATTTCTTGGGCTTGTGCACCGAAGACCAAGTCCCTTCTGAAAACGACTTTGTGCATCGCGAAATCAAGCGTCGTGCAATGTGGAGTGTATATATGATGGATCGATGCAATGCCAGTGGGAGACAAAGGTCTACATGTGTGGTTTTAGATGATATCAATGTTCAGCTTCCCTGTCAGGAAAAGGATTTCCTATTTGCACATCATACTCTGAGTAGTTTGACTTTCAAGGAAGCTGACCAAAAGATATATCTGGGAGACTTTACCAGCGTGCAAAACTTGTCTTGTTTTGGGTTTTTGATAGTCCTATTTGATACATGGACCAAGATTGCAAAATGGGTAGGAGAGACGGGAAGAAAATTAGAACTGTTACCTCCATGGGACCCACGTTCAAATTTCGCGATCCTCTCCAAGAAACTCGATGTATTCGAAAGAAGTCTTCCAGTACATTTGAAGTTTAGCAAATTCAATGTCGAAGCGCACGTTGCTGATGGGTCGGGCTCGGATTTTGCGTATTTCCATGGTCTCTTTTTCCTTTGCCGTATATTTCTCAACCGCGAGTACTTCTTTTGTCTGCCCGAAGGGTTCCCAGCAGGCTGGTGGAAATCACATACCTCCGTTCTCCTAGACACGCTTGACAAGTTGTCGTTTATTACACAGGAACTTCGTCCAATCAATCAGATGGTTGTAGCACCATTCACAGGTTTCCAAATCTTCACTACAGCAGCAACTTGCTTGTATGTGAACACCTTCCCGGCGAAGATGTGGCTTAGCTACTATGTGGACAGCCCTTTACAGTTGACGAGTCTCCAGAATAAGTATACAGCCATGGCTCACAGTATGATGAAAGAACTCAAGGTTTGGAGCAAGTACTGGGGGTTAGGAAAGGTCTGGTGCGAAACCAGTGCAAATTTGCAGAGCACGTTTGCTCGGCTTACGGAGTCCAAAGCATTAGATGACGATGATCTTAGACATAAGATACACGACTATGGTTCATCCAATGTGGCAGATGAACGGCGCACTGGTATGAGCATCCTGAATATGTTGTCTAAGGAAAAATCAAGAACTAACGCAAAACCAAATGAATATCGAGAAGCAACTGAAAATGGAAAAGATGCTCTTCACAAAAGCAATTCTTTTGAAAAAAGCAGCGGTAATGAAAGTGATTTAACTGATGATAGAAAGAATCATACCGTTAGCCCTGTGAAAAATAAAGTCAATTTAGAGAAAAATGGAGTTGGGAATAATGGACTTGCAAAAGACCTTGACAATATTGTCTATAGAAAAGGAACTATGGAGGTTCTCAATGAACTGCCAAATACCCCCACTACAAATGGGCGATCTGAAGGAATTGCATCTGAAGATGGAGTCTCTTCACAGGACAAAGTTCCGAGGAGCCCTCAAGCAGTGGTGGATGTTGTGTTGAGTAGCATGAACTCGCCATCCTTAGACTTCATCAACAATCTTGATTTTTCTGGGATCTTCATGTCATAGAGGAGGCAAATGGGTTGGATGTAATAAATAATGGGTATAAAGGGAATGAAAACTATTCACAATTTTGAAGAAAGTAGGTTATAATATCTTATTTTTGTATTCCTGATGCTGTCTAATGGTAGCTTTGCAGTAATAGTTTGATTATATTTAGTCTCTATGCTCTCAATGGCTTCAACGTCTAGGAAATTCAAATATTACACAATATTGTTGAGATATTTTTTAGATTAAGATGCAGAAACTCTAAACCACTGCATGGTTTGAAGATACAAAACTTTTACTATTGGCGTTCTCTTACATAGTTTAATCGAAAAATATTTCTCTTAATAGTTATATCTACCATCCCCAATTGAAGAAGCTTTGAAGATAAGACTTACCACCCACATCACCAGCCTTGAACTCTACAATCTGCTTCTCCAGGACCTCAGGAATAGATGATCCAAGAACAACATCGTCCTTACCAATTGCCTCAACGGCAACCGAGTGGAAAGTTTGACCCTTCACCGTCCAGGATGTCTCAAAGCCAGTTCTTTCCTTCTCTCCAATAAAGTTCTTGCGACCCTCTGATGTCACTTCGTAAAACCTCCAAGTCTTTGTCCTCGTGTCACCATTCCAACTCACATGAACAATAGTATCACCATCTGGAGTGTATTCATTCAACAAAGCAATGGATTCCTTCGGCTGTCCTTCCCACTCGTATCTGAATGCACGGTAGTTCTGCTGCTCCTTGATGTCTGGGCCAGAGTCAATAAAGGCGTGGAAAATGGCTTTCCCATTCTCATCAAACTCAGTTACTGCTGGCTGTGATCCCCAGCCTGTAACTACATGGCCATTTGGCAAAACCTGAGTGGATCCTTGCGATTTTGCGAGCAACTTTCCTGGTGCCACTGCCTTGTACAACTGCTTGACCTCCCATGTCTTGGTGTTGACTTCGATGATCTTACTACTGGAGTATTCACCCTGTCCAGCAAGTTTGTCACCACCATTCTCAGAGCCATATGCACCGTTATCAAAGAACGAAATGACTTGAACAGACTTATCTTCCGAAGTTGAGAGGAATCTCGCATGGTGCTGGAACGAAAAGTTCAAGCCGTCCTCGAGTTTGAAGTCCGACTTGGTTTTGCCAGGAATTCCTCCAATTCTCCAGATGATTTCACCTGTCTTTCCGCTGATCTTGTAGATAGTGGAGAAATGTCTTGCAGAAATCAAGTAGTCACCATCGTCGTCTTTGTCGACAGAATTGATGTGGAAGTAATCCCAAGCATCACGTGAGCTGCGACCACCGCCAGCGAGGCCATCTTCCAAGGTCAAGAGGGAACCTTCGAAGCCAACATGCTTTGCTGAGGACCATTCGAACAAAAGCTCGCCGGTTTCCAAGTCTAACTCCTGAATTCTAGCATCAATGATCCATTGCTGATCCTTCGCACCGCCTGCAGACGTCAAATTTGTTGGGATTGTGTGATAGAGGGTAGCTAAACCTGTTTTTCCATCCTTAACATGGAACTCGTGTTTGTCGAGAACCCTGTGGTTTCCACCACGGACCTCTTTGATAGTCTCGTAATGTTTGTTCAAGAAAGTTACGTGACCGTGGCCGTGACCCTTATGGGCGTTATGAGTTCCCTCAAAAGCGAACAAGACATCCTCACCGTTCAACGTGGCCTTCTGGAAGTTGGCACCCCAGATCAGGAAATAACCAAACCCAGACCACACCAAGTCTCCTGTGTCCGTGTATATATAGGCTCCAGGAGCAGACTCAGTCGTTGCATCAAGATCGACGTTGTATGGCGCGAGGAATAAGTAACCTGGAGAGGTGTTCTTTGCAGGAACAGTGATGTTCAACACTGGTGGGGACAAGTCTGGACGAGTCTTGTACACCCAATTGGCTGATGCCGAAGCTAATATTGTAGCTAATCCTAACAAAGCAGAGAACTTCATCTTGGGGATTATACTTGTCGGAGTAGTCTGTGGCATTGGACTCTTCTTATAGCTGCAAAATAAGCCACATGCAGGTTGTGCAACCACTATGGCGCGAAAAAATATTCCAAAAAGGAACTGTGGCTGCAAATTATTTCGCGCCACATAAATCGGCCTTATATTTCTCAGAAAGGAATGGTAGAGCAACTCGGAAACTGTGGAAAGAATAATTAGGGGATGGATAGTGTAAGAAGCTCGCATGATGGAGCGAGCATAATACGTAAATGGGCCGATATAAAGCATACAGGATGTGGATATAAGGCATAGTAACAAGTAGAGACCAGATTATACCGACGTTCAAAGACTACAGCTGGATTGATCTGCTACTGGATCTAAATTTTGCTTTTAGATCTTCATCTGCAGTGGTTCTATGACTGCCTAAGATATCCGTTTTGGGGTGTCGCTTAGATAACTATATTAATATTGACACTATATGTGGGATGGTCTAAATAGGTGGACGTCCAAAATCACCACCGGTATTACTAAACATCTCCCTGTTGATTCCTCCTCTTCACAAACTCCCTAGCAAGACAAAACAAGAACCCCAAAGTACAGCATACACTAGAAAACAACTGGGCGATACGTATACCACGCTCATAGTCCACAAGCACGATATCACGCACGGTTTCTGGGAGATATTTGATGGTGTCTGTAGATTTTGTAACTTTGGTGATGATCTTCTTTATATCGTGGGAAGACAAGTCGGTGAGATTGTGCAAATCCTCACGCACCTTGAACTTGACGTAAGCCTGTATGATGGATGAAACACATGATACTCCCCAAACTCCTCCTATACTTCTCATCAAGTACACAGTTGAGGTCGAGGTCGCTTGGTGAGCACTTCCAAACGCGAAAATGAAGGTGAAGAGCGAACTTGGGTACGCCATGCCTTGGCCAATGTTAGCAGGGATGAGCAATAAGTCAATGGCCCATGATGGAATGGACCGTGAAACGCACAAAGCCAAATAATTTCCACAGCTCATGATAAAAGTGCCTGTGTAGACTAAACTCTTAAGGCACCCATACTTATTCATAAGCACACCAGTAACCACTCCTCCGATAGGAGTCGAAAGAGATGGTATACCCAAACGTAAGCCAGCTCGTGACGGTGAATCCCCAAGAACTATTTGGAAGAGAAGTGGCAAAGTAAAGAGGTAGGATAATGCACTCAAACCAATCATGAAATTTTGTGCAAGTAGCAAACCGGAGTACCAACTCTTGTATAGACGTACAGGCATAATGGGGTGATCTGACTTGGTATAATACTCAAGGTAGACAAAGTATCCAAGTAAAGAGAATCCAATGATGCCAAGTGCCCAAATACGCCAGTCTGTGGTCTGATTCTCTGATACTAATGTCAAGAAAAAGATCTGGAGTGTAAGTGAGACCACAAGCACTGCAGATCCACTCAAGTCAATTTTCTTTAAGACTCGACGGCTGAAAAGTACCGAGTGAGCCTCATCGAATCCGGGCTGATTTTTGATATAGTGCGAACCCACATATATACTCATGAGAGCAGGTGGGATCTGGCAGAGAAAACACCAGCGCCATCCAAAATACGACGAAATAACACCACCAAAGGATGCTCCAGCTACACATCCCATACCCACGAGAATGTTCTGCACAGCCTGGAAAAGACCACGCTTCCGCGGGAAGATGATGTCTGAGTTGATGATAGTAGAGAGCGTTATAAGCCCACCACCTCCGAGACCAGTGATGGCACGCATCAAGTTTAATGTGTAGATGTCAGGGGCTAAAGCACAACCAAGGCACCCTATACCAAAAATAAGCAGTGCGAAGAAACAGCACTTTTTGCGCCCAATCACGTCGGAAAAAGAACCATAGAGTGGTTGAAAGGCCGTGGCCGTGATCAAGTATGAAGTGGTAATCCACGATGCGATATCATTTGCATTAAACTGGTTACCGATAGTGGTGTAAGTTGAAGCTGTGACTGTTGAGTCAAAACCATAAAGAAACACATTGGAGAGTAAAGCCACTTCTATCCAGATAAAGTTTGGTGACTCAGAAAAGCGAGGCTTGTTGGGGAGTAAAAGGTCACGTTCTGTCACCACGACAGCTTGTGCCTTGTTACTGTCTAGAACGTTCTCATCGACTTCATTTTCCAGCATAATTGATACTTTTCATTTTTCAAGCATCTGAAGACAGTGATATATGAATTTTAGGGAGCTGATAACGACACAAAGCCGCGGTACCCACAAAAAAATATCGTCCAGCTGGAAATGCGCGTAGATAAGATTAACAAAGGGGTAAGCACACCTCGAGCTAATTATATGCTCCATATGGACATACCTCTTTCAAACTGAATCCTCTCGCTTTAGCTCCCATTTCCTACTCCCATATCACTTCTACTCTCAGTATCCACACTCCATGTCATGTCACGTGATCGATCTTAATTTTAAGCGTGCAGGACGCTGTGCAATTCGTGCATAATTATGAGTGCTTGCCGATGAGAAGACAGTCGAAGAAGGTGAAAACAAGGGGGTGATCAGATACAACAGTGAGCCGTGAGTATCGGTCATTGAGCTGAGAAGTGGTTTAGGACTCGGTTGAAAGAGCGAGAAAGAACTTTAGGAGGGGTAATATGGGGTCCGCCATGACTCCACACTTTGTGTTTCAGTATGTCTTGGCTGGTGCAGTATTATTCGGTTGCATTACCGTCAAATGCACCCACAAAGCATAAACCGTCAATTACAGTAATTAAAATAGGCCAAGATTCTCAACGAGTCTCAGAATGGATATTATGAAGACATAATGTCTGAATAGTCGTCAGTAAGTAAGGATGGTATCAAATTTAATCAACTGTAATGAACGAAAGTAGATTTTTGGTTGGACGTTAAATGAACGATTGTCTGGACTTGGTCGAGAACCTTATTTTACATGTTTTACATTCGAGTCTTCTCAGGAGTATTTATACTATTAGATAGTTTGGGTAGTGGCTAGTGAGTGTTTTGTTTCTTTCTATTACTTGATCATTACCTCGTTACCAATTCTTCAGTTGGCTAAAAATTCTGCAAAATTCGGAATGTCAATTTTGGACCTCATTTTGCACATTCTTTTGTAGCCAATTGGGGGATGAAGTGGAGGTGAAAGTATTTTGCCGTTATTACTTCAATCACAAGTTGTAAAAATAACGATTTTGGCGACATTGCAGTTCAGTTATCTGATTAAGTATTTACATCCGTCGTCTGAGTTCTCGAACATTTGGTGCAAATTACGATATATTTTACACTGAAATATACGAGTGTACAGGAAAGACCCTATATTAGTATTTTTCTTCTTTTATACCAGTGTTGAAGATGGTATTTGAATGACTTCATATTAGATAACATCATACTTCTCAAACCATTCTACTTTTCTAAAGTCTACATTTGTTAAGTATTGACCCCTCTAGATAATGATAACTATATTCTCAAGAATTCTTCTGAATATCTATACTTCTTATAAACAACTATATTCTTTATAACTTCTTTACATTTAGACCCACCTACAATATTTCTTTTTGTATGCAGTTCTAATTTTTTCATCATGTCTCTTCCTTACCAGATCCGTTTGGACGTACCATTTGAAAACGAGCGGCAAGCAACCATAGCTCAAAAGACCTTGTCGCCGGATCCTATTCTCCGTGCATCGGAGTTGCAGGTATCTTACACTAATGATGGAAACCACTTGATCTGTGAGTTTCATGGCTTGAGCGATCGTATCATTCGTGTGGCCGTCAGCAGTGTGATTGACAACATCAAGACAATTATAGAATGTATGGATGAGTTTGATGGGAAGGAAGACCAGTTGTTTGAATAATCCAAGAAAGAGGGGTAATAGGGACATAAAGGGGCAGACTATATTGTCATCATAACTACATATACGAAGATAAGAACAAGTCCAACAATGAGGATATCTCAAAGAGGATATAATGACCACAAACCATGGTAATCAAGACAAAAAGCATAATGAGTGTACGATTTAAGAACTGATATTACCCAGGAAGTTGAATCTTAAGAAGGAATCTTAGAGAATCTTTAGAGAATCTCTAGGGTATCTTTAGGGTATCTCTAGAGAATCTTTAGCGGATCTTTAGGGAATCTTTAGGGAACCTTTTGAAGTAATATTTAGTCTGAGATTGGTATTCTTTCAAGGATGTGCTGTCATTTGAAATGAGAGATGAAGATAGAATAAAGTATAGAAAGAATAACTAGTAAAGGTAAAATAGGAATTAATGTATGAGAACTAGCGATGAGATGGGGAGATTTTCAGATTTACCAAATGATTGTAATACCAATGAAAAGAATGATAATGGGGAATAATTACTATGAAATAATGACGATGATAATGACGATGAAATAATGACGATGATAATGACGATGAAATAATGATGACAGTAAATCATGAAGATATGATAATGGGTATAATGGCGATGAAATATAATGGCACTGAATAAAGAATGAAATAATAACCAAGATAACAAGGTATAATGGTAATGAAAATGGTATGGGATGTACAATACTAGTAAAAAGAATGTTCAAAACTAGAACTCACACATCGATGAAGCTTCATATTTGGAGCCATAAGCTCTATTAAAGTGAAACATTCCTTCTATGCATATATTTTGCATTTTCCAAGTAATCTTTCAACTTAGACATCCTTTACTCTCAACTTCTATATTGAAGACTTTCACCTTTTCTTGCTTTATCCTCACATTATTCTCGTGTTCCGTTGTTTCTCTTTAGTATTGTTCCACTCTTATCTTCAGATCGCTTTATTTTATTTTCTTTTATTCATGCTCCCCATCTTAGCCTCACGTAGGCTCAACCAACAACGAACGCTATTTAAGAGCATTAAGCAAAAGTCCAAAGAGCTCAAGCAACTCAACCAGAAGAACTCTGAAGACTTCCATCATGAGTACTCTATTAGACCAGATACCTTTGCATTCAAGGTCTCGGCGTCCAATGAAAAATCACGATCCCTCGTGAAAAGAGACCCTGATGCTCCCCAGCAAGGATCCAAGCCACATCCATTCCAAAACACCGCAACTTACGGCGAAACTGAGCCTTTCAACTTGGTAAAGTTTATATATACTCACGCAACAAACTACCCTTTTGATACCAAGTCTCCACAAGAAGTCTTCAATGAGTACCCCCAAACAAACTCGGCCAAACTCGCCCGTTTTAAACATAGACCATCAAAAGTCAAGATGTTGGCTTCTGATTTCATTGAAGACTCACTCTATAACCCACATTATGGTTACTTTTCCAAGGAAGTGGAAATTTTCAAACCTGAAAAGCCATTCGACTATAACAATATAGACGATATCGATGACTTTATGGACCATTGGCAAAAGTCTTACTCGCGATATGATGAAGCTATTGATCCTAAGATTGCAAAAACCAAAGAACAAGTCAATGACTTGATGTTGGAGAAACAAGAAGAAATTAAAGGCATGTTTAAGTCCAAAGCCACTGCTCAAAATGCTTCTCCAAATATTGGCAAGGGCTTTTCTGCATCTTCTTCTTCCAAATTCGCTTCACGTGCAAAGAACTTGTATACTGAGGAATTGCAGAGAGTCCATCAACCCATTCCAAAAAAGCGGTCCTTGCAATTGTGGCATACACCAACTGAACTTTTCCAGCCTTATTATGGTGAAGCGTTGGCACGGTATCTTTTGGTCAATTACAAGTTGAGCGGAAGCTACCCGTATGAAGACTTGGTGATATACGAAATGGGTGGAGGAAATGGTACCTTGATGTGCAACATCTTGAACTATATTAAGAATGAAGAACCAGATGTTTATGCTCGTACCAGGTACAAGATCATCGAAATTTCTTCGCAGTTGGCGGAGAAACAGATGAGAAGTGCATTGAAAGATAAGTTGATAGAGCAAGGATTGGACTCCAGGAAGTTGGAGATCATCAACAAGTCTATCTTCAAATGGGACAAGGTTGTACAAGAGCCATGTTACTTTATCGCCTTGGAGGTCTTCGATAATTTTGCCCATGATGTCATCCGCTATG
Source organism: Kodamaea ohmeri (assembly GCA_004919595.1). Lineage (NCBI taxonomy): Eukaryota > Fungi > Ascomycota > Pichiomycetes > Serinales > Debaryomycetaceae > Kodamaea > Kodamaea ohmeri. Next base: position 2,251,992 of record SKFK01000002.1, read on the forward strand.
ATAATATCACAGGTGAACCTTACGAATGCCAAGTCTTGGTCGACGAGCATGGTGACTTCTACGAGTTTTACACGCCGGAATTGAGCTATTATTCCAATGCCTTGTTGCAATTGCGTGAAAATGGTCCATCTTCTGTGCTCAAAAAGTCGCAAATTCTTCACGGTGGTATTGAGACGCTCAAGAGCATTATCCCTTTTACTAATAAGGATAAGATTCACCCATTACACCACTCCTCACTCAAACTCAGATGGAAAAACTCTATACTCCCATTCAAGGATGACTTGACACCAGGAGAGTTCATTCCAACCAGATTGCTTGAGTTCTTCCAGATTTTGAAGCACAGATTTCCCAATCACTCACTTATCACTTCTGACTTCAACTCGTTGCCAAAAACTATCGGTGGTTATTACAATGCCCCTGTTGTCCAGACTGTGTTACAAGACAAGATGATCGATGTGAGTACTTACATGTGCCATCAGGGCTATTTCGACATCATGTTCCCTACAGACTTCAAACTTGCAAGTAATTTGTACAGCCAAGTGACAGGAAAAACCCCAAGAGTGGAGTCGCACAAGGACTTCTTGGAACAGTGGGCAGATGTCAATATTACAACTACTAAAACCGGAGAGAATCCTATGTTGGATTTCTACCAGAATGTGAGCTTCATGGTAAGTTAAGCGAACAAGTGATAGAAAATCTTCAGGCTTCTTTCTCCATTGTACATATCTTTTAACAGCATTATTATTATTATGAACAAACCCTAAACCAGCTAAAAAAGCAAACCAACATATCACGACCTCGCGTGAATATTCCTTCAAAATAACCAAACTGGTCCTGATCTGTTGACGGTGAACTTACCATTTCATCACTAAAACTCCACAAAAATTTCGGGCACCTGTGCCAAAAAAATCTGTGCCAATACTTCTACTTCTTCTTTAGCCACTCTCCAATACCCCATATTGTAATAATTTCTCGCATTCTTATCAGCTCCCATTAAAGGTCCCCGTACATCATCAACCCGAAGATCTTCTCTAAACCAGTTAAAGCAAGTGAGTTTGCATACATTACCTTTTGCATGCCCTTTTTGATGAGCCCCTCAAGAGTTACCACTATCGGTAAATTAGCGATCTCGTTTACAACTCCCATCGCATATTCAATAGTTAAATCGATGAAATCACCTGGGGGCTCCGGTGGAGTGAACTTTGCAATTTCATGGTGCTCTGTCAATCCCTCGTGAAAAAACTGCTCAAACGCAGACTTTGCACCCATTGACACCAATACACCGATCCCAATCCCAACGGAGAAACTGCATACAAGCCATGCCCTAGATGACAGGATACTCTCTCCTTTATCCACCAAACCAGTAAGTACCTTCTTCAGGACCACGTATATTGCTTGAAGATGCAGGAAACGGTTAGAAATTTGCAATGGATCTTCAAAGCAGCTCGAGGCATTCAAGTCCAGCTTGAAGTTCTTCTCAATGGACTTGTAGTTTGTCTTCTTACTCGAGATGATAGTGGAGTACATTGTCCGATTGCGAGGACTTTCGCGTGCAAGGGTCAAGCTGAGATTCTTGTTCTTTTTCGCAACCTGACGATTAGGATCCAGGAGATTGGCCTCTACTTCTATGAAATCCTTCAACTTGTTCACAAGCTTGTGGTGCTTCAACGAGGACGTTTTCCAGATCTGATATGGCTCAAGGTTATTGATCAAGTCGAAAAGGTTAATAAAGTAGTTAACAGTCATCATGTTAATGATGGTCAACTTGGGCATCTTCTCTGTTGGGAATACCTTGGTTAGATAATCTACTAGTGTCTTTGAACCATCGTTTACGATGAACACCAAGTCCGAGTCAACAACGGCAGTTTTCTCCAGTCTCAACGGGTTGTTCACATTGAAGTGTTGAATTCTGACATTATAGTCCAAAGACGATTCAATATCTTTGATCAACTGCTTAGTTTCGAACTTGTATAATGGGTTCAGAGTTAAGACACTAATGTGGAATGACTTATGCTGTTGGGAACTCTCTGAAACAGACATGACCGGCATGACAAATGTCTCATACGCATCAAAATCTTCATCCTCTTCATCAGTTTCAAACACCATTGTCTTTCCAGCAACCACATTTTCCTTAAGAGGGTCTGCATCTTCATCTGTGGTTATTGATAAAATGGAAGTCGGTGGCGTAAACCCTCTTCTAGTCAATTGTGGTATATTAGGAGAGCGCGTACTCTTCCTGCTTTCGTACATAGAGTACCAATCCTGGTTATTAATGGCTTGCCAACTGGCTATAGAAAATTCTGGGATCTCAGGACTACTACTTTGAGGACCTTCATGCTTGTCATCATGTTTGGCCACCATAGGACTGGGACTGAGACGCGGGGTGGCACGTCTGGTGATGGGAGTACCCTCGCGTGCTATCTGAGAGCCATCGAGATCGGGGTTGTTGAGTGCATTGTAAATGGACAGGTGGGAGCTGAGCAACTTTCTGAGTGAGGTCAGTTCTGACTCGGGTTCCATTAGGCAATTGATTTTGAACTGTACCAGTACAATATATTTATAAAGAGTTCTTAGCTAGAATTTAAGGGGGGGGTGAAACTGCACATAACGATACTGGGTTAAATGGGTCCAAGGACAATAAAACGAAAAGAAGTGTGAAACGATTGCGTTATAGGCGCGTCTACAGTTTAGTATAGTATGTAGCCGACCATCGGAGTCTTAGCTATGTTACAGTGAATCATGCCCACTGGTTGACCCCACTACGTCGTTGCGGGGAGCCAAGTCTCGCGTGATGATAAGCACGTGCAACAAAAAGAAAGATCTGTCACGAGTATGCAAGCTGATCGTTGTAAAGGAAAAATGACCCAAAAAGGCTACGGCAACTATATGAAGACCAAAAGAGGGCAAGTATAAAAGAATTCAACCAAAATGGCTCTCGAGGTAGAGTAATGAAACAAGATACTTGAAATGTTCTCGTGAATGCTGCTATGTTGATGATGGATGTAATTCGGGATCTCTGTGGGTGATGAAATTTGGTCTGGTGATCTCGTTATCTAATCAGGGACCGTGAATGAGTTTACGCAATTCCGATCATATTAACGTGATTATTTTCAAAAATAGTCGGAAACGGCGTGTAATTATTGCCAATGTTGCTATGTATAGGTGATAACGTGAGCAATTACTTACCGTATACAAATCCTATTTGCTCCCCTTAATACATTTATCACACGTGATGGTTGCACTTTTTTTTCCTAATTGGTCTTTTTTTATTAATTTTCGCGGCTAACTCAGGAGATTTCGCAATCAAGGTCCGAGATGTTCACAAATTTGATTGGAATGTTCATATCAACTGATTTAGACTACAAAAACATAATTCGAAAGTAATTTAGCTTACAAACTCTTAGGTTTATGTTATTTAAACTAAACTGAACTTGGACAAGCTAACATGGGTCACTCAATTCTGTAAGGCATACATTTTTGACCTCATTATACTTTTAGTCATGCTAATCATTTTCGCAAGTCAATTCTTTCTTCGCCTCTGCGGTGTAATTCTTGCTCTTATCATATGCCTTGCTTGGGTTGGTCCACCCATTCACGTGGTCAAAATCCGTCTTTGCCCAGTGTGCAAACGGGTACGTAGGCAAAGTTTTGACGGGGTCGTCTTCCTTGATTATACCCAACTTAATCTGTCTTTTGATCAAATCATCCAAATACCCATCTAAATGGTCACGGAATAACCCGAAGTTCTTGTACTTCAAAATATCTTCCGGTCCCTCAAACAAGATCTTTTTGATAAGGGATGGAACCATTGGCTCATCCTTCATCTCCTCAATTGAGTAAAAAACAGGGTGATTGGTAAAGATAATAGCTTGTGAACGAGGTAAACGACGCAAAGTTTGTCTTTCCACACGAACGTTGAATTGCTTTGGATCAGTTTCACTGATCTCCATTTCAATGTCAGGTTTGAACTTGGGTAACTGGTATACATTATTGACCTTGAGTTTGTGATCCCATGAGATATACCAACTTGCACGTTCAACTGGATCATCAGCAGTCATACGACCGAACCATCTCTCCATGGATTTTTGCAACTTTTGTTTATAGTAAGGCACATCTTCATGAATAGCATCTATGTCCTTACCTATTTTTTGGTATATACCAAAAGAACCCCCAGGGAATGGCACTGCAGCAGCAGCCATGTAGTGCTTTTCTGTGGTGGGGTTTTTCAAGACAACGTAAAAGTCTTCCTTCGCCAACTTTGTGACATACAATAATGGATGCTCCTTAAGGGGCATTGTCATATCCAATACCTCACGAGTGATTTCGTTCTTCAAAACAACACCACCTTTACTATCCTTCAGTAAAATCCTGAAAAGAAGTGGATAACGTTGTGTTAAATGGTCCACAACTGTTTCCATCAATTCAAGACATGCATCATAACTCTCAGGGCGCCAATCAATGTTTTCCTTCCCATATTTGTGCCAAATCCGTTGTTTCTCCTCGATATAATGGATATAATACTTATCCATATCCAACCAGTGGTTAATATCAAGCTTGAAGATCGACATTGTTTGATGGTAAGGCCATCTAAAAGGTCTCCATGGTCTGTCATCATAATTTGCAACTTGTTCGGGGGTGATCATTAACGGAGTAGGAGGGGGTAAGGGTCCATTAGACCCATATGTCTTTTTAGCTTGGGCTTCAGGGTCTGAAACCTTCACCTTTTTCTTGAAGAAGACTGAATAACAAAGTGCTGCAATACCTGCAACAAGTATGATAATGTGAATCATGCTTATGGATTACATGGAATATGTTTACCTTTTAAATGCGACTGCAAATTGTTATCACCTCCCACTGGATAAAATTTCCCGATTTGGATGACATGTTCTCCAGGATAACTTGACTCAAAAAGATTCTTATCAAGGAAAACTAATACAGAATAGTATTCACATTAAGATTTCGAGAAGGGATACATTTTTCCCCGTACATACAAGAGATACGCATACCTTGTCAATCTCGGTAGATATCTGATTCACATGATTCAACATACAGGAATCTTTCCAATAGTGAAACTAAAAAGACTAAAGGTTGCGATTTCATGATACTTCCTCTGGTCATATACTAGAGTCAATAGATGTAAGATTGGCTCAATGTGTACCTAATATCATAGAAGCTACCGATGGTCTATTTTCACATATGATTTTCCTCATCATTGATTTCCTATCAAAACCAGCGTTCAGTGAGGACTTTAAAGAGTCTAAGTGAGGACGTTAAAGAAAAGTCTAAGTGAGGACTTCAAAGAAGAGTCCTGAGAAAAGTTGCAGGAATCAGGAGTCAGTTATATCAAGAGAATTGGCTTAGAAAACTCCCATAAAGATTCTTAATTCCGAAGGCTTTAAGAGTTAACAATTGAATATCTCTAGTTATGGGTATTTTCTATGACCTCATATCTGCCCATATTGACTCTCTCAAGATTTGCTTGATTATGAACTAATCCTATGTGATGTTAGTGTACATGTACTGCCTTCACAAACATTGAAATTTGCAACTATAAGCGTTTTCTCTTTGGACACAAATGTCTATAGTTGAAAACCGTTAAACCTTCAATGCAATTTGATCTCCACAGGTATTCGTTTCATCTGCTTCATCTAAAGTCCCTGAAATATAGTCTACTTGTTCTACCAATGTCTACTTGTTCTACCAATGTCTACTTGTTCTACCACTCAATACTTTCAGATGGCATGCCTTAGATAGCTAAATCAACTCCCATACATCTGGTCAAACTAGAGGTTAAAAATGTGCTTATTTGGAGATGCCATACAATCAAGAATTCTTCAACGGTTTTTGATGCCTTACAATGCTAATACTGTAACCCATAACAAGACCGTGAGTTTTCTTTTCATTACATAAAAATACAGTGCTTAGTTTTAATTAGGCTATACTAAAGATGAAAATGAGAGAAGATTGTATGTTTGTACCCATCCGCAATCACAATCTTCTACCTCTTCTACCACCCTTTCTTCTAGTAGAGTCAGATGGAACTGGGGTAACATCCTCAATTCTACCGATTCTCAAGCCAGATCTGGCCAAAGCTCTCAAAGCAGACTGACCACCTGGACCTGGGGTCTTAGTCTTGGTACCACCGGTAGCTCTCAACTTGACGTGGACAGCGGTGATGCCAACCTCCTTACATCTGGCGGCAACATCCTGAGCAGCCAACATGGCAGCGTATGGAGAGGACTCGTCTCTGTCAGCCTTGACTTTCATACCACCAGTAACTCTGGCGATGGTCTCCTTACCGGAGAGATCGGTAACGTGGACAAAGGTATCGTTGAAGGAAGCGAAGATACGGGCAACACCAAAAACTTGGGAGCCATCTCTAACTGGACCTAGGAAATGTTAGTAAATTTTCATCAGAATGGTCGATTCAACCGTTTGACATGATAGATTCATGGGGGGATGTTTCTCTCGTGGTCGTATCTTTAACGTCTGGTTGATTCTCTCGTTCGTTCGCTCGTTGTGTCACATACCAGAAGACATTATGGATATAGTTAATGATACACTAATAGGGAAAACTGTTAGTATGTTTTATAAATTTTTTTTCCCACAGGCCCACCGCCAGACTCCAAAATTTTCAGAAAAGGAATTTCGACGTGCAGGAGAAATCATTTTCGGTCATGTGATCAGGGTCGAAGCCCTAATGACGATGAGCCGTTTCATAGTGCTTCATTTAGTATTTGTCGCGAATGAGTGTGTGAGTCTACATGACTACCATACAATTAACTAACTTTAGGCATATATTAAGTACTGTTACATACGCATCTAGTAGACGAAGCCCAAGATCTTACCGGAAACGTGCTTTCTTCTGGCCTCCTCGTGGTCCATGATACCAGCAGAAGTGGTCAAGATGACGAAACCGAACTGTCTAGCAGGCAACAAGTTGTCGGTCCATCTCTCGATGTCGCTAATCTTAACGTTGAATCTTGGGGAGATGACACCACACTTGTTCAATCTACCGTTCAACTGAACGACGATCTTACCAGATCTGTGGTCGTCGATGTACTCGAACTCACCAATGTAACCGTGCTTCTGCATGACGGTCAAGAACTTGATGATGACCTTGGAGGAAGGTCTGATCATGACCTGACGCTTACCGGTCTTCTCGGCGTTGTTGATAGCGTTCAAAGCATCAGCTAAGACAGAGGTTCTAGTCATTTTGTGTGTAGTGAAAAGAAAGAACTATTCAAAAGATTTTTCAATTTCGCTCCGCAGGTGCCTCGAGGTGAAAATTCCAAGCGTTGAAAAGCAGTCACGGAGGCTGCAACGATTTCTGTAAATATGCTCTGCATAACATGTAAATATTTTTACATTTTGTGTGTGTGGAACATGTAAAATAATTTACATGTTAGCGAGGCAAAATTTTCATCTAGTCTCACGGAAAATTTTTAAAAGAGATTTTTAAAAATCTTTTCTTTCACTACACAACTAACAAAGATGCCTGTATGTATAACAGACATAGACCTGTGACAATACCAGAGGGAGCGAGTTCTACAACATACCACGAGTAATCGCAAGCTACATCAGTTCCAAACGAAGGGAAATCAGCCATTTGAATGCTACATGATACGCAGTTGCTCTTAACTACTATGGTCGTCATGAACATCTTGTCAACAACTTACTAACAATTATAGTCCCAGAAGTCTTTCAGAGTCAAGCAGAAGTTGGCCAAGGCCGGCAACCAGAACAGACCATTGCCACAGTGGATCAGATTGAGAACTGGTAACACCATCAAGTACAACGCCAAGAGAAGACACTGGAGAAGAACGAAGTTGGGTCTCTAAGCTGTATGTCATCTCATGTGCATGTCCAATTTGGATGGTATGGTATGATTTATAGCCTTTGTTGAACTAATATACGTACATTTAAGAGTGGTAGATGATGTAGGTGAAGGGATTTGGTGAACCGAGAAATTGTCAGAGAATTGAACATAGTCTTCAAATTAAATCATCTGTGATTCTCATCTCACTTGTTCCCCTTGTAGTTTACTTGTGGTTCGTTAAAGCTCCTTGCAGGTACCTCTGCGGTCAATAAGACACTTTAAGTGGCGATGAAACGCAGTGGTGTATCGTGCAGGACTCATGATTAGTCGTGGTAAATCGTTTTCATAAAGTTGGGGTTCTAAGGGATATGAGCACATGAAAGACAGTGGCGAATTATAGAACTACGTTATGGCTAACTCTACCAATCTTCATTCTGTATACTCCTGTTTTATCCTATAAATATCTTTAAACCTCCTCGAAAACAGTCTCGATTGGCTTCTCCATCAAGGTGGCGTGCGACAAGACTGTGACACTGCTGGATCCGATCAACCACATCATGGTGGAGATAGGACTTGCCAAGAAACCCAAAGGAATGCTCACCACCATCAACCCTGTGTACAACTGTGATGTGTTGAATCTAGCGAATGGCAAAACCAAATCCTCACCGTTCAACTTGTTGATGGCGAACACACCTGCAATCAAGAACACGGTCACAAACAACAAAAGTAAGTTGGTAATCAACGCATATATACTCAAAATCAAGACAATAGCGATGTAGTTGGCCGAGAAGTATGTCAAGTTGAAGCCGATTCTGCCCTGTGCATCGCCGAAGTTGGCGGGTTTGCTGATTCTGCGGAAATCAAAAAACTCCTGCGGTGGCTTCAACTTGGTTATGGTAGACTGGACCGAACCAAAGTCCTCTCTGAGGCGCTCAAGGTTGAAACGCTGGGAGAATTGTGAGGCCTGGGTGTTAGTATAGATAAGAACGTACCCAAGGTACTTACGTTAAGAAAGATCGACATGTCGTCTGATACGTGTTTATTTGGCAAAGAAAACAATGAAAAAGCGCGAGGCGAAAAAAGCCTGCGGTCGAAGAGAGCGATATAAAAATAGCGATAAGAGGAAGAAAAGAGAAACATAATACTTTTGACCGTGATTAAGCCAACACATAGAGTTATTCTTAAATTGAGAATGTTTTCGAGGGAGGTCCCTTTCTTCGAATGAAAGATTTTGCTATGGTGGCTTAGAATCCTCATAATTACACATTAGCCTCATTCTCTAACTTTTCGCAGCCTAATTGATTATCACTTCAACTCACGTTGAATAATGTTCATTTGTCACTATATACTATGTTCACTCTTTTGTTCATTTATCATTATATACTACTTTCACCCTTTCTGGTTATGTTCATTTATCACTATATACTTCCCCACTAGATAGTGTTCATTTTCACCGCATCCCTTATATTCCCAAATCTTTCTTCACCAAGGCCTTGCAAATCGGATGGTATCTTGTCTCAAATTTGTTGAAAAAGTGCACTGCCAACTCATGGTCAATCTTGTTGATCAGCAGGTAACCAGGTCTAACGAACTTCATACGGCCAATGGTACCCAACCACTCCCCAAATTTGTGCACAACATCCATGCGCTTTCCAGAGGCTTGAAGCAAGTACCAACGCGACAAAATCTCAGCATTCTTTGTTGATGGGTACGTTTTGTACACGCTCTCCATGTGAACCAAAGCTGCAGGGTGATCACTCCACGAAAATCCATCTCTCTTCTCGAAGCCAATTAAGGTGTCCAAAAATACCACCGACTGGTTTGCCTCGAAACCAGCGATGTCCTTGGCACTAAAGTCCTCACCTCTGCGTCCAGTCAAACTGTCGTACCACTTGTCAGCCAACTTGTAGCATTGGTCAGCCAAAGTGGTGTCGAAGTGTGGGTCCACTGGTGGCATACCTGGCTTGTACAACCAGGACTCCCAGTCAATCAGGTCAAGAGCTGCGTGTTTGTCAGGGAAGAACGCATATAAGGTGTCGATGAACTGGTAAGTGTCGAGGGAACCGTACTTGAAAGTTTCAAAGTAGTGAGGAATGAACTTGTCAAAGACCTTCTTACCTCCAACCAACTTTTCAATGTGGAACAACAAGTTGAAACCTTTCTCGTATGGCACGGTGGAAAAGGCGTCATCAGGATCCTCGCGGTTCTTCAAGTTCTGAACCAAGTTGGAGAATTTCTTTGCGCTATCACCCATAGCTTTGATGGAGTTCTCAAGATCAGACCATCCAATGATAGCACTGAAATGTCTGTAAGATTCACCGTACTTCTCGGCTTCTTCCTTCGATTTTCCGAGGCGCAATTGCTCCTGAACTGCAATCCCTTCGAGAATACGACGCTCGATATACACGGTCCAACCCTCGTTCAACCAAAAGTGCTCCCACGAGCAGTTGGTAACCAAATTTCCGGACCATGAGTGTGCCAACTCATGTGCCATCACACCCACTTGAGATCTGTCCTCAGAAATCAAAGTTGGGGTCAACTGGCAGAGGTTGGGGATTTCCATACCTCCGTAAGGGAATGATGCTGGGAGTACCAACGAGTCGAAGCGCTCCCATTCGTAGTGGAAAATCAAGGCCTCAGCAATCTGGATAAAGTTCTCCATATCGTGCTCAAACTCCCACTGACACTTCTTGATGTTGACTGGCTCACTGAAGACATCGGAACGTGGGCCGATGTTGGCGCGCACCAAGTCACCACTAGCAATCGAAATCAAGTAGGATGGAATGGGAATTGGCTGGTCGTACACATACACTGGACCCTCAACCTCCACAGGTCTTCCACTCAAAAGTGTGTAGTAAGGCGATTTGGCTGTCAATTTGTAGGGAGCTTTGACAGCTGGAGTGTCGAAACAAGGGAAAAGCGACCTTGCATGAATTGCTTCACATTGACAGAAAAGGTATGGAGCAACTTTGCCGTCGGTGGCTTCCTTATCGAGAAATTGTAAGGCAGTGCAGTTCTTGGTCGTTGCGTAATTGATGACGATGTCAAGGTGACTTTCCTCAGGGATTGCGAAGGACAAGCGAGAACCCAAAGTGCCGATTCTGTCAGATTCGGTAAAGTCTGTCTTGGTTCCGTTCACAGTGACCGACTTGATGTCGAGGTACGATACGTCCAATGCCAAAGTAGTAGTGGGTTTCACCACGGTGATGTCGTGGTGTACAACTCCGGAAACGATCTGAGTGTCGAAGTCAACATCGAAATCAAGAGAAGTGCAGTTAAGTTTGAAGTGGTCATAGTTGGAAAGTGTGGAGGAGTCTTTCTCCGGTGATTGCGCTGGGCGGTGTGCTTTGATGACGTCCATGGTAGTGCCGTTTGGTGGGGTGGAAAAGTGAAGAGATCTGAAGAAAAAATGGAGAAAAGGTGAGAAAAAGATTGCGAAGGGATGATCAATGATGGATGTGGGGAGAAAGATGAAGCATGATCTTAAGGAAGTGAAGAATGATTGACTTGAGGGATATAGTGTAGGATTATGGATTATGTCGTGGGAGCAAATAAATGGAGAAAATGTTTGGAGGTTGATAGCCATGGTCTAGAGTATCGGATATTGTCCTAAAAAGAGTAATGGCAATGGAGGATAAGCGCTTTACTGTAATGAACAGTAAGTATTGGTGTAGATTGATATTGTTTAAGGCTTTTAAACCTCACAATTGTCAGCTTATTCCCTTGTATTAGTATTTTTTAGTGGGCTTTGACTTATCTTTCACCTTAAACCTTCACTTCCTTTTACCTTATCACGATTGTATCGCTCGCGGCTTTATAACTCGTGACTTTATCGCTCCCTTAATCATTCACTATCACGCACTTTATCAATCATTCACCGTTCACTTCTTCCACATTATCAATTTATCAATCACTTGATCTCCTTCTATCACTCACTTTATCAATACTTGATGTCACTTTATCAATCACTCTCACTTTATCACTTTCACTTTATCATTGTATCATTTAATCACTCACTTTATCATCTAATCTTCTTGTTGATGTAGGTCCCTTGTTACATATTCCTTTCTGACTTCCTTCTCGTTCACCTCCCCTTTCTCCGCCTCACTTCCTCGATGCCTCATCTTATATCTACGCTTAGGGTCCAGCGCTGAAACAAGATCGCGAAATAATATCCAGGGTCTAGGCTAGGGTGTTTTGTTCTCGTACGGTTTACGTCTCGAATTCTTGTACTTATCTGATTTAGTTGCAACCAAAAATCTGATTTTACAACCAACTTAATGTCACTTCAATACTACGCAATACATAAGCATACCCCCATTCTTTTGCCATTACAACCGGCTCGATGCTCGTCTGATCTGGACTACTTCATCGGGTCACAATCTGTTACCGCATTATCCCTTCACCCCAGCTCTATACAGGACTGTTTCAGACACCAATTTGGAATGAGGCCCATCAAACTTCCTAAAACATCGTCACATTCTCCGTGCTAAGGGTATATATGTGCCGTAATCCTTGTAGGTGGGGGATGGAAGTCTCATCAGAGATAGAAAGTGCATTTGAGAGAGAAAGCACTGTTTTAAGGTGTCATTGAATAAAACTTACATACCACACATTGCGTACAACAGATAGGTGAATCTATAACAAATTGGTGGATTTTCAGATTGTCAATCCACTACAAATTGATTTGATCTACAACAGACAGTCTCATATAATTGTCTAGAGTGGCTATAGCAGAATAGACTGTAGCTACGATCAACCCCAGCAAATCGCAACATAACCAAACGATCTCGGCACGCGACAGTTGCCAAAAATAGAAAAACGCGTCTCACGTGATCATGTCCGTACATAACCCTGTGGAACAAGACAGACGAAGTGGCATTCCGGGGACTAAAGGCATTCCAGGGCTCGGGAATGGGAACAACGGTCATGTAACTGGTACAAACGGGTCCCTCGGCTGGTATAACAAAAGAAATACGATAGATGAAAACAAGGAGTCAGAAACAGATATTGACAACCAGAAGAAATCGCCAAACAAATCATTAGTTAATCCCACATCTAAAACAGGCAACACCAAATCCTCAAACACTAAAACAAAAGCTTCGAGTTCTATAAACCAACCCCAATCAGACCAACCTCAATCTACAGACTCAACCCGAACGTCCACCACTCCACCCAAATCAACCCCAACACCTGAACCTACAAACCCACGTCCTATCAAATCGCCTTTAAATCAATTGGAAAGGCAGATATCTATCGCCAGGTCGAAGTCCTTGAGCAATAGCACGAAGAAAACCTCGCTAGATCCTCGCGTCCGTTCTCAAACTGTCAATTCGATCCCGAGGCTACTTCTCGACGACATACAACTCCAGAGATCTCAAACGGTAGGACAACTCCACAGATCACATACAGTAGCTGGAAAAGTCCAGAATAACCAGATAGCTGAGAGGGTTTTACGAAAGGAAGACGACACACATAGTTCGGATTCTATATCATTCAATCAATTGCAGTCTGCACTGGTAGAACGTGAGAAAACTAGTAACGTTTCCAAACCTACTGTATTTTCACGTAGAACCGACCAAACTTCTGAGACTGCATCTGACGTTTCTGAACCTACTTCTACTGATTCAGGGACTGCTTCCAGAAATTCGGGAGCTGATTCTGTTGGACCACCAAATACTCCAGCATCTTTTGCTGTCGTAGATAAGTTTTCCTTCGATAGGACAGCATATACGGTATCAGATCCTCAGCCTCGTCTCGAAAGAGCTGTACTGGTAACAAGAAGTACACTGAAACCCAAGTTTGTCCGTTCAAATACAGTACGTGGGCGTTCTGTTCATTCTTCGCCCAGATCAGATACAACTTCAGTTTCTCCTCGCAGCCTAACTAGGAGCTTACTGACAAACTCCCTGCCACAATCATTGGTAGAGAGGAAAAAGTGTTTACAGGAGAAGGAACTTCCGCAACTTCCTGTTGACGTTAAAGACTTGCAAAAGCAAATAGCCGAGGAGTTTGGTCTCGGAAGAACTCGTGAAGGAACTATCTTGAACGATCGTTCTGACGAATATTCTGACAACTCGTTTGCTGAGAGTATCACAGATAATCCAGACTTATTCAAAAGTAATTCGTCTGGCAAGGTCAAAAGAAATCCATCTGAGAAGGTCAAAAAGAATCCATCTGACAAAGTCAATAACATCTCAGACGATCGCGCTAAAGTCGCACACAGACCACCACCACAAGTTACGAAAAAAGCACTTAAGCCATTAGAAAAGCCTGAGGAGACAGTAGATCCAAAGCCAATACAGAGGTCCCTAAGTGTTGGTAAACGTCTATTAGGAAGAACACTTTCATTCAAGAACAAACCTCCTCAACCAAAGAGGTCCATATCTGCACCCATAAAAATGCATTCTCCGACCAAGCAATCGAGGTTTGGTGATGATGATGATGATGATACTGCGAGTATCTACTCGTTTGATTCGGTGAGTACAAATGGACGCTTACTCGACAGATTGGACTTGGACGATTTTGATTCGTACAACAATCAGCGGTATAGTATGCTTCTGATGAAAAACGACGACTTGTATGCACAAGAACCATCGTACCCCAGTATGGAGCTGAACGTGCCGCCGGCAAAGCAGTATTCTGCTGAAGCAGTGTATGCAATGAGTACAAGACCAAACTTGACCAACATCTTGCCAAAGCGTACTCCAGACAGTAACGAGGCAATCCTCCGCCAGGTCCAAAGGAATATTGTTCTCACTCAATCACCGGGTCAACCGCAAAATATTCCCAACCAAGGACCGACTCAGGTCTCTCAGTCCTTGCTGCAAATGCAAATTCAGAGGGGTCCGCCAAGTCAACGTCAGGGATTCGACTCGGCTCCACAAAGCCAGCCGAGCCAACTGAATCAGAATAAAACAACATTCCTTGGAAGGTCGAACAATACACCGCCGTTTACACGTACTTCATCGGCACCTGGGATCCAGCGTATGCCCTCTGCACCGGTAAGGCTGAATACTTACGTTGATGGACGCCGTACGGTTAGTGATAGCCCGCTAGGTAATCATTCAGAATCTGCCCTGCCATCTCTCCTGAAGTCCAAACTGCAAAATACACCGCAGGGATACACCGACCAACAGATGGAATCGGGTATTGCCACGGCACAACAACTCCGTGCAGCTGGAAAGCACAGAGAACTGTCCTACCAACTCCAATTGCTTGCCAATGTTCCGAACAATTATCCACGTGCAATGTATTTGTACGCGATGTCGCTCAGATCTGGCCTTGGTGTTAAGCAGAATGATGTTCAGGCAGTGAAATGGCTCTGTAAGTGCATTCTCATCAATGTGAATCTTGCACAGACAGGAGCACTGCCCAACAATGCTAATACCACGAGTTTGATTGAGAAGTTGAATGAGTTGCTGCTGGATAGTCTTCTTAAGTTGATCTTGAAGCAGTTGACACATACCATTGACCAGGACCCGCTCAAACAAGGTAGCGAGCCGCAATTATGCTACACATATTTCCAAAGCCTTCCCAAGGCTAAAATCAGCCGACTCATACAGATCTGTAAGTACAAATTGGATGTGGTTGCACAGTCGTACTTGGAGCTTGGGAATATGGTATTCTCTGGTTCTGGCTTTACAACGAAAGATGAAACCAACGGTATCAAGCTTCTACTGATGGCTGCATCGTCTGGAAACACAGATGCCATGGTCCAGCTTGGAGAGATATGGTCTACACGGCTGAAATCCCACAAGAAGGATTTGTTCAAGGCCAGTGCGTGGCTCCGTCTGAGTGAATTATTGGGTGTGAAGTCCATCGGCAATTCATGGATATATAAGGAGAAGTACATGAAGGGAAAGTAAAAAAAAGGAATAAAATAATAGGAATAAATAGTAACAATGTAGAAGGGGTGGAGTATTAAGAGCAAAGCCTAGTAAGTTCAAGGAGAAGAATAGTTTTGTTGCTCTGTATTGAATGTGAATGGATTTGATACTGCAGATAATATAATTCCGCTCCAAGTTACCAATTTGAGGCGTCTGAATAAGACTTGAGAAGGTTGGGTTATTCAGCCTTCGCACTTGGGATAGAAAAGATATGCCTAGGTCGATATCGTGCTTAAGTGTGATTATTTCCTTTGCATAAGCAAGTCATTTAAGTGTATCTTAAGAGTGAAATCCTTGTCTATTTACTTTTTTCGCAGCCAATAATTGGAACATTCAATTTTTGGAAGAAAATTGACATTTTTCATAGAAAACTTAGTTAGGATCAAGAAGTACATCAACACATGTTTGTTTTGAAAAAGTTATGCAGGAACAAGATTACATTGGCCAATAACAGATCTAGAAGGAGATCCTTTCCGAAGTTTGGCAAAATTACACTATACATTAATTACACTATGCATCTTTAGTAAACCTAGTTCTCTCATCATTAATATTAGGTGCGATTCCATCGCGTACTGTTCTCGGTCTCCATATTAGATTGCATCATGTTTCGAACACAACCTGGTTGTGACCGTGATCTTATTTTTGTATGCTTTACTGCCACCACACAATCTGGTTATGATAAATTGTTCTTGTCTTCGTATGCTTTACTGCCCACCACTCTGCATCAGATACCTCATTGCGTCATTTGGGTTGTATTTGTTGAAGATGTCGATGAACTCCGACACCACGTAGTACAACAAACTTACCGCCTCGTTCAAGTTCGAATACACGCCGAACGGCAAGAAAAAGCTCTTGGGCCGAGGTTTCAAACTGCCTTGGTAGTTGGACAAGTCGTACTGCAGCTGCACTGTTTTCAAGTTGTGGGAACACTTGTATGTTGTCTGAGGAAACTTCTGCGGGATTATGGCCAGCAAGTAATCCGGCTTGCAGTTCATGAAGTCCTTAATGATTAGCTGATCATTGTCGATATACAACTGCTGTAACTCAATGATTTTACCGTACAAACTTTCACTCTTCTTTTTCTTGTACAGTTCGATAACCATGCTCAAAATGCCATTGATACGCTTGTACACCAAAGCGCGCGTTTGAAGGAGAATACACAGCAAAATCTTGCTGAAATCTATGAGGTTTTTCTCCTTGATTCCTGCAACATAGTCATGGAGGCTGGCAATGAGGTCAGACACCTCCACAACGACGTTCTTCCACAGCCTCTCGCTAGGTAAAACGCCCACAACAATCTTGGCACGTTCGTCGTAGTCATTTGCAATAATCTTCAGAAGGAGTGCGTCGACGTTGATGATGTGAGAAAGAAGCCGTGACTGAGTCGCCTGGGCCTTTTCTTTAGTTGAACGGGCAATCTGGAGCCACTGGTTCTTTTTCTGCTGAAGAATCTTGTTGGTTTCATCGGTGCGTGCGGAAACCTGGGGTATTTGGGGGAGTGATGGATTGTTGGGGTTTGGATTAGGAGGATACGACGAAAGTGCGACCGGAATATTCCCCGATGAGGGGTTTCGTGGAAGTGATGAAGGGAGAGAAGATGTTCCCGGTGCTGTTGGAATAGAAGTCGATGGTGCTGTCGGAAAAGATGACGATGATGTTGATATAGAAGTAGATGGTGCTGATATAGACGTCGATGGTGCAGATGGAATAGATGACGTCGATGCCATTGAAGGTGTGGATGCAGTTGAAGATAAAGTCGAGTTAGGATTCGCCAGTTTTGGGAACTTATCATTCAGCAGCTTTTCCGGCAGTGACTTTGGTTCTGGACTCAGTGGCATGACTTCTTTCTCCAACAATGCCATACGGCGTTCTCTCTTTGCCTCCTCTCTATCCTTCTTTGCACGTTCCACGAGTCTATCAGCCTCTTCACGGTGTTTTTGGAGTTCGCGCTCACGCTCTTCAAGTAGCCTCTCTTTTTCCACAAGCTGTCTTTTCTGCTCTTCGAGAGACGAAAGGGCAAGTTCATGTTCTTTAGTAATACTCTCCAGATCTGCTCTCTTGTGAGACTTCTTTTCAACCCCCACAGTTTTCTTTTCACCGTTTTCTTTCTTTTCAAGCACCTTCTCTTTCTTCTCTTTCTTTTCTTTCTTCTCAGCTCCTTCACTCCACCGCTTCACCTCTGCAGCGTACTTATCTATTGAGTCGAAGTTGATACGGAGGAGAAAGCGCGGCCGCTCAGCATCAAGCTTGTTTACGAACCGCACGTAGTTTTTCTTCTTCTTTGGCTCCGACTTCTTTTTGACCTCTTTACGCTTGATATTGTCGAAAATGGTAGGAAGAGTCGGTGACAACATCAGTAAGCGCAGTAAAGGTACGTCATCGTCCAGATCCAGTCGCATGAACGGTGACTTTTCCTTGACAAATTTATCACCGGAGCTTAAACGGATACTTGATCTGCCTTGGAAATCATTTTGACTACTTGTATCACTGTGGATTGGTTCGCTTTGATTATTCCCTTTACTTTGGTTTGGTTTGGTTTGGTTATTTCCTTCCTTTTGATTGTGTGTTTCCTTTTGGTGGGGTGCGTCCTTTTGGTGGGTAGCTTCGTTCTTTTCCACAATTGATTGTTCAGGTGGGTCAGTAGCCAGGCGTCTATCATCCGTATCAACCTCTCCATGTCTGTCCATTGCTGGGAGAGTAGGAGAGAGCATTGGAGGTAATTGGCCGGATTCATGATACGAGGAGATCAAGTCGTCCAAGTTCCATGAAACACGTTTGTTGGCTAGCAATGGGCTCGTGGGGTTCGCAAGTGTCGACTTAATGTAGGGGCTAGCCGTTTTTGCGCGCTTACCAGAAGGTTTGGGTCGAGATGGCGCGCTTTCTGCGAATATTGACGAGCGCATCGTCCCTAGTGGTGTTTTAATTTTTCCAGCAACATGACGGCCTATAATCTGGTGGTCCCAGTGAAGTTGACCAAGACTAAAGACGGAGACTCAGACAAGAAAGGTCCCAGGATATTTACTCACAAGGTACTGTCACGCGATATATCGCCAAAAGAACCACATTCGAATAAGCATTCAGCCTTAACTACCAACTCTCAAGAACAAAACCCTGAAACCTCATGGCCTCCATCACTCGAAGCATTTGTAACAAGGTGCTTCAATCGGTCGCGGATGCTCAGTTCCGAAGAGAAGATGCAGTTGAGCGAACAACTCCAGCAGTTGGTTCGTATGGCTGCGGAAGCAGGGCAGATCCATTCAAATAAGTGGGATTTGCAGACAGTGCCGTTACTTGACGGTGGAGAATTACTATTGGGACTGAAGAGTGACAGTAAAACCAATGGGAAACGAAAAGGGGAAGAAGATACACAGTCATCCAAGAAACCTAATACTAAGAAACCTACTTCTTCCAAGAAACAAGATATTAACCAATCTCTCCTCCCATCTAAACCAGATGTTGCCGCATATGACTCTAATGAGCGCAAGAAACAACGTTCGAAGCGTTTTGAATCACCTACCATACCTATCCACCAAGAATCTGAGAATAGCAGCGGTAAGATTGTGGGATACTGCGAGACCTTAGAGAAAAATTACTTGAGACTCACGTCTGCTCCTAAACCTTCGATGGTACGACCGCAACCTGTGCTCGAACTGGCACTCGCATATATACTCCTCAAATACGAGGCTAACGGGTCGTATTCTTATGTCATTAACCAGTTCAAGTCAATGCGTCAGGATTTGACGGTGCAACACATCAAAAATGCCTTCGCAATCACCGTATACGAGACCAATGGCCGTGTTTCGCTATTACAAAAGGATCTCGGTGAATTCAACCAATGTCAGGGTCAGTTGAAATACCTCTATCGTCGCCACAGAGGCAAGGATCTCCGGTTCGTGGCGAATGAGCTCGAGTTCCTCGTCTATAGACTCTTATACATGATCATCACTAACAATACGAGTGAGGTTTGCCGTTTGAGGCTCGCGGTAAATGGTCAATACTCCCGTTATACGAGATCTCCACACGAAGATGCCTTGTTTGCACTCATGGAGCGCTTGTTTGAAGTACACACTCACGTCTTGTCTGGAAACTACAACCAGTTTGCTCATGCTCGCACAAAAATCGAAGGCCTCGAGTTGGCCAGAAAGCTCCTCGACGATTTCGTTGTCCCTAAAATGGCACTCCGGAGCTTGGGTGTGATCTCGAGGAGCTACCGCAAGGTTCCTACGGCATTTTTGGCACAGGAGTTGGCCATGAGTGATGATGAATTGGACCGTTTCTTGGCTGAAAACAAGTTATCGGCGTACGTGACAGAAGGCGAAATCGACTGTGCTGCTGGAAGGTCAGATATGGCTGCGGTTCTGCGTAGAGGATACGGCAAGGTGGACATTAAGGGTCAAATATAAACGTAATAGACATAAAAGGGCATAATCGAACATTCGAAGTGTAAGTTAAAGGATGAGTAAAGGATAATAAGGATAACATCTACAGAATGACATCTATAATGATGCCTACAGAATAAACTACATGGAAGCCAATGGTTGACTCGTGTACCTAACCTTCATTATCATTTCATCATTATCACATCTTATTGTGCTGGACCCAATCCCATCAACGAGAAATTCATCTTGTTGGCTTCGTCGGCCATGTCGAGGTAAAACTGGAACTTTTCCGCAATCTTACCATTAGCCAAAACGTGCTCCGGGCACTCTCCCAAGTCAATTGGTCCTGCACGTCTACCGTCCAATTCATACAAATGTCCATTCTCTCCTCTGACAAACGTGATGAAATGGAAAATAGTCTCTGACCCGGCATCTGGGGCTTCGGTCTGGCCCTGTGAGCCGAAGTTGGCGTCCAAATTGATACGGTTTTCTAAACGCTCTATCGCCTGTGGCACCTCATTCTCAGGAAGATCCCGGATTTCTGCTAAGAAGTTACCGAGGAGTGAATTCTCGATGATAAGATCGCGCGGAATGTTCGAAAGAATGTGTAAAAGAGCATACAACCCACAGCCATTGCTGATTGTCTGCTTAAACCAATTGACACCTGTCGAGTAATGCGACAATCCTTTGTTAACATCTTGACTTCTTCTGTACTCTTCAAATTTGGCTGTCAATGGGAAGAGCATGATAACTCCGTACAGAGGTTGCGGTAAAAATGCAAGTAAATCGGGCTCTGTGATGGAGTAGATATCGTGGAACTCTAAAACCGGAGAAAGTCCAAGTTTGGTAGCAAGTTCCGAGAAGATCTCGGGGTTGGATTCGAGTGGAATCACGGCTTTGCTGTCGGGCATAACTCTAAATGATGTATTATTCAAGTATTGATAGACACTTCAGAGCCCTCTTTATAGACAATTCTGACACTCCTAATAGTCACTTCTAATAATTACTTCTAATAGCCACTTCTAGACTTTTAATATCTAGTAATCCTCTTATCAAATCAGTGGCAATTCGAGACTTTGGATCGGTGGCAATATTAAATATATATCAGCCATTTTTCTGTCTTCTGTATTTTTAATTTTCTCTTTTTGTTCCCGCCAATCAGATCTAGTCCAACATTGCTGACTAAATCAACTATACTACTCTTACCATGCGATGGAAGACGTACGCCATGGGATTCGTCCCTAACGTACTAGTGGTTCATGCTGTGATAACAGCAGGTGTATTTGGTCTTAACCAGTTGCTCGCAATGCCACCACAGCTGTCTATTGTTTACCACAAAACCCTCATCTTATCCATCTTAATGGTGGTTATAAGGTACCTCGTGTCTTTTATCCACGAGATCCTCACACTTGCGATGTCGGCCCCACTGAACAATTTCACATACTTCTGGGGTCCACTTATTGAGCATGCTGTCGTCATTCTGTTTGTGTATGCAATGTCACACTGCGCAACCCATTCGACAGGACTCGGATTGAACTTCAACCAACTCGCTGTGGCACTCTTTGTCTATAATACCACCGTATTGTACATGGAGTTCCTGAGCTTTGCAAACTATAAGCACAAGTTTGCAAAGTTCTTATGTGTTTACGATGTTTGGGTCCACCAAGACACCTATCGTGGAAAATACAAAAACGACTCGGCAATCGCAGCCTTGCTCCTGAACATCGTTGATGAGGGCGATGAGTCTGTCAGATCCTACAATTCAGACGAAACATTGCTTAACAAGAAGATATCATTGTTCAAACTCCCAAGTAGTTTCAATGTTAACAACGATACCAAAATGACAAATTCACAACTGACAGGAAGTGACAACGAAACAAATATAGTATGCTCTAATGAAAACACAATGACTGGTGTGAAGGGGAAGGGGTCCGCTACTCTCTATATTCCCATGGAAAATGAACCTACAAATGTTCCCATGGAAAGTGACCCATCAAACAGTGATACCCTTTGTGATCCTGTTGTACCGATTGAGCACGCTCGAAAAAATAGTTACGCACT
The DNA here is from genome assembly GCA_004919595.1 of Kodamaea ohmeri. Taxonomy (NCBI): domain Eukaryota; kingdom Fungi; phylum Ascomycota; class Pichiomycetes; order Serinales; family Debaryomycetaceae; genus Kodamaea; species Kodamaea ohmeri. The sequence goes on from SKFK01000002.1 coordinate 2,274,140, forward strand.
GATCAGAATGGAACGCTCTTTGTCCACTTTCAAGTCAACGTACGATTTGGTGGACAAGTTGTATTCGGTTTCACCAAAGAACACATACCACTTGAATACAGTGGAGGCTCTTAATGCGGAAACGCTTACTTGCGATCGAGAATATGATTCGATAGGTAAGGTTGACCCATTAGCAGATTTGCCAGAGCAGTACGACAACATCATCGAGTCCCCAAAGAAGAAGAAATCTCGGTCCGAACACAATGGAGAAATTCAAGACACATTATCGGATACCGAAGAAATAGCATACCAACAAGATCCAGCTATAGAGCAGGGTATTCAAGAGTCAACAGTATCACTGCACAAAGCAAGTACCATTCACTTAAAATCCTCATTAGGTACATCGGACACCCATTGGGGAGGTGGTGGCGGAGGAAACTTTAAGTTCAAAGCTCCTGGAGGAGGGAAAGTGGAGTTTGGAGGAGGTGCTGGTTTTGACTACCGGAAAGGCAAGCGAGGAAGCGAAGACAGCGGAGATGATAAGAGAGGAGATGGACGTAAGAGACGAGGAAGTGACAAAGCAATTTCATCAAGAAGGCACTCTATTTCAAATAGCAATTCGGTATGCTTCATGAATGCCTATGATGACAGACCTCTTATTGCACGCGTCGCTAGCTTCATCAACTGGTTTGAATGGTTAGCGCCGCCATTTCTTCCACTCAACAAGAAGCGTGAAGGCTCTGGAAGCTTTCCGCTTTTGCGCGAAAGGTTGTCTTCGTATAATTTTGACCGTGCTTGTTCTGTACTGACGTTGAATTATGGCACAATGGAGGAGCAAAAGCCACAAGACTACGCAAGTTTCAAATATTTTGTTAGCTATTACTACGACTATCGCAAGATTGATGTGGACCCGATGTTTGAGAGATACGGGGTGTTACACACTGAGATGTCGTATGGAATGTTGCTTGCATGTGTGGTTAACCAGCTTATGTGGAGTGCAGTTATGTTGTGTGGATATGGGGCCATGTTTATTTGGCTGCACATTGCCCTTTTGCCGATAATTATTGTTGCAAGTATGTTCCGCTTGAACTATTTGAAGGGAGGCTCGCCGAGAAGGTGCTTATTTTATGAGCATGTGGTTAATATTGTGGTGATGTGTGTGATAGTATTTATTGTATTATAGAGAATGGTGAAGGATTAATGAAGAGGAGTAGCATAGTTTCTACGAAGATAAACATATCTATATTTCAGATTTATCCATGTAACTAATCGCGAATATATTACACTATCTAATAAATATTCAGTCCCCTCGGGAACCATTTAAACACAATCTTTAGTCATATAATGGCTATCTGTTTGCTGCCATGATTTAAGTTGGTAAAAAATTTTGTCATCACAAGGAATGCAAGTAGTTTAACTGAAGTGTTCTGTCACAAAACTTTGTGTTAGTCTAACAACAGTCCCTATCTATAACCTCTCTATCATCTCCATTACTTCCCTGTAATAACGATTATGAGTCATATACTTTGCTCATAGAACTTTTTGTCAATTGTTTCGTCTCAGATCTAAAGTCTGTATGATCACTTCCCTATGGTTTGCATGTAGCTTTCATTGATATAGGAGAAACCATTGACATGTAATATGTCCGCAGTGTCTAAGTACCTGCACTGCGGAGTAAAGGTCATTTCTGTGAACTCCTCATCAAAGTTTTCAGCCAAGATAGGATCTTTAATGATTGGCAAAATGGGTGGTAAAATTTCCAGCTCATGTTCGCCCAAGTTCTCCAACACTTTCCAGTCAACGAATCTGAAGAAGCGGTGTTTTTTCAACTCCTCAAAGTCGTCATCTATGTTGAAGCGCTTTGCAGGGTTTACCTGGAGCAACCTACGCAAAAGATCTTTGGCTTCCACACTGAGATAAAATGGAAATTTAAGGTGCTTTTTGGCAGACAAGATCTTATCCATGATCTTCTTATTGTTAGCTCCCACAAATGGAGGAGATCCCGTGAGCAAATCAAATGCTACACATCCAAGTGACCACCAGTCTACCGAATAGTCATATTCTTCTCCCTTAATGACCTCCGGTGCCATGTACTGTGGGGTTCCTGTCATCAGATGCTTTTTGCCGTCGTCATCACTAACTTTAGACAAGCCAAAGTCGGTCAATACCAAGTTTCCACGTGAGTTTAACATGCAGTTCTCTGGCTTGAGGTCTCTGTAGATCACCTTCATGTTCAAGTGTAAATAACGCAATGCAAGAATCATTTGTGCGATATAATAACTAGCGTTTTTCTCGGACATGAAGCGTTCTTGTGCCAAGTGGTGGAATAATTCACCTCCGTCGAGGTATTCAAGAATTAAATATACTTTATTATGATCCTGAAAGGCGTAGTAGAGTTTGACGATGTTAGGGTGGTTGACCATCTTCAATATATTCTTTTCATTGAGAGTACGATGGTAGTTCAATTCGTGAATCTCATTGGTATTCTCATTAATGATGAGCAGTGCCTTCTTGAGTTGTTTCTGTGCAAACAACTTACCAGTAGCTACTTCTCTCACCAATAAAACCTTTCCGTAGGACCCTTGTCCAAGCACTTTAAGTGGCTCAAAGTCGGCAAGTTTCGGTTTGTATGAAAAACCACGCAGGTCTGACTGGAGAACGTATGAATCTTGGATGTCAATCTCGTACAGTGAGGCAATAGTGCTATTACGGCGTTGGTGCTGTTTCGTAGGAATAGGAAGTAATTCCGATACCGTGTTGAGGCTTTCTCCGGGAAGATCCTCTTCGGCTTCGAGGAGCCTATAGTTAAGGTCGGACCCGCCAACCGACACCTTACGGAAGTTGTCGACGAGTTCCTCGTCGTCCATGTTGAATATGTCTGCCATTATGTAGTCATCGAAAACGTGGGAAAAAGTTTAAAGATTCATCTACAGCAGAAAATACATGTATATTGAAACAACAAAAATAGTTCAGAATACAATATGAAGGTAATGATGTTTTCTGAATAATCCTTGTAATTGAGAAGGTAGAGATGATCATAGGTATCTTTGTATTAACTTCAGAAGTATCTGTATACTTAGTCCTTGATTACCTTTAGAATTGTTTATCTGGTCCCAATACAGAGGAACGTGCTCGATTTTTCTAACCAGAAACAATATTGAAGAGAATGTTAATAAATGTCCAATCAGGTTCCTTATGTTGGTCAGATATGATCTACATCTCATTGTATCTTATAATCTACCAACTTACATCTAGAAGTCCTCCCAATAAAATGCAAATGTCTTAATACCTACTTAACAAAAACATGTCCAACCAGTTCATTCTTTTATCCTGCTATCCATTTTTATGGTGAGCTGCAATTCTGCCTCACACATCTTCTATTTGGTATCTTTAGCGTTTTCTAACTCGATAACTTTGTAAACTGCTGCTCTTCGTAACTCGACAATTCGTCAGTGTAGATAACTCTTATCTGGTCTTAGACTTTTGTTCCTTATTCATTACCGAAATATCCCAGTCTTATTCTTCATCCTCTTCATATTCTGCTTTGATGTACATCTTTTCCTTCATCATGACGTACTCAAATAATAATGCCTTATCATTAAAGTGTGTTGGAGTTACATCATCCTTACTCTTGTGCTTCTGGTCGACACACAGCTTGAGCAAAACAGGATGAAGTGCATCGTTCTTGAAATACAACAAGAGTCGCACCTTATTCAAGTTGATGTCCTGTCTTATGCGTAAGAGCCGGAAAATCACTAAGTTGTTGAGCTCATTCAAGTTGCGAAGCTTCTCCTTAGCAATTGTGAACACCACAACTTCGATCTCTGAAGGTTTCGGGGCAGGATGTAAGATCTCCATCAACACTTTGATTTTGATCATATTTTCCAGCTTCAGAGTGTTTCTTCCCTTCAACTTACGGATCTTTTCAATGTTGTATGAAGTCTCGAGTGACTGTTTCTGTGGTTTCTTTTTGCTGGATGTCGCAATTCGGTCTAACTCTGCGTTCGCGGATTCCAAAATCAGGAATTTCCTATCTTCATCCTTGATCTTCTTAACAGCTTTACCAGACATTGTACGCTGTACCACTGGCAGTCCACTTGTATCTACACGATACCCGAAAGTTACTGGTGTGTCAACAGGTGTATCCTCAAGTACTGACATACTGTAGTCCTCGAGCTCTTTGGGTACAACCGGAGACGCAAACGTAACCATAGGTTTCGTCTTCTTGAGCGAAATTGCTCGCAAAAGCGCCGACTTCCGCGACTCCGCTCCTCCACTCGAGGATGATTGTTGCGCAGGGCTCTTAGTGTACAGAACAGTGCCTTGAATGGTCAGCTCGAGTGAAGAAGGCGCAAGTTGTACGCGAGGAGGGCGCGGAGTATGATATCTCTGGTTAAATACACTTTGCGGAGTGTTGATTCTTTCCCGAGAAGCGAGCAAAATATCCAGTGGATTCCTCGGGGTAAAAGCACTTTGGATAAACCCACCAGGAGCATTGGGTGTCGCTGTACTCGAAGGGAAAGATCCTCGGTTACTCGCAGGCTTAATTTTTGCTGGTGTTCCAAGCATTTGCGGAGTATGAGGTGAAATATTCAACTTAGAATCCGACAAAGGATTGAGAAGTGGTGGAGTATAGCAATTTTGTGGAGTGCGAACATTGTCCTTCAGACTTTCTCTTAACGAAGTAGTATCCTTCAGTTTTTTCTTTGGGAGAATGTTCTCTTCCTGCTTTTCCTTCTCAGGCTTCTTTTCCAGTTCACTCTCAGTATTTCTCTCACGTTTTAGTTTGAGAGATAATTCTTGTTGTCTGCGCTGTCTTTGACTCGTGGCCTGCTTTGAAAGCAAAGACTCACTCACATTCCCAACATTAAAAGCGCTTTCCAATTTCATCTTGTTTCTCTCCATCCTAATGTTTCTACTTGCATCCAGATCGCGTCTTTCCAATTCTATCTTCTCTGTGGGCATTGCCAGTTTTGTACTTCCCTCAGAAACTTTTGGGAGACGCTTTTGTTGAGATTCATGGGTGCTCTTCAGCCTCGAAAAGCTTTGTTTCAAAACATCTTGAGATCCTTTCTGGTTTTCTTCTATGAGATTTTCTTCAATTTTGACATCTTTCCCACTCTTTTTATTGTGATGTTTTCTCTCACTCTTCAGTCTCAAGAGTCCCTTTTCACTCTTCTGACTCTGCAGTCTGACGAGATTCTTGCTCTTTTCACTCTTCAGTCTGAAAATCCCTTTCTCGCTCTTCAGTCTGAAGATTCCTTTTTCACTTTTCAGTCTGAAGATTCCTTTTTCACTCTTCAGTCTGAAGATTCCTTTTTCACTTTTCAGTCTGAAGATTCCCTTCTCACTCTTCAGTCTGAAAATACCTTTCTCGCTCTTCAGCCGCAGTATACCGTCTCCTGCTGCAATCTTTTGACCTGCAAAATCGAAACCATACGCTATAGCATTTGGGTGCTCTTTACGCATGCGCCGCAACTGATACACATTGTGCTTCTGAACACTCCGTTTCCCGCAGAGGGTCAGCCAGAAGGTGCGTTTGCGCTTGAGGTACGGCTGTGCGTTCATAGACTCTTGTCGACTACGCATCAACGCATCGTTGAATGCACGATTGCGTTCCGCAATCTCATCGTTGAGTTTTTGCGATATGAGTCGAGAAGTCCGCTTGGGTGCCTCAAGTTGGAGAAGCTTTAATGGTACAAACGGCTTGAGCAGTGCTGGCCGACTATTCTTGTTAATCGAGTGCGATGATAGGTTAGCAGAGAGAGCAGACAGCATGCCTATAGATTGTCTGGAGGATTTCCGCAAAGCCTTAGTATCACCAAGGGCATTACGTATACCTTTTCCAGCTTCCTTTTGCAAGCCAAATTTGAGATCTTTTCCAGAGTGAGGGGAGTCCTTATGAGGGGAGTATTTCTGACCAGAAACTTTATCGTTATCACCAGAGCCAGTTTCGCTTATACCCACCTCCTTTTCACCAGATCCTATCTTTTTCTGACCAGATCTCATCTCCGTCTCCCCGGACTGTATATCCTTCTCAGCGGAGCCTATGTCCATTTTCTCGCCTTTCAAATCTTTATCAAGGTCTCCTTCAAAGTCTGCTCTATCCCTCTTCTCCCTTTTCTCTCTTTTCTGAATCTCTCTCTTCTCCCTTCTCTCAAAGTCTCTTCTTTCCTTTGAGTCTCTAGAGGACCTACCAGAATCCCACAGTAAGGGCCTGGTCAATGGACTCTCTGCCCTTGTACGAAGACACAGTCTGGCTGGTGGTGTAGTTTCTCGCCCAGAGCCACTCAGAATCGACTCTGGTCTGGCAAATACTGAAGCTCGTTGATGAGGATCATCAGTCACAACGTCAGGTACATGCAGAAGTAACTGGGAGATGCTGGCATCGAGCTCCTTCCGGAGAAGCTCCAACTTGCTTGCTTCGCCAGTTGGAATCGAATGCATGCTCTCTCGCGCAGTTTTGAGCGAAGTGGTTCCGGATTTGGGAAACACTTTAAGGGGAGAAGTGTTTGCGGACTTGGGAAACACCTTAAGAGGAGAAGTATTCTCAGACTTGGGAATGGGAGAAGTAGTCCCAGATTTGGAAATAGGAGAAGTATTCCTTGAATTGGTAAATACTTTAAGGGGAGGCATTGTTTTGCACTTGGGTATAGAAGTTCCGGACTTGGCAAGCGCTTTCAACGTTGGCGGTGCTTCAAAGGTGACTGCTGAATGGCCAGTGTCAGAAGTTGGCCGAGTTCGTAAACCTTCCATATCAAGCTTGTCAGCTTGTGGTGAATCATGTTCAGAAGAGTCAACTTCACCTTCATCGTCTATCAAGAGATCTATAGGAAGAGACTCAGGGGCTCGAGGACGCTCTTCTTTGGGGTATTCTTGACTATCATGAAATTTTTCTATGGGTTCGTTTAGGATTTCTTCTTCCTCTATAGGGTCCTTTTGAACACTTTCTATGGGGTCGTCACTCTCTCGAGCTTTTTCTTCCTTTGAGATCTCTTGAATTTTCTCCTCCTGAGGACTCTCTTGAACTTTCTCTTCCTTGGAGATCCCTTGTTCTCCCTCATTCCTCTTCCGCGTATGTGTACGATTACGGAAAAACCCAACATGAGTATTGTTACGCAGTAATCCAACCATAACTTCGCGTCGGTACTTGCGTTCACTCTTACTGCGAGTGGGCTTATCAAGTGCGCTGCCCAAGGTTCTCCAGCTTTGGTGCCTGGCCAACTCGCGTAAGAGACGTTCCTCATTACGTGCAGCTTTCTCGATAGATTGCAACCGCTGTTTGGGATTGTATTCGGGGATTTTCCTGATTGGGATCTCGTCGTCCACACGAAAGAAACTCAGGGGAGCTTCAGTCGAGGTGGATGTAGAAATGGGGACTGAGTGCGGTATATTTTCAACCTCCTTTTTCTTTGCAGTAACATTCGGTTTCGTACTCAGGATACCGGTCTGTGGTTGGCTTATATGCAGAGGGATTTCTCCAGGTTGTATATCTAGTCGTTGTCGACTCCTCTCTTTATTCAAATCGATTTGTCTGTTCTTCTCCAATTCGATTTGTCTGTTCTTCTCCAACTCGATCTGTCTGTTCTTCTCCAATTCGATTTTTCTGTTCTTCTCCAACTCGATCTGTCTGTTCTTCTCCAATTCTTTTTGTCGTTTCTCTCTTTCCAACTCTTTTTGTCTCTCTTTCTGTCTTTTCTCCCTCTCTTTAAGTCTTCTTTCTCTCTCTTTATGTATTCTTTCTCTCTCTTTTTGTCTTCTTTCCCTCCCTTCTCTCTCTTGTTTCTCATGCTCCCTCCTTTTCTCTGCCTGTATCCTCTCTTTCTCCGGTACCATCATCAGTGGACACCGTGCAGTTCGCCTACGCGGCTGCATACGTGGCAGCTTCGGTGGAACTGGCGGAGGTACTGGCAGTGGGCTATCAGCGAAGCATATGTCGAGTACAATGTCGAAGTTTTCTCGCGACATTCCTTGGAGGTAACGATCGGAGATCTCGTAGTTGGTAGGAGGAGGGGGAGTGACAGCTGGAAATGCCACGTTTGTCATACGGGCAGGGTCGAGAGTTCGAAGTAGTGGTGAATCTTTCGAGTCTTTCAAATCTTTCAATTGAGGGTCGGTTTTGAAGGTATTCTCCAATAACTCACTTTTTGACTCCAGGTTTGCCGTCAACTTGACGGTATTTTTTGAATCTCCTTTTAACTCTCCTCTTGAATCTCCTTTCGAGTCTCTAGTATCCAGATTCCCTGTGTTTGTATCGTTTTTCTGGTTGTTTTCTAAGATTCCGGAGCTTAGTGCTTTCTTTCTGGGGTCGTTTTTATGGCTGTTGAATTTGTGGGGCTTGTTAGAAGGCTCGTCAAGCGAATCCGCTTTGCACGTTAACCTGCGAAACAAGTCCGTAGTGATATCTGTCCAGGCCGTGATTGTGACGAAGAGTGGTGAGAATCACGATGGTGCGCTCGTAAAGTATTTGTAACCAAATGGCGTTGTTTTGGTTTCGAGCTGATGCGGGCGCCTTCGGTAGCCCATCACGCTTAGCGGGTACTGAAGTTGACGCGCCTAAGCTATTGCACAGTGACTTGCACTTGACTGCCGCATTTGGACGTGGGCGTACTGCCGGGAATGATGGCCTCAACTATGAAACCGCATTCTGAAGTTTATTTAACAAAATCGTTGGGTCGACTCGGGGCTCAAAATGGATCAGATCGAAAGAAAAGAGAGAAGCAGAGAAGGAAGGAATAGGAAGAAATGGAAGAAAAGAGGACGACAGGGGAAGATTCATAGAAGAAGAATGAGATGAAAGAGATTTGAAGAATGAGATGAGAGAGATTTGAAGAATGAGATGAGAGAGATTTGAAGAATGATATGAAAGAGATGTTGAGAATGAGATGAAAGAGATGATGAAGAATAGAGTAAGTGAAAGAAGGAGAATTTAGCAAAAGTGAAGTAGAAGAGGTAATGGAGATTGTTTAATAGTCTTCGAGATCATAGTGAGCAATTGAAGGTAAAGGTTAAAGATGAATTAGGTTAAGGGATGGCCAAGAGTAAAGGTCCAGAGTGAATTGATAGTCAATTGATATAGTCAATTGATATAGTGAATTGATATAGTGAATTGATAGTCAATTGATATAGTCAATTGATATTATGAGTGAGATTAATGAGTTAATTCTGAGATTAAGCTAAATGAGGTTGATTAAAGTTATTGTTAATGGTAATGCCTTAAGGCATTTAGGAGGCTTAGAACCGGAAGTCTGGATCAATGTATAAAAATCGACAAAATAGGGAGTTAAGCGAGAAGAGTGTAGATTAAAAACCTGAGAAGAAGATTAAAAACCAGATTGACGAGAAAAATTGAGGTAGGTTCCAGATCAACGAGAATATATGAACTACACGGAGAGAAGCAATAAGATTACATTATTAAAGATTAGTGACATAGATTATAAAGAAAATCTAAGATTGAAGATAAAGATGAAGATAAAGATGAAGATAAAGATAAAGATGAAGATAAAGATACAGATTAAAGATGGAAAATCAATTGATGATATTCAAAGATAATGAAGATACTCAGGAAGATTCATAAAGATAGCAAGAACTATGAATTTTTCTCGACATCAATGTTGCATTTCTGTATACTATACTCTTGTTCATATATTGCAATTTTCACATGTATCCTTTCTTTGTTCTTGTTAAAGAATTTTGCGGCTATGCTCTCTATGTAACATCCTACTTAATCTTTATAATCTTATATCACTTGTATCACTTATAAATTCTATAACCACCTATATCTTCTATAACCAACCTATATCTTCTATCTTTCAAGTCTATATCTATCTTCTCTATATTTCTTCTACCTTCTCTATATTTCTTCTACCTTCTTCTATCACATACCTTCTATGTCATACCTTGTATCACCTGTCTTCTGTATCACCTGTCTTTCTGCCTGTCACCCTTTTTTCCGTACACTCGCATTTTCTCGGAGCAGATAAATTGCACGTGCCTCAAACCTGTGACACTTTCTTCGCTTATCTGCAGATAATTGCATTTATGCGCGCTAAATTAGGCGACAATCAAAACAAGTTGTGTAATTTCTGCATGAATAAAGAAAAATATTCACGAGAAGTCAAGCTTTAGGGCATTCTCAGAAGCTTCTTCACGCGGCTGGTTGCGGAAAGAGTAGGAACTTGTACAGAATCGGTGAGTTGCCTATTTTCTGAATACGTGCTAAATTTACCCAAGCGATGCGTGCATATTGATTGAAACCAAGACCCCAAAACAACCCAATTCGAGAAAAACATTCGTTATTGCAACACTCAAAAGTTGCAGAAGCATTAAATTGCAGGGTCCTAAGAGGAACTCATAGAAAAGTAATAGAAACCTTAAAGAAACTTGAAGTCGTAGAAACTAAGAAATAAAATTGCACAAGCCGGAAAGAATTATAAGAAATCAAAAATTATACAAGCCGGAAAGAATTATACGAAATCAAAAATTATACAAGCCGGAAAGAATTATACGAAATCAAAAATTATACAAGCCGGAAAGAATTATATCATGAACCTCAAAGAAATCAATAAGAAATCTGAAAGTCTTGTGTTACTATCGTTTCTCAATACAACCAATAGTTTCTTTTTCCTTTAATACTCTAAGATACTTTCCATTTATTCTATCAACAATCCCATTCATATTCTCCATGAATAGCTCTAACTTTAAATTCTAGTTGAGAGTAATTACCAATATATAAGGTGTGATGATCTACCATTGAACCAATAATTACACACACGAAAGTTACATGGTCAAGATAGAACACTATTTGAAATTTGCACCCACCAAAAAGTATTTAAAATATCACCATATCTTCTGACTGAGGATGTTTTCTCCTTCTTCTTTGGCAATCACAAGCTTTTGACTCTTTGTATCGGTTATACTACCTGGAAAGTGACTTTAAGTGATGTGAAAATGTCCACATATAATATATGCTAGTTTAAATTTGCAGCCAAGGTAACAGGCTTTAATATAAGAGAAAGGCCAAATATTGAAGTTAGATTAAGTAAAGGTGGTGTGGGTGGACCAACGATTGTATGAAAATCAAGGTATTAAATAGTATTCCAATCAACAATGATCAAGGTAAAATGGATGAAGATAATTTTAACCGGTTAATCTTCAGCAAATGGATAATATGTCTCAAGATTAAACTGATGAGATGATTAAGTTTAACGAACGATGGCAATCAAAGGGTCGCTAAGCACTAAGTTGCCCTGCTACATCCTACCTTGCTGCATTCTGCGGCGAGGATAATGCGCGCTGTGTAAAAAGACCCCAGTTTTTCCGACCAACATGTTCAATAGAAAATCTACACTTACTCAGAACAGTCATTCTAATTGATGTCTCCCCAATATGACACCATATGAAACTTATGAACAACTACAAAACTGGTAGTCAAAGTACCACCACGTACAAATTTACGTATAATATTTTCCAATACAGACTAACCGTCAAAATCAATCTTACCTCTTGCAAACTCGGTTGGAATACCTTGAGTTCACAATTTCACCAAAAGTTCAACTTTACAAGTATCTTTACTACTGATCTAAATGAACTCTTTACTACTGATCTAGTAATCCAGTAGTAAACTTCTTGTGAAGACTCTAAATACCTAATATCTATTACCTTTGTATCATTTTAATTTATCCAGCAGACTCTTAATCACACTGTGCTTATTTCTATGACATTTCTACCTTATTTCATGAACCACAGTACAGCTCATGCCTCTTGAGCTGTCGCTCTCAGCCCTCTACATTTCCTGTATTTTTCCTTACACCCCAGCGCTCGTGACCCCAAAACATTGTTCTCGCTTAACGGCTGCAAATTGCATACATCTAAACATCCGCTTCTAAGCGGACAGCAGCTCAAATAATACACCCTCATCCTCGGAAAATATTCACTTCACCCTATCTTTATCCTTTGAGGGCCACAGGCGAATCGACTTGGAATCAGATTACCCAAATCATTAAATGGAAGTTATGTTTACTTAGAATCATGCTCACCATGTTTACTTTTCGTGTTCAATCATACCTACTTTGGATCAAGCATCTTATTTAGCCGTCTTTCTTCATGTCTATTCTCTTCTACTCTATCATTCCTGTTCTATCTCTATTTATCACGCTGCCTATATATTTATCTCTTGTTCCTCTTTTTGCCTGGTTCTTTTGCGCACCACTCCCAACACCATTTTGTCCGCGCTTTTGATGTGCGCCATCAACACGTCGTCGGACTCGACCTCATCGCACCCAACCCTTTGCAAGTCGTAGTGCTCGATCAAATTGGCATCCTTGTAGATTTTGTAGCTGAGCAACTTCTTCAAGTATACTATGGAAATCACATTTGTGCGCTTGAGCAGGAGCGCAAGAATGTCGTCCTCATCGTTGTTCAAAAGAACCTTGATCTTCACCTTGTCACCAGAGTTGCGCCTGGTGCGTGGTGAAATCTGAGAGCACGTCTTTGGACTCTGCAGTACACCCTCGTCCTCATCGATCCTCTCCCATTCTGAACAATTTGCACCTGGCGAATCGCCCGATGTGGTCGTGCCATCACTCGTCGTGCTACCGCCGCGCCTCTGGCACGAAAACACCGATTCCGGCTCGGTATTTGCGGTGTCATCATCGCTATCATAGCCTGCAATGAGCGATGTGTACGAGTCGAGTGTGTTGCACGACAGGGAGGGAACAACCTGAGCAAGCTGCAGATCCAGCTTTCCTTGAAGTTCTTGATTCAGTTTTTGCTGAATCGGTTCTTTAGTCATCCCCAGGATCAGCGACGGACTTCCCTTATCGTTTGGCTTTCCGTATCCATGGGTAATATCCTGGTTTCTCTTTTCTTCTGTTTGTGTTGTCTTGCGAGTTGTTTTTCCTTGGAATATTTTGTCGTACATGTAGCTCAGGTACTTAACGTTGGCATCAAGCGGAAGAAACAGACTGCGCGATTCTGTTTCTTCTACAGATCCTTCAAGGACAGTAGAGCCCGCATCAATCGCATTCACCACATCGTCAGCGCAAGGCACCACGGATGCTGCGCACAGGTAATTTGGTCCCTCGAGCAATGCTGTGGCAAGCCGCAATGTCCATACCACCTCCATTTTCACCATGCGCGCCAAATACCTCTCAAGGTCTTTGCGGCGAGTACCGAGCTCCTCTATCACCCTCGAGTCCGGGTTTGGTCCTACCGAATGGTGGCTGAATGGCGATGGGAGCTTGGGGAGGTCTGCGGTGGGGTGCTCAGCGAGAAGGCGCGAGTGGAACTGGTACAAGTCGTGGTAAGACTTACCCACGAACACCAGCTTGTTCCCGATCGTGAACTGGATCTTATACCAGACGATTCCGTCCTTGTTCTGTAGCACCTGATCGATCTTTACAGCAGAAATACGATCAAAGGCCGTGGTACCTGCAACCAGTGGCCACGAAGGACCCAATTGAGGCTGCGACTGACCCAAATGAGACAGGCTCATTGAATGCTCTCCAGAGCGACAATCGGAGAATTTGTCTTTCGAACCATAGTGGCTCCTTGGCGAGCCCAAGTGGCGTTTAGGGAAGTCCACAAGACTCTTTGGTGAACTTAAGTGACGCTTTGGCAAATCCAGGCGCGGTAAGTCAATCATACTTGAATTACCATTGACTACATTTGGACACTCCAGATGATTTGACTCCAGATGCTTTGACTCCAGGAGTCTCGATTCAAGGCTGGTGATGCTTGGTTTGAAAATATCCAACTTGTATCTCGGCGAACCATTTGGCGAGCCGACTATACTCTCCGGGGTTCTTGGCATCTCGTCCATACTCACGGGAGTTCTTGGTATCTCGTTTGCCGGCGATGGTCCCAAATTCAAGCTCAACTCCATAGTGCCTTTGTTTACAGTTGTGCAGTTGAGCCAGTCGACTGTGACGGGGTTAGACGGATCATTGACTTCAATATCGACATAACTCGCAGGAACGTACCCCACATGGTCGTACGCGTCGAGCTTTTGTACCTTCAACCACCCATTCCCGGGTCTTTCTATGAGCTTGAGATATTCCCTGGGCTCTATCGACATCTCTCCTTCACCGTGGGCGTCAAACTTGTACTTACTCAACAAAACAACAACAGGAACGTGCGTTTTGGACCGAGACAAAGGCGTCGACGGCGAAACAGGTGGCAGCCAAAATGGCGCCAGAATCGTGAGCTTCTTAAGACTCTTACGAGACTTCGACTTCTTTAACGTGTTCATAAAGGTTGGTTGTATATTGGGATAATATGATGGGTAGTGATGGTGTGATGTTATGCCTTATACTGATGGAATGATGATATGATGGGATGGTTGATGGTTATAGCTAATAGGATACTATTGTAAAGTTGATATCAAGGGATAGAAGTGGTGACTTGAAAAACGGTGCAAATTGGTTGCCGATTGAAGACGTTGAAAATGATGGTTATCTGGCCAAGCTAGTATCGGTAATATTGATGGTTATATATGTTATGACCAATCGTGTACTTTATGGTATAATCTATTATCACCAAAGTACTACTATGCTCACTGGTAATATACTGGTAACCCTTCACTATATAACTTTTCCGGCCACTACAGCCTCTTTATAAACAAAGGCATGAAAAATCGTGTGTGTGTCGTATGCGCATGCACCTATTTGATCCCCACCTAAAAACGGGAAAATTCCACAGGGACAACGCTCGTCGTCTCGACACCAATTTACAACGCAAATAGCCACAGGAGACAAGTGCCTCAAATATGGTACTGTACCAATCTTGCGTCTACCGCAGTACCACGCATGTGGCGCCAGTTTACATCGAAAACGTTGGTGCACCGTGCAGACAACCTTGATCCTGCAGATATCGACCCACTGCGAATACTACCTCCGCTGGTTGCACTTACACATCCCCGTGCAAAGTCACCCCCTCCTTTGCAGAACACCCTTCTCAATCGGGAAGGGTACATGCCTATTGCGACACGCATACTGTCATGGTTATGCGCACTTATAGAGCGAAAAAAGACGTTGTGCACATCGGGGGTTGCGAGCGAGTGACACACAACCACTATTGTGGGGTGTGTATCGGAGTGGTACAATGTTACGTCAGCATTGGACTTCACCATACAACTGTTCGCGCGATCGTGATCCAACACGGCAGCTCATAGCACGGAGTGCAGATAAACAAAAGATCTTAAGTTGTCAAATCCTATTTGCGTCGCACACAGAGCCTTCTGTTATCTTAATACCTTTTTTTGTCATCTTACTACCTTTTTTCGTCTTTCACATCATTCCCAGCTGTTGCTCTCCTCTTCTTCCCCTTTCTCTTCCCTTTCTTTCCTCTACATTTCCTGCATTAATCTTGTATTATACATGGCCCTGGGTCAAATACCCGTCCTAACAATGCCTTCGTTCTGTCCTCTCGAAGGCCCATTAACTCCCATATTCTGTTAATCCTCTCCTCTTGTCATCGAATGCCTGGTACCCTACGCAATCTTCAACATTACCTTTTCGGTCCCCCGGAGATAATCCAACAACCCGCCGACGTCGTCGACATTCTCGTAATCATTCCCACCAGGCATCTTGATGTACAACTTGCTAAAAAACACCTTCTGCTTGAGCGACCGCTTAAAGTCAAACACAGACCGGATTACCGACTTGCTCAACCGCACAGCTACGATCTCGTCGTTGAAGTTCTCCACCTTACAGTGGAGGTACCCCGGAATCTGCGGCGACGAGTTCGCCAGTGTAGATGAGGTGCTCGTTGTCCGCGCTGGTGCACCGTACGTGTATCCCTCGTTCGCATAGTGACCGTTGGCAGCCTCGTGGTGTGCATGACCTGAGTGCATCGCACCAGCCGAATTCACAGAGAGCGGCGACGACATACCCATCACTGGTGAGTTCTTGCTATTATGACGTGACGAATACATGGTGGAGTGGTTCGGCGAGTTCACATGTCCAGACGAATGCATAGGGGTTGGAGAATTCATATTTCCATTTGAATGCATAGGAGCTGGAGTCGAATGCATAGGAGTTGGAGTCGAATGCATAGGAGTTGGAGTCGAATGCATAGGGGCTGGCGAATTGGATGGCGAGCTCATATTAGGCGAGTTCATACTGGTAGGCGAATATGCTTGCGAGTGCTTTGGTACAATGGGTTTGCTCATTCCAGCATTATTAGCTCCTATCACTCCAGGCTTATTCGCTCCTAGTCCAGCCTTGATAGTTCCAGTCTTCTTACCCCCCATCCAATTGCGGTGCTCCTTCGTCAGCTGCGATCTCGCAACTACCAGGGAGCCTTGCGCTGTAGCCGGCACGGCACCGGCACCAGGCACCGGCCCTGCCCAGCGTTCCTTTGTCAGCTGGGCGCGCTGTGGTGCGCCATTCGCATATGCTAAGCCCTGGTGGTAATTGTTGAAAGTATTCTTACGCGACTTGTTGCGCAGGAGTCCCGCAGTGGCCGCGGCAGCTCCGATTCCAACGCCACCAGTGTGCAACGGACTGTATGTCAGCGGATCGTCGTCGGCGGCAGCAGCGGACTCTTCATCTGCGAGCCTCTCAGCTTGCTCTGCCTCACGCTTGCGATCATAGTACTCCTTGACGACGTTGACGGAGCCTGGAAGCATGCGGTCGTTGATGGCGTCATTGTCGGTGGGTTCAGTGCTATGGACGGTGAAGCCTGGCAAGTCGTTGTACGCCGTGTCGAGCCAGTCGATTACGATGTCCGACAACTGATAGTTCTTATTGAGCACAAGCTTGTTGATGTAGACGTTCAAGTCATTGCACCTCTTTAACAATAAGTTGATCTGATGCTCATCGTCTCCCACGGAAACGCTCATGTTCAGTGGGATAGGCTCTGGAAGCTTGGGGAGTCGTAATGCCTCATTTGTCACAGATGTTTGCAGCTCATTCAACCACTGCACCAACCGCACGTGGAGGTTGTAGAAGTCTTGGTAGTATCGACATACATGCAGCTTGGTATTGTCCGAGTTGATCACATCGAGTCGGTACCAATAACGCTGGCGGTAGAGGAGGAAGTTCAGAATCAGCACAGATACAGGGTATGGTTTGTTGTTGATAGTGAGTGGAGGACCTTGACCTTGTTTGAGCAGGATCTGCAAATAGCTCTGCTCGTCGATGAGTGTCAGCAGCAGTTGCTGAGATTGCTGGAGCCACCCCAAAGTCACGGGATTCTTGGGGTCATTCAACGCAATATCCACATAGCATGCTGGAACAAGGCCTGGTGCTACCACCTTATCTATGAACTTCACCAAGAGCCATCCGTTACCCGGCCTGTCGATCAATTTGAGCACGTCGCCCTGTTTGACCGAGAGTTCGTTGGCGTTTTCCGCGTGGAACTCGTACTTTGCCACGAGGATAATGTTACACCTGAGTGCTCCTGCAGATGTTGACTCAGTTTCTTGTGTCTGTGGTGTGCTGATAGTCATGGCACGAAGTGAGCGCGACAATGAGCCTGCCGTGCCTCGACCAAGGACGTGAGTATGGACGCGTGGTTCATTTGATGGAGCGCCGAGATCTGGGTCTCTTTCTTGGATATCCACCAACGGGATTCCTGATCGCGACACGTTGTTTGCGTGCTGGAAACCCGACTGGGGATAACCCACGATGGGCGAGGTGATGGTTTTTGTTGATGTTTTGGCCATGGTCAGCCGCGTGTGTGGGGCTGGAGATGTTATTTGCAAGAACGCGTGTTTTCTATCAAAGTTTAAGTGATTGAAGACGGTAGTTTCGTTACTGTTTCTGCTGTTATAGTAAGCCCCTATGGTCCAGGTTTTGTTGTAAGTAATGTGTGATTTTTGCTGCCAAGTAAAAAAATGATAATCGAGGAGATAAAGAAAAAAGAGCGTACTTAATTATAAGTAATAGTCGCACGCCATATAAGTTTTAAGTAGATTAGTACGAAAGGTGAAAGGAAGTGGGTAGATGAAGTAAGTAACAGATGATGGAAGGATAGAAGAGGATGGAAGAAGGTAAAATGGTGGTAAAAGAGGGTAAAATAGGTGAAATGGAGGTATAATATGGTAAAGGGCTGTAAAAGATGCTAAACTGGGTTAAAAAAGGTAAACCGAGTAAATGAGAGAAAGACATACATTAACTAAGTATTACATACCTAGTATTCTCCACTAATTATCCACACCATTCATTATGATGTCTGGTCTAACGTAAATTCGAAACGATCGCGTACTGAAACTGTCGCGACTGCATATAACTAAAACACGCGACAGAGGCGAGGGAGCGCAAACAAGATGAAGGTCCAAGAATGGTGTGCTTTAAAGGTCGAAAGGATCACAAGGTGAAATATAGCTTGACGAAGAGAATCTTAAGCAGTATATTAATGGTAGGTTGTTGAAAACTACACTCACGACTAGAAATACTACGGAAAACTGCAATACTTCGACGAAGGCGACTTTTGATCACTGGTCTGAACGGGACTCATATGCTCATACTGCATATAACTCGCATAAAACCGTGTCTTGGGGGTACCAGAACCAGATAAAACACAAAGACAATAAAATACACAAAGACAATGTACACGAAAACAAAGCACACGACAAAGGACGCGAGTGTAATGATGCACGTGACTGAAATGCAAGAAGACAAAGTATGCATATACACGTGACTACAAAGTTCATGAATACAAAGTATGAGATGACAAAACACATGAATTAAGTATATGAAGACAATGTATTTGAAGAAAGTGTAAGACAATACACGCGAAGAAAGGTGCGCGAGAGAAAGTCCACGAGAACAAAGAACATCAACAAGAACAGAGGTGAAGAGTAAACATAAGGGATTTTAGATCGCACGTTAGCATGGACTGAAATATCGAGTAGAGTAGATACAGCTTCGATAGTAGAAATCAACAGTGTACATCGACAGTTGACATTCATTGTAGACGTTAATAGTGGACATCGATACTAGTTTGAATACACTACTCCGATACTAGATTCCGATATACTAGAATGGATACTAAATCCGACACGAGATTCCGACATACTAACATGGACACTAATCCGACACTAGAATCCGACATACTAACGACACTAATCCGATACTAGATTCCGTCCGTACCTTTTTTTCCTCGTCCATTTTAGGAAGGGCGCAACTAATGAGTTCCTACGATGCGCTCCTTCCTAATATGGAATCTCGTGCCGATCTCTATCTCCGCACCGAATTACCGCAGCTGGCCTGTCTGTCATATCTCTTCTTTCTGCACTTCATCCACTACTACTCCAGGATTCGAAGAATCTTCGCTTTATACTTCCACTCCTCACTATTTTAAAGTCCTTCTCTCACATTTCACAGTCTTTCTCTCCTACTCCTCACTCTTTTTCTCCTATTCTTCACTAGCTTTCCCCCACCTTAATCATTCCATCCTCCTATCGATTTTTTGTGCACCCTTGATAAACTTATCGGCTCATTTACCAATTAGGAATCTCAAACCTGAGAGACCTCCGATATCCCATGTTCTATATAAGGCGGTGAAATGGCTGCATTTTAATCAACAACAATGTCTTTACACCCATTTGACTCTGCTAGAGACTACGAGATCAGATTGGCCACGAAGTTGGTCAAGGACAGCCATGGCGCTAGCGATAACGTACACTTTGTCCAGGTGGACAGATTAGATCCACCAAAGAAGGACATGATTCGTTTTTTGGCCGCTGAAAGAGAGGGACTTCCTTTACCAACCATCCCAAGAGTCTTTTACGCGTACTACTACACTAACGAAACAGACTTCAACAAAGCCCTTGTCAATGTCACTGTCGGCCATGTCATCACGAAGACAAAGCTCCCCAAGGGAGTTATCGGCCCCATTTTGCCTGACGACATGTTGGAGATGGAGGAGGTAGCCAACAATCACCCTATTGTTCTCGCTGAGATCGAGAAGTTGAAGTTACCAAAGGGCTATACCGTTAGAAACGATCCTTGGATTTATGCTACCGATGATCCCAACGAAAAGAGACCATTGGTACAGTTTTTCATGTATGTTCTCGCAGGTAATGGTCACAGTGAGTCTAACCACTACTCTTTACCCTTGAAGTTCTCACCGGTCTTTGAGATGTTCAGTAAGAAGTACATCAGAATGGACTATTTGCCTGGTGGATATGACGAGACCACTGTTCCTACCGGTAAATGGCAAGAGGTACCTGCTGTTGAGTACCACCCAGACCTCAATGGCGAGACGGTCATGAGAGAGATCAAACCTTTGTTGATCTCGCAACCAGAAGGTCCATCGTACACAATTGAAGGTTCGAAGGTCAAGTGGCAGGGCTGGGAGTTCAGAGTCGCTACTACCTTGAGAGAGGGTTTTGCCATTTATGATGTGTGGTTCAAGGGCAGACAGCTCTTCTACAGATTGTCGCTCTCAGAGATGACTGTGCCATACGGTGACCCAAGAGCACCATACCACAGAAAGCAGGCGTTTGACTTAGGTGACTGTGGGTTTGGTGTCAACGGAAATAGCTTGGGCTTAGGTTGTGACTGTCTCGGTGTGATTTCATACCTTGATGGCCAAGGTATTCACGCCAACGGTGAGCCATACCCGATGCCTAACACTGTCTGTATGCACGAGCAGGACAACGGTATTTTATACAAGCACATGAACTATCGTACTGCCAATGCCGTTGTTGCCCGTAAGAGAGAGTTTGTTGTGCAAACAATTGCTACGGTTGCCAACTACGAGTACGTGATCAACTTCAAGTTTGTTAATGATGGATCAATCGACATTGAGACTCGCGCCACGGGTATCTTGTCGACCATGCCAATTGATGAGAACGTGAAAGTGCCATGGGGTACCATTGTGGGGCCAAATGTTATGGCGGCATATCACCAGCACATCTTGTCGTTCCGTATTGACCCTGCAATCGATGGTCACAAGAACACGGTTGCGTATGATGACACTGTCAAACTTCCTGTGTCGAAGTTGAACCCATACGGAATTGGATTTGTGACGGAGCGCAAGTATGTCGAGAAGGCAGGCCATATCGACCAGTCACCGTTCACCAACAGAACATACAAGGTGATCAACGAAAATGTGATCAACCCCGTTTCGAAGACGCCTGTTGGATTCAAGGTGGAGATGCCTGCACGCCAGATGATCTTGGCCGATGAAGACTCCTTCAACGTTAAGCGTGCCAAGTTTGCGACTGAGCAGATCTGGGTGACCAAATACCGTGATCACGAGTTGTTTGTAGCTGGTGAGTTCACAAACCAGTCGCAGAAGGACACCGGATTGGCTGAGTGGGCCAATGGCACTGATGACGTGAGAAACGAAGACCTTGTTGTTTGGGCGACTATGGGATTCACGCACATTCCAAGAGTTGAAGACTTCCCAGTGATGCCTGTAGAGACTCATACCGTGAGGTTGGTGCCTGCCAACTTCTTTGACCGCAACCCAGCTTTGGACATCCCACAGTCCAACAACGGTTTCAACAAGTCGGTGTTGCACAGTGTGAAGCAGGACCCAGCCTGCTGCAAGAACAAGATTTGAGAATAGAACAGAATATAAGTTATAATAAGAGAGCGCAGAATTGGAAAGGAATGAAGTAGAGTATAACGGAGAATTGTAAGAACCTGAATTAACCCTATGCTAATTTGGAAGTGTATATGTATGAGTGAACTAAAATGGGAAGCTAAGTACAATATCATTATGGAGTGTATCCTCTTCTCTCTATATTTATCTCTCCAATAACTTTCTACGATACACCATCTAACAATGCAATATATTAAACGTACGATCAATCCCGTTGATATTCGTACAATGAAAATGTCTTTTGTCTAAACCACCACCTCTAATTATCTCTAGTTCATCTCTCCCTCTGCCATCTGCAAACAATAATTCATCTCATCCTCATCCAAAGACTTGATGTACAAACACTTCAGTAACAATCCTGGGTCTGCATCCAACTGGTAGCACGCGGACCACTCGATACACTGCGATAACGACTTGACAATGTTAACGGAAGTGCGGAACTTGGCGAAGTTTATCAATTTGTCGCTCTCATTGCGTGAGTTGATTGTGGATGCCGTTGTTTCGGACTCATTAAACGCAAACGGTGCGACAAATGATGCCTCACGTGGGTTCATATCATTAGTTCCACCACCAGAACCACCTGTATTAACCCCTCCAGTGTTCTTTGGCTTCACAAAAGTTGGCCTCTCGGCATTGAAGATCAAGTCCGATAAGTATAACCCTACGAATGGAATGCAACCTTTAGATGGGGTCATTTGGCTGATACGCATACGGATGTTGAGGAAGTTCTTGAGCGGACTAGCCAACAGTTCCAAGTTCTTTAAGATCAAAATGTCACCCGGAGGTAAACGCTTCCATGTCTCACGTAACTTCAGCACCTTTTCGGAGGTCAATGCTAATATCACCTGCATCAATGTCGAATAGTTCTGCAACACCAAGCAGTTCTGCGCAATGTGGATGAAGCGCGACATCACACAGATACGCTCGTGCTCACGTCGCGTGAGTAACACTTCCGAAATGATCCAGTTCACCATCAAGTTGAAACGCGCCACAACCAAATTAACTCCGCGGTTGGCATAGTAATACAGATCGTTGACGATGATTTCAAGCCATGAGTTCACCGGGGTCACTTCCTTGTTCCACTTCAACTCGATCAACTCCTTCCAGTCAATTTCAAGAAGCATGTCCTTCTCAACGAGCGTGAGATGCTCGGCGAGACGACGCGAATCGTAGCTGAGTACAAACGATATGTGCGACTTCATCGCCATCACTCGATCAACCAGAAGTACATGTGAAGGCATGTACCCATCGAGTACAATTTCGGAAAACGTTGCGTTGGGAGTCGACGACTCAAGCGCTGGAAAGTCTGTTTCTCCTAATTTGCTTAAATCACCTTTCTCTCTGGAACCTTTTTCATTATCCACTTGTTTGTCGCCTTTTCCACTATTTCCCTCACGAGCACGACTAAGTGGCAGTGTCTGTGTAAAGTCTCCAGTCACTGATATCGCATCCTCAGTACGCGCGTTGCCAATCGCATTCAAAATCTCCTCCGTATCATCGACTCCGGTGCTCGCTCTGTTCACTCCTCCTCTACGAGGCGAGCCATTATGATCGCTCTTACGTCTTCTGTTGCGACCCTCTAACTTCAAAAACGCAAATTCCACAGGGTCATTAGACTGGTACGACTCATCTGGGATGGCCGCCAACTCTTTGAGCACGTAGCTACTGATTCCTGGGATAACCACCGAGTTTGTTGGTGACAGACTCTCGAGATCCATGCGAGCCAGGTTTTTGCTCTTGATGGCAACCAGGAAAATCGAGCTGTCTGCAACGTCTGACAGCCGTGATGACCGTTGCAATGCAGACCGCTGCGTCACCCCGCTCTTATCAACATTGAATGGGAGCTCCGTCAAAGCACATAAAGTGCTGAACCGCATACTTTGACGCTGCGATGCAAGCGACATCTCGGGACTCGGCATTCCCACATCCAATCCCAACTCGTCCATGTCTACCCCATCGTGGTGCACATTTGACGATGCCAGTAATCGTAATACATTCGACAAAACGTCATTCTTCTCTAAATCATTAGATATTCCCAAAGTGGGTATTCTCCCCATATCACCCAGTAAGCGCCCCAATACATTGTAATTGGACGAACGCCCTAAAGGATTCTGCAAATTGTTGAACCCCGTCTTCTTGCGCAACGCTCCTCCCTGGTTTCCTTGTCTACTTCCCTGGTTCTTTCCTACCAGGAGAACCGAGTCATAACTCACATATGACTTGAAACTGGCATACGACTTGTGACTCACATAGGACTTGTGGCTCGATTTGTGACTGGATCTGCGCGACCTACGACTTGGATCGCTTTCAAAGCTGATGCGACGAGCATGCTGCGCATTCATCAGCTGTGGACTGAGTGCAATACCCAAGTCCGCGATCTCCACATCATACTGTGTGAAGTTGCTGGGGGTAGAAATCGATGATCCGAACGAGTTCTGCGAGTGGTTCAACAGAACAACAGGACCTGTACCAGAAACACTGTCTTGGGCCACGTCCTTTTCCGCTGACATCTCGCTTGGGTCCACGTTCTCCTTCTCCGATGCGAAGTTTTTGTCGTCAGAGTTATCGAGATCGTCGTTCCAGTTAATACTCGCCGGTCTTTGGAATGACGACTCATGCGATACCTCTGCAGAGTTGAGGACAGTGGATGCCCGGATTCCCGAGCGCCGGAGCTCTGAGTTGCGCCGAATGGAATTGCGGATCGCTTCAATTGCAGGCGACACAGAGTTTCTGGATCGCTCTCTAGGTGGTGTCGAGAGTGGAGTACCCAGAGGAGTTTGACGAACCTGATGGATCTGGCGAATTGCACCAATAGGACCATTTTGCTCATGGCTTTGTGCACCATTTTGAATAGCATTGACGTTCTTACCATTCACCTCTTTCAAGTTGGTTTCGTTTTTCACTTCCTCCACGTGGTCTTCTCCATCTTGACCATCCTCACCGCCATCCTCATCCTCGTTGACCTCGACCTCAACAAACTCCATGGCCGGGCTTGGAAGGGGTTGATCGATAGGAATTGTAGTAGTATCATCAACACTATTGGCGGGATTCTCATTAGTAGCACTTTTGACAGGACATTCACTAGCACTCGCCGTAGGATTCTCATTAATAGCAGCTGTGGTAGCATCCTCATTAGCACTTTTGAGAGGACTTTCATTAATAGCGCTGGTGGTAGCATCCTCATTAGCATTTTTGATAGGACTCTCATTAATAGCGCTGGTGGTAGCATCCTCATTAGTACTTAAAATAGGGCTTTCAATGGCAGCGCTTGCGGTGTCCTTCTCATTAATAACACTTGTTGTAGCCTTCTCATTAATAGCGCTTTTGGCAGGACTTTCATTAATAGCACTTGTAGTAGCATTTTCGACAGGGCCTTCAACGCTTGGGGTAGCATTCTCATTAACACTTTTGACAGGACTCTGATTAGCTTCTGTAGCAGGCTCATTAATTGCACTTAAGGTAGCATTTTCGTTCATGATAGAACCCTCATTAGCCCCTGTGACGGGGTCGTTCTCTGTCTCTACCACAAAACTCGCGTCGTGGAAAGAAGGGTCGTTGTGGTCGAGAACATCTCCCGACAGCCATCGCCCGCTCGCTCTTGGGCTAGCCATTGGTGTCAGGTAATCTTCCTCCTCGGCCCCGTCAGAAAAGAGATTGTCGATCTTACCAGTATTGATATCAGAGATATCTTGAATTCCCACAGATATATCAGGTACACTGTCATCCTCATTCACTTCATTTGGTTCTCTCTTTTCCAGTTCAGGTTTCCCAGGCTCTTCCACTTCGCTTCTTTTAAGCACATCTTCTCCTCTCACTTCGTTCTCTTCCTCCTTCTCTTCCAGCTCTTTTCTCTTTGGTTCTCCCAACACCATCGGATTCACCTCGTACAAGCGCACCAAGTACTCGAGTTCATCCACGATACGCGCGCTGAGCACATCAATACGACTGTCGACATCAATTTCTTCCGGAATGTCAGAAACACGAGGGCTCAGAAGAGAGTCCTTGATGGTCTCACTCGACTCTGATTTATGAAGTGATTTTTTCCATCCGTCAATGAACTTCTTGATAGAAGTCTTGCGCTGAATGCCAGGTTGTACAGGATCCACCACTACAAAATCCATCTTCTTCACTGGAGTTGGTGGTAGTATCCCTGCAATGTCTGCCGTGGGAAGAGGAACCATTCCATTAGTTGCAAATCCTGCATTTTCATCAAAGAATTGAGGAATTGGTGCAACGACGTGAGTCTCATGAGAATCATCATGCTTTTCTTCGTCTTTAATCTGGATTAAATTATCGACTGTTTCCTTTGGATTATCATCCACTTTCTCCTTTATAACATTCACTTTCTCCTTTGGATTATCATTCACCTTGTCCTTTTCATCATCTTTTTGCAGTGGATTTATTATCTCCTTTTCCATCTCCTTCTCTTTCGTCTCCTTATCTTCTATCTCATGCTTATTACCTTCAAAATCCCTCGAAGAATCCTTCAAGTTCATATGATTATGCTTTACTTCTCGTTCTCGAGGATGGCGTTGTACCGGACGAGGTTTATTATCGTATAACGAGAGCATCATTGATCTCCTATACGTAGGATTCTTGTAAATCTTGTGCTGGTCGTTCTTTGTGTACAGGTGCATGGGAGGGATTTGGAAGCTAATGATATCAATAACAGTGAGATCCACATCGACTGAGCCGAACTTCTGGGCCATTTGGAGCCAATGAGTTTTCAAGTCACCCATAATCTTAGCTTCAAAAGGACTAGTATGATTCACCAAATTCAGCTTACTAGTGATTCTATTCATAGTGTCCACAAATATTGTGCACAACTGAGGATTTTCAAGGAAATCGTCCACAAAGTAATTGATAATCCAATGTCTGAAAACAACAAACACACGTAACATCACCAACTTACCAATCTTTTGGTAAGACTCCGAGCTGGAATTAATGTATTGAAGTGCCCATATGAGTCTCGTGAGTAAGAGCAGCATAACTTGCTCAGAATCCACGAATACTCGATATGTGAGGAAAAAGTCACAGATGAGGTTATAGTCGATTACCTCAGGAGATGTGAGCTGAACAATAATAGCACGAAGAGTTGCAGCATTTATCAACTCTCCAGTCTCATTGAACCTCACTACATCTTCATGATCTGCATTAAGAGCTGGGAATAGTCTTGCGTCGTCGAAAGTCGACTCGTTATGGCGGTTGTATGCGAAGTCAGGACCCACAGTGTTATTAGGGGCGATTGTAGGTTTATCAGCTGCGAAAGAATCGCGTAATCCAGAGCTGATGACACTTATGGCGGCGTCACCAACGCTGTCAAGGTTATTATCGATGAATAGCGCATCGTTTGGCGACGACAAGAGCACCATGTGTTCATCCATTGGTATGCAATTTTTTTTATTCTTCGTGTAAATCGCCTTTATGTTTACTTTTCCCCCAAGTAAACAGAAAAAGTCGCGACTACCACAAAGTGCGGTACGAGACGTGATTGAACGCAGCAAAAGACCAATTATGTATGGATAAGACTCATGATGATCTACAGGGCCATTCTACGGGTGCTCTTAAGTGATAACACCTATATCATGACTTTCATAATGTGCCGATATTAGACGGTGTGAGAACAATGGAATGTAGAGCAAGAAACGAGAAAAGCAGAAAAGGGACAAACATAGAACGGACAAATTGGCAGTAAAGAAGCAGACAAAAGATCACAAGACCAACCATAGAAGATTACACAGACAAATATCACACAGACCAACCATAGAAGATCACATAAACCATAGAAGACCAGCTATAGAAGATTCGCGGAAAGATCAAATTCTCAAGTTTTTTCTGGGGTTGGAACGCGCAAGGTAGACAAAGAAATTAGAATGAAGCACGGGTGTCGGCAAAATCTACAAACTAATGGTATTCGCATCGACTTGTGTTGTGGTTGTCTAGTAAAGTTTAGTATGTTTGTAATGAAGCGCGACCATTGTATGGTTGGTATGGCAACCTAAATGATTTTGTGGACATCTGCATGGCTGCAATTTTCAATAAGAACTAATGGTAAGGGTATTCTGATGATGTCTAGATGTACTTGTTGGATTGTTTTAAAAGAGAATGATCATGCAGTGAGAGATTCGAAAAAGTGAAATGTAATCAACGACAAGAAAATAGATGAACGATAACAATAGAGGGGATGCGTATAAAGTGGAATATTACGTAATCCTTCTTTGTGATGATGTTTTTTTTAACGCGTTGGCTGCGAATGAATAAAAGTGGCTTGTGAAGAAATTGCGGATAGTTTGTGGATTGGCTTTAGATTGGAGCTTAGGATACTGTTACAAGAGGTAATTTATCATTTCTAGAACGTTAATAACGGTTGACGTGATTTCAGATGCAGTTTACATTTTTATTTCAGATGCAGTTAATTGCATCTTGATTCAGATACAGTTAATTGCATCTTGATTCAGATACAGTTAATTGCATCTTGATTCAGATACAGTTAATTGTATCTTGATTCAGGTACAGTTAATTGTATCTTGATTCAGATACAGTTAATTGTATCTTGATTCAGATACAGTTAATTGCATCTTGATTCAGGTACAGTTAATTGCATCTTGATTCAGATACAGTTAATTGCATCTTGATTCAGGTACAGTTAATTGTATCTTGATTCAGGTACAGTTAATTGTATTTTGATTTCATTTATTATACATGTTGAGACTTTTCTCGTTTCTCCATCACAAATTGTACTTCTTATGGTTCATCTGTATTCTTGTATTCTTCATTTCTTATGGTTCGTCTCATTTCTCAAATCTTCTCACTTCTCAAATCTTCTCACTTCTCAAATCTTCTCAATTCTTCTTCTTACTCTTTTTGTACTTCTCCATCTTCTATTGTATCACTTCTCCATATTCTGTTGGATTGCAAACTTCAAAGCACTAAAAGGATCTTTCTTAAATTGTGGATTTGCCAATACGGTTTTAAAGTTCTTAGCCTCATCGCGCATGATTTTCTCATGACCACGTCTATTATTTGCATTTGGCTTATTAGACTCACTTGCCTTGATATAAGCTGTAGGATCCTTGACTTTAGTAGTAGAAGATTCAAGATCATCCAAAGAATTTAACAATTCATTCATATTTGGTTTGAGTTGTTCCTTTTCCTTTCTCTTACGTCTTCTAGCCAGAGACTTGGAAATTCCACCTGATGTATTGAAAGTCACCTTATTCATGAGACGTTCTGTGAAGTTGGCCAGTTTAGCTTGCATTTTATCCTTCTTAGAAGTCTTCAGCAATTTGAGTAAAGGGTTTTCATGTTGAGGTTCGACTTCTTGACGGAATGATGCGATCTTATTAGCGGTAGTACGGCGCGACTTGTCACGCAAGCTAGTCCTCTTGGATATGCCGGCCTGGATGTTAGTGATGAATTTGATGAGTGTTGTTGATGTTTCTTGTACTTACCATGTGCGATGAGGAAGTGAAAAAATATGGAGAACAAATGATAAGAGAAGATAGAGAAAAGAGAAAGAAAAGAGAGAAATAAGTGAAGGAGAATATAGTAGAAATGAGAGTAAATTGAAGTAGATAGTATGAGAGTAAAATGAAGTAGATAGTATGAGAGTAAAATGAAGTAGATAGTATGAGAGTAAAATGAAGTAGATAGTATGAGAGTAAAAGAGAATATGAAAATATCAAACTAAAGAGGTGGAAAGTATATCTGATCAACTATTGAATCTGATATTCAAACTATAATCATTGTCTTCATAATCTGATTTTTTTAGAATCACCTTCTCTAAACCTCAAATCATTCGATTACCAAATTCAATCATCATCAGAACTATAAGTACCATTTTTAACCATTCCATCATTTTATATACCTTTCTTTCTCATCATTCTATAAACTAAAATAACTCTAATCATACTATCATTGTCGTATCATTTTCATACTATCATTGTCATTATTCTCATCATTTTAAGTCTCTCATTTTCATACTCATTTCTCTCTCATTTCTCTCATTTCTCTCTCATTTCTCTCTCATTTCTCTCTCATTTCTCTCATTTCTCTCATTTCTCTCATTTCTCTCATTTCTCTCATTTCTCTCATTTCTCTCATTTCTCTCTCATTTCTCTCTCATTTCTCTCATTTCTCTCTCATTTTCTCTTTATATTCATCCTCTAATCATTTTCATCCTCATCATATCATCTCATTGTCTATCATTTTCTCATTACTTTCTCTCATCTCAATTCTACTTCTACCTGTTCCTTCTCCACAACCTCTCATTTTCACTCCATCTTATCTTTTCCTATCACCTGAAAAAAAAAAAACATAGCTAGGCATCTCATCACAATGACGGGGAGTCCCACACGGCTGTCCTATCCGAGCGCCAGTATGACACCAGACGAGACTATCGACCCATTGATGAGGGTTAGTGAAGTAAAATTGGAGGATCCACTGTCATATGGTTCTTCTTCTTCATCATCACAACACGGCCACGACATCATCGAAGCTAATGGAATACAAACCACTGACACCACGAAATCACCCGAGGTATCTCAACTGTCACTTCACCAACAATCACATCAACAACAATATCCACATCAATCTCCACAACAACATTCAGATTCTGGTCCAGTACAATCAGATTTACAACAATTAACCAACTCAAACTCACAGAAACAACCATCTCATGATCATCAACCTTCAAAAGAACTTCAATCACAAGTACTTTCAAAAGACCAATCACAAGTACTTTCAAAAGACCAATCACAAGTACTTTCAAAAGAACTTCCATCACAAGTACCTTCAAAAGAACTTCAATCACAAGTACCTTCGAAACAATCCTCAAAACAACCATCGAGTTCCCCACCATGTTCTCCAAAACAATCATCTTCAAAACAACCATCACGTTCACCACCCCCACTACTGTCACAACCTTCGTCAAAACAAGCATCTTCAAAGACTTCAGGCGATCCAGATTCGCGTAAAGAGGAGGCGTCAAAGATTTCCGCTTATGCTCGACTCGACTTCGATAACTTCACGTTCTTTGTACAAACCCTCCAGGTTGTTCTTGGACGTCGGCTGAACGAGGAACTTCTCCAACAACTGCATCATCATAGTGTTGACGTACACCTCTCACTGAAGAAAGCTATTCTGCGGCGGCATGCCAAAATTTTCTATAACTTCGGTACACAACGGTTCGAGTTGCTGATTTTAGGCCGTAATGGAGCATTTGTTGCCGATAGTTTCATCGAGAAGGGCATCACCGTGCCGTTGCGTGATGGCACCAAGATCCAAATCGGAGATATTCTGTT
Source organism: Kodamaea ohmeri (assembly GCA_004919595.1). Lineage (NCBI taxonomy): Eukaryota > Fungi > Ascomycota > Pichiomycetes > Serinales > Debaryomycetaceae > Kodamaea > Kodamaea ohmeri. Next base: position 2,304,982 of record SKFK01000002.1, read on the forward strand.
CCGGTTCGTACTTCCATCAGTCGAGGCCGATGAGCGTGGTTTAAACCCAGCAGATGCCTTGAACTTACGCCTGGCATTGTACAAACGCAAGCAGATGGAGAGATCAAATACAGGAAAAGATGTGGAGAACGGAACGAAAGATAGTTCAGTTCAAATCAAAACTGAGAGAGATAGAGATGAAACAATAGAAAAGGCTGAAAAGACTGAAAATGCAAACCTTCCAGAAACTCCATCAAATCTTCCTCCAACTTCAACAAATCCTCCAGAAAAATCAAACCTTCCCCCAACTACTACAAACCCTCAGTCTTCTGGAGATCAAAGGCGTAACTCACTCCTTAAGATACGACGGCTCTCTAATGCGCGGCGCAAGTCGCTCGCGTCAGCTGCCAACGATGAGATCAATGACATCCTTAAGGAACTTGGCGTGTCACTGATCGACGCTATCGATGAGGAAGACAACGAGGTTCTCGACTCGCAAATCGAGCTGCTTCTTGCAGCTCACGAACGCGGTGCTCCGTCTAAAGATCTCGCATATGCCGAGCTGGCCATCGACGACAAGGAAGACGGTGAGGATCTTCTCCTTAGCCTCGGACCCTTGATCGACGCCCACAAGGATGATCACACATCACGGCCACTCATGGGAAAACCAGCTCTGATCCAACCACCACCAAATAGACTCTACACTCGTGCCATGCCTCACGTACCGTATGGTAGTCTGGTAGCACCCCCTACCACGAGGCCAAAGCTTGAAGTTCCTGTACTCAACATGATTGCGGAACCATGTGCCGTACGTCCACGTCCTCCACTTCGTGCTATTACTGTGAGTCTGCGGGCGTCGTTACTCAATTTTGGCGTGCCGAAGACGATCGAGGAACCGAGTAAGTTCCCCAAGGTACCACGGCGGCGGTCTGTGCTGAAAAGACCTCCGAAACGTGTCTATGCATTGGATGAGATTCCAGAGCCGTACCGCCTGAAACCGCCTGTGCTGGTACTGGCAATGGTGACGGCGGTATTGAAGCCCGCATCGCACGGACTCACGTTGGAAGAGGTTTATGACGCAGTCAAGGAGGCGTATCCCTACTACAAGTATTGTGCAGACGGATGGCAATTTGCAGTCGCTCATAATGTCAAGTTGAACAAGATCTTCCGCCGCAAGTATAAGCGCAATGGTGAGTGGGCATTTGTCGTCGATGAGATGTTCATTAACGAACGTGAGCAAGTACGCAAGAAGCAACAGGAGTGGTTGCGTATGCGCGTCGGTGCTGTTGGAGCTATTGGCATGGGTGGGACTATGGGTGGAGCCCATGGCGTAACCCAAGGCCCAGTTCTTGGTGCTATGAATGCTGGTGCAATTGGTACCGGCCCAAGTGTTACGGGATCTATAGTTAGTGGTCTGGCATTCACGGCACCTGCTGTCACGGCACCTACTGGAGGTGGAAGCTCATCAGAGCTTGTTGCTCCGCTTGCGGCCCGGCCAAAGACTATTGCAGAGCTTGCGAGTGAGATCAAGCGCGAGCCCAAGTATTTCAAGCCTACTTCTGGGCCCGCGCTGCCTACGATTCAAGAGCAGCTTGCTGCGAACCGTGGGTCTTCACCTATGAACCAAGGTACCAAGAAGTCGTTGGCATACCTCCAGAAGGAGCTCTTTACCTTATATAAGGCGCGCAAGTTGTCGTATGACACAGCTACTACGACGGAGATTATCACGCGGGCGTTAGCCACGACGATTGCGCAGGTCAATGTGATTGGGTCCAAGGCTGGGTGCGGCGAGAACGCGCTCAGTTTCCTTGTGGAGCGCGCTCCACAACAGGTTAGTAAGATCTTGGACATTGCTTTGACCAAGCTGATCAAGGAGAAGCAAACGGGTCAACTGAAGCTGCCAAGTCCTGTTCCTAGTGATACTGGCGAGGCACTGTTGGCACGTCCACCGAGTTACACTGCGATGGGACGTCCTCCTGCAATGGGACGACCACCTGCGCTTGGGCGTCCACAAAGTTTTGGTAAGCCTGCATCGAGCCGGCCCTCATCGTTGAGTCGCCCACCAACGTTTTTGCTGAATAAGACCAAGCCGACTTTTGGTGATGGAGACGAACCTGCGAGGAAGGTTATGAAGAAGGAGTAGAAGGAAGGATGCGAATTGGGTAAAATGAGAATAGAGTAGAAGGAAGGATGCTATTAGAATTGGGTAGAATAAGAATAGAGTAGAATAAGAATAGAGTAGAATAAGAATAGAGTAGAATAAGAATAGAGTAGAATAAGAATAGAGTAGACTGAATAGCAGGCATAAAAAGAAAGGAAGGGGAGGATGTAAGAATGCGAAGAATACATTTTAGTATGACAGTTAGAATGTGTTATAGTAAGACAGAACATGGTATGAATTGTATTCAATTATTAGGCTTTTATAGTGGCTGTTCAATCAGTTGATCTTTTCATAGAATGATCGATAGACTCAAGTAGATTATATGATCTAATACCTTCATCTCGGTTCCATTACCTAATCATATCACTATCCATTATCCACTCAATACTAATCTTCGTCTCTTCAACATCACACTCATCCTCACATTCCCAATATCATCTTTCATTCAATGTTTCATACACGTTCCTTCTCATCAAACATTCCTTCCCTTCATTCAATGTTTAATTCTGTCACGTTCCTACCCATATTCTTTATTTTCGAGTTCATTATTTTATTTTTATCAGTGGCAAATGGACACACTTTCTCATAAATACACCCACACCAACCCTGTGTTACAGGAGATTGAGGCTGCGCGCCATGAGTACGGCCGCCCACAGTCTCTTGACTTAGCTCCAAGCATCCAACTTCCGCCGATTTCTCAACCTTCGGCATTCTTGCGCGCTCATACCGACGACGCCTCCAACCCCGACTGTAAGATCAAAATCGCACACGGAACAACTACGTTGGCATTCCGCTTCCAGGGAGGTATCGTTGTGGCAGTCGACTCGCGTGCGACTCAGGGTAACTGGATTGCCTCGCAGACCGTCAACAAAGTCATCAGAATCAACCCGCAATTACTCGGTACAATGGCAGGTGGTGCCGCCGATTGTCAGTATTGGGAGACTTGGTTAGGTACTCAGTGCCGTTTGCATGAGTTACGTGAAAAGGAACGTATCTCTGTTGCAGCAGCTTCTAAAATCTTGAGCAACTTGGTCTATGAATACAAGGGAATGGGTTTGTCAATGGGTACCATGGTGTGTGGACACACCAAAAAGGAAGGCCCAACCATCTACTACGTCGATTCCGATGGAACCAGATTGAAGGGTGACATTTTCTGTGTGGGATCTGGTCAGACTTTCGCATACGGTGTGTTGGACTCGGAGTACAAGTGGGACTTGAGCGTTGAAGACGCATTGTATTTGGGTAAGCGCAGTATTTTGGCAGCCGCCCACAGAGATGCTTACTCTGGTGGTTCATGTAACTTGTACCATGTGACAGAGAAGGGCTGGGTATACCACGGTAACCACAATGTTGGTGATATCTTCTGGGATATCAAGGAGAAGGAGAAGTCGTTCAATAACGTCGATGGTTAAAGAGAAGCTCCTTTAACGATGATGGTTAGAGAATATAAATGAAAGGAGAGTTCAACAGATCTAGAGATGAGAAAATACGACTGCCCCTGGTACCATTGGGTAAGTAAAAGAAATTATTACGATAAGTTGTAGGGATCAGATTGTTGATGCTGGGTATAAGGTAGAAATGAATACAAGGAGTCTTGATGAGAAAAGGATGAGAATGAGGATGAGAATGAGGATGAGATTGAAGGATGAGATTGAAGGATGAGAATGAAGGATGAGAATGAAGGATGAGAATGAAGGATGAGAATGAAGGATGAGAATGAGAATGAGAATGAAGGATGAGAATGAAGGATGAGAATGAAGGATGAGAATGAAGGATGAGAATGAAGGATGAGAATGAAGGATGAGAATGAAGGATGAGAATGAAGGACGAATGAAATAAGTAGACAACATTAATTATGACAATGAAAGAAAATGCTAAATGTTAAGATTCAGGATGAATATGAAATAAGCGACAATCCGGTAAGAATTAAATGATCCATACCTTGAGTAGATCCTTCAATTAGCAATTGAGTCGTTTTATATAATGTCAATTAGAGTTTGTTCTTAAATATCAACATCCATTGAAGGTTTGACCCATTCTTAAACGTATTTATACCGTTAGCGCGAGAAGTTATAGTCCATATTGTCCACTTAACCATTCTTAAAGCCAACATAAAACCACTCTTGATTCTTAATACATTCTCAATCTCAATCTCAATCATTCTCAATCTCAATCATTCTCAATCTCAATCATTCTCAATCTCAATCATTCTCAATCTCAATCATTCTCAATCTCAATCATTCTCAATCTCAATCATTCTCAATCTCAATCTTAATCCTTTCCATCTATCCTACTCCTCTTAGCAGTCTCTGTAGGGTTATTGCCCTAACTACCACGTGACTTGATGAATTTTTCTGTGTAGATTACACAAAGCAAATTTTGCAAGGGTAGGTGGGATGAAAATTTTTATAGAGAAATATAATCGTTTTCGATCTTTTCAGTTCAGTAATCAGAAACAAAATGGTATGTGAAGAAAGCGAGCCGTATGGCCAACAACCCTCATGACCCGTACTAACCCAATAGTCTGCCAAGTCTCAGAACCCTATGCGTGAGCTTCACATCGAGAAGTTGGTGTTGAACATCTGTGTCGGTGAGTCCGGTGACAGATTGACCAGAGCCTCTAAGGTTTTGGAGCAGTTGTCCGGTCAGACCCCAGTTCAGTCTAAGGCCAGATACACTGTCAGAACCTTCGGTATCAGAAGAAACGAAAAGATCGCTGTCCACGTCACCATCAGAGGTCCAAAGGCCGAGGAGATTTTGGAGAGAGGTTTGAAGGTCAAGGAGTACCAGTTGAAGGCTAAGAACTTCTCTGCTACTGGTAACTTCGGTTTCGGTATTGACGAGCACATCGACTTGGGTATCAAGTACGACCCAGGTATTGGTATTTACGGTATGGACTTCTACGTCGTTATGGGTAGAGCCGGTGCCAGAGTTGCCAGAAGAAAGAGAACCAGAGGTGTCATTGGTAACAGCCACAAGACCAACAAGGAGGACTCCATCCAGTGGTTCAAGCAGAGATACGATGCTGATGTCTTGGGTGCTTAAATGTCCAACTACGTATTGTATAAATAATGGTTTGAGTGATTGTAGTATAGGAGGAGCGTATAAAAGTTAGAATGAGTGTATGAAGATTGAGAGGAATGTGAAGATTGAGAGGAATGTGAAGATTGAGAGGAATGTGAAGATTGACGGGAGGGATGAGAGGAGCGTTTGAAGTTTTGGAGATGACATGTTTGGTAAGATAGGAGTGAAATTTGATATTTCGAGATGGACTAGAGGTAGAGTGAAATCGGTAAAGGTAGAATGAAGGTAAGGTAGGAATTGGGGATATCCCTTCACTTGATGAAGAAGTGAGAATTGAAGAGAGAGGAGGTAAAGAATATGAGTAAAGGTGCTATTTTGTCTTCTTGTTGGTTACTTGGGTGCAATCCATCGAAAGAGATGCGAGGCTTCGAGGCTTCCAAATTTCGATCACGTGCACAGTGGTTTGTAAAAGTTTGTGGCATCTATAAAGCGGCATCTTTTACGGCACATGTTACGGCATCAAGGAAATGTTGGTAAATCATCTTGGCATTGTGTTAGATATGATAAGAACTTGTGAATTTATACAATCCAACCATCTTATTGGATGCGATTACAACCATATATTCTTCAACTTAACATGTATCAATGATTTTCGCGATACCATCAGCCTTATCCGACTATTTTGCTTATCCATCTTTTCCGATCTCACATAATCTTATCGCATATTTTCCCATGCACTACTTCTAAGGCGTACTAAACTCCAAGACTTGCATTTGTTGAATGTTACATGGAGTTTTAAACTCGTATATTCTCAGACCTTCTATTACTACAATATCGTCAATTTCTCAATTACTCACTTGGATCTCGTCTTTTCAACACCTTCTATGAAGGATTTTCTCTTGTTTGATGTGTTTTTTTATCTCTAGTACTTGCTATATGTGTTCTCATCTTGTTTGCTCATAATCACTTTATACTTTTCAGCACGGTTCCAGTCATGCTGGTTTCATACACTTCCCTAGCAATTTGTACTCTCTTTTTCGTATTTGGTCTCTAGTATTATTCCCCTCAAATCTTGTGGAGAATTTTTCTTTAACAACATGTTACCCACGATAGCTCATATCGACCACCTCGGCGCCGTGGATGCCGAGATCACCCCGGAAGAGCGTGCACATGTCGAAATGCTCATACAAAGAGAAATGGATCAACAAAGAACAGCCCATCTTCATCCAGCTCCTCAAGAACCAGTACTAGGGGGAGTAGATATGTCTTTATACACACAGGAGGATAATGTGGATACAGCACTTCTGTATGCTCAACTTCAGGAACGTAACCTCCACCTCTGGCAGGAAAATCAGGTGGCGCTCCGTGAGATCCAGAACAAGTACATCGCACAGTTGGAATCCATGAAGGATGATATGGAACGTGATAACTCTAAAAAGCGCGCTTTGTTAGAGCAAGTTGCAGATGACCGTAAGAGGCGGCAGATCGAGGAATATGCTCCAGAAACAGAGTACTTGGAGAATCGTTGGAAAGACGGAATCAAGGGAGTGGTGGACGAATCGGCTGCAGAAGCCACCAAGAAAAGATAGTACCAATCTTACAAATCATGGGGGCAGTCAAAATCATGCAATTCCCAAAACACTAATTAAAACATACCAAGATATAGAGGTGGATGGGATCTCATACTCACCGGCGGTGGTCGCCGGTTGATCAAGGTCTACAATGTGATGAGATATGTGACACAAAAACGGACTCCATGCCACATGAGTGGATGGATAGCGGGGGGTACAAAAGGATGGAAATGATGCGTGAGGAATGAAGTGAGTTAGAAGCATCTTGGGGGTTATTGGGATTTATGAATCTCCGGAACAGTTACTATGAAACTACCTTTCGTCAAGGTAGATATCATACTCAAGGTAGCATATCATACTCAAGGTAGCATATCATAATCAAGGTAGCATATCATACAATTCGTTCCAGCTCTTTATCATTTCTCCAGCTCTCTACGGTTTCTCCAGTTCTTCGTGCGGCACAGATGGATGAGGTCTTGAAGAAACAGGAAGATGAGAAATGTGTTGAAGGAATGTGAAAGGAGTAAGAAGTATCAAAGGAGCATTGAAGAAAATTTATCCAATGAATTCATCTTAGTATGTGACGACAACATATCCTTGCAGACTTCTAATTAGTTTGGATCGATGATCTCATGAATTCCATTGCATCTCATGTGATTTATTCAAGTAGCTGTCTCCTCCTTTAGCGGCTCATCTAAATGCCGCACGCGCAATGAAGAATTCCGTTCCACGCAACGGCAGTGCAACTAACTGTAGGGTAAGTATGCTAATATATAATGACTGGGTTAGGCTAAATGATGATATACAAGAGAGTAGATTGAAGAAGATGATACGAAGTCTGATAATCTTGATAGTTTTTTAGAGAATTCATATGAATTTTGGAAAGAACCGATGAGCTAGAGATGAGAGTGATTATTGTTTTTATTAAACAGATAGCTAGTTCTTGTATTAAACAAGTATTTCTACTTCTATTAATGTATTTCTACTTCTATTCTGCTTCTATTAAACTGTGTTTCTTTTGTATATCCAAGTCTCTTTACTTCTATCAAGTACTCTTCATTTTCCTTCTTCTTCTCTTTACTTCTATCAAGTACTCTTCATTTTCCTTCTTCTTCTCTTTACTTCTATCAAATACTCTTCATTTTCCTTCTTCTTCTCTTTACTTTCGCTTGTTAAACACCATGTCTGCCTTAGAACTACCTACGTTCAAGATGCGTGGGCAGCCTTCTCTATCTTTCTCGCTCACCACACACTCCAAACAGTAGTACGCAACTGCCGAGCCATCCTTGAATGGAGAGTTGCACATAATGCACCTGTCTATGGTACTGCAGTCAGCACAGCATCGCACTTGAGCTGTGGGTTTGACGTAAGAGTCACAGATAGGGCATCTTCCATCACAATTTAAGCACACGCGTGCAATCTTTGTCCCGGGTTGTTTCATGCACTGTACGAGATCATATTGATGACGACTCATGATAGCGAGAAGTATATGTTGTTCCTAGTGGAAGTGGTACTATTATAGTATTCTATGGTAGGTGATGGCACTAGATGATGGTACCTAATTTTGTAATAGTAACTATCAAGTATTGGTAGTTCTTTGTACTAGTAGTATGTATGCTTTACTAGTAGTATGTATTTGGAAGCTGTTTGCACTAGGAGTATGTAGTTATTTGATAAGTACTATGACTATGTAGTACAACTATTTGGTGATGATTTAATGTAACACTCAGTTAGTGGCGTAGATATTTTCCACCCCCACAAATTTTGAGATTTAGCATCGCTCTAATCCACTACTAGAACGATTCAAGAGCCAAATCCACAGTATAATCACTTGGTGAATCACTTATCACAAATCAATCCTACCATACCACATAACCACACCTTCATCAGAACTCATCTTTATCTTCATTTAACCAAATCTTTGTTCCATGAGTGAGTGTGCGATTTGTCTCAGCGCCATCTCGCTGTTCGCCACCGTAGCGCGAACATCATGCTGTGAACCGCAATATCACGACGAATGTCTCCTTCGATGGTCTTCAATGTCAAACCTGTGCCCAACATGCCGTCTGCGCTTCCACCTGGTGATCGTCTTCAATAAGGAAACCCCAACCACACGTTATACCATCCCCGTGAAAGATAAATTATTGCCTGTCGAACTGGAGATCCCTGATGAGTTCATAGTACCGGCTCATGTGGTTCCAGGTCATATTCCGACTTGTTGTTTGTGTGCAGACCCTGGAGCCTCTATAGTGTGTTCCAGTTGCGATGCCATGTATCACCACGATTGTATTGGTGATGGTGAGTACTTGCATTGTCCGATGTGTGATGAGGAAATTGAGGGAATAACAAGAACAAGAGGTGCTAGTACACGATCACGACTGACTTTACGACTGACTTTACAACTGACTTTACAACTGAATTCACGACCACTAAATTCACGACCTCTAAATTCAAGACCACTGAATTCACGACTGAATCCACAACGACTGACTTTACGACTGAATCCACAACGACTGACTTCACTACCACTGACTTCACGTCAAATAGAAAATTCAGTAGGGACGTCTTCAAGCACTTCAAGAGGTGTACGGTCTATACGGACTACCACTATGAACTCAAGTTCTTCTCGGTCGTCAAATAATTCTGGAGGAAATCTCGTAATCCACAACGATCATGATGAGCTTGACGATGATTTTCTCTATGCACCACGCCCTCAATCGAATGTGGTTAACGGTGGTGTAATTCTGCGGCGCGAACAACGGGCGATCCAGCTCCTCTCACCAGATGAACGGCGGTCCTGGGAGGCTTTTGAACGTGCAAGAACAGGTGCAGAGGATGAGACTAGCACTGCGAAAGTGTCCCCTGTGAAGCGGCGCAGGCGCAAAAAGATCACACCCACAGCACGTGAAGAGCCGAAGGAGGTCGAGGGGGGAAGAATATCAGCCTTGATCGGACAATTGAAGAGAGGAAGAGAAAGAAATGATGATAGAAGTGGAAATGAAAGAAGAAATAATGAAAGCGACGTGAATGTGAAACCAGAGGATCTGCTGAAAAGACCGGTGTCCAAGGAGTCTGAGAAAACTTCTAAATCCAGGGAACCAATCATTAAGTTAGAACCTGCTAATACGTCGAGTTTTTCAGACCCTATGTCCATGGGTTCTTCCTCTTCCAAAATCACTTCCATCCCATCTGGATCTCCAAGCTCGCCACAATCACCAGTATTTTCGCCGCCTTTACATCCCCAGTCTCCTTCGCTCTCTCCAGCACTTTCACCACAAGGCAAGCTCTCGCTCTCGCTCGAGCAGAAATGTGCTGTGCAGCGCATTGTGCGTGACCGTCTCAAGCCATTGTATAACAACACGCTCCGCACAGAGCAGGACTTTATCCGGGTCAACAAGCACATTCTGCGCACGGTCTATGGCACGCTTGTGGCTCGCTGCGTCCGTGATGGCGGTAATAGCGAGATGTTGGCCGTGATGAGGGTGAATAAAGACATGGTGGTGGCTGTGGTGGAAAGCGAATTGGAGAGAATGGGTACTGGAAAAATTGAGGAAAATAGAGAGGTTAGACAAGAGGTCGGAGAAGAATTGATGTTAAAGAATAGTGCTGAAGGATAGAGATGGTGTTGATGAAGAGGTGATGTACTCATATATAGCTGGCTATATGGAGGATCTTGGAATTACAAATACATAGAGGTAATAAGATATATTCAAGTTGAAGATGGTTCAAAGTTTCAACTATGGCAATCACAATATTTCCGTACAACAAGTCTTTTATACTACAAATCCTCCAAATGATTCTGGGATACTTGAAATGATTCAACGTCCCATCAAATTCTCAATCTCCCTTTTCTCGTTCACTTTTCTACATTCTAACTCAAACCCAATCTTTTCTTTCTTTTATCTTCTTCTTGGGCCCTTTGGCTTACTGAACCCTCTCTTCTCCTCCTTGTGTTCCTTGGGCTCGACATCCAATTCCAACTCGTCCAAGTCACCAACTTCATAAGACTTGTCAACTGAAATACCCAACGACTTCAAATACTCCACCAATTTAACCTTGAATGACGCATAAACCATACGGTCCTTCACCTTGGATCCCGATGGACAAGCGTACACAAACGCATTGCCTTTACCGTATCCGAACAAACTGTACTGAGGACCATCAGCCACCAGCGCCAACTTCGACGCCAACGTGCCTGCGGTGACGCCATTGAACAGCGTGGTGAGCTCTATCAGCTCTTTTTCCTGGTCGATATTGAAGACTGCAACATCGCCAGTACCAATTGATGCCAACTTGTCCTTCAATTCGGGGCTCAATGCGAACAAGATATTAGCACCATCCATCAGCGCCAACGGTTTCTTGAACGAGAGATCCTGGAGTGCATTGATATCACGCAAGACCTTCTCATCTTCAGTGAGTGGTCCCTCGGTGTGTTTGCTCTGTTTTTTGTAGTGATCGTGGGACAATTCGTCCAATTCTGTCCAAGCGAACACCTGAGGAAAAGATCCTCCGAGCGATTGAAGGAGTGTGTTCTTGGAAGAAGCATAAAGCATCTTCTGTTTGATTGGAGCAACATCTGGAATGAAACTCACAAAGATGTGAGAGTCACCATTCTTGAGGATGTTATAGGATGGTTGCGGGAACTGTGATTCGTGAATCTTCGAAAGCTCGGAGAATGTATGTGGCAAATCGCCTTTAACTGTATGGTCTGGTACAAGTTCAGTATTATCATCGGATACCTTTACGATGAGACACCCATCTTCGAGGTTCTTGAAGGAGTCCAAAAGGCTCTGTGAGGCGGTTATTCCGGAGGAGGTTGACATGAAAAAGAAGTAAAATAAGAATTCAATCAGAAATCATAGAAATCATAGAAATCATCGAAATCAAGATCATGGGAATTATTGAAATCATAGAAGTCGAAAAAGTTATACAAGTCATAGGGGTCATATAAATCAAGAATCATGGAGTAATAGGAATCAACAATCATAGATATAGTTGTACTCTAGAATCATACAAATTATTCATTGCATACCTCTACATAATATCACCTTATCATCCTATCATCTTATCATCCTATCATCTTATCATCCTATCATCTTATCATCTTATCATCTTATCATCATATTATTCCATCACCAATCACCTTATCATCTTTCAAAGACTTATCATCACATCCATAATTAGAAAACTGCTTGTGATGTCATATTCAATTGTTCGTCTATGTTGTGTATTTCCATTTTTTCTAAATCTTATCGCGCTCTATGAACTTCTTTGGGCTCCGTTCAGCCCCACCATCATATAAACAAGGAGCCCGTCGCGATACCATTGCTGTACAGACGGAGTCACTCCAGTATGCGTTCCGGCGGCTCCGTATCAACAAGTTGACGGCGATTTCCAAAACTGGTGAACTCCAATGGATCGAGGAGTTTGATCTCAGCAATACAAAGGACGATGTACGCTACAACTTGGAGGCATTGAAACAGGAGCTTTTACATGACGAATACCGCATCTTGGTGGACTATTTGAAGAATAAATTTAGATCATTCTGCCTCCTTACTGAACCCACTACTGCCGTTTTACGTGATTACAAGGACCGTAGGGTCTCCAAATACCGTTTCGGTTGTTTACCCGAGTCGGGGATTACAGTTGAAGGTATCTGTAATATACTCACGGCTTCAGATATCTATACCGAACACGGCTTGAGTACAAAAGTTCGCTATAAACATGCATTGGCAGCAGTTGAAAAGCATATCAAAACTGATAATGTGTACCAGGCCGTTGAATTGAGTGCTGATGAGCATGCAGCTATAATACGGTCATTTTTGACAAGAATTGCGTTCGAAGTCCAGCTTTGGCGTATATACAGAGAGTTGGTGAGAAAGAATACGAAGGAAAGTGATAGAGAGCATACAAGACTCGATCATAATTCGATCGGCAAACTTGACCATACTTCAATCGAGCGTTCTACATCCAACACATCGTCAAATTCTGGGTTTCCAACTAAGAATGAATCCTTTACTAAACTCGGTCCCTCATCTAAACTTGACAGCTCTGTACGGCTCTCACCACAGAAGAGTACTTCACGTCCAGGTTCACCTGAGTTGCCGCGGGTCGCACGGCCAGGGTCGCCGGAATCACCCACGAAATTGAGGTCACGGCCAGGATCTCCAGAGCGGAAATTGCTGTCGAAACCATCGATTTCGCGGCTTAAGCTCGATGAGCTTTATAACCCGGTGGCTGCACCAGTGAGGAGAGTCGACGAGCGCCTGGATGCCTCGGATGCCTCAGATGTGGACCACGAAGTGTTGACGAAGTGTAAGGCTGCGATCCAAGAAAGATTGAGAAAGGAGAAAGAGTTGTTAAAGAGGGAGTAGAGAAAGGAGAGAAAACTGAAGGGACGAGAAATGAAGAGAGAGAAAGGGAGGGAAGTGAAGAAAGAGAAAGGGAGAGAAGTGAAGAAAGAGAGATGGAGAGAAGTGAAGAAAGAGAGATGGAGAGAAGTGAAGAAAGAGAGAGGGAGAGAAGTGATGAAGGTTTGAGCATAAATACAGATCATGATCTGCCAATTAGAAATAGATTCAAATAAATCCAAGAGATTAAGAATAAGAAAAGTATAATGAAAAGTAAGATCTTTAGGGTATGTACACCTCCATGTAAATTTCTCTTGCCTCATGTAAATTTTCTTTACCTCATGTTGTATCCTTTCTTAAAAGTTTCCTTTCCATCATGTAAATTTCCTTAAGCTTCCATTATTTTACTGTATCTCCTTTTTCTTGATTCGCAGCCGAAAAAAATCGATGATACATGATGTACTCCATGAAACGAACATCCATCGCATGTGTACGCCGCTTGAGTAACACGACCACCAGATTCAACCTTTTTGGAAACAAGGTTGTTCCAGGGTCAACTTCATTACAAGCTCCCGGTGGAAAAAGTGAGAGTCTGTCCAACCCCGCAGACTTGTTCAAGAAGAACGACATCTTGATGTACTCAGACAAACCCAGGAATTACATCGAATCTGTTAAGGAAAACGGCTTCTACTTGGCTAGTAATGTCTTGATTAAGTCTCCTGATAAGCAAGGCAAGGAGATCGGTACATTACTCCTTGAAAACGAAGCTTTTGAGGTCGACCTCAGCAATGGTGCGTACAAGGAGATCAATGGGTTCATAATAGAGTTCAATGAAGAGCAAGTTTTGAGTGTTTTCAAGCAAATTCATCCTAAACCAGAGATCTTGGTCGTTGGCTTAGGCAAGAAATCTCGCGTCTTAAGTGCAAGTAATAGAAGGCTCTTTTCGCTGTTAGGTATACAGTTGGAAGTCGGCGATTCAAATAATGCAGCAAAGGTGTTTGACTTATTGGCCACAGAGAGACCCAATGTGATTGGAGGTCTCTTGTTACCCCCAAATGTATAATAGCTACAAAACAAGAGTGTTCCTTGACTGACGTTGCTGGTTCAGGTAGTCAGCCTCTCCAGTTAATATCTGAGTCTGCATTCCACATGTTGACTTTGCGAAGAATCTAAGGAGGAGGAGATCTCCGTGTATATAGGTAATAGAAATACTATATCAATATGAATTAGTACATCATCAATATGAATAACATGAATAATGACCTCCATAACATGAATAATCGACTTTGACTTGAATAGGCAGGTCAACTTAGTCTTAAATTTAAAAGCCTACATGATTCTCAATACACTTTCATGTATAAGTATCTTTTCTCTTTGTTTTCTACATTCTTCCCGTATCCTCACTTGAATTAAAATATGTCCTAGCCAAGTTTCATTTGGCTCCTTTGTTCAATCATCCTGTTCCTATCTACTTCTCCTCCTTCCTTTGTGGTGGCATCATCGCCCCCTTTTGGTAGGAGTACTGATCGTCTGGCGAGATGTCGTACGGGTAGTTCAACACGTTCTGATGTTGAGGCGTCGACATCACCATCACCATCATTGGCTTATCAGAATGTGGTGCGGTCCGTGGCGGCGGCATGTACAGCGGTAAGAAGAAGCTGTTGTTGGCCTGTGGAGAGGGCTTCTCCCGATCCAACAAGTATTTGGAGTTTGGAGTCAGCAATGCACCACCCAACTCGAACGACGAATGATCTGTCGAGAGATTGTGCGTGCTGGTGTTCATCATATTGCTGGTATTGGTGGTGTTCATAGTACTGTTCATCACATTCGAGTTATTCATCGAACTGTTGGCTATGTGCGATGAGTTCACAAGAACATGCGATGGGCCAGCAGTGGGCTGTGCTGTGGCCATAGGATACCCGCTGTGTGGTGCACTCTGGCCACCTTGACCACCACTATGCTGAGAGTTTCCGGGATTCTGGATCCCATGAACACTATTCTGAATATTTCCGCGAACATTCCCATCACTTGGAATGTTTCCAACCTGTGCATTCGCAATCTGTGAATTTCCAATCTGTGGATTATTACTCGTTCTTGTGTCGTCTTTGTTCTCCGTTCCCCTTCTCTTCAGCTTCTTGTTCTGCTTATTGGCTAAAGCGTGCACATCCGTGAACACAATCTGGAACTTATTCATACCAGCCTGCATCCTTCCCTTACCTTGGCCCATGCTGGTGGTTCTGAACGCATTACCTGGCTTTGGTTTCAGTCGCTTCTTGTTCTCCTGGAACACTCCCATAGCAGGCTTATTCTCGTCTGTTAGCACAGTCTTGCTGGGTGTTGGTGATCCTGGGATCTTTTTGTCATCGTCTTCCTCGTCATCTGTATCTGCTGCTTCTCTTGCGGCAGACGACATGATTACCGTCGAAGGAGACGAATCCGGGATTTGCTTCGCAGGAGTCTGGAATGTATTGATGCGCTTTGGTGAACGGTTGGTAACGTCTACAAGAGCCTTGCGTGATGGTGTTTGCAAGTACAACTTCTTGCTATCTGCATTCTCCTTGTCGTCATCCTGTGACTTTGCTGCAGTAGATATCGACAATTTGTGGGGCTGACGTGGAGGGGTATCCAAAGCGGTGATCGACCGTTTCGACCCTGAGTTTCCCAGAACTAGCAGGGCCAGTGTTTTCAAGGTCTTCTCACTTCCAAGTCGAAACTTAGACGGTGTGATTGTGTCGGCTTCCTTCATCGGTGTGCCCCTTATGGGCGAGTCCATGAAGAAGTCAGCAAGGTGTAGAGTTTTATCATGGAACGGTGTGATATTGCTCAACTGGTGTTGGATGGAGTTGAAAGTAGCACTACCATGGACGTTTCCAGGAAAAGCATTGATGTTGTGCGAAAGAAATGGTGTTAAGTTGAAGCCTTGTGAGTAGTCTACCTCCTGGGGGAGAAAGTTCTTGTTGGGTGTCGAATTAAACAGGTAGAGTTGCTCATTGAAGTATGTTTTCAGTACCAACGGAGTCCATCCGGTAAGACTCTCTTTATTGGATTTGGCGTCGTTAGCCTCTTTATTACGCTTCTCGTCCGGTGACAAGTGGAGAAACTCGTTGGACATCGAGTGACAAGTGTGCTGGCGGTGTCGTGGTGTGGTTTATAATGCTGGGTGTCTTGCTTGCGCTTTTCTTTCCTACCCTACTGTGCTTGTTTTCTTATTTTCCTTGCGTAGAGAAAAAACACTTTCTTGGAACCGTTTCATGAGCTCTCGCCTCACGGGATCACAGCCATTGTAGAAGAATTGCAGAAATTCATCCACAAAAAAAAAATGTAAACAAACAAAGCTTTTCGCGTGTAGCACGTGACTCGTCACGTGTTGAATAGCAAAGCCATTTTGCGCTTGGCCTCGTGACCCTATGGACCCCTTCAAGCACTATTGATGTCTGTGTACACCTCTAGCCCCGCTTGTCTTTGATATGTGCCCTTATTATCACATTGCTGGCTAGCAATAATTCCAAACAATGGACTCCAAAATTGCGCTCATGAGCCTTGTTCCATAAGCATCTTTTCGGGTTAGGCGCCTGCCATTTCATCTATCCTACTGCATGAAATACCCATCTACCTTTTTACTTACATCAATGACCTCAACCTCTTCATCTCTTTTAACCCTTCATTCTCTTCTCATCTCATCTCATTTACATCTTACTACTACACTTTCTAACTTAAATGTATTAAACAAAACATTACAAGAATTAAAGCAAGCGACTTTTATGCACTTAAGCGGCAACGCCCTTGTGCTCCTCGTCAGCCCACTCTTGCTCGGTCACCTGCAAGTTGTCGGCCTCCTCGGCCAACTCGTCGACATCGTACTCATCGTCCTCGTGAGCAGCCATCGACAAGGTTGGTCTGACGACCGCGGAGTCGAAAGTCCACGCGGCCAAAGCGTTCTCGGCATCGATGATGATCTGCTTAGAAGCCTCGTAGCCGTCGTAAGCCGGTCTGGTCTCACCTGGAGTGACTGGGGACTCGTCGAGCAATTCCAAGAGGGCCTTACCGTAACCAGCAATGAGGGCAATCTTCTCAGAGTGTTCACGGATGGAGTCAAACTGGTAGTTGAAAGCAGTCTTCAACTTCTCTCTGGTGATGTTGGACAACTGGGCCTCAGCAACCAAGGACTCAGCCTCAGCTCTGACCAATTCCTGTTCCAAAACGTTAATCTTTGGAGACTGTGGGTCCTTGTACTTGAGGTAAGCAATTTGGTCGGTAATCTTCTGCTTTCTGTCACGAGATGGCTGGACAGAGCCCTCGATGTCTCTGATAGACTTTATAGTGATTCTGTACTGGTCGTATCTGTCGATGAACTGGTCCTCCAACTCACCAACTTCGTAGATGAGGACACCCAACTTGTCAGTGATATCAGAGATGTCGTCATCGTTAGCCTCACCCCACAAGGAGAGCTGCTTGGCAACGTCCTTACGCTCTCTAGCGGTGATTTCGATGGATCTCATCAAGTTCTTCTCCATCTTGATCAACTGAGCCAACTTTCTCGACAACTCTGGGCCAAGGGCACCAGCGGCAGACTTACGGAAAGAGTGCGAAAGCGAGCCCTTACCGAAGAATCTGGACTTGGTGGACGATGGAGGAGGTGGTGGAGACTGCAATTGAGCCGCAGTAGGAGCTCTCTGTGATCTAAGCGAGTAGGTTCTGTGCATAGCGAATGTTTTTTTGTTTGCGAATTAAAAGAAAAAGCCTACAATTTATAAAAGGCGGATAGAACTGAAATTTCAATTTTAAAGGGGGCGCACCAGTTTGTGGTGCGTTTTCGGCCCCATGCGGTGACGACGCGTGGGCTCGACATACCTTTCTTTGCATGACGGTCATAGTTCTAGTCAGTCTTTCCGTTAATATCTCCCTATTTTCTGATACCTTACTATACTCATCCCCCTCAATGTTCTCTCCTTGATGATGCCCCGGCAAGAGCAATCAACAGACAGCCATTCCGGTTGGACTCTCGACTGCTGGTCACACCCTTTTGGGAAAATTTCTGTGTTTAGTTTTCCTAATTCGGTCGCATTTTTTCCACGAAGGTTAGCACTTCCGTAGTACGTAGGAAGATCCGCAGAGGGGCAGGGCTGCTCTGGATAATACAATAGTTGAACGTGACGCTTGGCTAAGTGTATGGTAGCTCTGGTCTAGCTAAAAAAACCGTGACATGTCTGCCAAACTTGCTCAGCCTTATGGATATACGATACACGAGCCCTGTCGAGCAATTTGTGCACGGCAATGGGGCCGGAATTGCTATTTCAGTCACGCGATTGGCCTCATAACTGTTCCGTACGTTATCGCTGCAGGATGATCTTGAATGGCAAGCCACGCAACGAGGCTGGAGATGAGTGTGCACAGATTATGGATTACAGATAGGCAGTGGGGTGGGGTTGGCGAAAATGCAGGGGTGTGTAAGTGCTACATAACAGAATAGAGGGGAGGAATAGTATAGAAAGAATGGAATGGAGGGAATAGAATGACACTCGATAGAATGACACTCGATAGAATGTCGCTCGATTGAATGACACTCGATAAATTGGTCATGACTTGAAGCATTGATGAGGTAATAAAACTCTTTAAAGTCCCAAGGTTGGGTAGATCTTTGTCGTCTACTTTCTTAAAGGTTACTTCATGCATAATATCAATTAAGATTTCTGGGGCAACATTGATGAACCTTCAATGTTTACAGTGTTTAATAAGAAGTTGCTCACAACAAATGTCATTAAAAGTGACGTAAATCCCGTAATCTTGCTTTGAGATTTGTTCTTTCGCTAATTGATGTGATATTTTTCCAAAAAGTCTTCGAAATTTGAATAAACTGAAACACGATACAGATTTGTCTAAACACCGAGATTTATGAGCCTTATCCAGCATGATGGGTCACTGCCTTCGACACTCGCTCTTGATACCCCTAGTTTACTTGATCTTGCTTAGATCTTCTGGAAGGGCCAACGGACATAACGTGGTTGACGTACCGATGACGTAATCATGTACAGAAAAGAAAACAGAAAGGAATTATGACGACATCGAATGCATTAATCGAAAGAGGAAGGAAAGAATGATCCGAGCGAATTTGAAAAGTTCAAGTGATCCGAAGAAACACGGTAAATCAATCATCAACACATTGATATAAACACATCAACATATTGACATAAACACATTAACATAAACACATTGACATAAACACATTGACATGATCACATCGACATAAACATCGACCAATCATCGTACTACTAATCAACATATCCACTTATCATAAAATATCGATAAATACATCGTGCTGATACAAATATGCCGTGTTAAAACACACCGTGTTGAATTGAATCTGCGCCTTCTACTCATCGACTAATCATCAATCGACTAATATCGACCCATCGTCAAATTTCATCGAGTTCAAATGCATCGAGAAATGCACGATTAAGTAATTTGTCGAGTTCATCCACTTGGGTATTGTGGATACTCAACCACACCAAATAATTACACGTTTAGATTTTGGTACACCTTTAGAGTTACACCTTTAGTTGGTCACCTTTAGTTGGTACACCTTTAGTTGGTACACCTTTAATTGGTACACCTTTAGAGTGGTACAACTTTAGAGTTATGGATGGACCTGATCTGCCTTTACTACTCACTCATTCCACTCGCTCATACTACCTACTCTTTCTCTATTTCTTCATACTCACTCATGTTATTACCATCACTCTTTTTGTTGTTTTTTCATCATTCCCTTCTTTCCCTTGTTTCCTTCTTTCTATCCGGAACCGTTGTCTTAGAATCGGCCGGGCTGTCCTTCCCCCGTCCGTAACCTTTTCCATCTCGGCGAACACTTCCGTTTTCGGCCGCGAATATATATTACACCAAAGCGCCATAAAATTTTCCACATGAGATTCTTTCGCGTCTACGCAGACCTTCTTGATAGAAGGCCGTTTGCGACCAATATGGTCTCTACGGGGATCTTCTTTGGGTTGGGTGATGCTCTTGCGCAATCACTTTTCCCCCATAAAGATGAAGATGGTGTGGTTTCCTACCATTACCCCCGTACTGCTCGTGCGATGGTTTACGGATCGTTTTTCTTTGCACCCATGAGTGTTGTCTGGCACCGCAGAACGCTTCCTTTCATTAAAAACCCTTTTTTTGGGGCAGTGCGGCGTGAGACGTTGAAAGCAACTCACCCCAAACGACTCCATTTCTACGACGTTATCTTCCGTGTGGCTATTGATCAGTTGTTTATCACTTCACTCGTGTGGATCCCAATGTATAATGTGGTGATGGTTACCTTAGCAGGATACAAAAACCCACTTGAAATTGCTCGTGAGAAGTTGGAGAACAACTGGTGGACTGTTTTGAAGGCAAGTTGGACCGTTTGGCCTGGTTTCCAGTATGTCAACTTATTCTTCATTCCTGTGCAATTCCGTATTATCTCAGGAAATGTTTGGTCGGTGTTCTGGAACACCTTCTTGAGTTTCATCCACAACACCCCAGGGCATGGTAAAGGTTCTGGTAGAGTATTGGAAGAGTTGGTGGACATTGAAGATGATAAGCAGGAGGTTACAATGGTGTATGATTAGTATGATAGAAGATGATTAGACTGCTAAACCGGTCAATATGTGAAAGGAATGGCAGCCAGCTGGTATAATATTGGCCATTCCGAACAGTATTAGAAATATATTCAGAGTAGATAATGAAAGAATGTGATAGAAGTTTAGGATAGAGGAAGATAGAGGAAGTTAGAGGAAGTTAGGGGGAGATAGAGGAAGTTAGAGAAAGTTAGAGGAAGTTAGAGGAAGTTAATGGGAGATAGAGGAAGTTAATGGGCGATAGAGGAAGTGGGAGATAGAGGAAGTTAATGGGAGATAGTTAGTGGGGTTTAAGAGAAGATAGTTAGAGAGAAGAAAAGTAGTTGTATTCAGACTTTATAATTGGAAGAAGATAATAGATAAGAGTAATATAAGCGAAAAGATCGTTAGACACTTCAAATACAATCAAGTTAATTTTGACTTTTCTCCCTTTTACTTTTTCTTATGTTCCACCGCTACAACCAACTTCTCATCAAACGACCACTTCTCACCAACGTGGTGACGACAGGATTTCTATTTGGCACTGGTGACGTCCTTGCGCAGTCGCTTCTGGGGGACAAGTATAATCTGGCCCGCACCGGTCGGTCTGTTGCGTTTGGTGCCCTATTTTTTGCACCCATTGGTGACAAGTGGTACAAGCTTTTAGCACAGTTTGGGTCAAAATCGCCTGCTTCTCACATCGCACGAGTTGCTGCTGATCAGCTTGTGTTCGCCCCGTTCGTGGCAATTCCAATGTATTTCAGTGTCATGACAATGTTGGAGGGACAGTCAGTGGACGAAATCTCACCGAAATTGAAACATAATTGGAGTAAGACAGTAGTTGATAACTGGAAAGTGTGGCCAGCGTTTCAATTTGTGAATTTCTGGTTTGTACCGGTAGGATACAGGTTGATGTGTGGGAATATGTTTGCAATTGGGTGGAATGGTTATTTGTCAATGAGACAACATGAAAAGTAGAATAAGGGAAGGTACAACAAACAAGAGAAGAAACGAAACCAAAGGTAAAGCAAAAGGAGGAAAACAAAGGAGGAGACCAAAGGAGACCAAAGGAGAAAGAGAAAAACCAAAGGAGGAGACCAAAGGAGACCAAAGGAGACCAAAGGAGACCAAAGGAGACCAAAGGAGACCAAAGGAGACCAAAGGAGAAACAAGAGAAAATCTGAAAAGTTATAGAAAATCAAGTTACATGAAGAAAACTATATCTTATCAACCTTACTACTATACTGTTAAAATGATTTCTCGTTCATGAGTGTGGGGGAGATTAAAATCGGCATTTATTTTAGCCAGCGGTTTTAAACAAAACTAGACAGACCAGCATTTTATAGCTGAAAAATAATAGAAGAATAGATAGAATATTGAGACTTCGTTGTGTTTCCGGCCAAGTACTAGTGATTTTGTTCTCTTGACGAGTTCTTTAGCAGTTCTTGAAGTAGTTTTTCCATGCCTAATGTTCTACCGCGGAATCCATCAACTTCTCCGCCGGTTAAAAAATATTATGACGCAGATGATGGAAATGGACATACACGAATTGCCCCCAATTTGACAGCTTATACCAAGATCAAGTGAAAAAAAGACTCATTCTACTTCATCCAAAGTTTATCAATTGACTTAAGAATGTCAATTTCTTGTCATTTCTTCAAATGACATGACATATACTTCCGTAGGTTTAATAGCAGTGGCTTTGAATAAGCTTCTTGATGACGATTCTTTAGGCATCAGTTCATACTTCGATATTTAGCAACCTATGCATAATTTCGAGTCACCATAATTTCGAATTCACCATAATTTCGAATTCACTATAATTTCATGGATATTTGCTTGCATTCATTCCTTATCAAATGACAGATTGCGCTTTTGTTTCAGATACCCAATGTTGAACGATGATTTCATATTCGATTTCATGCTTAATTCATGATGGTTCAAGCTGTATTCATGATGGTTCAAGCTTCATGATGATTCAAGTTTATTCATGATGTTTCAAGTTTTATTCATGATAGTTTATGAGGTTAAATCATTATTAACTGCATGCTCAATATTATCATGCGTATATTCGAACATATACTTGAAATTGCTGAAACATAGTCCAGCTTTTTAGTTCATTCTTTTCTACTGTCTTTATCTCCATATCATGTATATCGTTCTTTCTCTCCATATCTCTCTCTCCTTCTGTTTCCTTCTGTTTCCTTCTCTATATTCCTCTACCTTTTCATTCCCTTTGTCTACCAATTTCACTAGTGGTGACGCGAACTCGGATGACGAATTTTCGACAAATCTACACCATAGGTGAACTAAACCAAGTAATTTCAACGGCATTTGTAAACCCTTTCAAGACATCTGCTCTTCTTCTTGTATTTACTAGTGACAATTCATCCAACCCATGCTGGCCGTTCTTTTGCACCTCTCCTCTATATAGGGTTCAGCAACAGAAAAATAACAACACGATAAAAAATTTCCAACACCAACCCCTCAACCATTGGCCATCAATCACCGGCACGCATCGCTCATTCTCGCCACGATGATGAAAGGTTTCAAGAATAGGCTCACTCGGAATAAGAGCCAGAGCACCAGCAAAAAAAACGACAAGAAGGAGAAGGAGAAGGATAAGAAATCGGGGTCGTTGTCCCCCACAACAAGCGCTAACCCCTCGCAATCAACTACATCCACGAGCCCATCACCCACGAAATCATCCGGGTCTTTGACCGGGAGCTCAAGTGAGGCTATGGGCCGCACGGGGTCCTCGAAAAGTGGATCTCCGAGTGTGTCGAGGACCAATAGTAGTGGGCTGGTAAAGTCGGGCACGACCTCCAGTACTCTGGGCAAAGATATCAAAGGTGAAAGTAAAGCCGGCAGTGAGGCCGGGAAGATGACTGATTCACCTAAAATCACCGTCAATGACTATGAATACCCGGTCACCCCAACCCCCACTTCCCCGATAACACTGGCGACTGCCGGCAGTAACGCCACGACGTCGCCGTCAGGACTGCCTTTTGAAACACGCGCACCTCACTCGTCGCAGGCCAGTGGCATGCACCCGTTCCTGCTTGGAACCAGCATTGCATCGCCCAATAAGGAGGCGTTCGACATTGACTTGATAGTAACGCCAAAGAGACACTCGCTGTCGAGGTTCGAGCCGTCGACAAACGAACGTCACCAGGAGATCGTCAAGTTGCCAAACTTCGACGAGGTGTTACCTGAAGAGCAGATTGCGTTGTTCATACAGAAGATTGACCAGTGTAACATCATGTTTGACTTTAGCGACCCGACGTTCGACCTCCGTGGAAAGGAGATCAAGCGCATTACTTTACAGGAGTTGATCCAGTTCATCTCTAACAACCGCTTTAACTATACCGAGGAGATGTATGCACACGTGGTAGAAATGTTCCGCAGGAACTTGTTCCGCCCAATCCCTCCACCAGTGAACCCTGTGGGCGATTTATTCGACCCTGATGAGGATGAGCCTGTGAGCGAATTGGCATGGCCACACATGCAGGCCATCTACGAGTTCTTTTTGCGTTTCATAGAGCTGCCTGACTTCCAACACCAGTTGGCAAAGCAGTATATCGACCATGAGTTTATCTTACGCATCTTGGAGTTGTTTGACAGCGAGGACCCGCGCGAGCGCGACTGCCTCAAGACAACGTTGCATCGCATCTACGGCAAGTTTTTGAGCTTGCGGTCGTTCATCCGTAAGCTGATCAATAATGTGTTCTTGCAGTTTGTGTACGAAACGGAGCGTTTCAACGGTATCGGTGAATTGTTAGAGATCTTGGGACTGATTATCAACGGTTTCGCTCTCCCATTAAAAGAGGAGCACAAGATTTTCCTCGTTCGTGTATTGATGCCACTTCACAAGGTCAAGCTGTTGCTGTTGTACCACCCACAGTTGGCATACTGTATTGTGCAATTCCTCGAGAAGGATCCTGCGCTTACTGAGGATGTGATTATGGGGTTGTTGAGATACTGGCCCAAGATCAATAGTCCTAAGGAGGTGATGTTCTTGAATGAAATTGAGGACATCTTTGAGGTTATGGAGCCCAATGAATTCCTCAAGATCCAGATCCCTCTCTTTGCGCAGTTTTCCAAGTGCATTTCTCTGCCCCATTTCCAGGTCAGCGAGAAGGTTTTGTGCTACTGGCTGAATGAGTACTTCTTGACGTTGATAACTGAGAATGCAGAGGTAGTGTTGCCCATAATATTTGCGCTGTTGTACGAATTGACCAATGCGACGCAAGCAGGAATAGAGAACGGTGTGATGAAGAAGAAGCTTGCCGATAACCCGAGCTTACCTGTGGATGCAAATGGCAACTTGGTGGATTCAGCACTTGTATTGCACGATACCTCGAGGGGAATGATGCCGTGCATCAATGACCCCAACCACCCTCACCGCAACTTGGTGCAAACCATGAACGGCAACGAAAATGAATACATACAAAAGGGTGAAGACGGCAACATGATGGAAGAGGACTTTTATGACCTGTTCCTGCTGATGCACAACACACCCACACAAGATGCAAGGAATCCGTTCACTGAGGACTTCTCGAGCTTCGACGAGGGCAATGGTATGTTGCAACACAACTCAGCCACTTCCAATTGGAATAGGCTGATTCACCTGCTCCTGTATGGCGCATTGAAGGTGTTCATGGACCATAACCCAATCTTGTACGACCACTGTACGTTGCTCTACCACCAGTCCTTAGAGGAGCTGAAGCAACGCGAGGCTGCTCGTAAAGAGGGCTGGAAGCGCATTGAAGAGTATGTGCGTGGGGTGAGAGAAAAGAATGGGGTAGCTATGAGGGGATAAAAGTAGGATGTGAATAAGATGGATACTGCGAACATGCAATTGTGATAAAGGCTTCAAGTATTAGGTAGTAAGAATTGAACGCTGGAACTAGATATTGGCTTCGTGTTAAGAAGTCTTTGTAGAGGGAAGTGTAGACAAGTAATAATCATTGAACTTGAGCATTCTGTGATGAAGTCGGTATACTAGCATCTCTTATGTAAACTTTACCCGGACGTACTAATGGTATAAAAATTTGAAGTCGATTTTTTATTTCTCGCCACATAGCAGTTTGTAAGTACTTGCAGTGTTTTAATGATGATTCTATCCAGCGAACCGCTTTGCGGTAATGAATGCAAATCCTATAGAACCGCTACTCTGAAAAAAACACCTTTGCGGCAAAATACTAACCCAATCAGGCACATTTAACAGGACATTTTATCTCCGCGGAGGTTCCGATAATTGTAAAATGCAGTGTAGATAAGAGGAAATACGTAATCGTGTGTCAACAAGTGGGGCATTTGATAGAGGGGAAGTACGGATCTGTGCAAGGGTACCCCGACGGAGGGGATTTTTGTAGATGTTAATGGTGACTCGCGCATTATTTGGCTATTAATCATCGAGGTCAAAAATTTTCGCGATGGCCAAAAAGAAATCACAGAAAGTATAAATATCTGAGAAATCGCGCCAAATTATAAACTTCTTTTTTTGGCAATCCTTGCCCCAATAGCATCTCCAATGGTCTTCGACGCTACTAAAGCCACATCTTACTTGAACGAGTACCCAAAGAAGGACGGTTTGTCCGTTAAGGAGTTGGTTGACTCTTCCAACTTTGGAGGTTTGACCTACAATGACTTCTTGATCTTGCCAGGCTTGATCGACTTCCCATCGTCGGCTGTCAACTTGGAGACCAAGTTGACCAGAAACATCACCTTGAAGGCTCCTTTCGTGTCATCTCCTATGGACACTGTCACTGAGGATGCTATGGCTATTAACATGGCCCTTCTTGGTGGTATTGGTATCATTCACCACAACTGTACCGCTGACGAGCAGGCTGAGATGGTCAAGAAGGTCAAGAAGTTTGAGAATGGTTTCCTTTCCGACCCAGTTTGTGTTTCTCCTACCGTCACTGTTGGTGATGTCAAGGCTATGGGTAAGCAGATGGGCTTCACTACTTTCCCTGTTACTGGTATGTGTTAATCAAATATTCAGCGCTTCACTGATGAACAAACAAAATTTATAACTTTCGTTCTACCGAATTACATCAAACGATGTTGGGGACACCTTATTTCCTGAAGAAGCATCTTTATGAGCATTACTAACATATAGAAAACGGTAAGGTTGGCAGTAAATTGTTGGGTATCGTCACTTCTCGTGATGTTCAGTTCCACGATGACCCAACCACTCTCATTACCGAGGTCATGACCAAGGACTTGATTGTGGGTAAGAAGGGCATCTCTTTGGCCGAAGGTAACGAGTTGTTGAGATCGTCCAAGAAGGGTAAGTTGCCTATTGTGGACGCCAACAATAACTTGGAGTCGTTGATTTCGTTGACTGACTTGCAAAAGAACCAGTCGTATCCACACGCCTCGAAGTCTTTCGACTCGAAGCAGTTGTTGTGTGGTGCCGCTATCGGTACCATGGATGCTGACAGAGAACGTTTGAAGAAGTTGGTCGACGCTGGTTTGGACGTTGTTGTGTTGGACTCCTCCAACGGTTCTTCTGTTTTCCAGTTGAACATGATCAAGTGGATTAAGCAGACTTTCCCAGACTTGCAGATCATTGCTGGTAACGTTGTTACCAGAGAGCAGGCTGCTTTGTTGATCGAGGCTGGTGCCGATGCCTTGAGAATTGGTATGGGTTCTGGTTCCATCTGTATTACCCAGGAGGTTATGGCCTGTGGTAGACCACAGGGTACCGCTGTTTACGGTGTTACTGAGTTTGCTAGCAAGTTCGGTATCCCATGTATTGCTGACGGTGGTATTGGAAACATTGGCCACATTTCTAAGGCTTTGGCCCTTGGTGCTTCCTGTGTTATGATGGGTGGTTTGCTTGCTGGTACCTCTGAGACTCCAGGTTCTTACTTCTACAGAGATGGTAAGAGATTGAAGACTTACAGAGGTATGGGTTCTGTTGACGCTATGCAGCAGACTGACACCAATGCCAATGCCTCGACTTCCAGATACTTCTCTGAGTCCGACAAGGTGTTTGTTGCTCAGGGTGTTTCTGGTTCCGTTGTTGACAAGGGTTCTATCAGCAAGTTCGTGCCATACTTGTACAATGGTTTGCAGCACTCTTTGCAGGACATTGGTATCAAGTCGTTGGACGACTTGAGATCTGGTGTCACCAACGGTGATGTGAGATTCGAGTTCAGAACTGCTTCTGCTCAGTTGGAGGGTGGTGTCCACGGTTTGCACTCTTACGAGAAGAGATTGCACAACTAAATCTCGAGGGACTGAAAACTATGTTTTGAATAATAAATGTAGAACAGATTAATAAAAGGGTAAAGAAGAGAAGAACCAGTAGGGAACAGTAGGGAGAGTACATTAAGGGAGAAAGGGAATGGCAGGAAAGGATGTAGGGATAAACTAATCGTATCACGGAAAATAGTAGGCGGAGTTTTTCAGATTAAGATTCTTGAACTTTTGCTGATGCCAATGCTGATTCCCACGCAACACACACAGAATGCCAACACAAATTTAGACCAAGACTTGGCGAATTCGCGACAAGTACGGTACCAAAGCAACCAAGATGATGTCAAGAAGTACATCCAGACGATATTACCTGAAATCAGTGACAAATACGAGTGGAGCGAAGATCTCGCCGAGATTCTTCGTGATGGAGCCATTCTTTGCAAACTAGGAGCTAAGGCTGTTCCGAATGGTCCATGCAAGAAGTACAAGAACTCACGAATGCCATTTGTTCAGATGGAAAACATCCTGTTCTTCCTTCAGACGTGTGATGCAATGGGATTACAACACGATGAGATCTTCCAAACAGTGGACTTGTTTGAACTGGCGGACCCATATCAAGTGATCATCACACTTATGTCATTCAGTCGATTGGCAAATACTGCGAATGCAGAGGAGTTCCCTGTGGTGATTGGACCAAAGGTCGTGAAGAGAAGGCCTGATGTGCCCGTAAAGCCGACAAAGTTAAGAGCGTAAAGCCGACAAAGTTAAGAGCGTAAAGGTACTGGAGCTAGGAAAAATGACGAGAGTTAGAGTACACACATAATGTCAAGGAAATGAAGGAATTGGTCGTAGCAATAGTAGGTGGTTAGGATTAGTAGTAATTGTAGGGTTAGTGTGGTGGGGTTTCACGTGACTCTAGATCGTGTGACCTTAGGTATAGGTGAGAAACAGTGAAGAGTGCGTTTAAGTGACATTTAAGCCGACTGATGAGATCTCATATCCTGATTGGTTAATAGTGTATTTAACAAAGAAATCCTTGACAAACACTCTTCAAACACCTTTAAACACCTTTAGACCCTTTCGACTTATCTATGATTACAAAAACATTTATGTGATTGGATAATTGTTACAGTTCAACAAGAAAGAGGAGATAACAAAGAAACAAGTATTCTAAGTATAGAGATTGCTAGATCCATCACCCCTAGACCTCGAAGACTCCGACATCATGATCACCTCGCCTTTCCAGGGAATCAATGGAAAGCACGATTACATAAGCATTTTTTTAGCCATCTCATCTAATTTTTCGCGATGAGATTTTCGGTACAAGTTCACTAACGATGTCTGACGAAATCATCTGGCAGGTTGTGAATCAGCAGTTCTGTGCATTTAAGCTCAAGACCACCAAAGGTCAGAACTTCTGCCGCAATGAATACAATGTGAGTGGTTTGTGCAACAGAACCTCATGTCCACTTGCAAATGCAAGGTATGCCACAGTGAAGAACATCGAAGGTAAACTCTACTTGTACATGAAAACAGCAGAGCGTGCGCATACGCCTGCCAAGATGTGGGAGAGAGTACGGTTGCTGAAGAATTATGAGAAAGCTCTCGAGCAAATCGACGACAACTTGCAATACTGGCAGAAGTACCTTATACACAAGTGCAAGCAGCGTTTGACAAGATTAGTTCAGGTGGCTATAAATGAACGTCGTTTGGCAATGCAGGATGATGAGAGACACTATGTGGGAGTAAAGCCTAAGGTAAAGAAGAGAGAAACCACCCGTGAAAGAAAAGCTTTGGTTGCGGCCAAGATCGAGAAGTCCATCGAGAAAGAATTATTGGAGAGATTGAAGAGTGGAGCCTACGGTGACCAACCATTGAATGTCGACGAATCGATCTGGAAGAAGGTTTTGGGTAAGGTCGAAGGCCAAGAGGAAGAGGAAGAAGAGTTTGACGATGAAGATGTGGTTTTGGAGAGTGGTGATGAAGATGATGAAGATGTGGGTAAGGTTGAATATGTTGAAGATGATGAAGATGATGAGTTGGTTGATTTGGAAGACTTAGAGAAGTGGTTCGATGGTTCAGATGCTAGCGATTCCGAAGACTCGGAAGACTCTGAAGATGAAGACTCCAAGAAGAGAAAGGCTGATGACAAGGACAAGAGCAGGAAGAGAAGAAGGCCGAGAGTTGAGATCGAGTATGAGGAGGAGCCACTCACTAATATTGCTCAAGAATAATGCATAGAAAGGATATAGTCAAGATAACATAAGGAATGATGTAGAAGGAAAGAAGAATGGAAGATCTTATTAGAAGATCTTAATTGAAGAGCTAATTAGAAGAACTTATTAGAGGGACTTTGGAGGAACTTAATTGAAGAACTTATTAGAGGGACTTTGGAGGAACTTAATTGAAGAACTTATTAGAGGGACTTTGGAGGAACTTAATTGAAGAACTTATTAGAGGGACTTTGGAGGAACTTAATGGAAGAGCTTATAGAAGAACTTGTTGGATGAACTTAATTGAAGAGCCTATTAGAAGAACTTAGAAGAGTTTTGGAAATCAGATAGAAGAGGATATGAATATAGTAAAGTTCATGAGAAGTTCTATTACAAGTGAAGATAAGCTTAAGAGTTATGTTCTTGATTCAAAGATAAGCTGCATCAAGAATTCCTAAAAATATATCTATTTTGGAAACGAGGAGATTTCCATGTTCCATAGTTCAATGATAAGCTCCTTAATTCTAGGACTGTATATCAGATCACAAAATTTCCTAACGGTTACCCGTGAGGCAAAGCCATTATGTCAAGCGCTGACGTAATATCCCCAAGATCTATTTTCGGCATGCCAAGGATATCTTGAGCTTCGCCTTGTCTACGGCTTTGCCACCCCGTGTAAGATTAGCAGTACTGTTCAAAGAGTATACAAATAGAAGTTGAATCCTGTAAATCCTGGTTGCATACTCCTGGTGGGAACAACCAATAAGTTAAAAACAAATCACTTCATATTTCCGTGTTGATTATCGCCTCTCGGTTGTTTTCTTTCCCCATTTTTTTTGCAGGCTGTGCGGCGTTCACTTTTCCGCACATAACATCGCATCTGTTTATTCGACTTCCTTAACAAGATGGATTCCTTGAGTATGGGTACTTGGTCGCCCTCAAGCATACCATCTTCTACAACCTTACGATCGGTCAACCCAACAAAGTCTGCGGCTTTGGTGTCGTCGATGAGCGCTGCTATGCAGCTGGCTGCAACCGTTACCAATTGGCCCGATCTCGTGTCATTACTGAATGTTGTGAGAGGAGCTCAAGCATCTTTGACTATCATTAATGAGCAGAATATACTCGCTACTGCTACAGACTCTTCTGAACTTGCTCATGCTACACTGGCGATCTTTGAAGCTTCGCTCAACTTGAAGAGCTTGGATTGGGATAACAATCTCTACAAACTTCACTTCCAAAAGGCAGCTAATATCATCTATCTCATCGTATACTTGATTTCGCTCGTGTTTACTACTGCAATGTTCGTGAAATCGCGTTACCACTGGTTCAATATCACCTTCTTCTGTGGTGCAACATTGGAGTTTTTGGGCTTTTTAGGCCGTGTTTTGTCTTTTCACGATGACTCGAACATGAGTCTTTATATCATGCAAACAGTGGGTTTGACAATTGCTCCAGCTTTCATCATGGCTGGTATCTACTTTTTGTTTGCTCAACTCGTGGTTATTCATGGCAGACAATATAGTATGTTGAAGCCAATGTGGTATTCGTATTTTTTCATTACAACCGATGTACTCTCATTATTCATCCAGGCTGCTGGTGGTGGAATTTCATCTGCGAGCTCGAGTCGGCATGAGGATACAAGAACTGGTATGAATGTGATGATTGTGGGTATTGTGGTGCAAACTGCTGCGATGACTGTGTTCTTGTTTTTCTGGTTTGACTTCCTTTGGAGACTCTTCTTCAAGAACAATAGCCAGGTTCCAAACCCAATAAAGAGATCATTTGCCAACTTTTTCAAGATGCTTTTCAACTCCAAGAGTATTCAGCCCTACAAACATGAAATGGATGAACATTACAACAGTAACTTTGTGGGTATACGTCAAAGAAAGCTTGTACCTTACTTTCCTGTTGCATTAACATGTGCAGTCGTGGTAGTGTACATTAGATGTGTATACAGGGTGGTTGAGCTTATTCAGGGATACGATGGGTATTTGATCAGACATGAGGTGTACTTGATGGTATTGGATGCCCTTATGATTTCCATCTGTATGTTGATCTTTATTCCTTTCCACCCAGTGTTTGTCTTTGGCACTCAGAACGTCATTAGATTGGCTACGATCAAGAAGAACATCGACGAGAAGGCTACTGATTCCGAGGATGTGGATGTTTCAAATGACGAAATTAATGGAAACTCAATTAATGAAGTTTCAGGTCAAGTTGCCACAAAGGATGAGAAGAACTTGAGTGATTCAAAAGCATACGAACATGGGTCAAGAAGTTACTTATGAGATGGTAACAAGATGTCTTTTAGAAGAAGAGTTGTATAGTTGCATTATTAAGTTAATTTGTAAGTTATTAATATAGCGTAAGTTTATTTATAGAGTTAGTTTAAATTAAACCCAATGAGTTATAGAGTATTAGTTTAAGTTAGAAGTTCATATCAAAGGTATGTGGAATCTAAGCTGTGTTGAACATAAGCTGTAATCTAAGCTATTCGATAAGCTAGAGTATAAACTATGTGATAAGCTGGTGTATAAGCTATGTGATAAGCTGAGCAATCTCTATATATCTCACAACGATTCTCCTTATGAACTTGAAACTGAACTTGAATACTGGTTAATTTGACTTTGACTTTAGATTGATTTCCCTTTTTGGCTTTTTGGGTTGCACTTTTGTGCGGCTGCAAATTGTTTTGTTTGTGAACTTTTTGCAGCCAATACACCATCATGACCCTGAACTCATTTGCTAGTGACAGAGAGTTGCTAAATTCTAACCATAATGAGACAGGTCTCATGGAGTTACCCTTTTACTGTAACCTGCCAGTGGATGTGGAAGATGAAGTTGATGAGCTCTTAGCCAATGGCCATACTACAAGCAAAAACAATGACGATGGTTTCATCGATTTCTTTTCGCTTAAGTTGTGTTCAATGAATGCGAAGTTAATAGCAAGATACTTTGAGCATTCTTTTGGGTTCGAGGAGATTGCTTTTCGAGGCTTGGAGAATGGCTCTAGGTTAATTGCATCACATGTTTTGCGTAGTGGCTCCATAATCTTGGAAATTGTCAACACCTTACAAAATGGCAATGAAAGGTTTTGGAATGAGACTTCTGAGAGTCTCTGTAGGAAGTCAACTGAATGTACCTTACCTAAAAACCCCAAAAATGATGGTAACTTTGAAGAAAGTGGAGAATACGCTTTGATTCAGAATTTCTTGAAAGTACATGGAGAAGGTATTATGGATGTGTCATTCAAGGTTGAGGATGTCGAGAGAATATTTGAAAGATCAGTACAAAGAGGTGCTCGAATCGTGAATCCACCGAGAATTTTGAAAGATGCTAATGGGAGTGTCAAGATTGCAACTATAGGTGTTCCAGAAACAGAAATTCACCACACATTAGTCGAATTTCTCACATTCAAAGGTCCATACTTGCCGAACTATATCACAACAGACAGGAGGAGCGAGGGCTTTAAGGAAACTTTGGACAAGCTTCCTCCAATAAACCTTACTGCTATTGACCATTGTGTTGAAAACTATTCATGGAATGAAATGAATAAGAAGGCTCGTTTCTATGCGAAAGCTTTAGGATTCCATAAATTCTGGTCAGTAGATGAAGCTGATGTACTGACAGAGAATTCCGCGTTAAGATCTACAGTCATGGCACTGGCAAATGGAAAAATCAAGATGCCTATCAATGAACCATCAAAAGGGAAGTTTAAGTCACAAATTGAGGAATTCTACTACTTCAATGGTGGTTCAGGGTTCCAACATGTTGCCTTAAAAACCAATGATATTATATCCACAGTTACTGCACTCAAAGCTCGGGGAGTTGAATTCAATAAAATGAGCGCTGAATTTTACGACAACTTGAGAAAGAGGTTGGAACAAGATGGTATTGTATTGAGAGAAGATATTGACAAGTTACAAGAGTTGAGTATATTGGTGGATTATGATAAAAATACCAAGTGTAAGAAGTCTAAGAAGTGCAACTATATTCTTCAGATTTTCACACATCCACTTCATGATCGTCCAACTATGTTCCTTGAAATAATCCAACGTTATCACCATAATGGGTTTGGTAAAGGTACATTCAAAGGTCTATTTGAATCGATCGAAGATGCTCAGAAGCGGAGGGGAAACTTGATTCCTAGTGAATAAAAGGTGTAAGGCAAGAATGTAGTAAAGTAAAAGGAACAAGTAGTACAAGATGAAGTACAAGTACAACTTTATCTACAACAAATGAACTAGTAAAAGATCAACATTTGTTTGGAACATCCTATATCATTACCGCTCAATTTTATCAGGGAGAAAGGGAGGGTATGTTGAGTTTGAGTCAAAATCTACGGGTCTGAAAGTATCAGAAGCAAAAGGCTTCCCATGTCCCTGATAATGTTGTTTTTCAGCGAAAGGCTTCCCAGGTTCTCCCTGATAATGCTCTTTTTCAGCGAAAGCCTTGTCATGTTCTCCATAAAAATGTTCTTTTTCAGCAAAAGGCTTCATATGGAAATGCTCTT
Organism: Kodamaea ohmeri; assembly: GCA_004919595.1. NCBI lineage: Eukaryota > Fungi > Ascomycota > Pichiomycetes > Serinales > Debaryomycetaceae > Kodamaea > Kodamaea ohmeri. Next base: position 2,339,600 of record SKFK01000002.1, read on the forward strand.
TTTCCGGACTCATTTCTCCGTTATCATCGTCCACATTGAGGAGAAGTCTATAGCCACCCTCTAGGTAATAGTTCTTCAAATCACGTACAAAGAGTGGATATAATAATGAATCAATACCCTCATTACGTGCAATTTCTAAAGCACGTTCAAATGGGATCCAAACACCTTTCAAGTTCATCAGTCCGACTTTGACTACTTTACGAACCTTTTCAGTTTTAAGAATTCCATCTCGCTTCCCACGAGTCATACCAATGACATTTAAGAGCTTTGTTCCATTGATGAAGTTAGTATCTTCCCTTCGCGATACCAAAACTCCTCGGGCTCTCACTTGGTAACAAACTGTGTTCTCGTCTTCCCAAAATTTGGTTGCAATTCGAGGCTTTATAGGCGCTTGGAAATCCGAAGTGTTTGCACTTGAAGTCCGTGAATGGCTACGAAGTGACCCTGAACCTGTTGATCGGTCTTCATGATATGGTAATACCAGGTTGGGCCATTGATCAATGTCTTGTTTTAAGAAGTTTTCAGTCTTGGGTTCGTTTTGAATGGTATTTTGAGGAACATTCTGCTTGGGATATGAAGTGAGGTCAGTCTTCACATAATGAGTTCCAGTAAAGTTCTTATACTGAGTTCCAGAAAGGTGTTTTTCAAAAGAAGACACATCTTGGATGTGTTTGGGGATATGAGAGTGGGTTCCAGTGAGTGTTTTTGAGAAGTCCTGGTTGGTTTTGAAATTTTGATTAGTCTTGAAGTCAGCGACTTTGGGATCCTGTGTGCTCTTGAAACCCTGTTGAATGTTAGTGGGTTTGAAACTTTGACTCCCAGAGATATTCTTTGAGAATGTGACCTGGTCATGATCAGGGAAGTTTGGGGTAATTTCACTCTTTGGTATTTCTGAAAAGTGAATCTGAAGAGGGTTCTGTGTTCTGTGGACCTCATCAATGGCCTTCAAACTTTCAGTGTCGTAGAAGTCATGAAATGGTTGTTGATTTGAAAAAGGGTGAGGGAAGACTTGGTTCTGGACATGGCCATCTTGATCCAATTCTCTTGTATCAACTTGGTAGGACAAAGATTCATTCAGTGGGGTAGTGTTTATTAACCCACGGTTATGTGCATCCACAGTATTTGGAATATAGTTATGCTTATTGAAGCTTGCCATGTTCAACACTGTAATGATCTGAGAAGAAATGTTTGTTCAAGTGTAAATCGACAAATTAGGGGCTTTCGAGAAGGATGATTTCTCGAAGAGCTTCTCCTTTTGTCTGGGCTGTAGGATCCTAAGGCTAATGGGTCCACTTCCTAAAAGGGTTGCTGTAGTTTGCAGCAAGATGATGCGGCTGCAAAAATTATATGCAGGTGAGGAACAAAGCGAAGAAGCTTAAGATACTAAGGGAAGAAAGTGAAGAAGGAAAGGACTGGGGAGTCAATGAGTGAGGATGGAAGATAAGTAAGTACAAGAACATACAAAAAGGAAATAAAATATGAAACCTGCAACCAGAAAGAGATACTACTATTCCTTCCATTATTTTCAGTGGGGCAATTCCAGGGAAATCTACATTGAATGCATAAATTCGATGGCGAAAAGACTTGGGTAGCAGACTAACGCCAGGGATATTTGATCTAGCAGAGTCTGGAAGGCAGCGCAATCGAAGCCTACCGGATGGACGGAGGGTTGGTGCGGTCTGTGCAGAAATTACATCAATTAGAAGAGTTTCCAAAGGAAACTTTCAACAGGGGGAAAGGGAGAGAGATGGAAAGCCCAGAGAGGAGGGAGAATAAAGGCACACGACCAGAAATTATGAGTGAGGAGGGTATAAAAAAGAGGATAAAGGTATAAGACAAAAAAGGCAGGAAATAAGGATGACCAGAATATAGAATAGAGTAACCAAATGATTAGAATAGTCGGATAACTAGAATATCTCAAATACTAGAATATCTCAAATACTAGAATATCTCAAATACTAGAATATCTCAAATACTAGAATATCTCGAATAACTAGAATATCTCAAATAACTAATGTTCCAATAACTAGAATGTTCCAAATAAGTTGGATTTTTTTTATAGCGGTTGGATAACTGTTAGACTATTTGTAGAAGGAATATAGTTCAAACCTTATTGAAGCTGCTCAAACCTTATTAAGTTTAAGATTGTTTAGACCTTGTTGATTTTGATAGTCAAAACGTTTCTGGGCTTCTTGATGGTAACGGCCAACCCTTGCGGATAACGTTTCTGTATCTCGGTCACAAAATTCCAATCGGTAATTTTGCGCAACCAAATTTCACTCGTGTATCTCATCACGATGGTCAATTCTCCTATCGACATTCATCATTCGCCTACAAAACAAAGACGAGGGTCTTTTTTGGACTACGGAGGCGTCAACTCCATCCACAATTTCGCTTCACTGTATACCCGGGCTCAAGGGTACCGTGGAAGCTCACTCATGGAAGACCAAGACGACATCTCGCCAAACACGTCCCCAATACTTGGCTCACGTGAAGATGCTATAATCGATGAAGAGTGCCTGTTACCTCCGAGTAGTCGTGGTAACCATTTCCTGAGCTTCTCATTCTCACCTACACACAAGTCAGTACTGTCACGCGCCTCTGAAGATGAACCACTCCTCACCCCAATCAAAAGCACGAGTTCGAATGCTACTGGCTTCGGAGCATCGACAGCACCACAAACCATATTCAACTCCATTAATACATTGATTGGAATGGCCATGTTTTCACTTCCTTTCGGTTTCAAACTCTCCGGTTGGGTGCTAGCAACTACGATTTTTTTGTCTAGTGCTGTGGTCACTAATTACACTGCTTTGTGTTTGGGCAGAATATTACGACGCCATCCTGAATTGAACTCATATGGAGATATTGCACGAGCATATGGTGGTTTACACTTCCTGGTTGTTGTAACTGCTACTTTCACGGTTGATTTATTAGGAGCATGTCTTTCACTCATGGTCCTTTTTGCCGATTCTTTTCATATTGTACTCCCTGGCGTGGATATCCGCGTATTCAAAGTGGTTCTCGTACTGATTGTCTTCGTGTTGTCGTTGTTGCCCCTCCTGTTATTGTCGATGCTCAGTTTGGTGGGTATTTTCTGTACTATGAGCGTATTGGCTATCATCGTTATTTGTGGGTTGACATCAGTCGATTCCCCAGGCTCACTTTTGGTGCCTGCAGCAACTACTATGTGGCCAAAGAATGCAATGGATGTCATGCTCAGCTTGGGAATATTCATGTGCCTGTGGGGAGGACACCCTGTGTTCCCTGAATTGTATCGTGATATGAGACATCCTTCAAAATATAAGAAATGTGCTATCACGTCCTTCAGTACAACCTTTGTTTTGGACTACTTCATGGGAGCCGTGGGATTTGTGATGTTCGGCATGCAATGTGATGATTCCATCATTAAGACACTTATGAATAACCCATCGTACCCGAGATGGGTGCGGCCTACTCTCTGTGTGCTCATGGGAATCTTGGGTATTTCCAAGCTCCCATTGGTAACAAGACCCTTGATCACGGTTTTCGAGACTATATTCAAGTTACTGCCTAAGAATGGCCAGGCTCACGAGTACACTTTGAGGCGTGTGGTGGGGAGGTTCGTGTTCTGTCTCGCATTGTTATGTATTGCACTTATGGTGAGCTCGTTCGGAAAGATCGTATCATTCATGGGAAGTGCGGTGTGTTTCGCCATCTGCGTTACACTCCCACTTACATTCTATCTTCATTTCTATCGCGAGGACATGTCTTTGGCAAAGGCCTGGGCCTTGAGAGTGGGAATAACATTATCGGTAGTGCTCGCAGCAATGGGAACCTACTCGGTTATGGTAACGGATATATAGGGGAGAAGAAGAGTAGGAAGAGATGAAAAAGAAAAGACATATAGATATAGTAGAGACTTGATACATAAGTGATAATACAGATAATTATAGACCAAGGAAAAGACCCAACTTATTTATATATGTTCTCTAACACTTCCATTTCCCTTATACATGCCATCTTTTACTTTTTACATATACTCTCCTGCCTTGTCCCTTTTATTGTCCTATAATACACTCGATAACCGTCTACTTGCGCAGTCTCACCCTCCTGTACAGTCCATTACTGTGGAAGCTCAATGGCGGCGGGGGATAGTATCCATATGGGACATCCCCATGATAATCATCCGCATCATCTTCCGCAGATAAAACACTTGCCGCATACATTAAGTTGTCCTGCTGGCTCTTGGCAAGATATTGCGCCATGATCTGCGATCCTGACGTTGAATATGCCAGACTGCTTCCTGGGTAGTGCTTTTTCTCCCTATATCCGTGCTCGTAGTAATGAGGGTGCTGGGGAGGCTGCGGGAGGAAATAGCCCTGTGTCGCAGGCGAGTACGCATACGCCGATGGGTGGTGGTACCGCGACCTTCCATGCTGAGGAGTTTGCATATGGAGCGACAGATTGGTGATGAATGGCGATGTGTTAACAGAGGACGGTATCAGAGCGCTGGAGATATTCTTTGGTCGTCCATGTCGACCAAGCGACACACTGGACGAGTTGCGCGAAAACCGATTGTTGAAGCGTTTTGTGTTCTGAGCTTGCAGAACATGTGAGGCTTCGACTCCATTCTGCGCGGTAAACGAAGCAGCATCATCAGAGTTGGTGATTATCGACACCTCGTCATCAGATTCATCCTCAGAAACCTCGTTTTCTTTTTGCTGTGATGGCTTTTCTGGCAGAGAGGATCCATTTGCAGCCATGATCTCCCCACTAGCAAATGGTGATGGCGTATCTTGCGGCGCAGGATCTTCTCTATCAGTTTGATCATCGTCTTCTAAATTGGTCGATTCCTTGCTGATGATCCCAAATACCATCGCAGCCTCCTGGTTTATTGTATCCTGCATGAAGCTGTTCAACTCGTGCTTCTCTTGCTCTCTCTTGGCCTTTTCCTTTTGCTTATTTCTACTACGCACATTGTTGTTAAGTAAGTGCTGGTATTGCTGGTAAGTGCTCATAGTCGAATTGGGCGGTTTCTTGCGGAAACTGAACTTGGGCTGGTTACCGCACCGATCCTTCGCAAATTTGATCTTGAAGTGTTTGTACTTATGGTAACACTTACTTGCCAACAGCTGTGCATCCTCTGTGCCATGACTCTTAAAGATCTCGGTGATCCGCTCGATAGCCTGCTCCGGGTCCTGGATTTCAAATGCTTCCACGGCACGAATAGCATCGGCAATGTTGAGGAAATTCACAAAACCACATCCACCATTATGATAGAAGTTGATCTGTTCCAAACCACCAAATGGCAGGAAGTCCCTCCGGAGAGTTGGCTCATCTGGGAGCGCATGTGTTTTATCCCCATTAGATATCACTCCAATGTACATGTTACGCGACGCTCCGGCAGTGACCGCAAGTGCAATCTCACGGCTGAGTGGACCCAGCTTCTTCTTTGCCCACCCGACATCCACATCGTTACCATGAATGATGAGTTGATGCAACACCTGGTGGTTCATATAAAACTTGAGCGCAATTTGTGCATCCACAAAAGTGATGAAACATACTTTCTTGTCAGGGTGATGATTGATAGATTCAACAAGTCCACCCACACGCACATTGTTAGCGATCTCCTCAACAGTTGTGTTGGCATGTAATTTACCCAAAAACACAGTTCTGTTGCCGATATTATGCACATCTGGTACCGGAACATGCGCACCTTGTGCCGCAGCCATCGCAGCAACATGTGCAGCGTGTGCATGAGCGTGAGCCGCTTGAACTGCGGCATTGTGACTTGCAAAATCGTAAATCGGACCTGGTGCAGGCAGACCAAGACCCTGGTATGGCAGCGGAAGCCCAGGAGACATCATCGGTGCATACCCTGGAGTCGATGGGGGAAAAGGAGGATATCCAGAATACCAATTTCCGTTGGGATTCGGTGGACATGCTCCATTCATATTTGGGACTCCTGGAGCCATTCCTGGCATCATATTGTTTTCAGGATATCCATCATAGGGTACGAAACCGGGCGTACTCGTACTACGATAGCTATCATCATAGTAGTCCTCAGACGAATCCAGAAGGTCGCTCACAGAAACACCTTCAAAATCGTCCACAAGTGGGTTCATAACGTTGACATCAAGAATATCCTTCTTTGAGATGCGATCACACCGGTCTTTATGGAACCCAACAGCGAGAATACTAACATCGGTTTGTAAGAATGAGCTAGACAGAAATGGCTCATCGATGAGGCGGGAATTGTCGAGGTCCTCAAAGTCGGAGTACTCGTTACCATTGTGACTTTTTTCTTCTTCTTGGTTCTCTTTCTTGTCCTCTTCTTTTTCTTTACTTTCCTTATTGTCTTTCTCTTCATTCTCATTGCTTTCCTTGTTCTCCTTTCCTCTAATCACCTTCAGATATGATTCGTATGCGCGGATTGCCGCATCGATCGAGGTAAAATGGACGAGGATCTTTCCCTCAAGGAATTCATCGACGGCTTCATACAGTACCACGCGAAAGTCCTCGACATCGCCAATACCATCGCATTGGTGGCGAATTTCATCGTGAACCTTGGCTCTTTCGGCCTCTCTCGTACCCTTGGGCACAGAAAACAGCAAAATCACGCATCTAGTGGCGCCAAAGTCGACGATATAGTTGATTGTCTTGAGTTTAATGAAGTCATGGTGGGGCGACGATGATGATCCTGGAGGCAGTTGTGCAAACTCACTGAGTTGCACCTTCAAATGAGGTGAACGCAAGCGTGCACGTAATGTTTCTAAGTTTTGACGTTGCCTAAAGTACTTCAGGTGAAACAGGATTGATGATCGAGCATTTGTGAACGAGATAGAGCACGTGTTGAGTATTTTAGGCGCGTTGGAATCGGCATCCACGATATGCTTTGGCGTTGGACGCGATGTCATTCTACAGCTCTCAAGAGGCCCGAATTCGATCTCGTCAAGAACTTCACTGAGTGAAATGTCTTGTACGATATTCTTCAAGATCACCGTACGAGAAAGGTTCATTTGGTCGTTATTGCGAGCGATCGACGAAGATGACGAGTTGCGGTGCACAAAAGGTGGTCTTGACATCATATGGCCTCCTGGTGGGAATGCATGTTGAGGATTATAATTTGGAATATGGTTGGGGAAATGAGGTCTAGTCGCGAATTCACCTTCAGGTTCGAATTCCTGACTAACATCTCCATCGAATTCGGCTGAAAATCCGTTTATGTTTCCACCAAGATCTTCATCAAGGATATTGGTGGCAATTCCTGTCGTTTGTTGTGTGTCCTTTTCCACGTCCCTTTTGTAATTCTTGCGTGTCTCTTCCCCCTTATGAACATTATTGGTTGTATTCTCCTTCATGTTATCTTTCATCAATCGATTGATATGTCCATTTGCTCCCAGCTTGCTACTCTCACTGGGCCTGTCCACGGGATCCATGCTGTTTCCGGGGTCCATTAGAGTAGTTGAAAATTTCCCCAACGTGAGAGTTAAATTTTTTTATAACTTTTCTATGTATACACGGGCCAAATCCAGATAAAAATAGTACTGGAGGGTCCATACTTGATTTTACCCCTCCAAAAAACACATTCTAAATTAACTTATACTTGTATAATTCTACCAGTATGTACTTCCTTAATCCTCTCAACATCTTTACTTTATGACTACAGTATTCGTGTCATTTTCTCCAAATTTTGGATTGCGGCGCCTTGTAGGAGTGCGAGCGCATTTTCATACTTCTGTGGTTTTTTCCGTTTGTTTCGAACAGTTGTGCTTCAGCAGATGCCGTGCGCGTATTTCTTGCCTGTATACAATGAAGTATCGAGTCAAAAGAAAGTTCCTATAGATTCACGTGAGTAGACAGTAGTTGTATAGTGGCGTGGATTGCATTGAACTGATGAAATTGATTTTGTACGTGTTCTAGACACTCTAAAGGACGAACTCAAAGACAAAAGACAATACAAATAAATATTCACAAAGACACATGAAAAGACTGAAATGATAGAAAAGAACAGGTAGAAAAAGACTGTATAAAAGATTGTAATTCTAACACAGACAAACTGTAAAGGCTTCAAACAGACAAACTGTAAAGGCTTTAAACACAGACAAATTGTAAGGCTTTAAACACAGACAAATTGTAAAGGCTTTAAACACAGACAAATTGTAAGGCTTTAAACACAGACAAATTGTATAAAGTTAATACAGAGAAACTGTAAAGACTTCAAACACAGACAGTAATTACAGACAAACTGTATAGACAGATTGGACTATAGTCAGACAAAATCATATAAGACAAAACAATTGCTTTCCTTCGTTCTTGAGGCGAATACTTGCAGTAATCACGGAACTACGACACAGAAAAAGCATAAACTTGTGTGGGTTTCGATGCAAACAAGCCCCCAAATAGATGCGAAACCGCCTTGTAAATCGGGCAAAAAGCACATTATTTCCCCAGGACATTTGACCAATGTTTCTCATGCACGCACAAATGTGGGACAAAACCCCCACGGTGCATTAGGAGCCGTACATTATTCTAGAAGAGTGCTTAAGTGTGAGAAAACTTATGCTTATAAGGGAGTGTGAAGTCGTACGAGTGAACGTAATCGGCGGATATAGATGAAAAGCATGAAAAATTCTCGGTTGTACATAGACTCAAAATTTAGACGAGTTTGATCTAAAGGTGATGGACTAAAGCCCGATTCTAAAGACCGTTTTATGTAGAAAACAACCGAGACAAGATGCAAAAACAAGTGAGACAAGACTGTTTCAAAAAGAAGTGAAATATGGTTGCTTCATAAAATAGTGAGACGAGACTTTCATAAACAAAGACATGAATGCTTCATAAAATAGTGAGACGAGACTTTCATAAACGAATGAGACAAGACAATCATAAACGAATGAGATAAGACCCCTTCATAAACAAATTAGACAAGACTCAAACAAATTAGACAAGACTCAAACAAATTAGACAAGACTCAAACAAAGACAAGACTCAAACAAAGACAAGACCCTTCATAAATGACACAATGCCTCTTCATGCGTGGTAGACAATGGAAGACTGCAGTTGAAGTTTACCGTAGCAACACTAAAATATTGAATATTCAGAGATACGCCATTTCAAGTAATTCAAATATCCATAATTGGAGGATCACTTAAAGGATCAGAGTACCTTTGATTTCATCATCAATTTCAATCAATCGACATTTGACAGTTTCAAGTAATCAATAAGACTTGGAGAATTTGCCACTTTCAATCATTCTGTGCTGCCTGTGATATAACAAATCCGTTTTGCCTTTGATATTTTCATATAACAAATCCGTTTAAACAACTCATTCAAGGTTCAAATCGCCCGATTCGCCCAATATATACAATAGACATCCATTAGCTTGTTTTAATGCAGGAATTCAGTGTGGTATGATGAACCGTGTTGAAACAAACTGCTTTGGAAAAATACTTGCAACATATTACCATTGTCAATTATGTTGAAAGAACACTCCGTCTCCGCTTCAATGGCTTAAGGTTGACATTACTGAGGATAACCAAGTTATCTCGTTATACCCCACTTGTATCTAACTTGAATGTGAATCATGTAATATTGTGAGCCCATCCAATAAACACGATAGCTTAGCCACAATAAACACGATAGCTCAAATTCAATGAACACAACAGCCCAAACACACACCCAAATTCAATGAACACGATAACCCAAATCAATGAACACGATAACTCAAATCAATGAACACGATAACTCAAATCAATTAACATGATACAACAGCAAACTTAGTGAAAAAGATATCATAGCTTTAAGCAATCTTAACATGTCTTACATTACCAGTTTACAAAAAAGGCAACTTCACAGGGTACCTCCTAGAAAACACTATCCTAATGATGCACCATCAAAGGTACACTTATCTTGAGTTAGCAATAACTAACATTCTATTGCTCTTTTATAATCTTGTCGCCAAATATCAACCCTCCTTATTATTCATCAACCATTCACTTCCCATCAAAAGCCAATACTTCTGATACGAACGGGGTAGCTCACGAACGACACCTGTCCGACATCCTGTATATTCTGCGACATTCTAAAGAATTTTTTCTCATCACCTTTTTCGATATAAACAAATCATAGCTAATTTTTTCTGATTCTCTTCTTTATACTTTAGCAATCAATCAATCAAGATGGCCCAAGAAGTTCCTACTTTTAAGTTAGTCCTCGTCGGTGACGGTGGTACTGGTAAGACTACCTTCGTCAAGAGACACTTGACCGGTGAGTTCGAGAAGAAGTACATCGCCACCTTGGGTGTCGAGGTTCACCCATTGGGTTTCCACACCAACTTCGGTGAATTGAAGTTCGATGTCTGGGACACCGCTGGTCAGGAGAAGTTCGGTGGTTTGAGAGATGGTTACTACATCAATGGTCAGTGTGGTATCATCATGTTTGATGTCACTTCCAGAATCACCTACAAGAATGTTCCAAACTGGCACAGAGACTTGGTCAGAGTCTGTGAGAACATCCCTATCGTCCTTTGTGGTAACAAGGTCGATGTTAAGGAGAGAAAGGTCAAGGCTAAGACCATTACTTTCCACAGAAAGAAGAACTTGCAGTACTACGACATCTCCGCCAAGTCTAACTACAACTTCGAGAGACCATTCTTGTGGTTGGCCAGAAAGTTGGCCGGTAACGCCCAGTTGGAGTTCGTTGCTTCTCCAGCCTTGGCTCCTCCTGAGGTCCAGGTTGACGCTGAGTTGATGCAGAAGTACCAGCAGGAGATGGATCAGGCCACTGCTATGCCTTTGCCAGATGAGGATGACGCTGATTTGTAAGCTAATTATATAGTTTCTTATATAATTAATGTTGAATAGATGCTACAACTGATGTTTGTTGGTTCAGATGATTTAACACTTGTACTCGTCAAACCAGATGATTTCCTGTGTGTGGACGGTCATCGGCTTTGATGACTTGACGATCGATGAGTTTTCAAAAATTCCCTTTTAGGAAATCGAAATCCATGTACCTGGAAGAGACGTCTTGGTATAACAAATGAACCTACTCATAGTATGGGATGCATCCAAGTACTTTATCGTAGATTTTGAGAGCACATCTCACTTGAGAAGTCTCTTTCAATCATTCTCTACAAAATGTTACCCAATTATTTGATTCCTATACACTTCGTCTATGTTGTGCCTTTGATTATATACTTCGTCTATGTTATGCCCTTTGATTATACACTTCGTCTATATTATACCCTTTGATTCTATTAATATGTTTTTGTTTGATCTCGCCTGAATTTCCCTTCAATGGCCATAACCCTTTCAGTTTATTGTCCTTTTAGTTGTCATGGCTTTTCTGTTGTCATGGCTTTTCTGTTGTCATGGCCATTTAGTTTATCATCTGAAACATCCTCTATCAATTTGATCTCCTCTTTCAACTCTTGTTCTTTCCTCGTTATATCTGATTTTCTGCTGCATGTTCCTTTTGATACTCCATAATCGCCCTTTGATATGGTACCATGTTATTGATGAAAGCAGGTGGAGGTGCTGGTAACCCAGAATTACTAAATGGTGGTGGGGGAAGAACCGTATGCTCTACCTTCTCATCTGAATCATCCAGTCCTGGTGCACCTTTCGAAAGGTATTTTGAATCTATAGTATATTCCAAGTCATCTGTCCATTCACCTAACTCACGCACTTTAGTTTCATAGTAATTGCAATAGTATCTGATATGATTTTTACCTTGTAAGTGTGACTTACGGACACTCATTGTGTCATGTGTAAGATACGACTTACAATAATCGCAATAGTATTTGGGCATGTTGAACTCTTAAAGTAGTCTTATCAAAGAATATGATGAATGTGTTTCGTTTTCTCTGTCACGTGCCCAATCTCGTGACCTGAAGTAATATTTGTCCATAGATTTTCTCAGCCAATAAGATTATCCCCACTGGAATTGAAAAAAACGACGCTTCCGCACGACCCTCCGAAGAACGGTTCTCCAAAAAATTCAACCAAACCATTTTAGAGGACACTATCATCCATCATGTTTAGACAGACTGTTGTTGTATGTACACTTCTAAGCAAGCAACCTTAATATAGCATACTCACTACGAGCATCTGTTACAGTCCATTGAACCAATCGATATACTAACCTATAGCGTGCATTTGCTCCATTGAGATCGTTCTCCGTCACCCCAAGAAAGAACAACTTGGTGACTGACTTGTACGTCCAGCAAATCAAGCAATTTAAGCCACAGGCTATTTCACAACAGGAGATTGACAGTGCTGTCAAGGCTTTCCAGTTGCCATCCAAGCCATCTGTCCCAGAGGCTGAGGTTTCTGCCGACAACTTGAGCGCTTACGAGTCTTCTGAAGTCGAGGCTTCTGTTGCCGCTCCATCTTCCAACTCTATCGCTGCTGAGGAAGACTGGTTTGTTTTCGAGGAGGAGGCCGAGTCCCACTAAACGTTTAGGCATCAATAAAGAACAAGTATAGACGTGTAGATTGATAACTGGGAGTATGATATCATGTGATATTAATTGAATGTTTCTTCTTTGTTTTAGCTTCTTTGAATTATCAATGAGTTACAGTTCACATACCCTTTGTATGTGCTGTTGGGATGGAACGTTTTCTCATAGATAAACCTTTTCACAGAATTTGATTTCTTTGTTTACGATTTGCAACATGTCTCTTGATATGGAAACGATGCTGAATGCATCGGAAATAATCAACTCTGTGTTGCTACTGCGCGCATACATAGACCAAGAGTTACAATTCCCGACCATACACTGGAAATCTCTCTTGGGGGACCAAGTAGATGACATCAAAATCACTGACAAGCTTTACAATAATGATAAAAACATCATCAATATTATACACTCACTAGTCGGAGCGGTTGATCGGAGTAGAAAACAACAACAACTGGCAAACATCATAATAAAGCGGAAAGATAATGAGATACATAATTTGTCGTCAAAAGTGAGCTCGTTAGAAGCAAAACTTGAAGAGTTACAAGATAAGCTTTCTGAATCTAAACATATACAACAATCACAACTACAACACACCATCACCGAATTGAACCGGGAGAATGCAGCCAGAACACGTGAGGTAAATCAATTGAAGGTTCGTGAGGCTAATGTTAAGACAAAGTATAATGTGGAAATCAAGAAGAGGGACTTACAGATAAGTGAACTAAAAAATAGGCTATTGGATAAACGTAGCTTGAACTCATCATCCTTACAGAAATATGTCAATCAACCACCAGATCTCAATGCTAATATCATCTACAATAACAACCCAATTATAGATAATCCAATGATGACCAGCAGTGCTGGAGAAGAAGTACCTACTAGTCAGGATCTAGTGAGAGATGAGTACGAGAATATAATATCTGAATTAACCCCAATCATAGAAAGCCTAGTGACAGAGAATTTCAAATACTCACTGTTTGTCAATATGGCATCTGAGTACTTGCAGGCAACTAATGGACAAATCACTAACAAGAGAGAAATAACAAACCCTTCTGAATCGATCGATTTGGGACGCTTCAACACGATAGAACCAGAGGAAGTAAAGCAATATTTCAAAACTTTACAACCTTTTGAGAAGGTGACAAAGCCATTACTCAATAATATATATAAGCTCTATCATGTGTTGCGTTCTCTCACTTCTCAAAACCATGAAGGTGAAAGAGCTAGATTAAAACAGTTGGAAACAGAATTGGAGACTGTGAAACAGAATTGGAAAGATGCATTGGGTTTGGCTGAAAATTGGAAGAATTTGAGGGATCAAGCAAAAGGTGAATAGGTTAATAATGTATTATATTAATATTTAATGATAACACTAAAGCGATATGCTGTACTTTAAATAGCTAGTGATTTAGCAATTCTCAACACCAAGTATTCCTCCATTTTTTCTGCTCAATAAGTGTTGTCTCGAGTGATACACATTTGAGTGGAAAGTCCTTCAAAAGTTCATTTTCTTCATTGTCGTCCTTTGTTTTCAATGCAAACCTATCATTCTTATATTCCAAATGTGAGCTTAACTTCACACCAGTACAAAATACTTTATGGTAGTTTGGATCCATATCACTCATATTCTGCTCTGACTTCACCTTCACAATTTTGTGGGTTCGTGAAACTTCAGGGTTACCTTGAATATAGAACTTAACAACACGCAAGAGATCACCAGTTTCGAGTTTAGTGAATTCATGATCAAATGTACCATGGAAAGGTTTTACAACGACCACTATTCCTCCCACGGAAATCGATTGAGTCAGAAATGGATCCTTAACTTGTCGAATCACATGGTCATTGTTGAGTGATTGTTGAATCAAGTTCTGTAATATAAGTGTCTGTGAAAAACTGTCATATTGATTTGATAAATGCCTTTTCTCACTCTCTGAGGGTTCCACAACGAATGTATGGTAAATATCTTTGCTATTCCGTTTATACTGAATGGATGACATTCTCTGCTCATCATGTTCATCTGGTAAAGAATATGAAGCCAAACCTTTGGTTAACTTCTCAAAGTCTTGTAACTCTAAACGAGAGCATTTCGACCAGCTTTTGAGAGAGTCGTGAGAGCTTTTTGTCGAATTATGGTCCTTGAGTTTAGTTATTTCTTCTTGGGGTTTCTCTTTCATTGATTCCAAGTCAATTTCTTTCTTCTCCTCGAGTTTGTTTACTTCTTCTTGTGGTTTCTCTTTCATTGATTCCAAGTCAATTTCTTTCTTCTTCTTCCATCCAACATATACAATCTTCACTTCTGGCTCCAGTTTAGACGTCTCAACCGAGCAACAAGTAACCACAAAAACCACCAATGTAATCTGGATAACAATGATCATTGCAAGTAAAGATCCCAAAACAGAAGCCACTATTGTAACACTGGAAGCCATGGTAGGTTGACTTTAATTAATTGGCAATTTCCTCCAATTTTGGTTGCAAATGCCCCACATGAGCTATCATTTTTCACCTTTGTAACCGTTTTTGAACGCATCCAACATCTGATTAAACTCTTCTTCTGGATCCACATAATTAAGGGCTTCTTCTTCTTCTGCCTTCTTTGATGCTGCTCTTTCTTCATCCAACTTTTTATACTTGCGATTGGCCTTTTTCTCCTTGCTCTGCTTCAACTTGGAGAAACGATCTGCAAGAACCGCATTCCTCGAAGTTTCCGGGTTTTTCATATCGTCCAACTTCAATGCGAGGATCTCACGAGCCTTTTTCCTATTCTGTTCTTGTGATCGAGAATATTGGCATGTTACGATGATTCCTGTGGGTATATGTTTGAGTTGCACCTTGCTATTGGTCTTGTTGATCTTCTGTCCTCCAGGCCCTCTACCACCCTTGAGGAACTTCTCTTCCAATTCCTCCTCAACAATTAGCCATTTTGGTCGTGGTGGAAGCTTAGTCTTCTTAGGAATCCCGTAAACCAATGCCGAATTCGACAATGACCTCGTGAACTCAATGGTTCTCCTCAACATGATGGCGACTTATTTTTGTTTCACGTGACTGAACGGTGAAGACCAATTTAACCCAAAAGGGAAAACATATTACAAAGTTTTCAAACACGTAAAAAACCAAACAATTTTTACATCAACATGTCTTACGAAAGAGGAGAGGTTTTTGTAGCCTCGGCGTTGCCTGGTGACACTCCAGCTGACGACTCGCTCAGTGAAATTACTAAGGCATTCCGTTCGTTTATTCTCGAGTTCAGACTCGATGCACAGTTTATCTACAGAGACCAGTTACGCGAGAACTTGTTGATCAAGAACTATTTCTTGAAGGTAAACTCGGAGCACTTAATCGGTTTCAATGAAGAGTTAAACAAGAAGTTGTCAGATGATCCTTCTGACATGATTCCATTGTTCGAGCAAGCTATCACTGACGTTGCTAAACGTATTGCCTTCCTTTCAAATGAAGAAGTGCCCGCCGATTTTCCAAATTGTCAATTGATTTTATACTCGAATGAGAGTAAGACTTCCATTAGAGACTTAGACTCCGACCACATTTCCAAGATTGTACGTGTGAGTGGTATCATCATCTCCGCATCCGTTTTGAGCTCTAGGGCGACTATGGTTCAGCTTATTTGTCGCCAATGTAAGCACACCATGAAGGTCAAAGTCAAATCTGGATTTGGACAAGTTCAATTGCCACCTAGATGCCAGGGTTCACATAACTTTGATGATGCTACCACACAAGAAAAGTGTCCACCTGATCCATATGTAATTGTACACGACAAGTCCATTTTCATTGATCAGCAAGTGATGAAATTACAAGAATCTCCAGATATGGTTCCTGTTGGTGAAATGCCTAGACACATATTGTTACAAGCTGACCGCTATATGACCAACCAAGTTGTTCCAGGAACCAGAGTTTCTATTATTGGTATTTACCTGATTTTCCAATCCAAGCAGAAGGGTAATGCTGGAACTACTGGTGGTGGTGGAGGAGGAACAGTTGCGATTCGTAACCCTTATCTTAAGGTCTTAGGTATTCAAACCGACGTTGATAATGGAATTAATGGCCAAGGTATCACATTCAGTGAGGAGGAAGAAGAGGAATTTTTGAAATTGTCAAGACTTCCCAACTTGTATGATGTCTTCGCTAACTCCATTGCCCCAGGTATTTGGGGTAACCAGGATATCAAGAAGGCCATCACATGTTTACTTATGGGTGGTTCTAAGAAGCTCTTACCTGATGGTATGCGTTTGAGAGGTGATATTAACGTATTATTATTGGGTGATCCAGGTACTGCTAAGTCGCAGTTGTTGAAATTTGTTGAGAAAGTCTCTCCAATTTCTGTTTACACATCCGGTAAGGGTTCCTCTGCTGCTGGTTTAACAGCCTCTGTTCAAAGAGACCCACAGAGTAGAGATTTCTACTTGGAAGGAGGTGCGATGGTTTTAGCTGATGGCGGTGTTGTGTGCATTGATGAATTTGACAAGATGAGAGATGAAGATAGAGTTGCGATTCACGAAGCCATGGAACAACAGACTATTTCCATTGCTAAAGCAGGTATTACCACGGTGTTGAACTCTAGAACCTCTGTTCTCGCCGCTGCTAACCCAATTTTTGGTAGATATGATGAGTTAAAGTCACCTGGTGAGAATATCGACTTCCAGACCACGATTTTGTCGAGATTTGACATGATTTTCATTGTTAAGGATGACCACAACGAAGCAAGAGATGTGTCTATTGCTCAGCACGTCATCAATGTTCACACTGGAGGAAAGAATGACCAAATGAAGGAGGGTGAAATACCTATTGAAACCATGAAGCGTTACATTCAGTATGTCAAATTGAAGTGTGCGCCAAGATTATCACCTGAAGCTGCGGAGAGGTTATCATCTCATTTCGTCACCATTAGACGTCGGTTGCAGATTAATGAAGCCGATATGAATGAACGTTCATCTATTCCTATTACAGTGAGACAGTTGGAAGCCATTATTCGTATAACTGAGCTGTTGGCTAAGTTGAGGTTAAACCCTGTTGCAACCGAAGAGCATGTTGAAGAAGCTATCAGGTTATTCACTGCTTCTACCATGGATGCTGTGAATCAGGGAGTGGCCAGTGGAGGTCTTGTGGGTGACAACTCTTTGAATGCAGAAATCAAAAAGGTGGAGCAAGAGTTGCGCAGAAGATTGCCTATCGGTTGGTCGACGGCATACCAAAGATTGCGCAGAGAGTTTGTTGACTCTGGAAAGACATCATTGGCAGCTTTGGATCGTGCGTTGTATATCATGGAACGCCATGAGGTGATTCGCTTTAAGCACCAGCGCCAAAAGATCGAGCGTGTGGGTGTTTAGAGCATAGTATTTCAGTTCGTATTGTATTATTTATGGTTAGTATTAAGATGTAGCAGTAACTTCAGAACATCATTCAATGATATATTTGTTAATCATCTACATATTTCTCAATTGAGGTTCTTACCTCAATTGATTTTGAACATGATACCCATTATTGTTTATTTTCTTCTCATCTATACCCTACTATAATACACTATGCCTTCAATATTATGACCACAGAGTCGCCTCTCAAGAACATCTTGGACACAAATCTTTCCTTAGACACCGTCTTGATAGTTTTACCTTTCTGGTTTCTTATGTTTTCTGTCCATAACTCCTTGACATTCTCCAAGATCAAGTTACAGTGCCTATCGAAGGCCTTTACCTTGGCAATTAGCTTGTGGTTGTTACGGCACAGTATCACTATAGCGCTGTTGTTGTTGACTGCGTTCTGTATCAAGGACATAGGCCCGTGAGCAAACTCGAACTCCTCCAACTTCCGGAGTTCAGCCTCTGTTAACTCAGAGCGTGGACGATCTATAAGTTCACTGAAAGTTAGTATGGACGTCGATGGACTAATCTTCTTAACATACCTCATGAGTCTATTATGAAAAAAGATGCAACTGAAAAGAGCGAAATTCAAGAAGCATCACTAAAGGAAATAAATATTAAAAAAGATTATTTCATTATCTTACCTACAAATTACTCTAACTACTCACAATAAGGTAGTTTATTAATATATCTTCATGTTATATCATCATATTTTATCTCAAGTTTTTATCTTAGTTTTATCTTCAATTTTATCTTAGTTTTATCTTCAATTTTATCTTGGTTTTATCTTCAATTTTATCTGAGTTTTATCTTCAATTTTATCTTTATTCTCTGTAGCATCATCTCGATTATCTCTTGAAGCTTCATTTCAACATCAGTTATACCATACCTTCACTTGTTTGTTCCTGTATTTTGTAAGCTGACTCGGGTTCATGCTACATCTTCAAATGCAACAGCATACGCTGAGTCTATGCAACCGTACTATACACATATAAATCCCATTATACCTTTTGATGCTGGCTCAATGGAGCAGACAAATTACATCCCCTCTTAATGACGTTTTCGATTCTGTCCTTGAGCACCTTGGAACCACACTCAACTGTGAGCTTATAGAGGTCTATGCGTGCTATGTTCTTGCCGATAGTGATGGTAACCTGGTCATCGGAGGTCTTCTGCAAGGAGTCACCAAACTGAGCTTCAAGCAACGTTATTATTCTGTGGATTCTACTGCTGATCGTGGTGTCCGCGTGTGCAGAATTCTCGTGGTTGTGATTACACGACTTCGACGAAACCCGCACCGATGCCGGCAGTGAGTCAATCGAATACAATATAGCAATAACACTGTCTGCCAACGAGTCTGCCATCAAATTATCATTAATCCATTCAATGGCGACGTAACAAGCATCGGTCTTGGTTCTGTCAACAGTTAAGTCAATCATATCCATGACCACACACTCCCACTCAGTGGCAGAGTTCGCAATCACATTGACGTACCCAAACATTTGCTCCAAGTGCCACTTCATCAACAGCACATCGGCGTTTATCTTGAGGTTCATGCGCGACTTCACAATGGACGTCGCCAACAGTGTGTATTCGTGAAGATCCAGTAACTGCAAAAGGCTCATGTCGAAATCCTTAGATACTATGACACCGGAAAGAACTTGACCAGAAGAGAATGTGACCCCTGTATCTTTCTTGCTGGCATCACTGTTACCATTCAGTTCAACTGTATCTTTTTCCTCGGCATTCTCGCCGTTTTCCTTTTTAACCACGCCGTCTTCATTCTCTTTCTTAACGACCTCGTCATCCTCTTCCTTTAACTCTACGATCTTGGCACTGTCTAACTCACATCTCGCCTTTATTTCTTGCTTCAAAAGACGAAGCAGGTCATCGGCTAATGTCCCCAACACTCTGGCCAATTTCAACCCACTGATAGGGATCTTGACCTCGTCACAGTTCTTGGGGTTGAACACCTTGATCTCCTGGTCAGTACCCTTACGCGACGAGTACTTACTCAACAATGCAGATTTGAGTCTACCCATCGGTACTGAGTCTCCATGTACCAAGATGATTTTTTGCGGTGCAACTTTGTCGATGAACTCAGTATTCTGTTGGAAATCGACGTGCGCTGCAAACGAAATCTCCTCCACGTTAATTCTACGTGGAATAGTAAGTTCCAGGTTTATAGCAGATTGAATCATTGGAGGTTCCTTAAGAAGCTCCTTTGCCATCGTACCCTCGACAGAGAAACCCGTCATAATAACGGTATTTTTGGGGTCTGGTGCCCATTTTTCGAGAAGCTGACGAGAAACACCAGCTTGAAGCATACCTGGAGATGCCACTACGACCGATGGTCCGAAATCCTGGAACTTTGACAAGTCCTTGATGGATTTGATGTACTTGAAGTCGAACGGTGACGATTTGTGGCCATGGTTTGAAGTTGTGAGTCTGATATTATCGTTCATGATGCTAGTGTATGTTTGATAGACAGCCATACATTTCTTTGCCAAACTCGAGGCATAAAAGATGCTCACGTCCTGAAGATCTTTATTCTGTGCCCAGTACTCATCGAGGATAAGAAGAAGCTCTTGAGCATTTCCAAGCGCGAATACAGGCATGAGAACACGTCCACCACTTGTGAGAGTGGCATGGATCGCCTTAGTGAGTCTATTTTCAAGGTCCATGCGAGGTTCTAAAGTACCTGTTCCGAATGTCAGCTCTGTGATGAGGATATCAGGTCTAGTTGGAGGTACTTCCGCAGCATGTAAATGTCTATTTTCCTCTCTAGAATAGTCTCCTGTGAACAATACTTTGAGACCTCCGATCTCAATAAAGTACATACAAGCACCTAAAACGTGGCCCGCGTGGTAGGCAGTGAAGCGAATTCCTGCAACTTCCATAGTTGAATGAAAATCGATTGTTTCTATGCGGTCGAAGGACTTCATTATATCGTCATTTGTATATAAGTTGCTTGAGATGGCTTCCTCTTTGCTTCCCTCTGTTTTATTGCCACCTCCAATCAGTGTGACACGGACAAAATCTTGAAGAAGCCAACGGTAAATAGCCTTTGTAGCGTGTGTCATGTATACCTTACCTCTGAAATTGGTCTGTTGCATCACATATGGCAAGGATCCGGCATGGTCCAAATGGAAATGACTGATGAGAAGGATGTCTACCTTGGACAAATCGTATTCATCATAGAAAGGAAATGAAGCATGGCCCAGAAGTGCGGGATGAATACCAGCATCGAGCATAATGACTTTATTCTTGTACTCGATTATATGGCACGAGCGGCCGACTTCATTGCATCCTCCAAGTCCGAAGAACTTGAAGTTGTCGGAGTCGTCGATGGGATCCATACTGGTGGGGAAGAAAAAAAGCAAAAGAAAAACGGTTCTGAATAAAGCGTGAGAAGAGTGAAGCGAACAATTACAATTAAGTGAGTGAATAGTAGTAAAGTGAAGAAAGGAGAGAAGTAAGGGAGTTAATAAAGAATAGTTGAATAAAGGGATAGGGTGATAGAGTGATATGAAAGATGGTAGAATATAGTGAAAAATATAATGATGGAGTTGAAGTAAACAACAGTTGAAGAGATAGAACAGATCAATTATGATCAACAGACTACAATTATAATCAACAGACTAGATTTTCAATTATAATCAACAGACTATATTGTTAATTATAATCAATAGACTGGTTTATCAACTATAATCATCATCAATTCTGGCCGAAGCTGATATGAAGCTTAAGTATGTGGTGAAAAAAGCGAACTCTTGATACTTTTTTGTTGCAAATTTACTGTTGATGCAATGTTTGAGTAGATACTATACAAATAAAACTATTCAATGAAGTTGAAACTACATACTCAAAGCACAGAAACACTCAAAACTACACTATCACTCATCACTCACATCCGCAAGTATGTCATCTTCAAGTTTGCACCCGATCAACTCGTGATCATCCTGGTCAACGCGCAACTGGTCACTCAAGAACCGCAAGTGTGGTGCAAATTTGCCATGGAAAGCGTTTTCGACCAAGTTGAGGTACAAAGCTTGCGTGATAATACGATTCTGCTCGAGTTAAACGTGGAGTTGCTCCTCCAGGCTCTCAAAAACTTTGACAAAGCCAATACAGATGGGTTAAATATAAGACTTCAACGCAAAGATTCGAGTGGCGGAGTAGGTGTGAGTATGGGTAATGGCCGTACCGCATCACTTGCATTATTCTACTCTAATATCAATTTGAACTCTAGTACTATCAACCACACATTCCGCATACCTGTGAAGATATTGAAGAACACTCACGAGGCGATGCTCTTCCGTGAGCCAGAGGTCTCACATACCGAATTGTTGATGCGGCTCCCGAATGAATTTGTGCTGACATATAAGCGACTCGAAAAGTTCAAGAAGCCGATGGGGAACGAGACCGTAACCATACGTGCGAGTCAACGAGGCGGAGGCTTTCTCGGGTTCGTACTTGAGGAAGAGGGAAAGTACAAAGTCACTATTAGCTGGAATGACAAGATCGAGGTTCAGAAGCTCAAAATCACAGATACGGAGCTGTTGCGCAACCTAGAGACAGAGTCACCTCTGATGGATGATGAGGAGAAAGAGATCACTGTGCGCTTGAGAGATTGGCAGCAGGCTCTGCGAATCGTTGCACAGTGTAAGCTGATCATGTTCTTGATGACACCAACGGATGGAATCTTGCACTGTCTGTTAGACGACAGTGACGATGTGGAAATTACATATTTTATCAGTGGGTTGAGACTGAGATGACCGCATCTGGTATTGCAATTTAACGGTTGATCGAATAGCGATTGATAGAATAGCGGTTGATAGCGGTTGATAGAATAGCGGTTGTTTATCTAGTATAGCGATTGCTTGTTCATATAACCATTGCTTGACCAGAATAATGGTTTCTCATAGGCGTATAGACATTGCATAGCACATTAATAGAAGATCTATAGAAAATCAATAGGGGTAAAGTATCGTATATAGAGATAATGGCCAGATATTTTTCATTCTCATAGCTTTCATAGCGTGATGGTCGTATAACCATTTTCTATTCTTGGCTCTATTTTCCTTGACTCCTCTGACTCATGAAAATTAATTGTATAAATTGGCGATAATTTCAATCACCAACCATCATGACTTCCCGTGATCAAGTGCACTACTTCGGTGCTGGCCCAGCTGTACTCCCAACTAGCGTCCTCCAGGCTGCTGCGCAGGACTTGATTAACTACGAGCAATCAGGCCTTGGTGTTGGTGAGATCTCTCACCGTTCCAAGCCTGCCATCCAGGTGATCGACGACACCAAGCAATATGTTAAGGAACTTTTGAGCATTCCTGACACTCATGAAGTGTTCTTCATGCAGGGTGGTGGTACCACTGGTTTTTCCTCCATTGCCTACAACTTGATCGCCACCCACGCCAAAAAGACTGGAAAGGTGGGTAGAGCTGCGTATGCCGTAACCGGAGGATGGTCGAAGAAAGCATCTGAGGAGGCACAGCGCTTGGGATTTGACGTTGATGTTGTTTTGAATACCAAGTCCAACAAATTCACAGAAATCCCAGCGTACTCCGAGTGGGCTCCAATCAAGGACAACACCGCTTACTTGTACGTATGTGACAACGAAACCGTCCACGGTAACGAGTTTAACGGAGTCCCAGGTTCTGAGTACCTCCCTGAGGGTGTGGAGTTAGTTGCAGACATGTCTTCCAACATCTTGTCGAAGAAGGTCGATGTTTCAAAGTATGGTTTGATTATGGCTGGAGCGCAAAAGAACATTGGATTGGCAGGTTTGACCATCTACATCATCAAGAAGTCATTACTCGAGCAAGCTAGTGACGCTGAACTCCGTGATTTGGGTGTTCCTTTGGTTCCTATTGCATTCCATTACCCCACTGTGGTCAGCAACAACTCTGCTTACAACACCATCCCTATCTTCACTTGCCATATCTTGAAGTTAGTTATGAAGGAACTTTTAGAGAACGGTGGTGTTGATGCCATTGAGAAGATTAATGTTCAGAAGGCGAAGTTGTTGTACGATGTGATCGACAAGCACAGCTCGTTGTACCGCCTGCCTGTTGTTGAGAACTCGCGGTCGCGTATGAATGTGGTTTTCACTTTGCCCAACGATGATTTGGAGGCTGAGTTCATCAAGGAGGCTGGTGCAAGAGGTTTGACTGGTTTGAAGGGTCACAGATCGGTGGGTGGTATTCGTGCATCGATCTACAATGCTGTTGGTTTGGAAAGTGTGCAGAAATTGGTCGAGTTCATGAATGAATTCGCCAAAGATAAGCAGTGATAGAAAAGAAATAGAGAGATAGAAAGTAGCTTTAGGGATCTAATGAAGATTTGGGATCGTATTGAGGTCTAATGAAGATTTGGGAACTGATGAAACTTTGGGGTCTGGTTTAGATCTATGTATCTAGTGTGGATAGTATTTGGTATAATTTGATTTCGATCGATCTATGTATTTGGTATGATTATTCTATATTCATTGTCCTATGTATCCAAATCTGAACTTCTAATCTTTGTTCATGTTCACCTTTTCTCATCAAAATATTCTTGTATCTAAAGCTTTTCTACCTTTTCTTTTCATTTTGCATGCTTAGGTTTCTACGATATACCAAGCGATTCGCCTCGTCCAGTACGAAGGTGCTCTCGACTGAAGAAAAGACAATACTCCTCAATAAGGAGAAGTATCGAAAGGATATCCAGGAGCGACTCGCCAAAGTACCCATCGAAAACTACCGTAACTTTAGTATCGTGGCTCATGTTGATCACGGTAAAAGTACGCTCTCCGACCGAATGCTCGAGCTCACAGGCGTTATTCAACCGGGATCCAACAAGCAGTTCTTGGACAAGTTGGACGTTGAGAGAGAAAGAGGTATTACTGTAAAGGCTCAGACCGTATCGATGTTCTATAACGACAAAAAGACAGGACAAGACTACCTTCTCCATTTGGTGGATACACCAGGTCACGTTGATTTCCGTGCAGAGGTCTCACGATCCTACGCATCGTGTGGAGGAGCATTATTGTTGGTCGATGCACTGCAAGGAGTTCAGGCTCAAACTGTTGCCAACTTCTATCTTGCTTACAGTATGGGACTCAAATTGATCCCCATCATCAACAAGATCGACCTCGATCAAGCCGACATTCCCCGTGCAATGGACCAGGTTGAGAACACCTTCGAGCTCCCACGTGAGGACTGTATTGCTGTGAGTGCGAAAACAGGCCTCAATGTTGGCGATATCATCCCACAAATCGTCGCCCAGATCCCACCGCCGGTTGGTGACGAAACAAAGCCTCTCAAAGCTCTCCTCGTGGATTCGTGGCATGACCCATACGTTGGTGTCGTGATGTTAGTACATGTTGTCGATGGTCAGATCAAGAAAGGCATGAAGTTGATATCGGCACACTCACAGCGGAAATATGATGTCAAAGAAGTGGGAATAATGTACCCAGATAAGCTTCCTATGGACCGTATCAAAGCCGGCCAAGTTGCTTATGTGATTCCAGGAATGAAAAACCCTCGTGAGGCGCTTGTTGGTGACACTTTTTTCCAGAGTGGTAAGCATGAAGGGTTGGAACCACTCCCAGGATTTGAGGAACCGAAGCCCATGGTGTTTGTTGGAGCATTTCCTTCAGATGGTACGGATTTCAACACTATGGATGACCATATGCAAAATTTGGTACTCAATGACCGTTCAGTGACATTAGAGAAAGAAACGTCGAATGCTTTGGGGCTCGGATGGAGGTTGGGCTTCTTAGGCTCGCTCCATGCACTGGTGTTCCAGGAGCGTTTAGAAAAGGAGTATGGTGCCAAGATCATCTTAACATCGCCAACTGTCCCTTATAAGGTAGTGTATCGCGACGGCACTGAGAAAGTGGTGACAAACCCTGACGGTTTCCCCTCTGCGGAAAAAGCACAGAATGTCGAGAGATACGAAGAACCTCACGTGGAGTGTATAATGACAGTTCCAGGTGAGTATGTTGGTACTGTTATGACATTGTGTGAGAATAGTCGTGGATTCCAGACGGAGATCGAGTATTTGACGACGGGACAAGTGCTCCTCAAATACGATCTTCCACTTGCCGAGTTAGTCGAAGACTTCTTCGGTAAATTGAAGGGCTGTACCAAAGGATACGCCTCATTGGACTATGAGGATGCTGGGTACAAGAGAAGTGATATCGTGAAGATGGAGTTGTGTGTGAACGGAGAGCCACAGGATGCATTGACGACGATTCTCCATCGGTCACAAGTCCAGTCCAAGGGCAAGGAGTACGTGGCACGCTTCAAGGAGTATCTCCGGTTCCAGCTTTTCGAAGTGGCGATCCAGGCCAAGGTTGGTAATAAAGTCGTTGCTCGTGAGACCATTAAAGCTAAGCGTAAGGATGTGACCCAGAGACTCCATGCGGCGGATATCTCGAGAAGAAAGAAGTTGTTGGAGCGTCAAAAGGAGGGAAAGAAGCAGATGAAGGCTACGGGTAGGGTACACATTAACCACGACGCATACCAGGCGTTTTTGAGGAAGTCATAGAAGGTGAGAGAAAGGTCTCGAAAATGTATATAGTAAAAGGTGATCATAGAAGAAGACAAATATAGAAGAAGGCAGATATAGAAGAAGGCGGAAGTGAACATGGGTCTAAAATATCTGTGGATAGGTATTAAACTAATGCACTATTCGTAAGGTTCAAACTCTCAACCTGTATATAATACAGTATCTAAACTTCATTGAAACTCATCAGAAGTGCCAGATAGCAGATCAGATACTTCTTCAAATATGACTCCATCTCAAATCTTTCTATGTTCTTTCAATGTACCATCTCTTATCCTATATCATCTATATTGTATTCCTTATCTGCAAATGACTCACTAAATTTTTCGCTTCACTAATGAAACCCAGAGTACTTGTTGTTGGATCCGGCGGTGTAGGCACTGTTGTTGCCATGGGACTTGCCTCTAATGGTCTCTCAGAAGTGAGTCTCATTGTTAGATCAGGCTTTGAAGAAATCTCCACCAAAGGTTTCACCATTGACTCTTCCGCATATGGTCAGATCGACGGTTGGAAACCAACTCACGTTTACAAGAGTGTGGGTGACGCTCTTGCTGGAGAACATGGATTCGACTACATCATTGTGACTACTAAGAACATCCCAGATGGCAATAACAAATGCGAAGACATCTTGAAGCCATTTACTGAGCAGATCGAGAAATCGGGCCTGACAATTCTCCTCGTGCAAAACGGAATTGGCATCGAAACTCCGATGATCGAGGCCTTCCCCAACAATCTCACGTTGAGTGCAGTGTCTCATGTTGGTTCTTCGAGATACGGAAACAAGATTATTCAGAAGAGACTCGATCAGTTGTTTGTGGGTGACTTCGATAATCCACTCGCCAAAAAGTTCCCCGATACAAATGACAAGATCTCTACCTTGATCAAGTTGTTGACCGCTCCAAACGGACAGAACACCGTGGTTCATGACACCAACGTGCGCAAGACTCGCTGGGAGAAATTGGTCTACAATTCGGTGTGGAATCCTATTTCCGCATTGGTGGACATGGACACCACAACTATCTCGATCGCCACGGGTAACGAGGCACTTATCCGCCCAGCAATGTTAGAGGTCGTGAACATCGCCAAGAGTGATGGAGTTGAGCTCGATTTGGCCATCGTAGAGAAGTTCATCCACATCGGAGACGGACTTTTTTACAAGCCTTCGATGTGCGTTGATATTCACAAAAACCAGTTGTTGGAGGTTGAGATCATGTTGGGAAACCCATTGCGTATTGCTGAGAAGAATGGTGTAGCTGCTCCCATCTTAGGCGTCATCTACCAGTTGTGTAAGATGAAACAGTTCCATTTGAAACAGATCGGTGGATTGGTTAAAATTAATGAGGATGACTTCCGTGGGAATTCTGATGATTACGACAAGATCTTGAGTGAGAAGTACTGAAACATAGACATTATGTGAACTTATATATTCATACAACTGAAGTATCACTTCAACTAAACATATACATACCGTGTAAGTCTAAAAAGCCCAAGGTTATACCCAGAAGAATATACCTAGAAACCAAGGATATACCTAGAAACCAAGGATATACCTAGAAACCCAGGATATACCTAAAAACCAAGAATATACCTAGAAACCCTGGATATACCTAAAAACCAAGAATATACCTAGAAACCCAGGATATACCTAAAAATCAAGAATATACCCATGATATATCACTCAGTTGAAATCTCTCTCCCTCTCTCTCTCTCTCTCTCTCTCTCTCTCTCTCTCTCTCTCTCTCTTACACTATTTCTTACTTCCCTTTTTTATCTCCCTAATGTACATATTCCTACTGAAGGAACTTCTTGTAAACCAAGTTGTTCGACTCGTCGACATATCTGTAGCCCAAGTCATGCAAGAAGTCATTGAAATCCTTATCAGGCGTACTGTCTGGCAAGCTGAAACCACACAAAACCTTGCCCACGTCGTTGCCGTGGTTTCTGTAATGGAACAATGAAACATCCCAATCCGACTTCAATGAATTCAAGAACTTGTTCAAGGCATTTGGACGCTCTGGGAATTCGAATTGAAGCAAACGCTCGTTAGTACGCTTACCAAGAGATGCAGCACCACCAATCATATATCTACCATGCGACTTGGCCAACTCGTTGTCGGAGATATCGAAGACCTCGTATCCATACTCGTTGCTAGTCATGGTTTCAACAATAGACTTCAACTCCTTCTCCTTGTCAATGACGTTGAATGAGATGTAGATGTGAGCCTCCTCGCTGTCCGAGTGACGGTAGGAAAATTCGGTAACGGCTCTTGGGTAAATGATATTCTGTAAGCGGGCAAACTCACCTGGTCTCTCAGGGATTGTAACCGCCAATGATACTTCACGACCCTCACCGAGCACTGCTCTCTCACTGACGAAACGCAAACGGTCGAAATTCATGTTAGCGCCACTCAAAATTGGCACGTAGGTCATGTCGCTGTGGTCAACGTCACTATTTTGCTGAATATATTTCTTCAATCCGGCCACAGAGAGTGCTCCTGATGGCTCGGTGATCAGACGAGTGTCCTCAAAGATATCCTTGATGGCTGCACATAACTCGTCTGTAGACACGCGCACAACCTCATCCACTACCAGTTCACAGAGTCTCCAAGTTTCATTTCCAAGCACACGCACCGCAGTA
Source organism: Kodamaea ohmeri (assembly GCA_004919595.1). Lineage (NCBI taxonomy): Eukaryota > Fungi > Ascomycota > Pichiomycetes > Serinales > Debaryomycetaceae > Kodamaea > Kodamaea ohmeri. Next base: position 2,368,622 of record SKFK01000002.1, read on the forward strand.
CCATCGGCAAACACACCGACTGACAGCAAGGTACTCTGCTTCTTTTCACGGAGAGACTGGTATAAGGCATCAGCATCGTAAGTCTCGACTCCGATGATCTTGACATGCGGTGCGATTTTTTTGAGGTAGACGCCGATACCGGCGATGAGACCTCCGCCGCCAACGGGCACGAAAACGGCGTTCAACTTGTCCAAGCGAAGCTGACGAGTCAACTCCAATGCAATAGTACCCTGACCTGCGATAACATGAGGGTGGTCAAATGGTGGAATGTTAGTCAAATTGTTCAAAGTCGCGAGCCTATCGCACTCGGCCTTTGCAGCGTCGAAATCATCACCATATAACACGACCTGCGAGCCCAATCTTGAGACGTTTGAGTACTTGATAGACGGTGTAGCGGTTGGCATGACAATGGTTGAGGGGATTTTCAACTTGTTAGCGGAGTATGCAACTCCCTGGGCATGGTTTCCGGCTGAACATGCGATAACGCCTGAAAGTGCCGACTTGTTGTTGGCATGAAGATTAGCGATCATGTTGTAGGCTCCACGAAGCTTAAAGGAGAAGACAGGTAAGAGGTCTTCTCTCTTGAGGTAGATATTGGAGTTGCATTTGCTCGAGAGGTTAATTGCATGGGCGAGTGGAGTACCTGCTTCGTCGACCACATCGTACACACGTGAAGTCAAGATCAATTTGATATAGTTTGGATCGCCTGAGGCAGTAAAGTCAGATTTCTGTAGACCTGGGTACTTGGCCGAGGACTGGAATCGACGGAAGACGAATCTTGTAGCCGTCTTTAGGGACATGATTGTTTTTTGCAACAGGTGAGTCAGAAAAGAAAAATGGGGAAAAAGTGAAAAATCACGAAGTGAATAAAATAGATGGATATGAAAGATGTGAATATGGAGTGAGTATGGAATATGTGATTATTGAAGGTGGTGATGATATGGAAGTGAGAGAAGTGAAAGTTGTTGAATGTGAAAGATGATGAATATGAAAGAAGATGAATGTGAAAGAAGATGAATGTGAAAGAAGATGTGAGTATTCATGATTTATGGATGATTTGGTTTATAATTATGGTAGTTGGATTTCATCAATGGATTATTTAGATTGTCATTGCTTCTGATGATCTGCGATTCTGTATGTTGTAATTAAAATCGAATGATCCAAATGATGCAAAGATAAGAGCTTACTGCTTTTCAATCCATTGGTCTATTTTTAGTGTAACGATCTGAAACAGGGATCGCAACAATGGATCAAAGATAAAGGTCACCAGCCAAGAAACTTCCTTAGGATGTTGGAGCAGATGATAATCCTAAATTGATGATAAAGATTCTGAAATTGTAGAATGAAACCCTATTGCACTATATGATCCGATCATATATGATCCAATCGTTTGTTATCCCCGCGTTCCGACGATCATCGGTATGTCACTGTTTTTCTGACGTAATCAAACGAGTTTGCAGCTCGTCACAATTGTCTCCATCTTTTTTTTCCCTTACATTCCCTACCATGACCGACGTGAGCGACCACCAGATCAAGAAGTTCTTTAACAAGTTGAGCGGCCAACCCGAGTCATACTCGCGTAAGCAAAAGTACACTTTTGGAAAGACATTAGGTGCAGGGTCGTTTGGTATTGTGCGGTGCGCACGCGACAACCGTAATGGCGACGAAGTTGCCGTCAAAATTATCCTTAAGAAGGCATTGAAGGGCAATGAGTCCATGATTATCGACGAATTGCTGCTCCTCAGTGAGTTACACCACCCACATATCGTGGGATTCTTCGATTGGTTCGAGTCGAAGGACAAGTTTTATATTGTGACGCAATTGGCCACGGGTGGGGAATTGTTTGATCGCATTATTAGCAAGGGTCACTTCACCGAACATGACGCATCAATGGTTGTATCTCAGATGTTAGACGCTCTCCAGTACCTCCATGATAAAGATATTGTCCACCGTGACTTGAAGCCCGAGAATATCTTGTACTTGACTCCAGCAGATGACTCCAATGTGGTGTTGGCAGACTTTGGAATTGCAAAGCGGTTACAGTCACCAAGCGAAAAGTTGATGTCTAGTGCCGGATCCTTTGGATATGCAGCACCAGAGGTGATTATGGGTACCGGCCACGGTAAACCTTGCGATGTTTGGTCACTTGGTGTCATTACCTACACATTATTGTGTGGATACTCGCCATTCCGTTCTGAGAATGTACAGGACTTTATTAGTGAAGTTCGCAACAACAATGCAGTGATCTTCCATGCTGATTACTGGCGCGATGTATCGAAGGACGCAAGAAGGTTCATTATTAAGGCGTTGCAATTTAACCCGGACAAGCGTCCGACAGCTGCACAATTGTTGGAGGACCCTTGGCTCGTGAGCGTTGCACAGAAGCACGCATCCGCCGATTTGTTGCCGAACTTGAAGCAACACTTCGATGCCAAGGCCAAGTTCAAGCAGGCCATCGAGGTTGTCAAGTTAAACAACAAGATCAAGAAGTTGAAGGAGATGCAGACCGACGAAGACGACGACCCCAGCGATATCGGCTTCTACGGCGAAAATGCCAGCCATGATCACCTCGGCTCCTGGAAAAAGCTCTCGGATATGTTGGGAGATATCAGCAAGAAGGACAAGGTTGAGACCGACGACAAGAGCGATGACGACAAGAAGGACGATGGTAAGAAGGGCTTGGCAGCCGACGCGTTCGTGCAGTTGGTGCACGCGGCAACGGGTAACAAAGAACGTGTAGCGGGCTACAAGGAGGGAGATGAGAAGTAGATTAGGTAGAAATACAGGGAGATAGAGAGGAAGGGAAGAGAGAAGGAAGAGAGAGGGAAGAGAGAGGGAAGAGAGAAGGAAGACAGAAGGAAGAGAGAAGGAAGAAAGAAGGAAGAGAGAAGGAAGAGAGATGAAGGAATAGAGAAGAGAGGGGAGAGAAAAGGAAGATAAAAGGAAGAGATGAAATTGATGAAAATGAGATGATTATAAGGTTAACAATTAGAGAATGAAAGAAAGGAGAATCATATTTGGCAGTGGTTTTGGTATATGGCGAATTTTGACCAAAAAGCGAAAGGTCTACTGGAAATTTTCAATAAGGCTTTAAATGACGAATGGTGAATCTATGGTGTATCAATTTATATTCTTCACGTAAAAATCGGATACCAATACCTCAAACTGTATGAAGACTTCACATTTTTGACTATTTCAGAATCTCTCAACACTATTTTTCACATTTTCCAGTATTTTCATGTCGTCTAATGTCCACAATTTTCCCTTCATACTCTCTAATTCTACTCTTTACGATATCTCTTTTCTTCCCTCTCTTGATGTCTCTTCTCTCTCTTCATCTCACTTTTTTGTCCTTTCCTTTCTTTCCTCGCATTTCACCTTTTCTCTTGCACACTTTTCTTTCGTTTTCTCTTTTTCTTTTCTATTCACTTTTCTCACAATGGAAACACCGTCCTCGTCCACATCACCTCCACCCGGTAAGCCGTCGCATCAACCGCAGCTCTTCCTTGATGCTGCCGACAAGACCGCCGAGGCGTGTTCCAAGTTCGAGGAGCTCGAGGAATGCACTTACTCGGCCAAACTGATAGGTACGCTGGGCCAGCAGGAATTCATGACCTGTGACTGTGTGGAACAATGGGACCCAGTGCTGAAGACCAACGTGGCATGCTCGGAAGACTCCAACTGTATCAACAGGGTAACTTCCGTAGAGTGTGTTAACGGATTGTGCACCTGTGGAGACGACTGTCAGAACCAACGTTTCCAAAAGCGCCAATACGCGGCAGTGTCAGTAATCCAAACTGAGAAGAAGGGCTACGGTTTACGTGCAGATGCAGTGATACCGGAAGGTGGTTTCGTTTATGAGTACATCGGTGAAGTGATCGATGAACATAAGTTCCGTGAACGTATGGTTGAATACGATGCGAAGAAGTTTAAGCACTTTTACTTCATGATGTTGAAAAATGACTCTTTCATCGACGCCACATTGAAAGGTTCGCTCGCTCGTTTCTGTAATCACTCATGTAACCCAAATGCTTATGTCGATAAGTGGGTTGTGGGTGACAAGCTCCGTATGGGTATTTTCGCCAAAAGAGCCATTTTACAAGGCGAAGAAATCACCTTTGACTACAATGTGGACCGTTACGGTGCACAGCTGCAGCCATGCTACTGTGGAGAGCCAAACTGTATAAAGTTCATGGGTGGTAAGACTCAGACCGACGCCGCATTATTGTTACCTGATGGTATCGCCGAAGCGTTAGGTGTCACTCCAAAACAGGAGAGAAAGTGGTTGAAGGAGAACAAGCACCTCAGATCGAAGCAGCAGAGTGATGATGCCGTGATCAACGAACAGTTTGTACAGTCCTTGGAGGTTGAAGAGTTGCAAACGAGTGATGTGTCCAAGGTTATGGGAGCATTGATGAAATCACAGGACTTGTATGTGGTACGCAAATTAGTGGAGCGTATATACATCACCAGTGACAACGCTGTCAATCTTCTCATTGTGCGTATGCATGGATACAAGACGTTTTCGACTGTACTCCAGCACTTCCAGGACGTGGACCTGGAGCTCGTGAAACAGATCTTGGAGATTCTCGGTAAATGGCCTACTATGACGCGTAACAAGATCTCGCTGTCACAGATCGAGAATGTTGTGCGTGCTCTCGGCGAGAAATCCGATGACAATGAGATCAAGGCGTTGTGCACTACGTTGTTGGAACAATGGGGCAAACTTCAGATGGCGTACAGGATACCCAAGTCTGCCAGTAGAAAAGATAGTGGATACTCGAGGAGGGACGACAGAAGTGATAGTTATTCGAGAAGAGACGACAGAAGTGACAGTTATTCGAAGAATGAGCATGAAGGGTCTACTGATGGCCATTCTGTTCTGGCATCGCGTACGGGGTCTCCAGAAAAGGCTTCTGTGGAGGACGATGCTCCACTTCCTGGCGGATGGGAAGTTGCGTATGATGAGAACTCCAAGAGTGTCTACTACTTCCATCGTGCTCTCAATTTGTCGCGCTGGGAGCGTCCTGTAGCGGAAGTTCCAACTGGACCAAAGAGCAACGATAAGAAGGAAAAGAGGGAGCACAAGAGAGAGCGCAGAGATAAGGAGGCTTCACTCGCTCGGCAGGAAGAGGAGCGTCTACGTGCATTAAGAGAAGAGCAATTCAACAAACTCCAAGAGAGAGAGCGGGAATTGAAGGAGTTGATAGATATGGGTATTGCAGAGGGAAGGAACAAGGAGGTACAGAAGCCAAAACTGGACAAGGAGAAGTTGCATAAGCGGAAGCTGTCGCTGGACAAGTCAAAGGAAAAGTCGAAGGAAAAGTCTAAGGACAAGTCGCTGGACCGGTCTAAGGAGAAGCCTTCTGCTGAAGTGAAATGGACCCGTCTCTTTGCTACACATATTCCTAACTTGATCAAGAAGCATGAAAAGGAGATTGGACGAGAAAATTTGAAGGGGTGTGCAAAGGACTTTGTTCATATGTTGGTGGAGAAGGAGAAGCTGAAGGGGCTGGAGCCACCGCGCGAGTTGGACGCGCATAAGTTGAAGAAGGTCAAGGCGTTCTGCGCGACGCTGATGGAGAAGTTCCTTATCAAGTATAGAGCGAAGAGAGCTAAGAGGAAGGGAGATGAAGAGGGAGGCGATAGGAAGAGAAAGAAGGGGGAAAAGGAGGAGCATAAAAATGAGGAAAATGGAGAGAAAGGGGAAGGGAAATGAGAGAGGAGAGAAAATGAGAAATGGAAAGTAAAGAGAGATAGGTGCCAGGAGAGAAAGAGTAAAAGCAATGCTATTGGTCAGTAGAGCAATACTGTGGTTATAATTTTACTGTGGTTAAAGCGATACTGTGGCCAGTAAAGTGATACTGTTGAATGCGGTAGATTGGGACTAGTAATGGGAGCAAAATAAAAGGACGCTTGTGAACGGTACGAACATAGAGACAAACTATAGTAGTGGAGAGAGAGAAGATGCGAAAATGGGTTGCAGCTGGCTGCAATAGCAGACAAGAGTTGATAAAATTCAGATAGAGAAGGATAGACAAGATGATAAGAGATGAAAGATGATAGACGATAAAGATAGAGATGATAAAAGATGATAGACGATAAAGATAGAGATGATAAAAGATGATAGACGATAAAGATAGCGATGATAAGGATAATAGACGACAAAGGTAGAGTTGATAAGTCAAGAGGTAGAATAAGTCAATAATGACAAACAATAGAATACCTCTAGCAATTAAATAGTGACTAAGTTCGACATATTTCAAGACATGTAAGTACTCTTAACAAGAACTATCTAGTATGCAAGAAATTTACTTTTACTTTATATTTTACCCCACTACTCCGTCGCACCTCACATAGTTCTTCGTCTCCAATTCTTTTTCTCTTCCTTTCTCTCTCTTCCTTTCTCTCTCTTCCTTTCTCTACTATCTCTTCTCTCTATATCTTTAATTCTATTCAATAAATATCTACCTACTGCTTCTCTAACAAGGTAGGCAAGTTGTCGATCTTCTCCGAACCATATATGATCTGGTAAGTAGACTCGAACAATGGGAACTCGTCCAAGCGACCAACATTGGCCAACAAGTCATGCACCTCCTTAGCGGTGATGATACCCTGTGACGACTGACCATTCAACAATTTACGCTCGGCCTCCAACGCACTCTCACCAGTCTTGGACATGTGTCTACCAATCTTGACGTTACGACCACCACTGCATGTGGTGATCAAGTCGGCCACACCGGCGGACTCAGAAGTGAAAGTGGAGTTCTGGGAGTCTGGGAAGAACATTCTCGAGAAGCGGATAGTCTCGACAAGACCAATTCTCATGATGGCCGCCTTGGCGTTGTCACCCCAGCCTCTACCTTCGACGAAGCCCACGGTAATGGCAACAATGTTCTTGAGCGCACCAGCGACAGAAACACCAGCCACATCTTCGATCACATTCACGTGGAAGTAAGGTCTGTGGAAAGCAGTCTTGAGGACGTTGTGGTCAATGTCATTACCGGCACCACGGAAGTCCTTAGGGATATTGTAAGCGACAGTAGTCTCGGACCACTTGCCTCTGGCGACTTCCGAGGCAATGTTGGCACCAGAAAGCGCACCGCACTCAATGCCCAAAGTCTCGGTAATATATGTGGAGAGCAACTCACATCCGTTAGGGGTGACCTCCAAACCCTTCAAGCATGAAATGGCTCTAGCAGTAGGCTTGACATTACCCTTCAAGTTCGCACAAGTCTTGCTTAAGAACTGGTGAGGGAGGTTGAACACCAAGAGGTCAGCATCTTTAGCGGCCTCGACGACATCAGGGACAGCGTGCAAGTTGGATGGCAACTTGACACCTGGGAGATACCTCACATTCTCGTGGTCGTCATTGATGATACTGGTCAACTTGCGACCATCGACTACTTCGTCGTGGACCCACATGTTGATGTCCTTCTCAAACAAAGAAGGGTTTTCAGCCGTGTTCTCAGCGAGAACCTTTGCGATCGTGGTACCCCAGTTACCAGACCCGATAACGGCGACTCTGAAAGGCTTAGAGCCCGATGCTGAAAGCACATTAGGCTTCAATATTTGCGCCAACTGTTGTAATCTCTGTGAAGCAGACATATTCCTTGTTGGATCAACTTGCATTTTTTCCCTCTTTTATACGTTATCGCACAGGGTAAGCCGAGGCAGATCTCGGTCTGGAGGAAAATGCCATCACCGGACAATAGCTTATGTAATACCATGACTCAACACATGAGGTGATGACTACGAAAGTGAGAGGAGCATATGGGCCATCAGAAGCCATTAGAGGTATTATAACACTATATATAAAAGAGATCGATAGTGGTATGATATACCTTTGTCGTTGTTCTGTTAGTCATGTGCATTTTTCGCATGCGGTGCACTTGTGGAGTATCCGAGGACGGTTTTGTCGGGTGTTGAGCACAGGCGATGACGTCGATAGAAAATCCGGTGAAAAAAGGTTAAAGACGGAAAGTGTCACAAGCCAAAACTCACTTGCAGGATACCGTTGGCTTATCGCACGACCACTGCCCACAGACTAGTTCCTGTCAAAGATATCAACGCTCGTATGCATGTAGCACGTGAGATCTTCATCAGAGTGAGACAGCATGAACCTTCATATGACCTTCATATGATGATCGTATTAAACAACATATCAATTTATCATCATGCATCCACAAATCATCATGCATCCACAAATCATTATGCATCAACATGTCAACATTAAAATGTCTTCATTCATCTGCAATCATGTGTAATCATCCTCTTTCATCAACATTTATGACAATTTATTTGCATCCAGTATGTTCAGAATACCAAATAGTCTTTATCTAAAATGGCACTCTATCTAAAATGGCACTCTAACTCTTCTCATGCCTCCTACTATTCCCATATCTCCATGATTACTACTTCTACCTCCCTCTTTTATCTCTTTTATCTCTACCTCCCTCTTCTATCTCTTTTATCTCTACCTCCCTCTTCTATCTCTTTTATCTCTACCTCCACCTCTTATCCCTACTTCCTTGTTTATCCTATCTTATATTCCTACTATGACCCCATCCAGATAGCGATCAAAGCCCTTGTAGAAGAGTGACTATCGCCACAATTCCTGTCAAATAACTCAACTCTCCACAACTATGCCTTCCTCTCGCTTAAATAATTCAAATTCTCCACATACAACTTCTTCTCTGCGTTTCTCTTACAAGTAAGCGTGCTGACATGACGCTTCAATGCGTCCTTCCGTGCAAAGCCCTTCCCGCAGAGTTCACAGATGTTCGGTGGTATGGAAAGGTGCTGCTTCTCATGTCGCTTCAAATCCGATGACCGGCGGAATGACATCAGACATTTACTACAGAGGAACTTGCGCAGTGGGTCATCACTGTACACCGCCGAATTTTTGCGTGGCTCGTGGCCTGGGAAACTAGGATCGTTATCACGTTCATCGTCGCCATCGTCACCGTCGCCATCGTCATCGTCTGAGTCGTATTGCTTATAATGCAGACGGTTTGCAAGTTCCATCTGTCTTTCGGCCTCGCGTTCTTTCGGTGTCTTCAATGGTACAGATTCTCCGATCAAAAAGTTCCAGCCCTCATTATACAGACTCGGGTGGTTTGAAGACTGTGGAGTCGGTGCAGGCCGCGGAGAGAGGTTCGCGTGATCTGTGAAGATATCATTGCTCAAATTTGGGAAATTCTTATAGAAGCCCAGGATATTTAACCTCCCAGACACATTAGTCTCTATGTCTGTCGACTTCTTGATGGGATTCCCATGTGGCAGCAGTGCATATTGTAAACGCGTCAACAAGTCCGAGATCGTGGGGTCCACAAACTGTGAGTTGCTGAGATTCGCTCCCGTGGCCGTAGCCACGAGTGCCTCACGTGCAAGCTGTAAAAACCGCTCGTCCTCGTCCGGCTGGTTCAATAGCGACTGTACTCGTGTGGGTCTTGTGGATTGATTCGAGTTGTGCTTCTGGTGAACTCCGGCGTTCGCCGTTCTCGGACTACTGCGGAGTACCGTAGGGTTATATCTGTCACCCCCACGCTCCGTCAGCACGTAGAAGTTGATGTTATTTGGCGATCCCTGGAGTCCAAGGTCACTCATAGTGTCGTTTTTGAGTTTCTTGCTCGCTGGTGAGTGCGACACGCTCAAAGGGCTCGTCGGTCTTGGCTGAGGCGAAAACATCGTCCGTCGCACTCGTTGATTGTCTGAGATATGGCGAGACACGTTTCCAGTACGCAGATCAGATACGCTCTGGTTGTGCGATAAGTATCCCACGTGGAATTGATTGGCTTCGGACCCGCGATGAAGGTCTCCTTGTCTGTTTAGATGTGCTTGGTTTGCTGTTCCCGATGAGATACTGCTTACCTGTGGCGTTGGCCTAAATCTGTCTGTGGCCTCGTTATCAGTATTTATATTCTGGGGCAGAGAATCCTCTTGATAGAAGGATGCGTTTAACTGTGGCTGGTTTTGGTCCATGCGAATAGCTGGAGATGGGTTGCGCTCTTGACCCACTGATAGCGTTTGATGAGCACTGTGTGTCACTTACTAATGAAAGCGACTATGTTTCCACAAATATTAAGATGAGTAGTCGAACGCCCAGCTGTAGCCAGTCGGCGCATATATGTATGAAACCTGTGCCCTTTCAGACCAATTTGCTAATTTTCTGTTTTTTGACATAAACAGCACAATGAGCCACAGTCTAATCGTGTTGTAGTTGGCGCCGTTTGTGCCTTTTCCGCAGGGAGTCTTGGTTTCTCTGTTGCGGGTGACTTGTGCAGAATTGTACGACGCGTACTAAGGGTGTATACCACGTCGGAGGTAAATGTTGATTGATAGACTTGCAAATGTAGATTGGTAGACTCGTCTCTGGGTTTGGTGATGCCTTATATTGTGTGCGTTGTGAGTTGTGGTTCAGGCCGATCGCGATGGTTGGGGAATGTGGGGGCTTCTACCAAATGAATTACGAAGTCTTTGGAGGGGTCTTCGGAGGGGTTAGTTCATATCCACAGCGTTCTTTGTATACGGCCCAGTAGCCACGCGATTGCGAATTTCCGGATTATTCTAAGTCATGTGACGTGTGCCAATATTTTTTGGCCTAGAGCGAGCCAGACAAAATCAGGGGGTAAGTTTGATGTATGGATGTAAAGTTAATGGGTATGAATACAATGTTGATCGATATGACTAAAGTGAAGTTGATCAGTGTGAAGTATAAGAGTGAAGTTGATAGGTGTGAAGAGAGGGATATTTAGATGAGACGGAATGTTCTATTATTTGAAATTTGCTTAAAAATTGGCAAAATTGTGAATACGGGTGAACTAAAAAGACATTACTCGATTCTCTCATTGAATGCACATTCACGTTATGTTTAAGGTGCACATTATCGCATCATCTCCACATATAAACTCACGTGTAGTTGGCATTACCTCCTCACGTGAACACCTGTCATATAATCACGTGATAAATCACGTGTAAACAATTTCATCAACTCAACACGTGGGAAGATTCACGTGCATATAACACGTGATCAACATGAAGGAAGTAGTTATTTCTTGCACAGTGATAACTTCGTCCATTTCGCCACTGTCTTGCATGACTGCTGTTTCCAGTGTAATTCTCCAAGTGGGTTTGGTTTCTTTCAATTCCAATTTTGGTGCGACGACTTTTCTTGTTTTCTCTTTTCCGAGACTTTGCTGATTTTTATCACCATGACATACCAAGACCTCCCATCGCGCCAGAAGTCTCAGCGGCTTCTCAACCGTATTAAAACTCAAAAGCTGCAGCAATATAAGCAGTGGGCGATGGATGTGAGTAACATCAACGAGTTGCTCCCGGGACTCAACGACATCAGCGATGCCTTTGAGGCTTTACCTATGGACTTGGCCAAGTACTTTACTTTGTTGAAGGAGATTGACGCAAAGTGCATCAACACAGTTCCACAGATCAATTTTTTGATCAAGAAGTACGTGGATAGTCTACACGAGAACAATGAGGAAGAGTTGGAGCAGAAGGGGAAGGAGAATGAGAAGGGAGAGAATAACAAGGAAGCGGTGGACAAAAAGGGAGAAGAAAAGGGAGTTAACGACAAGGTAGATGAAAACACAGATGAAAAGACAACTGAAAAGTCGGCTGAAAAGACAGACAAGCAACCAAATGACGAAAAGGCAGATCAAAAGGAAGAGAAGCAACCAAATGATGAAAAGAACGAGAAGGAAAAAGTAGACGAAAACGGAACGAAGGAGAATGGTGAGAATAACGAGAAATCGAACCTGGTGGCAAAAGTTGATCAAGCCAACCAGGAGGTGTCTGCGCCTGTTCCACGTCCGCCGATTTCTGAGCTTCCTACTCAAAGAGAACGCGAGATCCGCAGACTCACTATTCTCAAGCACAAGATTAACGAGATCATTCCGTGCTTGGAAGAGAAGATGCATGTGACATCTGTGGCTACCGACTTGGTTAACAAGCACATGTTCCGCATTAACAATGACTACAAGCTCATCTTAAACAACAACGAGATACCCGAGCTGATACGGATTGGGCCCCTCAATCACCCAGCGATGATTGTGGACCTGTCACTGTCGTCGAACGGGAATTCACTGGCGGTGGACCGGAGTGCCAACCTGCAACGGAGTGAGAGCAGAAGGGAGGCTTTGGCGGCGAAAAAGGCCAACAAAGATGACGACGATGTCACAGGTGGTGATTCGCCGCATCCGGGAGCACCAGGTAAGAAGCGCAAGAACAAGGAGGGAACGCCACTGGACCCGCGTGGTTTCAATTCGGGCGCTAATAGCGACATAGGAGCAGGCTCACCTGTCAATGGCGTCGGAAAGAAGCGGTCGCGTAAAGAGGCCACCGAGGAGCCACAAGGTCCAAGTGGCCCGGGTAGCGGCAATAACAGTGATAGCAACATGAAGAAAAAGAGGCTGCGCAAGGAGGAGCAAGGGAAGAGTGGCTTTAAGCTGGAGGCGCGCGTTAGTGTTGGTGATGGGCCACGTGACTCGGGTAATGAGCCAACATACTGTTACTGTGATCAGGTATCTTTTGGAGAGATGGTTGGATGTGATGGAGACGACTGTAAGCGTGAGTGGTTCCACTTGCCGTGCATTGGGTACAAGAATCCTCCTAAGGGAACGTGGTATTGTGATGATTGCTTGATGAAGATGAGAAGAGGACGGAGGTGAAGTAGTATGCAGTTACAGGTAGAGGAAAATGAAGCATAGAGAATGAAGTGAGGAGTGTAGAGAAGTAGATAGGAGCTGAGGTTGTAGAGAAGTGAAGATCGGAGTTGAGATTGTAGAGAAGTAGATAGGAGCTGAGGTTGTAGAGAAGTGAAGATCGGAGTTGAGATTGTAGAGAAGTAGATAGGAGCTGAGATTGTAGAGAAGTAGATAGGAGTTGAGATTGTATAGAAGTGAAGATTTGAGATTGTAGAGCAATAGATGGGAATGAAGTGGTAGGAGTGAAGAATGTAGAGAAGTGTGAATAGGAGGAGATTAAGGGTAAAGATTGTAGATGAATGAGTTGACATTGACCACATGATACGGGGGAAAGGAACCATAGCTATCGGAAGAATACTGGTGGAAAGGTAGACTGATATGATACCTAATACGATACTTTTGGAACGTTACATTGAATTCGAGGAGCTACTACGTTACATTTTAATTACTGAAACGAGATTATGTCACATAACATAATGGATATGATATATGATTAAATTGATAAAGTGGATAATATGAATATAACCTTGGTTCATTCAATGTGTGTGCTTATCAAGACATCTTTGTTCGTTGCGTTTTGTCCTTCCGAAGGCTTTGTAAATTCTGTTGTGGGGCATGACTCCGCATTTTCTCCGGCTGACCTTTTGTTACTTCAACGTCAAAATGAGGGATGCAGAAAGCAACTCTTACTACGCGATAAGGGATGAGGACTCTATGCCGAGGTACTGACAATGAAATGTGAAAGTCAAAATGATCTTTGTGGGACCGAGTCAGATTTGTGTTCGAAATTCCCAGCCCCGTCGTAAATGCATGCTTTGTGCAGCAAACAAGCGAAGCCCATAGACCGCAAATTCTACATTCTACACACGAGTAGTTTTCGCCTTGACTTTCCCAGTGCCCAGAATAACCTCAACCCACATGTCGAAAATGTTTTTTCACCAAATTGGGAATCCAGGCGTCTCTGTATGTCACGGCAGTGACGGCAGTGACGTGGTGGAGGTGCAGTAACTGGTATGTAAATTGACGATGAAATCGAGATTATTAAGTAAGAGTTAGAGCGAGTAACATACCGAATGAGTATGGAAGCTCGTATATGCCCTTTGCTCTCTTAAGAAACGTACAGGGTCGCTAAAATCGTCTTGATAGCTCCGCATTCGTGTCGATCTCTGCGCCCAAAACTCGCGCTCATAACCTATTTTCATCATCAGTATTTTGTTGCCGGGGGTTTGAGACGGCCGGGACATCATAATCAAAACTGTAGGCGAAATGAACTAGTTTACTGAACATGTGCATTCAGTTGGCTTGGGCTACATTCAGTCGTGACGCGTTGCCCTGAAGTATGAGCTATAAATAAAAATCAGCCGGTGTGCACGGATCTCTTTCACCAAAAGGTATATGCAGGCCGAAAAGTTGCCTAGTTGGACACGGCTGAGGGGCGGGGATGAAAACACAGGGATTGCAGAGCAGGCGCAGTGATAGATGACGCAGAGTGTGTAGAGAAAGGGTTGGCCCAGCACCGGCGACAAAATTCGGCCGCAGAACGATTTTCACGGCCAACGACAGGGTGGTTAATTTCAAAGCAGAAAAATATATATATATTGGAGCAAAAGAGGAAAAGTTTTCACTTTTCACTAGAAAAAAACAACAATGCAAGAATACAAGCTCGTTGTCGTTGGTGGCGGTGGTGTCGGTAAATCGGCGCTCACCATTCAGTTGATCCAGAGCCACTTCGTGGATGAATATGACCCTACCATTGAGGACTCTTACAGAAAGCAGTGTACCATTGACAAGGAGCAAGTGCTTTTGGATGTGCTTGACACGGCTGGCCAGGAGGAGTACAGTGCTATGAGAGAACAGTATATGAGAACTGGCGAGGGTTTCCTTCTCGTCTACTCAATTAACTCGCGCAATTCGCTTGACGAATTGCAGAGCTTCTACGAGCAAATCTTACGCGTTAAGGATACTGAGAATGTGCCTGTGATCGTGGTTGGTAACAAGTGTGATTTGGAAGTGGAGAGACAGGTCAGTTACGAGGAAGGTTTGGCTGTGGCCAAGAGCTTCAATTGCGAGTTTCTCGAGACCTCTGCTAAACAAAGAATCAATGTCGAGGAGGCCTTCTACGGCTTGGTGAGAACCATTCGTTCTGAGAACGATGCTAAAACCGCCCAGGAGGACGAGGCTGCATCCCCAGTGGCACCACCTGCTGTTGCTTCAAGTCCAAAGGACACCAAGGCTGCCCCACAGGAGGATGCGCAGCCTGTTATAAATCCGCCCGCTAGCGAGAAGGCGGCGACTTCTGGAAAGGCTGCGCCTGCAAAGGGAGCGCTGGCTCCTTCCGAGAGCAAGGAGAAGAGTGGGTGCTGTGTAATTGTTTAAGGAGATGGAGAAGTAGGTCATTTTTAGACAGAATGGCCGAGGAGAGTGAGTTAACGAAACTCAAAGAATCTAAGATAAAAAGGATGAATAGCAACGAGATTGAGATTAATATGTGAGATGATGTACGTCAGAGATCTTTAAAAGATCAAGTGTACCCTTTGTGTAAGTATTTGAACGTGTACGCTAGGAGATTGTGCTAGCGAGGATGCATGTTTCTGTGTACAAAAGAGAGAAGCTTTCCACCAGCTACTTAACATTGATTGAAGTCTGTATTTGGTCTTCAATAATTTGGATATCAAAGAGAAAACTGACGATTTCCAGCACCTACTTAGGTACACATTGAATCTAGTCTACATTGAGTCTAGTCTGAATGAGGTTTTCCAATACTTGGGTCTAAGTCTGAATAGGACTTTCATAGAGGGTCTTCTATAAAGTTCTTCTACAAGGCTCTGTACATGGTTTACCTTCCTACTTTGGTCGATCCTCCTATCTGTTGTAATTCTTCTACTTCCCATTGTCTACTTTCTATCGTCTACATCCCATCTTCTAAATTTTCCTAACTTCTTCCTAACTTCTTCCTAACTTCTTCCTAACTTCTTCCTAACTTCTAATTCTTCCTATCTGCTACTTCTTCTATCTGCTGCTTCTAACTCTTCCAATCACCTCCTTTCTACCTGAGTCTTCCCCTGGTAGAACATCCAATTGTGGTGAGCGTTCTCAATTTCCTGAATGAGTGTTGGCCTGTCTAGTTAATGAAGTGATACACAACAAAGTGCAAGATCAAACTAGCAAACACGAAATCACCAAAAGCGCGTTCTGGACTGACTTCTTCGAAAAGTGTCTCATTTTCTCCCTTGGTGTCTTTCACCTGCAAACGCAAGCTTACCACAAGAACAAACTGGCCCACACACGAGATAAAGCCACCCAAGAAGGCATTGAAAGGGAAGTTACCCACAAGCAACACGTAGATGAATTGTAATATACCCAAAGCCACCAAGAAGGCCAAGAAGAGGTCGATCAATTTCAAACGTGGTGTCAAAGTCTTGGTGTAGTCAGAGTAGGTAGTGTTGATTGCCGATACCAAGTCAGACAATTTATTGTTCACAGCAGCTTTACTGGTTGACTTAGACGCGGCTGGCACGCCCTGAGTCGTAGAGTCAGTGGCTTTCTGTGCCTTCTTGATCGCGACGTTCTTGCTCATAGTTGTTTCAACGTGTTTTTTCAAACCGGTTTTTTTCCCAACTAGACCATGACTGATAGTGTGCAGCCAACACTATCCAATAACAGTGGTGCACGGGAAGTGGAACTGGCACAGCAGAAACATGAAGTTGAGAATCGCAGGCTTCGAAAGGTGGAAGCTCCGCCTGCGTTGCGTATAATACCACCGCTCAACTTCTGTCCGGTGGAACGACAATTGTATCGGTCAGGCCAGCCGTCAGTGATTAACCAATCGTTTTTGAAGGACCTTAACTTGAAGACGATTGTGTGGCTCGCAAGTGAAGAACCACAGGATGAATTCCTTGAGTTTTGCACTGATAACAACATCAATATCGAATTGGTGGGCATGTACAATGACTATCTGGGTTTTGGCCACAACTCCAATATGAACCCATGGGACTCACTCAATGAGACTACCATCAAACGTGCACTTGAGATCATAGTAAACCGTCAAAACTACCCTTTGCTTGCATGTTGTGGTATGGGTAGACACAGAACAGGGACTGTGATAGGCTGTCTTCGCCGTTTACAGGGGTGGAACTTGGCCAGTGTATCGGAGGAGTACAGGCGATTCACCGGTGCTAGAGGTGGGCGGATTTTGGTGGAGTTGTTGATTGAAGGGTTCGATATCAACTCAGTGGAGATGGATCCGGCAAATTTGCCGGAATGGTTGTAGAAATCCAGGGAATAGATAATGATCAGAATAAAAGAGAGGAAAGAGTATGGAAAGGTAACGGGGAAAGATGTAGGAGACTGTAAAGGTATAAGGGAAGGGATGAGGGAGGACAGGGGTGAGAGAAGGGACGATAATTTAGCTGATTGGAGTAGATCAGGGAAATGAATATGGAAGGAAGATGATCGGAAGACTAGACATGATGGAAGACCGAGGAAAGAGGATGAATAGTAGACAAAGGATGCGTAGTTAGTGTAGAGGACGTGTAGTTGGTGGAAGTTATTGAGTGAATATAGAGGGATATTAATAGTACAGACTAGTGCTATTATATCTTACCAAAGACTATATTCAATCTCTGCCGGATTTGCCCTCATCAAGCAGTTTAACTATTAATGACAGTATTTCATCTATATCATCATTAATATTCAGCTATTTGCCTTCATCAAGTAGTATAAACTAATGACTGTGTTTCAATATACACCATCATTAATATTGATGTCAACCTATTTGCCTCCTTTTTGCTTTTTGCCACCACTGGTTTATTCCTCTTTTTAGGTCGATTTTGGTCCTGCTTTTTTTTTTTGCTATCATCCCCTGAAATCCACCATGGCTGGTCCTTGTATTACTGCCATTAAGGTTATCGGTGTGTCGTCTTTGGGATTGTTATCCTCCTCGTTAGCATACCAATCGTTGCACACAATCCCCACGTTGATCAGAAATTTGAATGGCAAAGTAGCGGAGGAACTTTCTGTGTCTGATGTCTTGATTACCAACCTAGAGAAAGTCAAGAGGTTCATCACAAATTCCAGGATAGCCAATGTTTTGCTTGGTGTTGTATCTTCCGGTCTCCTTACCTCCGCCTTCAGACACTCTGTCGACTGGGAGAGACACCCTTACTTAGTTTACACTGCGCTTGCGGCTCCTGTGGCGCTCGCAGGTTTGTATGCTACTTCATTCCCCACAGAGAACAAGTTGCTCCGTCGCACCTTCACTAACGTCAAGAAGCCCGCTCAGACTTCTGATGAACAAGATGGTGATGATCTGTTGTCCAAGTCCTACATACATGTTTCGGATGAGGAATCCTCCACTAATAGTACTCCTGCATCCACTGGTGCGAACTCCCCACAGATCAGTGCAACTGAGACCCAATCCATTGATGATGAAGTTGAAGTGGCCTTAGCGAAGAAGCTGATTGTAAACAACCTTGAGAAGTTAAAGTCCTCATACACAGTGGGGACTGGCATCGCCACGCTTGGGTTCCTTATTGGCTCAATCGGTTTGGTTGGTGACTACTTCTTTTTAGCTTGAAGTGTGTATATAAAGTATTGTTCAAGGCACGTGTAGGTAGAGTACAGCAATTGGAGAAGAGAGAATTGAGTTATGTACCAGATACATGTTAAACAGATATGAAGATTATTAGTAGGTTCGAGCCTGGGTATGGCAAAGTTGTGCTTTTCCGGGTGACCTCAGTGATAGCGCGGTTGTGCATTCCCATACTGATGTTATATGCACTCCTTGATAAAAGCAAAAAAACACGAAATCCGTACATCAGGATACATCCTTACATCACAAACATCCTTGCATCAATTATATTGCAGCCAAAGATAAGTCGCGATAACCCCCATATATCAACACCACACGCAACATATTCACCAGAGACAGTTACATCTTCTCATATCCAGAGAATCACGCTCAAAGTTCGGAAAGATTTGATTGTTTACGCGTAAAACATCGCACCCTCACCACAACGTATACTAGCTATGCCATTTCATTCTGTTTCTTTTGAAGGGTCTTCTCTTCTGAACCAAGAGCTCGTTCAACAGCAACATGACCAACAGCAACAGCTCCAGAAACAGCACCAACAACAACACTTCCAATCTCCCAAAATTGTGCTTGAGGAGATCCAGTTCCAGAACGAACAGCATTCCGAGCGTCAGAGGCAATTGCAACTGAAGCATAATCACCAGAAGATCGACTTGCAGCTCATGCAGAACCAAACTCTGCCTCAGCAGCTCCAACCAATGTACTATGACTCGTCCAATGGAGACTTAGAACTCGGGGCACTTCAGTATGGTCACCAGGACAAAGTGTTCACTAAAGATGGCACAGTCCCAATCTCATTCCACATTCCTGCTGACGAACCCAAAAGAGAGTACTACAAGCGGTTGATTGAGAGCAATGGTGGGTTTGTGAGCGAGGGACACTATCTGCTGATCAACAGTGACAAGTTAATTTTGGTGACATCAAAGCCAACCACGGTCAAAAATGCTGTCACGGGCCAGTTCTTAGAGGACTGTGTCAACCTGGGAACATTCCAGAACCCCAAGGCCTACCGCTCTCCCCAAGATCTTGCGACAACAACAAACGACTTGCCTGTGAATACTGAAGGAAAAGTGCGCAGTAACCGTAAGTTCAATCAGCAAAAGGATGAGTTCATTTTGGACGAGGTACGCAAGAGACCGCGGTTCAGAAATAGTCATATATTCTTCGAGGAGCTCAAGAACAGCCCCATTTTGCACGGACACACAGGTAATTCCATTAGAAGCAGATACAGAAACCACCTTCAAGACAAGTTGCAGTATATTTACAAGGTTGATGCCAATGATGTCCCTATACTAGATTCAAACAAACAGTACATCAAGATTGGGCTTGAGCATCTTCCAGCGACTTTGAAGAACAAGTACACTCCTCTCGACGACTACATTTTGTGCAGAGAGGCTGTTGCATACATGAAAAGTAAAGGTATTACTGACTCTACGAAGTGTCCTTATTCGTTCTTTGGAGACGTTTATAAGAAGAACCCTCATCACAGCTTGCACTCATGGAGAGACCACTATCGCAAGTACTTCACTGACAAATCCCCACACGAATATGTAAGATACTACAGGATGTGCGAGGAAAATGGCGTGGCACCAGTATCGGCATCAGGACCATGGGTAGCACATGCCAAGAGCGAGCCGAATGATCGAATCGGCGCATTGGATGAGGAGATCGGTGAGACTAAAAATTCAAACGCTCATGATGTGATGTCGAATTCTGTTGGTATCGCCAAACCACACTTGGACAGCCTCCCAGGAGATGAGATTTCTAGTGGAGAGGAAAGCGAAGAGTTGTACCTCAAGCCCAAAGTCGACACTCAGCACGAAAGCTTGGTGATTGAGTACCTCCCTGAAGATGCGGGCCTCGATTCTGTGATAAATGTAGAGCAACTCGCAGAGATTTCAGCAAATCCCGCTGGCTTCGTGGACAATGTGGTAAATGTGGCCAAGCTGGGCAAGAGTATATTCGAACTTGGGTTCACGAAGGAATTTATCTCACACGCATTGATGTCTTCATCAAATGACGCGTCGTTAATGCATACGTTCTTGTGTGCGACCGCTGAAAGGTTGGCCAAGCTACTCGAGGCGGGTGAGAATGTTCACGACAAAGTCAAAGAGTTGATATCCACCGACGGCATTGCTGGATTATGGACAGAGGTGCAAGACTTTTGGTTGCACAACAAGCCTTCGGCCATAAAGGGAGTGTTTTCGGAGAAAGAGATCGCAAAGAGGTCCGCGTTCTTGAACCAGTTGTTTGGTGAAGAGACACAAACCTAGAGAAGAATAACAATGTAAGGCGACATGAAATTGAGCCCAAGATGTGAATGTGGTACAATCTGTAAACAGTAAGCAATACAAGAGTCGGATCGGAAGGTTAACTAGGAGACGTTGGCGCTATTGTACGCGAATGTTTACTAACCAGTTTGCCTCTTTCGGAAAAGTTTCATAACAGGAGGAATTTCAAAGTCGTGGATTGTAGTGGCTTAACTATGAAACAAATATGAAGGAGTTATTACACTTTTATACCCGGCATGTAGCGTTTGACTATGCGGTCTCAGAGGAAGCCATGTAAGACATACTACTCAAGTTATAATTTGGTAGAAATTCGCAAAATTGCACAACGTTCGACTAAAAGACGAAACAGGCAGGTGGGTAAACAAAGATTACGCGTGATCTGAGCCCGCCTGGGATTTGAACGAAGGCTCATATACAAACTTTGTCTAGGGTTTCCCTAGAGTACGATAGGGAGCGTAGACATAGTCATTTACGAGTCAAGTCACCTTGTAGTTTCTCCCTCTTTACAAGTCTTTACAAGCATTGACATCAATAAGAATATCATTGGTATAATTTTAAACATAAACAATACAAAACAGAGAGGCTGTCTGACCATAGTCAGCTAGCACCATGAATTGAAACCAACCCAAAACCCCTCAAAAGCAACGGACGAAAAAGTATAGACCTCAACCCACAAGAAGGCGAACGGTCATATCACCAAACATCGTCTTTTGTTAGCGTTACGCACTAGCATTCACTTCTTGTAGGACCATGAAAGCACTTAGTTAGACAAGATACCCCAGTACTTCTCGGCGTTGTAAGCACCGTCGGCCTTCCACAAGTCGTTGAAGGCAGTGAACAAGATAACATCGTTACCACAGGAGGACTTGATAGAGGAGATAGCGGACTCCTGGTTCTGCTTGGATGGGACAGCCTTGTTGTTGGAGTCACCCTTGGATGGCCAGCCAGACTCGGTGATCATGACCTTCTTGCTGTTACCACAGGCAGAAGAAACTCTCTGGATCTGCTCCAAAAGCCACTTACCAGAACCGCTAGCATCGACACCACCGTCAAAGAAAGCGTGAGCGTTAACAGCCATGTAGTCGGAGTGAGAGCACAAGTCTGGGTTGTTGATAACAGCAATGAAGGTGTCGACAGAGACAACAGGACCGGTGTAACCAGCAGCCTTCAAAGCAGATCTACCAGCGTTAACGTACTTACCAATCTGGTCTGGGTTAGCCTGACCACCGTTGACCAACTCGTTACCGATAGAGACGGTGTGGATGTCGTCCCAAGAACCGGCAGACTTGACGGCAGAAGCCAAGCTCTGGATACCGGACTCGATGTTAGAGACATCAAAGATACCGGCAAAGACCTTCTGGCCAGAAGCCTTGGAGGACAAGACAGCCTCGACCTGGTTACAGTCGACACCGTACAATCTGATGACGTCGAAACCAGACAACTGGGCGATCTCAGAGGAGATCTGAGAAGAGGACTTACAGCCACCGTCGTTAGAGTATGGACTGTAAGTGACACCCTTAGCACCGCTGCTACCGTTGCTGCCAGAAGAGGAAGCAGAGGAAGAAGCAGAGCTAGAGGAGTCAGAAGAAGAGGCAGCAGCCGAGGAGGAAGCCTCAGTAGAGGAAGCCTCGGTGGAAGAAGCCTCAGCAGGAGCAGAAGAGGAAACCTCGACGGCCTTCTGAGCGCCAGCAGTTGCAGCGGCGGCAGCAGTAGTGACAGGAGAGGAGCCACCGTTGACGGTAACGTAAACGACGTTAGTGGCGGTGACAACGTCTCTCTTGTTTTCGTTGTGCTTGTGGTGGTGGTGGTCCTGCAAAGGAGCGGCCATAGCTGTGGCCACGAGGGCGGCGGTAAAGACAGACTTGAACAACATATTAACGAAAGTGGTTCTCAAATGAATGGATAGAATGAACGTAGGGTATTATCTAGGGGAATAGATAAGGAATGACTGTAGTAATACCTGTTGTTTGTTCTAAACTGAAGAGCGTAAACAAATTTTTTTCCTGAGCGAAAACAATTAATATATGAAATCGACGTGGGAGGTCTCGGCTCTGCGTATTTGGGTTTTTCCTTGATTTCTTTTTTGTGTGTGCAGGACATTCACGAAAAATTCACACATGGAGCAATTTCCTTACAGAGTGAAGGGTTGGCGCAAAACAATGCCGAGAGACATTGAAATTTTATCCCAAGGTGGATAAAAGCGGCGCACTATACGGCAGAGCAATTAGGACAAATGGGGCATGTGCAATACTATTTAGGAATCTAAACTATACATACAATGAAGAGTTCCTTGGCAAATCTTAACTACACATACAAAGTAATGCATCCTTGGCTTTTGATCTGATATTATGAGTGAATAGTTTGTGGTCGGATGAAAAAGTTTGTGATAGGTTGAACAGTTTGTGTTGTCTGTATTCAATTTACGCATTTGGGAGCTCGACCTCCTTACATGAGATTAGTTGCCTGGCCAACAGCGAATAAAGCGTTGACTGGGGTTCGAACAGGAGTCGAAGGCTTGTAGGAGATATCTCTAGGAGTTAACAGGGGAGACAAATAAATAGCAGTTGAGAAGTCAAAATCTCGTGTTCCCGCCCCTTCGGATTTCGGTTGTATGTGCGGCAAATCGGTGAAACACGCCGTGAAAATCATCGATCGAGTTCTCGATCTAAGTCCGAAACGTGCTGAAAATTAGTAGGAAATGGATAGTGAGGATGAAGTGAGAATGAGTTAGGGTAAAGTGAGGATGAAGTGAATATAGGATAAGTGAGGACGGAGTTAGAATGAGTTAGGATAAAGTGAAATGAGAGAACGAGTTAGGGTAAAGTGAGAAGTGAGCTGAGTGAGGAGTGAGGATTGAAAATTGACGATGAATAAAGTAGCATAGAGTAATTCAAGATGGCGTAATAATGGAGAAATCGGTTGAAACTAGAGGACGCTATCGAATGGTTGTTCTGGACTAGCGATATCCCCAGCAAATGAGAAGCACTAGTAGATCAATTATTCTAGACAAATCAGGTGACGAACATTCAATGCAGGAATCAAGAAGTCAAATGATTATTGAGAAGTCTTTTGGATATGATTGGATAGGATGTACTGGTGATCGGACATGATTTGAAGTAGACGTAAATTGGATACCTTGAAAGTACTTAATATGGTTGTTGTCTCTTGATATTGGATATGATGTGAGATGATTTGATTGGTGCATGAATTCGCATCAACGATTCTAGACAACAGATTTGCCACAGGTGATGACACAAGAATTGCAAACTAGAGACACTAGTAATAATACTATTTCTTGATTGTTATGAATTGATCACTGATTATCGATGGTTAACTCATACAAGTTACCCATATAATGTTATATGTTCATGATTGGAGTAAATTCGAGAAGAGCAAGTCGAACTATAAGTATTCAAATCAAGTTGGCTTATAAGTATTAAAATCAAGTTGGCATAGTATTCAAATCAAGTTGGCTTATAAGTATTCAAATCAAGTTGGCTTATAAGCACTCATATCAAGTAGACTCATATCAAGTAGACTCATATCAAGTTAAGTTAGTCAAGTACTTATACCAAGTCATCAACCGAATACTCATCGGATATCAATAAACCGTTATGATCCTTTGGGTTATTTTATACTAACGTGTTACTCATTATGTAGTATAGAATCTATTCTTATAGAATCTATTCTTATAGAATCTATTCTTGTATAGAATCTATTCTTATCAATTTAGAGAAGATTCTATGTTATTCGATTCGCTTTGACCTTCTCGGGTTTCTCTTGCCCCGTTCATGCAAGGTTATAAATTCAATGCATCCCCCTCACTCCACTTTTTATTTGTGCAATCATGTCTATCAAGTTAAGCTCAGGTAATGATATGCCCCTCGTGGGCTTTGGCTGCTGGAAAGTCAACAATGACACCGCTGCCGACCAGATCTACAACGCCATTAAGGTCGGATACCGTTTGTTCGACAGTGCCATGGATTATGGTAATGAGAAGGAGGTTGGACAAGGTATTCGTCGTGCCCTCGATGAGGGCCTTGTGGCTCGTGATGAATTGTTCATCACCTCCAAGTTGTGGAACAGTTACCACGACCCTAAAAACGTTCCTGCAGCCATTGACAGAGTCTTGAGCGACCTTGGTTTGGACTACATTGACTTGTTCTTAATCCACTTCCCAATCCCATTCAAGTTCGTGCCATTCGAGGAGAAGTACCCACCAAACATGTACTGTGGAGATGGTGACAAGATAATTGAAGAGAAAGTTCCTCTTGCCGACACCTGGAAAGCCATGGAGAAGTTGGTAAAGGAGGGAAAGACCAAGTCTATTGGTATCTCTAACTTCAGTGCAGCATTGATCCAGGACTTGTTGCGTAGTGCTGAAATTCCTCCTGCTGTTTTACAGATTGAGCATCACCCATACCTCCAACAGAAGACTTTGATTGAGTTTGTTCAAAAGTGGGGTATTGCCATTACTGCATACTCCTCATTTGGTCCTCAGTCATTCTTGGAGTTGGGCCACGCTCAGGCATTGAACACTCCAACTTTGTTCGAAAATGACACTATTAAGACCATTGCCTCTGCTCACAACAAGACCCCTGCTCAGGTATTGCTTAGATGGGCTACCCAGAGAAAGATCGCTGTCATTCCAAAATCCAACAACCCAGACAGATTGTACGCAAACTTGCACGTGAACAACTTTGATTTGACCGAGCAACAGCTCCTCGACATCTCTAAGTTGGACATTGGATTGAGGTTCAACAACCCAAAGACCTGGGGACAGGGCTTCCCTATCTTTGACTAGTATAGTCCTAATATGAAAGAAATATAATGTATATGTAAGGGCAAGAGATTTAAGAGGAGGTAAGAGGGCAAGAGACTCTAGAGGACGAGAGGTAAGAGAGCAAGAGATTTAAGAGGACGAGAGGTAAAAGGGCAAGAAATTTAAGAGGACGAGATGTAGGAGAATGAGAGATGAAGTATCAAAACGTTGGTTAACAAATATGAAAGATCTAAGTTACCATGGCTTAGAGCTTCTATAGATCTAGTAAAATTTCGGAGAATGTGTATACTTTTTGACGAAGGTTCAATTCCGAAGTCAATCCATGAAACTCGAGGTGAAACTCGAGATATGTAATTTGATACAAATCCTTTCATTCAACTCTGATCAACTGAAATCCATGACTTATAAATTCTTGCATCCAATTGCGCTTTTACCTTCTCTGTAGGTCACACCATTTACACTTTTTCATCGTATCCAACCCTCTTGCCCATGAATCCAATCCTCTGATCAGATACTAATACAATTGTAGACTCTTAGCTTCTATTCATTAGTAGTAGGAAAACTAAGCACATTTCATTTTTCCACTTGCTCTCTGTTTTTAACCCCGTTCCGTTTTTTGCCATTTGATCCCTTATTCTATTACTTACAACCAAGCAATCAATCAATTGTCCACGATGTCCGGACAAGAACCTGAGTACACGGTGATGGAACTGGAACAGGACCAGGACATTGACCACACACTGGCTCCTGTTATAGATGAGAGCGATATAATCGAGGAGGAGGACGATAGTGACGACGATATCAGTGAGATACCGCCGCCTGTTCCTCGTCCAACTGCTGCAAATGGAGCGAACGCGCTGATTGCAGCGAATAACTTCTCGGCATTGTCTCAAAAACTCATGAAGCCTATTAAAGGATATCCTGTCAAAGATGAAGCCCATTACGTATGGGAGATCGAAAATTGGAGCGCACTTACTGATGATAAAGTGAGATCGCCAACATTTGAGTGTGGTGGATTCAAATGGAACATCCTCTTGTTCCCACGTGGAAATAACAATAGTCAGATGCTTTCCATATACATCGAGCCACACCCAATTCCTGGTGAGGATGGTAATATAGATGACGATTGGTATGTATATGCACAGTTCGGGTTAGATCTTTGGAATCCTGCCAATCCATCGTCTCATCTCCCCAGTGGATCGAGCTGTAGGTTCGATAAGAACCAAAGTGACTGGGGATTTGCGTCGTTGGTTGATCCTCGTGAACTCGCCAACTCCAGCTATCAGCGCTTCAGAAAACCAATTTTGGAGAACAACAGGTTGAATATCACTGCTTTTGTTCGTGTGATTGACGACTCAGAGACAGGGGTCTTGGGCCACAACTTTCTCGATTACGATTCAAAGAAGTACACCGGGTTTGTGGGCTTGAACAACCAGGGTGCCACATGTTATTTGAACTCGCTTTTACAGAGTTATTTCACCACTAAGAACTTCCGTAAGCTTGTCTATCAAATACCAGGGGATAAAGCGACCGGGTCGGTGGCATTTGCATTGCAGAAGATCTTTTACCTTTTGAGTACGTCAAACGACCCTGTGAGCACTATGGAATTGACAAAGTCGTTTGGATGGGACTCCTCTGATGCGTTCACCCAGCATGATGTTCAGGAGCTCAACCGTATCTTGATGGACAAGCTCGAGATCGCTATGAAGGAGACTGAGATCGAGGGACGTTTAAATGATGTCTTTGTGGGGAAAATGAAGTCTTATATCAAGTGCGTCAATGTGCCATACGAATCTTCGAGAGTCGAGGATTTCTGGGATATCCAGTTGAATGTCAAAGGATTCCGCAACTTACAGGAATCCTTTGAAAACTACATCGAGATCGAAATGTTGGATGGAGAGAATAAGTATCAGGCTGGAGATGAATACGGGTATCAAGACGCGAAGAAGGGAGTTGTATTTGAGTCATTCCCACCTGTTTTACACTTACAACTTAAGAGATTCGAGTATGATTTTATGGTGGACGACTTGGTGAAAATTGATGACTTTTATGAATTCCCTGACAGCATAGACTTGAGTCCTTATTTGGACGCAGATTTACCGGAACTGGTGAAGAATCAGAACTGGAATTATAAGTTGCACGGTGTTTTAGTGCACCAGGGAACTATCTCCAACGGGCACTACTATGCTATGATCAAGCCAAATGCCACAAAAGATGGCTGGTTGAAATTTGACGATGATAAGGTGTTAAAGGTGCTCAAACACCAGGTGTTCGATGAAAACTTTGGAGCGAACGAAATCACACAAGAAGAGTTCAGTAGAATGACTCGTGCCGAACAACAGGAGAATCTCATACGCAGAGTCACATCTGCATATATGTTAGTTTACTACCGTGAAAGCGATCTTGAAGAGATTTTACCAGAGGAGGAATCTGCCATCACAGACGTCATCTCAAAGCACATTCCAGAGCAAATCAATGCTGAGATTGAAGAGCACAAGCGCCTCGAAAAGGCTAAACAAGATGCCTTGTACTACACCTACGCGAAGTTCATAGTTTCAAACACGTTCAGCAACTTTGGAGGATTCGATTTGGCTTTAGACGCTGCAAATGCCAAGCTCTTTGATGAGTCGTTAGTAAACACCGCTGCCGACCCAATTTCCATGAAGGTGAAGAAGGACGACCCTTTTACGCAGTTGTACAAGAGTATTGGTGTGAAACTTGGTTACTTCACAGAGGAAACAACTTTGAAGGACATCAAGAGTGCAGTGTTGAGTGGTGATATTCCTTTTAGATTATTTACTACTACTCACAGGATGAATCTGTCACAGAGAGCTGAAAAGGCTGTGCCAAACGAAATGATTGACTCCTCTATCATTGACGTATACTACAAGCTTTTCAACAGGAAGTTCAATGATATGGTTTACTTTGTTGAGGAGTTCAATAAAGAATTGACTCTGGTGAATGATTCCGTGTCTACGTCCGAGACCATTTCTCCGAAAGACTTTAAATTCTCACAGATTGTTACTAAGCTCGAGAGTATAAAGCCCACTGAGGAGAAAAAGACCGAATTCAATGAGAATACGCATTCATTGCTTTTCTTTAAGTACTTTGATCCGATTCTGCAGCAACTCAGAGGGTTAACACATGTTGTCGTGCGTAAAGACGCTCAGATCAAGAGTCTCATTCCGGAAATCAATAAATTCCTTCTGTTCGATTCTGCGCAGAAGTTAGATCTCTTTGAAGAGTTGTCTCATGTCAAGATTGAGCCTATTGACCAGGATCTCACATTTGAGAAGCACGAATTAAGTACAGGTGACATTCTCACAATCCAAGTTGCTGACGTATCTGAACTTGCTGGAAAATCCAAGTTCACTTCTGTTGTTGATTGCTACAGATTTGTGCTCACCCGTATGCATATTCAGATCCTGCCATACAGAACAGACTGCGAGAATGAATACGATGACTTTGTTGAGCACAAAGAAGCCAGTGAAGTAATCTCGCAGATAGTTGAGGAGCACACACCTGAGAAGTCGTTTGATTTGTGGGTGTCAACTTTGTACTCATATGAGGAGGTTGCTGCTGAGGTTGCCAAAGAGATTGGTCCAGATATTGATCCAAGCTACTTGAGATTGTATTTTGTGAACAATGGTGTGCGCTACCCACTTAAGAGCAATACGCCATTATCGCAATCTTTCCTGAAGACATGCCACGCTAACCAGATATACCCATTTGAGTATTCAGTTTTGAAAGTGAAGTTGTCGGAATTCGAAAATTTGAAGTCGATTAGGATCCACTGGTTGACAAGTTTGTTACAGTATCAGACATATGAATTTTTGATTGCTCGTGATGGAACTGTACGTGATCTTATTTCCAAGTTGATTCATAAGTTGAATATCCCCGAGAAAGAGCAGAAGCACATTTTGGTCTGGGGAGGAAAAAACCACAAATACAAAGATTTGGTGAGATTCGAGAGGCCAATCGAGTCTATCGATGAAAGCTTAGATTTATACGCGGGCGTGTTTCCTGCTGAAGTTGAGATATTGGCTACCCATGATTTGATTAATCGTTACGACAACCAACCTGTGAAGTTGTCGGATCTTGAAGACGACTTCAAGAAGGAGGAGTTGATGCTTGCTACAAAGCTATCTAAGGAATTGAATATCATACCTGCTTTCCACTTTTACAAAAACAGCAGCTACCACCATGGTATACCATTCCTTTTCCCAGTATACAAGAACGAGACTTTTGATATACTTAAGGAAAGGTTGCGCAAGAAGCTAGGAGTTGGTACACAAGCTTTTGAGAAGATCAGATTTGCTTTGGCTGATAGTTCTGACAAAGGATCGTATTTGGACAGTGCCAACAATGACATTGTGCTTTACGACGAAATTGGAAAGTTAGGTTCAAGTGTTTCGCTTGCCTTGGATCACCCTGATAGGAGCCCACGTCGCCAGAATCAATTTGACAAGGGTATTTCTATCAAGTAGCTTATTCATAGCAATAGTTGTACAGATATAAGAAAAAACTCGAAGATACTTGAATTAATGTAATGGTCTAATTAATGCGTTTTTGAACGATCTGTGCCCTTATTTCTGTCGAACTTAACTTCCCTTCCCAATTGTTGACTTCGCTTGCTTCTGAATCAGCACCAATGACCTTAATGGAAACCACATCCAACTCCTGAAAACCTTTCTCAAGTCTGTATTTGTTGACGAAATCACCACCTTTAGCAGATTCTTCACTCAATACGAGAGCCTGAATGTCTGGGATATAACCTGTTGGACCACAAATATCATTGATAGTATAAATTTCGTATCTTAAGTCATCTTTATATGTTTGAGATAACAAACTCAAGAACTTGGTGACACTCTCACGTCTCGTTGCAAAGGATTCCAACACTTCCGCGTGCTTTTTGTTCTTTAAGAGACCTGGGCCAGTTATTCCAATGATTAACATTCTCTTAGTAATAAAGACACACATTGACAAGAGAATCTTGTGGCCATCATGTAAGTGATCAAATGTACCTCCGACTGCAGATGTGTCATACAGTTTGGAATTACTATGAAGTTCAAAATGTACTGGAGGAAGATTAGCTGTGATTTCAATCTCTCGGCCCTGAATGAATTTGGTTGAAAGAGTCTCTCCCTTTACTTTAAATATGAAAGGATAAGAGACTTCCGATTTGTTGAACAATATGTCGATACTAAATGTGTAGTCGTACCCAAGTTGAGTGGCAATTTCTCGTGTTGTTCCATATAAAGTGGACAACGTTTGATTCAACAGAGAACTCTCTGTAAAATGGTCATCAACCAAAATATCAATCCCATTCAATGCACTTGTTCTCTCTATGAGAACTTCTTTAATGAAATTGATGTAGTCCTTCTTAGTTGGACTTTGGACTACTATCAATGGATTCATTTTAGTGGAGGCGAGGGGTTTAAATTTTCCCCAGACTTTTTTCCATATACGAACTGATTCAATGTCCCAATCATTAATATTTACACGCATTATATCTATATACATGTCTAGTAGCCTCCACTAATGTGGAGTGCTTTTGATAGACTGAATGACTATATTTTAAATAGTAGGCGGGGGAGATTCTGTGTTTTTGGTAGGTTCAGCACTCTTAAAAGAATGAGTATTTTCTTGAGCAATAGGTTTTGATAACGGTTCTTTGACGTTACCTTTTATCTCCCCTTCTCTCAATGCTTTATCCAATAACGCATGAATGGTTCTGGTATGGTTTTGAACTTTTTCGTTCACATCCGAATCGTGTCTTTGAAGCTTGTTGAGCAAACGGATGGCATTGAAGAGTCTTGAATGCTCTTTCTTATCCTTAATTTGATCCCCAAGATACATCAAAGACTTATAGATGGACGTGGTAAACTTCAAGTTTTCCGAAAAATCGATCAATTGCTTGGGTTTATATGCCAAAATACCAGCTTTGACAATCTGGATATGATGCTGCAATTTCTGATGTTCCTTCATATCAATCCATGAGTGTCTGAAGATATTGTCAACGAGGTTGTTGAAAGAATCAATGAAAATATTTGGTAACAAGTACTTGTTAGGTTCAAACCTACCTTCATAGACAATCAAGGTCTCCGTGAATTTGCATAGAGTTGGCAAAAGCTCCTCAAGTTGATTATGAGTGATCGATTTCTTGGGTGGATTGTTGGCAAATCTGCCCTCTTTCTTGTCTATGGTAATGCGATTGAAATTGAAGTCACTGTAGTAATGGATGTCAGAATTCAAGCATGAAAAAATGACATCGATGGTCTTCAATCTCGGCTCGAGTACATTACCAACATTCATAGAAGGGTTGACCAAAGCTGCAAATATATCAGTGACCAAGCGACTCGATGATCTCCCCTTGGACTTATAATTCTCGTTGATCATATAAATAAACTTTTCCACAAGTGCAATGTCGACAACAGTATCACTACCAGCTCTCGATTTCAACCTTTTGGAAGTAACCTCAAGGGGCATAGGATATGAGCTGTCTTCAAGCAAACCGTTGAACAAAGTATCATCAGATTTTAATTTTGTGAGTTCAGCTGGTTTCATCAAAATTCCACCCCATTTGCGCAAGGTATACCATATGGATGCAAGGAGTTCCTTCTTTTGACCCATGTTCAATAAACCGTCATATACATTCATCAAAAGGAACTTATTGATGGGGTCTTTATAAATCTCTGAAGACAGGTTGGACAACGAGGCCTTCAATCTTTCAAGTCTAGTCACACGACCAAACTTTACCAAAGGCTCCAGCTTAAGAGTCTTGATTTTCGAAGCCAAATCTTTGACTTTGGTGGAAGGAGGAAACACGACTAGCGGGTTTACTACCTCCTGAGTAATAGTATCATTGGCAAGTAACAGTGACGGTAAAATTTCATCGACGGAAGTCAAATCTTTAAGTATCTGTTGCTTTTTTTGACCATCATTCTTGATACCTTTCACAGCCTTATCTATTCTCTTTGTAGTTGCATCTTTGATGAGAGAGCTCACGGAACTCAGAGAACCAACGTGCTCGCTAATGAACGAGAAAATGTTATCGACATCAGGGGACCAAAAACGCAAATACCGCAATCCATGCTGATTGTAAAGGTAATGTGAACCTGATTTTTGGTCAATTCCAGTTCCACTAAAGCCGTTCACGTAACAGGAAAGGAAGACGGAAGCGAAGTGCGCATCGATA
The DNA here is from genome assembly GCA_004919595.1 of Kodamaea ohmeri. Lineage (NCBI taxonomy): Eukaryota > Fungi > Ascomycota > Pichiomycetes > Serinales > Debaryomycetaceae > Kodamaea > Kodamaea ohmeri. Next base: position 2,401,206 of record SKFK01000002.1, read on the forward strand.
TTGAGAAGAGGCTTCTTGATTGCACGTCTATATTCATCTAGACCTTCAGTTTCAGGAAGGGGGGGTGGACGAGCCAATAACATTGACTTTTCCAAGATAACTTTTGCAGTGAGAACCAACTTCGCTTGGATATTGAGCAACTCAAGAGTCTTCATATCTACTGTGAGTTTACGATCAACCTTGATAGCTTCTGCCTTCATCTGTGCATGTCTCTTGAGGCCGTTCAAAAGAATGGTAAATGTTTGCGAATTGGCGATAATGGGCGCATGTTCACTCTCTTCATCAGGGTTCAACAAGTCGAAAAATGCCCACGCCTGTTCCTGGTCGTCTTGGAAGTTCTTTACCAATACACTCAAGCACGCGTTGAAGTGTTCAACATCACAAACAGGCATTTTTGCAGCATGTTCTCCATCAGGAAGTAATCTGTAAGGTTCGGAGTAACCTACCATATCTTTGCTTTGGGCCACTTTCGAGTTTTTTGTCTGTTTAGTAGATAACTTCCCCTGGGCAACTTTCAAAGGCACAGGATTAGGGCTGTGCTTTTTGTTCCAATTGGTAACATACTCTCTCCATGACTCAAATATTTCGACACATTTCTCGGAAGTACTCTTGGAAACACCACCCCAACTGGAGCTACTAGCAATGCCGTCGAAGAGAATAATAAAAGTTTGGGAGTTTGGAGGAACACCCCACTTTTTCCTACTCTTAAAGAGTCTGAAAGCACCATCAATATCTCCTTTTTGGAGTAACCACTGTGTAATCGCATTCATTGCTACGATACCATTTTGACCCGCAAGATGAGCCAATTTGATAGCACGATCGGGTATATCATCGATTTCTAACAATCGAATAGCTTTTGTAGTTGTATCATAAGAGTCAGAAATAGTTTTAGTATCGGCACCTACCAAAACTTCCTCGAGTTTTGAATAGTGACGCGATTTGCCGGAATACCTACCCAAAGACCCCAAATTTCTGAATAAAGTCATCGACATTTTCGACGTGATACTCAAATCCTTGGGCTGGATACCGTGTATGTTAACAGTATTGCCATTATCATCCTGGATCATGGCCTCACCATACTTTCCTTTGAGGATTGCCACCCCCATCTTTTGGTTTCGAAGGTCTTCTTGACGGCGTGTTTGTCCACCCTTTGACTTCTTTGGTTGTTGCTGTTTCGTTTCTGCTATCTCTCCCGTCATGATAAAGTACGCGAGCTTGCTTTGCACAGTACTTCTGTTTGAGTATGGTTCGCGATGAGCTGGGGAACGAGCATCAGAAGGTTTCCTGGAGCCCGAAGTTTTCATGTCTCTTTTGAAGAGAATTGGCAATAACTGGACCAGTTGTACGGTCGACCAGGTCGTCTTTGTCAGTTCATGACAACATCGCGTACGGAGAACACTCCGTGTACTGGCTTTCAACATGGTGATCAAAAAAAAGCAGCACCAAAAAAATCAAACACTATGAGCACATTGCAACCATATAACATCGGGTTATTCCAATCACTGCGAAGTTCCGAGTCATATCAGAAGTCACGATGGAGGGAAGTTAGACGTGCCATAGACCGTGAACTTTCGAGTAAAGACCCCGTTCAAACAGTGTGCGTGGAGCTTTTCAAGTTGAACCTCATCAGGGGAGGTAACCTCTTAATACGAACAATCATGGAGAAACAAATGAATAATCCAAGATTCACAACTAGATATGCTGCGATTACAGCTGTGATCAACTCAAAGTTCGAGAATATTGGGAAGAGTTTAGTAACACAACTAGTATTACAATTCCGCAAGAGTTACATGAATAACAACAAGAAAGTATGTGTATCATCGGGGCAATTCATCGCAAGTCTAGTCAATCAGCAGGTTGTAAACGAGATTTTGATCTTACAAATATGCCAGCTTTTATTAGAAAAGCCGTCGGATGATGGAATAGAGGTGTTGTATGAGATTCTCAAGACTTCGGGCAAGTATTTGAGCACCAATTCGAGTTTAGCAATGGGCTTGATCTTCGACAAGTTACACGATATCTCGCGTGGTGATGCATTATCGTCAAACAAGGCACACAATCTCATCGATCTCTTGCAGAGGTGGAATAGAAGCAGATTTGAGAAGACGCAGACTACAGAAGAGTACGATCTTGTGGAAGATGACGACAAAATTACGCATTTGATAGAACTCACACAGTCATTAGAACCAGTGACGGCATTATTTGAATTCGATCCGAAATACGAGGAAAATGAAAGAGCTTACACTGTGATACGAACAGAGATCTTGGGCGAGCAAAAGGACGAAGAAGTTCAAGAGGAAGAACAACCGCAAAAGCAGGAGAAAGTGGTAGATGCAACAGAGAATGAGTTACTTATGCATCAGAAGACAGTATATCTCAATATTATGTCATCGATGTCTGCTGATGAGGCGGTACATAAGCTCGTGAAGCTCACATTAATGAAGAAGGATAAGACACTCAACAACGAATTGATAGCGGATATGGTAATCAAGTGTTGCTGTCATGAGAAGACATACTCCAAGTTTTTTGGAGCCATAGGTGAGAAGATGTGTCTGCTCAATAGGAATTGGCCCAAGATATACACAACCTTGTTCAAGAAGTATTACGAGGGGATCGAAAAGCTTGAGAACAATGCAATCAGAAACCTCGGTAAGTTCTTTGGGCACTTGTTCGTCCTGCAAAATGTGCCAATTGGTGATGCATGGAACGAGGTAATTATAACAGAGGACGACACCACGGCCGCTAGCAGAATCTTTCTCAAATTCATATTTCAGGAGATGATCGAGGAAGAGGGTGCATCCACAATCAAGATGATGATCCAGCAAGCATATGGTGAGATTAACGGAATGTTTCCAGTAAAGGCTGTGAGTTGGAAAGATGCAGATCACATACGTTTTTCAATCAATTACTTCACCGCAATTGGCCTTGGTGTGCTCACCGAAGATATGCGAGTAGTATTGAAGGACTTACCGCCAGATCCAAGTACTTTTGAACGTGGTAGAACTACTAGCAGACTGAGCAGCTTCTCAAGAAGCGGCTCAAGTAGATCTTCTAGTTACTCAAGATCACCTTCACGTGACTCTGCTATACAGAACGTGAGGACACGAAATTTGCAGCGGATCAACGATGACAATGCGGATAGTAGGACTCCATCACGGGATGCCAAAAGACAGAGACGGGGGTAGGGGTAGCTTTAAGTAGAATATATCAATGCTGTTATTGGAGCTGTTTTTGAAAGTAGGGGTTGTTTTTGAAGGTAGGGGTTGTTTTTTGATAATGCGATGAGTTGATGTGGTGTATACTCCAGTTGATCAGAATGCACCAGTTGATGAGATTTTTGTATAAGTCAATACAGATGGTATACATCTCAGTAAATCAATGACTATCAATGACTGTTTGTATAGTATCATGTTGAAATATCTGTGTACAGCCTAGGTCATCTGCAGTTTCAGTTGAAACTTATTGTTGTACCTGTCTAAATTTCCTTCTAGAAGCTTAATTCTAGATGATTAATTGAAGTCGCTTCATCCCCAAATGGAGGTTCAATAATGAAACGTAGATTAGATCCAGAACATTTTGCAAGGATACAGGCAGGGCTAGTCTTTCAGTCTATATATTTCCCCATGTATGGAGATATCGGCGTTTTTCACAATGACATGACACAGAACCAAGAGTCATTTTTGTTTCTTTTTCGTTCACGTGACCATATAGTTCCATTAACTTCCGGAAGAAGTCGGGTAGTGGAAATGTGGACCTAGATGAGACTAGAGGAAAATCGAAAGCTTTAAAACTGTTATCAGCAAGTATGGAGAGATTAGATTATTGAGTATATCCGCGCGAATACTCGCGTAACAGTTTTTGCGATTTTTTTGATCGCGTAAGGCCGAATTTTTCAAAACAGTTGATAGCCAATGAAAAATTACCTGTTGATAATTTGTCCGAACACAAAATAAAAAGCATCATTGCTTCGTCCAGCCGGGTATATATAAGGTCGCGAAATCTCCAGAGTAAAAAAACAATCTAACTAAACACTAAAAATGCCAGCTCCATACGAAAAAGGTTCCGAGAAGAAGGGTGCTACTTTGTTCAAGACCAGATGTTTGCAGTGCCACACCGTTGAGGAGGGTGGTCCAAACAAGGTTGGTCCAAACTTGCACGGTGTTTTCGGCAGAAAGTCCGGTCAGGCTGAGGGTTTCTCTTACACTGACGCCAACAAGAAGAAGGGTGTCACTTGGTCTGAGCAGACCATGTCTGACTACTTGGAGAACCCAAAGAAGTACATTCCAGGTACCAAGATGGCCTTCGGTGGTTTGAAGAAGCCTAAGGACAGAAACGACCTTATCACCTACTTGGCTAAGGCCACCTCCAAGTAAGCATTTGCATATTTATTAGAACAATAGTGTCTGCTTGCGGTCATGTATATAAATGAAAGTAATTACGATTAAGTCTTGTAGATGATTAATTAAAGTGTGTCCATTGGTTATTCTTTGGTGGGCGATGCTGTCCCGAAACGGATAAGGGCACACAATTTTGAAAAAACTGCAAATCCGGATGAGCGAATGAACGGCTGCACGAAGGTCAGTTATCAAGATAGCCTTGGAAAAGTCGTCTGATGAGATAATTGATTTATATACTACTTTTTGATTGATATGTTTGGGAATGACATCGTAATGATCATAAAGCGCTATGAGGACCAAAATTTGACAGGTTGAATTGGCAGGTTCGATATTTGGCAGGCTGAAATTTATGGCAGGCTGGAATTTTTTGGCAGGCTGGTATTTTTGGCAGGCTGATTTTTTGGCAGGCCAATTTTTTAGAATGTCTGGATTTTTAGAATGTCTGGATTTTTAGAATGTCTCGGTTTTCTGCTTTCACGACATTACGACATTTGTTGATTCGACATTAGAGAGTTGGCGATCTTTAAATTTTCATAATCACGTTTAATATGGAGAACATGCAAATACCCGTGGAGGTTGACCCCACAGAAGACACTGAATGGAACGATATTTTACGTGCTAAGGGTGTCATTCCGGAATTACCACCATCACCTACAGAAGAACTTGAGGATGCCCTTGAAGCTGCTGTCAAGAAGCAACATGAAAACAGGTTGGAGAACAAAAATCTTGATGAGTTAGATGAGTTAGAGGACGAGGAAGATGAAGACTTCTTGAACTTTTACAAGCAGAAGAGGATGGGTGAGTTAAAGGAGTTAGGAGCTAAGAAAAAATTTGGGCACGTATTGCCAATCAATAAGCAAGAATATGAACTGGAAGTTACCAAAGCGTCTAATGAAGCACATGTGGTAGTACACTTATCATTACAGTCTAGTACTCAGAGCAGACTTCTTTCTTCTATATTGGTGAAAGTTGCACAGAAGTTCCCAGAAATCAAGATTTGTGAGATCCCCGGCTCCAGATGCATAGAAAACTACCCAGATCAAAACTGCCCAACGTTAATTTTCTACCACAAGACAAATGTGGTGAAACAGTTTATAACCTTGACACAGTTGGGTGGGAATGGTACAAGATTAAAGGATATCGAAGGGGTGCTAGTGGACTTGAATATAGTAGACTTCAGTGACCGCAGATTGGAGGTCAATGAAGATGGTGACGATGATTTGCAAGAGGAGCGTAAATTACGTTTTGTGAAGAAATCCGTGAGAGGACGCGAAGAGGATGATGAAGACGATGACTTTTACGATTAATTGCATTCAGACTGTCCAAATCCATGGTCTATGATATCATTGTAGTAGTAGGAACTTAAAGTCAAAAAAAAGTTATATACTACTAAATGGTGGGATGAGAGGAAAGTTACAAGTGAGATGATTTTCTTGAGGGGGCATAGTGAAATTCAATAGTTAGACTTGATCATCAAATTTAGCTTGGCTAAATTTCAATAACATGTTCTGCCGGTGGTTTCAAGGATCGATAATAGCAGTTCAACATATTAGGTTTAGATATTGACTACGAAACAAGCAGGAATAGTCCATGTATAGTATTCAAAATCTTGACCAGAATAGCCACTCAATATATACTTGGGTTCTTTTTGTGTGTACCCAATAATACACAAAACACCATCGCTTGTGTTACTGTAATGATCCAAAGCAGTATGCAAAGTAGGTATCATCTCCATGATAAGTGAACTACTTTGTCGAAGTATTTGCTTTGATTTCAACACATAAATCTTGATCCACTGATACCGTTCATTAACATGTGGTAACGTCGAATGAAACAAGGAAGCTGGTATTCACGATTGCTGCAAAAAAAGCTATCCTGCAGTACCTGCAGATTATCTGCACTTATATGCATAATGGCCAATATTAAATGTTGATAGAAGAAAGGATAATGAAAGAGGTTTACTGGAAGAAATTATAATGAGACTTATTGGGTTGTTTTCATTAAAACATGTTGACAGTAGTGAACCTAGATATTGCAAAATTTACAAAAAATAGTATTTTTGATAGATGAGTGATATAGGATGATGCAAAAATAATTATAATCAACTTGACTATAAATTTGAAGTAGTTTTCATGCTACTAAGGTACCTCTCAAAAGGTATTCTGTTTGAATATCTAATTAAAAAGTGGTAAAGACGAAGTCGGATTGAAAAATAACTGCATTCCGTTCATACGGTTTAAAATAGATTGGAAAAAACCAACATCTATACTACATCAAATCACTTTTTCAACTTTTACAGCCTCAAATATTTCAAGGAGTATTTCTGTCAGATAGGACCACATCAGGGCATTTAAAAGGACATTCATAAAGGCATTAATATATATCCTTGGATTTTCATTTACATGTGATAGTTAACCAGGTGTGAACAGAATTGAGAAAATCTTTTGAGTTAATCGAAGAACTACTTCGTTTAACGAATAATATATCGTCTAATAAAGAGTAAATTCATATTGGCTATAAGCAGATTCTAATCATTAGGTGTGAAAATCGTAATTTTGAACGGAATTTTCATGAAAACTCCGAATATACCTTCTTCGGATCCGTTATTAATTCCCGATCCGTTATTAATCCAAATTGATTCGCTCAGAGATTCACGAATGTCAAAAGTCATCGAAACTCTAAGGATTATGGTCAGTTATGTCATCGAAAGAAACTCACAGATTTTTATTTGGGTCTTATCGTTAGGTAAGAGCTCTTGACAGAAAAAGACTTCATGTACTGGATGAAATATTGATCATACATGAACATTTGTACTAATAAGCACGATTGATCCAGTGAAACTATTCTACTATTACTGTTGTTTTTCGATAGCCAAGCCAACTTTATATTTCTGAGCCTTCTTCGTGTTAGGTGAAACGGCTAACATCTTTTTCGTTAACTATGGTATCTTGGCTCAAAAGTAAACCGATCGGCATATGATTTATTTGACACTTGCTTTACTTTCTATTGCTGCAAAAAACCACAATATTTTAGCGACTTCGTTGATTAATGAAGTGAATACTGCGAAGAGGTAAAAGAGAGATGTGAAGAGTAGATGTTAGAGATAATGATGAAGGACTTGTTAAAAAGATGGTAGAAGAAGGGTACGATATATAGACATATTTCCATCTCATAAGTTCTTCAATAAACTTGTTATTCACAATAACAAGTTGTGAATTTTCAAGTAGACCTCTTACACATTACAGTAGTCAATCACATCAAGTAGGATAGCAGTGTATTCTATTTTCTAAAATTATTTTCTTGCTATCTCCTGCATTTGTTGGCGTGGAATCTGATTCCGATTTTTTCACGCTGTGATTTCAGAGCGAAGCCGCTATCGATACGGCCCGGTGACAACAAGCCATTTGCATAACAACAATAAAAAGGTACACTATACAGAAGCACTATCTGAAAGCAAGAGTTCAAGGACCCAACTGCTAGGAGAAGAAAATAACAAGTTATAGAAGTGCATCATACAGATGCCACAACATTGTACCGAAAGACTTAACCACATTTGAAATAAGATCAACAAGATGAATGGCAATAATAACGTTCTATCGGGCGATGAGTATCACCGCAAGAAATCATTCAGTAAGATTCAGGAGTTGACACCTCCACCAGATAACTTTCGAACCATCACGGCATGCAACCATATTAAATCAGTTCTCGAGCTGAAGGCAAAGGAGACTGTATTCACGACGTATCGACAGGCAGTTAATCTTTCATTAACATTTAGTGATGATAAAGTGTACAAATCAAAGAAGGATGGATCTATTGTACTGCCACAGAAGCTTACAGAGCGTAAGACAGCATCACTTAAATGCTCTGATTGCTCGTTAAATAACTTTCAGTCTAACTTCATTTGCTTACAGTGCCCACACGTTGGATGTTTCAACGATAAACGTCACGCATACACACACTTCAAGCTTCATCAGCATTTATTTGGCATAGACTCATATAATGGGCTCCTTTACTGTTTTCTGTGTGGCGACTACGTGAACCATCCAGATCTCGAGAGAATCAGACAAGAAATCTTCAATATGTCTGTTGGACGGACGATGCCTCCTGAGACGAGTCCTCTGCAGAGTGAAATCGATGCACATTACACGAACCCTAGTATTAGAGCGGTGAGTGGACTCAAGGGTTTTGTTAATTTGGGAGCCACATGTTTCATGAGTTCGATTTTACAAACTCTTATCCATAACCCTATCATCAAGTACCAATTCTTCAACAACGATGACCATTTCTTCTCGTGTGACAAACGAATGCTGGGAGATGTTATCGACGAGACTAACGCATGCATTACATGCAGTATCGATGATATTTTCCAGCATGTATACACTTCAACATCTAATGAGGGCTATGGAATAACAAGACTCTTGACCACAGCCTGGTACAAGAAGAAGTCGCTTGCTGGTTTTCAAGAACAAGATGCACATGAGTTTTGGCAGTTTTTATTGGATGAATTTCATTCAGACTACAAGCGGGTCATTGCCAACCAGAACAAACATGAGGATGATGATGAATGTAAATGTATATCACATGTGACATTCTCAGGTGAATTACAGAGTTCGGTCAAGTGTTTGCGATGCGAGTCTGTGACCACGACTATTGATCCGCTCATGGATCTATCGTTAGAGATCAAGGCAAAGGAAGGTGAAAAAATCAGCTTGTACGATTGTCTTGACTTGTATACGAAGGAGGAGAAACTTGATGTCAAGTATACGTGCCAGAACTGTCAAGATAAAACTGAAGCAACTAAGTCACTCAAACTCAAAACTATTCCACCTGTGTTAGCGATTCAGTTGAAGAGATTCGAACATAACCTCTTCAATGATACTTCGTCAAAGATTGAGACTCCTGTGGAGACTCCGTTCTTTTTGAACTTAAGCAAGTACGCATACGACCTGAGTGACGAAGTTGACGAGAATAAGATTTTCGAGTTGTTTGCCGTGGTGTGCCATATTGGACTGGTCCATACCGGACACTATGTGGTTTTAATCAAAAATGGTAACGGACAATGGTTTAAATTTGATGACAGCATTGTATCGTTGATTTCATACGAGGAGGTATCGAAGGTGAACGCATACTTATTGTTCTATCTCACACACAAATTGTGAGGAAACAAGTTATTCCACGAAAATAATGAGAGGTGGTTCGAATGGTTGCCGGTGTTATAGATTGTTCCACTGAAATGCAGAAGCTCCAAAATAGGTGATTAAGAGGACCCGCAGGCGCCACAGATAACCTTGAGCAAGGAAATATGATTTCAAGGAACCAAAAGTCACTGTAGCAAAGTACCCACAAAGTTGATATGGTAATCAAGTAATGACTTAACATACTCGTTGACTAAATGTACGACAAGGCTTTGGTTTTCTACCATTACCGTTATGTAGCACGAGTAGGAAAAAACGGCCCTAAGAGGATGTTTTGAAAAATCCGTCTAACTTGGAAGGATCTGGGAGGAGTTTCACTTTAGAGGAGGTTCTGATACTTAGCCGCAAACTTATTGTTGTCAGATTCAGGGCCCTCAGACACAAGACGACAGACCTCAGACACATGTTGTCAGGTTCTTTCATTATGTTCTGGCCAATACGAATAATTACGACTTCTGCATGGCTTATTTCAATAATAAGGAACGAGCAGAATAATAAGTATTAGTTTAATAAGGATCAGTTTAGCAATATTGCCAAATTGAGACGGAAGGCACGCTGTAAAAGCTATTGGTTAGAGGGTGCAATCTTAGCACGGCGAGGCGGCTCAAACAAAAGCAATACTAATGTTTTTGCTATCACTGCAATCCTATGCAGAGTAGTAGGTAATTTTTGCTAATCTGATACTGGTCCCACACAGTTTCAAGTTGTTCGGCGATCCAAGAAAAAAGGAATGAGGGGCACTCGCGGGGAAAGCCGCTATTTGCAGCAAAGTCACCAAGCTGGGCATACAAGGAGTTTAAGCGTACAAAGAGCTTGAGTGAGCAAACATACATGCCGACAAAGTGAAATCAGAGGTTAAAAAGAAAAGCCGTCAAATGGCTCAAGCGCATTGTAGTTGAGGCATACTTCTTGAGATTCATACTAGACACTTTGGACACATTACCTGAGCCTCGTAAACACGCCAGTGTACATGAATATCCTATTGTGGTGCGTATACGATTGTAGTGCGTACCGGAGTACACGTCCTGGTAACTCCTTCGGAGACCGGTCAAACCCTTCGAATCATCGCCAGGCAACCGAAATTACCTGTTTAGGACATTGATCTCAAGCTGAGCCAAGAAGGTATTGGCGGAAGGGGGGAGGTGTTCGTACAAGTAGGTGATGTTTATGCAAACAGACGGTCTTTGTTTTGCTATTACTCGTGAGGTAGCAGACGTCAGAGAGGTGTTTCAATGAACCGTCTCAGGGCCTGGATCAACTCTCAGTCAAAATGATCCGCTATTGTCAAAAGTTGCAGGCACATAACCATCCCTGCTGCTAAAGAAATCAGCATTACCTAAACAGGAAGGTGGGCGATGCCCCACCTTCCTGTGACGTGCAAAAGTGACTAGGCATACCACTACGATACACATGTGAGCATGACTACCTAATTGAATAGTTAAAGAGGGGTTGAATTAGAGGACTTTTATGAGGACATGCAAGTGCGGAGCAAGATAGGTGTTATATTTGTGTCAGAAATATTATTTACCGATTTAATGGTTTTGCCTAAAGAAGTAGATAGGAATAAGGAACGTGATGCAGAAGCGTTTTTCAGTAATTTGAAACACTCGAGATTTATTCGAGAGGAGGTCGAGTGAGATATAAATATTTTGCAGTTCCACCATGATAACCTCGTGAGCCATCATTTGCATATTGCTTAAAGCACTCCACATTCATTATGAAAATTACTTTGCAGTTGGTGGCTTTTGCAGCCTTATCACAGTCAATGCCTATAGACCATAGTCACAATGATAGACGAGATTTATGGGACAGTTTAACAGCGGCATTGGGTAACGTATTTAAACCAGCACAAGCATCAACAAGTACTGCCGCAGGTGTTCAAGGACAACCACAGGGACAACCACAGGGACAACCACAAGGTCAACCACAAGGTCAAACTCAGGGCCAAGCACAAGTTCAAACCCAAGGTCAACCACAAGGCCAAACCCAAGGTCAAGTACAGGGCCAAGCACAAGGTCAAACGCAAGGTCAAACACAGGCTCAAACACAAGGACAACCACAGGGTCAAGGTGGACAAGCAACCACTACCGCAAATGGAGCACCGGGAATAGTCACAATCACAGTGGATGGAAATGGGCAGCCAGTAGGCGGAGGCACCTCCACGTCCAGTACGGCTGCAGGCAGCCCATTCGGTGGGACTTCAACTCCAGGTGTTTTAGCAGGCTTATTTGGAACCACTTCGACTCCAAGTACTTCGACTACTGCATATGGAGCATCATCTACAACAGCATATGGATCCAATGTACAAGGACCAAGCTCCAACAATGCTGCAAGTGGTTTTGGCAGTGGTGTTTCAGCCTCGCAGAGTCAAGGACAAGCACCAAGTGGATCTGCAAGTGGCTCAGTTCCAAGTCAATCCGCATCTGCAGTTTATACCTCAAATTACGATCCGTCGACTGACTTTGATGACGCTATTTCCACTATTTGGAACACATATTGGTACAGTTCTCAGAACTCTCTTCAGGACACTGACTGCCTGGGACAGAGCTTTGTCGCACCATCATTGTGGACGTTGGCAGTAGCAGGTAAGGCGATGACTGACTCGAAAAATACTGCTTACATAAACAAGGTGGCTGCAAATTTGAAGGACTACCAGAATCTGGCCGGATGGTTTTCTGCATCGACTGCGAAGGACGACGACGTTTACACAGATGACAATGCCCAGGTTTTGTGGGTTTACTTAGAGGCATACCAACAAACACAAAACCAGGACTATTTGCAGACAGCTAAAAGGTTGATGGACTTGATTCGCAGTGAATGGGACAGCACTAGAGGTGGAGTGAAGTGGTCTGTTTCTGGTTCGTATATCGCATCAATTTCGACTACTGAGGCGGCGCTTCTGGCAGTGAAATTGTACCAGGTGACTCAGGACCAAGAGTTGTTGGATTTTGCCAACTACTGTGTGCAGTGGATTTACAACAATGTTATGGCATCCGACGGTTTGATTGAAGATGGTGTGAATAATTCTGGGGGTCCTGTCAACGATGGAAAATTGACTTACACTGTGGGAGTTCTCATGTCGACGCTCCTGTATTTGCACAAGGAAACAGGTAACGACGATTACATGACAAATGCGACCGCTTTGGCCAACGCTGCCACAAACAAGAATGGTGCCTTCTATACAAATGGTTACTGGAATAACGACTTGTCGTACGTGCACCTTCTTTTCGCAGGTTTCGCTGACTATTTGAACATGGGAGGTAGTGACAACGGTTTCAGCCTGGAGTTGCAGAGACAAGGTAAGTATATCTTTGAATACTACCAAGTGCAAGGTCACTACTACTCAAACCCAACTTCTGGACCCAAGCTGTTGTACAACAAGTACGCAAGCTCATTTTCTGCGAAGTCATACTCACCGTCACTGAGTAACTTCTGCAATGGTGATGTTGATGGTCAGGTTAAGTACTCTTTGATGAATGATGCATCTGCTGCCCAGATATTCTACGAGTTGTCTAGAATCTGATTATGATGATACCCAATGGAAAAGTATTAGAAATGAATAAGAAAACTATTAGAAGAGAAGTAGATAAAGTGAAGTAGAGAAGAATAGACGTAGAAATGAACCCGAGGAATAGAGAAGAACAAGACTTCGCGTAAAACAGTGAAGTAGTTATGTAAACTTCCAGCAAGTCGGCACTAGAAATATACTCAAAGACTTACAATTTTCCTGAATCAGAAGGGGTTAATTTTATATTATACACTTCATAAATCGTCATGACTTAAAAGTCTTCCGGGGTGATCTTGGCTTTGTCGCACATGTTTCTAAACACACCACCCATTTCATACAAAGTCCAGGGGTTGCCCTTTTCGGCTATGGTACCCTGGTCCATCACCACAATTCTGTCGTACTTCAAAATGGTCTTCAATCTGTGGGCAATGCAAAGAATAGTGCACCTGTTGAATTCACTTGCAATAGTTTCTTGAATCTTAGAATCGGTCTCGAAATCCACTGATGATGTTGCCTCATCCAAGATCAAAATCTTGGAATTGCGGATCAATGATCTTGCTAATGCAATCAATTGACGCTCACCAAGTGAGAAGTTAGCTCCAGCATCCTCAACAACCTGATCCAAGTGGAATTTGTGCAAGTCTTCATAACCCACATTGTTCTTGGGATCATATTTCGTGCTTCTAACTTTGAACAATACTCCACTGTCAATAAGGCCAGATCTTCTCAAGGTATCCCAAAGAAGGTCATCGCTATATTCACCAAATGGATCCAAGTTCTTTCTAATAGATCCCTGGAACAAGACGGGATCCTGTGGGATGATGGAAAGTCTTGATCTCAAGTCATACAATCCCATATCAGCAATGTTCAAGCCGTCAATAATGATGTTACCTTGTTCCAACTCTGTTAACCGGTACAATGCAGTCATGATGGAAGACTTTCCAGCACCAGTACGTCCACAGATACCAACCTTCTCACCTGGGTAAATGTTGAGGTTAAGGTCCTTCAATACCAAAGGAAGACCCTTTCTGTATCTCAAACCAACATTCTGGAACTGAATGTAACCAGCAGGTGGCCATTCGGGAGCAGGTGTGAACTCTGGCTTTTTGTATGCAGCTTCCTGTGGTAACTCGAATGAGTACTCGTAAAGTCTTTCTGCTGAGTTCATTTCATTCTCAACCTGTGTCATAGATCTGACAGTGAAAGACAACAATCCAACAATCTGAAGCACATAGTTAAGCAACAAACCGGTTGGCGAAGGTCCGATGTTGAACTGGCCCGTAATACACAACAAACATATGACCAAAGCAAAGGCAGCCGCAATTAAATCCAAGTGGAAACACAACCATCTCTGTGTGACGATGGACAAGTAGTATGCCTCGTTCATTTTATCGATGAGACGATCATTCTTATCGACAAAGTCACGTTCGGCCTTGAAGGCTTGGATAGTGGCCATACCGGACAAGACCTCGTTGAGGTTGTTGTAGACCAAAGACCGCAGTGTCGATTCCAAACGCTTGATTTCTCTCGCAGACCCTTGATAGAAGGTGGAAAGGAAAATGAAGGCGAACAGGAAGAATGGTACGGTAATTGCAAACCATGGCAAGTAACAGATACACAAGATAAAGATACCGATAATGAGCGCCATTGGGAAAATGAACAAACGCAACTGCTCACCCAATTCATTGTCCAAAGAGTCAGTGTCCTTAGTAAATCTATTCAAGACTCTACCCAATGGGTTCGTGTCCATGAAAGACATCGGTGCGTGTAATATTTTGTTGACGGCATTCACGTTCAATTTCTCGGCAGACAAGTTATTCATATAAGCCAACATGGTGAACTCAAGCGCGGTCCAAATGACTGTGAGTATGTTGAACATCACGTATATGGAAACATAAAACTTGTCGGAGCGGCCAGGGAACTTCTTCTCCATCCAGTACGACAACCATGTGTTGGCGAACAACTGGCAAAAGGTGGCAATACACACAGTGAGAACAAACAATGGGGTCGCACTGAGTCCAAAAACTCCAGCACCAAGATCAATAAAGTTCTTGTAAACCTTCCATGAGATGGCATTCGTGGCCATTTCTTCGTCCTGAATTGTCCGGCCTTCTAAAGTACCCTCTGCTGTAGGAGCAGACATCGATGGCTTCTCGATAGTGTTGCTGTTATAGTTCGATTCATCCTTCGAAACAACCTCATCGTCTTCGTGGTCCTGTGTGTAAGCAAGCAAGCGCTCGAAATTGACATTTCTCGACAACAACTCTGGCGTTGTGCCGATGTCAACGCTACCATCTCCGGTCAAAAACGCGACTCTATCTGCAGACAGCACAAATCCCAACTGATGAGTGGCTAAGATCACAGTCTTCCCATACAACAATCCACGAAACAAGTTCTGCACAATGTGCTTACCAACTCTCGCATCAACAGCAGAGATAACATCATCAAATAAGTAGATCAGCGCATCAGAGTACACTGCTCTAGCCAAGTTGATACGGGCCTTCTGACCACCTGATAATGTGATACCACGCTCACCGATCTCAGTGCGGTCACCTGCTGGCAAGAGATTGATGTCATCGTCTAGCGCACAGGCATAAATCACCTTTTGATACCACTCTGGGTCGTACGGCCTGCCGAACAAAATGTTCTCGCGAACAGTGGCATTTTGAATCCATGGCGACGAGCAGAAAATGAGCTCCTCATTGACCTGCAAAGAGCCCGTACCTGGGTTGCTCAATTTCATAAAGCCTGCCATAGCGCTCAAAAGAGACGACTTACCTGAACCAATAATACCGGTAACTATGATGAACTCACCACGCTTGATATCGAAGTTAACGTTCAACAATCCAGGAAACAAGAGATCACTTGCAGACTCTCCTGAGTCAAGAGAGTCAAGGGAGCCATTACCAACAGAATTTGCATAGGAGTTGATAGCGTGTTTTTCCTTCTTCATCATCTTGAGTCTTTCACGGCGGGCCTTCTTCTCGGCCTTTCTAGCGTCGCGTGTTTCCTTAGAGATGTCCCAAAGAGACTCGTCCAAGTCATCATGAAATGTCTCCCACACAAAGTTTGCGTTTCTGACCAGGAGTACTATGTCACTGTTACCATAGTAGGGCTTTTCTGCGTATTCCTTACTGGCTTCTGAGCTGGACGAGTCGTGAGAAGCGACGGAGGTAGTCTTGACGAGACCATAATTGGTCTTTTCCGACATTTCATTGTCCTTGCCATACTTGTTTGGAGTATCGACAAATTCCTCACTGCTCAAGTAGTCACCGCATCTGTTGAAACCAATGTAAGCATCGGCACCCGAAGATAACGCGATGGGCAAGAGCATGATAGATTGCGCGAGAATGGCAAACAAGGAGAGCGACGAGAAGACGTCTGCAGGTGAACGTGTTCTGTTAGAAGCCCACATGGTGATATATGAAACCATCGAGGTTAAGGAGGGGAGTGTAACAGCATATGCAGTGATGAAGTTTCTCAAGACCTTGATCTTGAACAAGTAATTCATCTCTTGTTCTCTAACAGAGATAATGTTCATTTTGTATGCCAACTCCCATGCATAAAACTTAATGACTTTCAAGTTCTCCAAAACCTCTCTCATGAGACTAATTCTCTGATCAGTAAACTTGACGACGGTTTCTCTGGTGTCATACAAGATCTTGGTCAACCATACACAGACAATTAAGGACAATATGAAGAGACCGATACCGGCAAGGGCAGGAACACCAAAGTACACCATAAGAAGTGTAATAGAGATGATCACAGATACGGGGAAACACACAACCAAAGGCTGGAATCCCACTGCCAAGTCGATTCTCGCAAGATCTGTCAGGATCAAGGAGGCAATTCTACCGTGAGGGAACATGTAACGAGACTTGGATGACAATTTGAAAGACTTCATGATAATTGCCTTGGTCAAAATTGCCTTGATCTGAGCACCTGTCATCATTGCAAGATGGAAAAAGTGGTTTATGAAGATTGTATTGAGCAAAGTAAGCACCATAGCGCAAATCACATAGCCAACACCTTTATTGACAGTTCTTTCGATACCAAACGACCGGTACTCGACGAACTGGATAATTTTTCTACTGACCAATGGCGAAAGTGCTGCAATAATGAACCCGAGCATTAAGTACAAGCACGACCACGTGTACTGCCATTTGAAAGTTAAGAAGCATGCCCAAGGGAGAGCCAATGTTGGCCACTTGAATTCTGACTCGGGAAGTCCTTTTTTGATGTGTTTCTCGTAGGCGTCGTTAAGAATTCTGTCAAGGTGCTCTTGGAAAACCTTGTGCATGGAAGCAACCTTTATCTCTGGAGTCAAGTGGTACATATCATTACCAGTTAACGTTCTCTTATAACCCGTCTTCAAAATTGGCCATAACCACCAGAAACCAGTTTGCTTGAAGTAGTTAGAGATGTGCCAAGGATAAAGCTTACGCTCATTCTCTGTGGGGACATGAGGTACTTTTTTCGAGAAAAGGAAGGAGAACATTCTCTTTTCATTGCGGCAACCACTTTCTGGGTCCACAGGAGGCTCCAAGTTGGTTTGCGGGGTATATTCTGGAGTTTCTGGAGTTTCTGGTGGAGGTGGTTTCCTTGAGACTCTCCTCTTTTTTTTGCGGTCACCCGGTGGGGTTTGTTGTACGACATCAACGTAAGTATCGGTAGAGTTGGAACTTGTGGAAGAAACCAGATCCAAGTTGTCTTCGTAGTGTGTACGATGAGCGTATGCATAACCCAGTTCTATTGAGTGAGCAGCCTGTGGAGTTTGAGGAATCAGTGGGTATCCTTGATGTCTTCTTTCGAGATATGCCTGGTATGGGTTCATACGTTGTGCTGTCTCACCATAAACGGGTTGATTTGTGTGATCCTGATTATTGGAATGATATTGGTTGGACTGGTCATCCAGGTCATTTTCTCCAAACAGCGGGATGTATGCATTGTAGGCGTGATTACCCATGATAGCAGCGGGTATAAGGGGTATAAAATGCTGCTTTTAGGTACAGTGTCTGTATAACGAGACTTTTAATGTGTCAATAAGACTTTTAGTTTTGAATATAATGTTGCAAAAATAGCAGTCGCTGTATTTATAAGTTGCTAAGTCTCCCCATCCCTCATGCACGGCTTTGAGAGAGTTTTCACAGAGTTTCCTATTTGGGAAGGTAGATGGATTTACCGTATTCGGTAAGTCGGTGCTCTCTAGACAACAACAAGCCGCAAAATTAGACACAATATGAGGGCTTGGGTGATACATTCACATACTGTAGACGTGTTCATGATACAACTTGTGTATCGATCATTGGTGTGGAAGTAAAGATTCAACCCCACTTTTGCCTGGTGGACATTTGCCGTTTTGAGAGTATTTTGATGTGACACAAAGTAGAGACACTAAACGAGCGTTAGAATTACCCCGTCAGGAGTGGGAGTAACTGGGGGGAAGATGGAACGCAGAAGGTGATTTTGGTCTTCTCAGAATGGAAGGATAGTAAGAAGATGTGACATGAAAGCTGAAGTCAAAAATAGCAGCAAAGGCTTAGATGATGGGAAGATCAGATAAGGCCGCAGAGAATTTTGATGCAAAATGATCGGCAGAGAAAGATACTGACAGGACGATACAGAAAGATACAGATACACAAATAGTCACAGAAAGATACAGAAAGATTAAGTGTATAATCATAGATAGCTTAAGTCTAAAACAAAATGTGATACTTAATGGTTATGTGATAAAGAGTGGTTATGTAATATAGAGTGGTTATGTGATCTAGTTGGTTATAGCGCCTTTCATTGGTTATCACAATGGTTAGATACAGAACAATTTGAAGACATGACGGAAGGATTTTAATACATGAAGAAGTAGGATTGAATACATGAAGAAGTAGGATTGAATACATGAAGAAGTAGTCTTTGAAGGTATGATGAATGGGGATATTCACTTTGTAAATTTATGGTACAGATAGTTTTTATCATGTAGGGCTGTGGGCCATTTTGATCGATTAATCTTTATAAAGAACTGATAATTAGTTAGGAGCTGTCCATTGTATCATCACCGTTAAGAACAAATGTCAACTCCGATATTATACTACATCGAGTAGTCTACATTTTGTGTGCAGGAATCACAGCCTTGATGAAAGTTGACAATATGTAGTTCACTCGCAGGAACTTGAAAGGTGCCACAAACACAATACTCCAACTGGTAGAAAATGCAACCAGATGATGCACATTATGAAGGAAGAATGTTCATTATTAAACAATGTTTTGAGAATGTTCATATGATTAGTGAATATCTCTTAATAGAAATAACTAGAGAATGACTAGATTACTCTTTGTGTAGATTAATGAAGAAATGGCTCCTTAGAGTAGTTCTACTAAATTCTCTTCAGAATGATGATGAATAATTCTTATGTTTCTGATTATCAACTCTTTAGCGATTGTCACTCTTTAGCGATTGTCACTCTTTAGCGATAGTCACTCTTTAGCGATAGTCACTCTTTAGCAATGTCAATTTTTTGATGATTCAATAGAATCACAATTTTCTTTGGGGTAGCTCTCTTGTGCTATCCATGACCTTTTCTTCACCTTCTTTCTGTTTCATTACCTCTTTTCATCGTGGTTTTCCTTGTTCAAACTTCTCCTAAAATGGAAACCCACCCAATCCTTTTCCTCCAAAACCTGGTCCTCCAAAACCTGGTCCAGCAAACTTGTTCTGGTCAAAGTCTGGCTTGTCCATATCAGGACGCCCGCTCATTGGATCAAATCCTGGTCCCCTCATGGCACCACCCCTCAAAGTACCTGGAAGCCCGCTTCCCATAGCCTCGAGGTTATCCTCACCGTAAGGATCATCAAAACGAGCGCCCGGAGGCACACCCAACCGCGAAGTATTGCCACTCTCCCTGTTTCCAAACATAGGGTGATCTGCAGAAGGGTACATACCATTCGAAGACCCACCCAAAGGATCGATAAACAGCTTGAGCTCAGGATTTTTTGGGAGTCCAGGTGGATTGAGGTCACCATCACCAATCAGGGGGAAAACTTGCTGAGACTGCCTAGGTCTTGCTCTGATCTCAAGCTCATCCTCGAAATCTGGCATATCAGAAGGCCGGGATGGATTCGAAGGTGACACCACCGGGGGTTGGGCGATCTGGGGTGCAACATTAACATTTTCACGCACCACTGAGTTTGTGTGTCTTTTATCATCAGAACCCTTGTCAGATTCACTTCCATCTCTCTGCTCTTTCGTAACGTCGAACACTGCCTTCAAATCATCCATATTTTTGATGTGCTTCTCGAATTCTTTGTTAAACTGCCGAATCAAATCCTCCAGTACGCTGATCTCATTGACTGGGAAGCTAACCTGTTGAATCTTATCCCAGTCCACGACTACCAGTTCATTCAATTTGTCCACGGCAACCAATGAGACCACGGTGACAGTATCTGACAACTTGTTGAGGACAACATACAACTCAGCCTTACCCAGGTGCACAAGCAGGTAGTGAACTGAGCTGTCTGTGGCACTAGTTTTCTCAAGGTCAGTACCAACCCGTTTCGCAAAGTGAGACCTAAGGTAGCTCACAGTCAATTGAAGCGTGAGCTCAAAGTAGTTGTCAATCATAGTGTTGTAAGGAGAATTCGCAAGCTACTATATATTCGGTGCAGGAACGCATGTGGATGTCGTGGCGACGATGTCGTGCGACTTTTGAATGACAACAGGTGATGAATACCAGCTGAAACGCCTAGTAGCGTAGTAGATGTAGAGGCGATAAGCTCGGAGGGTCACGTAGATGATGCCTTGGTGGTTGTATTTGTTGCTAGTGAATTTGCCCCGCTTCCATCGGAATCGCAGCAAACAAGCTCCTGCACAAATTCCCGGTTTTTTTGTAAATTACGGATACAATCCCTCAACAAAGTTCCCAACTACACTGAATACATCCGGACCATGACCACTACTGTGCCGTTGATATACTCTTTTCCAGAGTTCAAGGGCGTTGCCGAGGCTGTTGCGGACCACGTAATCCTGGCTCAGAACTTGACCTTGTATGACACCTTGGACAAGGCGCGGATAGAGCTTTTGAAGGAAGAAAGATTAAGGCAGCTGGTATCGCTGTCTGTGAATGCATCTCCGCTGCCAACCGCGATGCAGACTGTTATGAGTACTCTGGCTATTCCCAACGGAACCGTTTCCTCCAGACCCGAGTTGCACCCGTCGTTATCGACAACGCAAATTGGAGGCAAGGCAAAGAAGGAAAAGAAAGCCAAGAAGTCAGCGACTGTGCGCTTCAAGATCGCCATTTCCGGTGGTTCTCTCATCAAGATCTTAAAGGAAGGTTTATTGCTGAGGCAAGAGTCTATCGAATGGGATAAATGGGATATATACTTTGCCGACGAAAGATTGGTACCTTTTGACTCGCCCGACTCCAACTATGGCCAAGCAAAGAGAGAGATTTTTGACCATATCGAAGGTTCAGTTAAGCCCAACATCTATCATATCGATCCTACCTTATTGGATGATCCTCAAGAGTGTGCTGATCAATACGAGAAAGTACTTGTGAACAACTTTGCCAAGAAGGACTCAGTTAAGTTACCAATGTTCGACCTTTTGTTATTAGGATGTGCTCCTGATGGCCATGTTGCCTCACTCTTCCCTAACGATGGAGAAGCATTGAGAGAGAAGTTAGCTTGGTGTATTCCTGTTTTCAACGCACCTCTGGGACCATCTGAGAGAATCACTTTGAGTATCCCCGTTATTCTGCATTCTGCGCGTGTGGCGTTCGTTGTGGAGGGTTTGACTAAGGCTCCTATCATGCGGACTATCATGGAGAGACCAGAAAAGGGGTTGCCGTCATCTATTGTCAATGAAAGCGCTGCAGGAAGAGTCGCATGGTTTGTTGACGACGACGCTTTGAACGACATCTACGAACCTACGAAGAAGAAGTACAAGTTTTTGTCAATCGAGAGTTAATTGTGGCGCACAGGTGATGATAGAGTGATACGATCTATAGATGTTAACAGGTACGGCTGAGAAGGACAAGCCTAGAGGGGGACGCGAGTGGAATAAAGCTTAAAAGAAACATGAAGTCATGACTAGTCATGGTGAGATGGATAGGTCATGCCGGTGTGCAATAGTTCATATCCAAGGTCCATGAATAGTTAAATGAATAATATGAATATCAGTTATGTACTGATCTGGTACAATGGACCGAATCGATTTCTTTTAGACTAGAATCCATTCAGTGTTTAGCAAGTATTTATGATTTGAGGAATTGTAGGAATTAGAGCACCAGGGTATTTGATATTTACAGAGCTTTAGTGTTTGCACTTCAGAAATTTTCGATTGCTGAGGTTTTGCAATTATGTGACTAAGAAACTAGATAAAAAGGTTTGATTACCGGCTATTTTGCAGCGTTGACGGGTCTCCTGCGTTTTGCCGGAAAATCCGGAGAAATTATGACGTTTGATTGACGGTATGGTCGAAATGTGAAACGGATTTTCGGTAGCGGGAGTAACGGATTTTGTGTGGAAGTATAGTCACTAAAAATTTGAAGTCATGTAGTATGAGCGGTTCAAGTTCTAATTACACAATTGTTCAGATTTCATAATAGTTCCAGTTTCAAAATAGTTCCAGTTTGAAAATAGTTCCAGTTTCAAAATAGTTCCAGTTTCATAATAGTTCCAGTTTCACAACATATATACCATTTTATTTATATTCGTACCTACTTTTCAAGTCATCTTTCTACTCTCTTCTACATACTCTTCTCACTCTTCACTTTACTTTTCTCCCTTCACTATATACTCAGCAGGGGCTCTACTTGCCCATTCAGTCCAGCTGCCATCGTATACTCTGACGTCAACATCAACACCAATCACAGACTCAATTGCAAATTTGAGGATCACAGCAGTGACTCCTGATCCACACATAGCTATAATGCCTTTCTTGTCACCCAAAAAAGCACGTGAGCTCAAATCAAGATTGAATCTTGTCTTGAAGATCTCCAACAATTCTTCCCTAGACTTGAATCCCTTATCCCCATTCAAAACTGTAGGGAATGGTAAAGAAAAACTCCCAGGAACATGGCCCGAGCTCAATCCCTCTCGAGGCTCTGGAGATTTTCCTGTATATCTATCATATGGTCTGGCATCGAACAAATAATACTCCTTCTGGAGTCTTCCTGAAGAAACCAAGTCCAACAATTCTTCATATTCCACAACCTGTTTGGAATAGTTATTGGAGGTCTCCAGTTCATGAGACTCTTCTGGAGACTCACTCTTCAATGGTGTTGCAAACAGCGATACCGGCTCCTTATCAAGAGGCTGATTGTATTTGATGTAGTTGTCTAAAAGATAAACCGACTTGTGCCCAAAGAGAGAAAATGTCCAAGCGGCTCTAGGACTAGAGAAAATACCCGCCTTATCATAAACAACCACACGGTCTGACTTTTGAATTCCTAAGCTCTTGACAGCTTTCTGGAAATCAGCTCCACTAGGAAGCATATGAGGGTATTCGGATTTGGTTGATACTCCATCAACATCAAAAAAGGCAGCATTGGGGATCCTCTCTTGATTCAAAAACTCATCTTTGGCATCTTTTGGTGAATTGGGCATGTACCATGTTGCATCAACAGGAACAACTCTAGATCTTGGTACAGAGCTCTTCAAAAGGGTTCTGTATTCACTGGGTGATATAATTGGGATCTTAGTCATAATGTTTGTAGATTTCGCAATATGTGGAGAAAAATTGGTTATCGTTTATCACAGGCAATACAGAAAATTATAGATGTGAGGTTTATTTCTGTATACTCTTCAATTTTCCTCGCTACTAATCGTTCCACTAGTCACATCTACTAAGTATTGCTACCCACATCTACTAAGTATTCCTACCCACATCTACTAAGTATTCCTACCCACATCTACTAAGTATTCCTACCCACATCTACTACTCTTTACTATCATCGAAGTACTTGCTACTATCACTTATTCCTCTACTCTATACAATCCATTACTTCATTGCGTTTCCGAATCTAGAAGTATCAGCCTTCATGAATTCTCTCAATGCCATCGTAGCATAAGTACTCACGCCTAATTGCATCTTCAAAATCACTGCAATCTTATCTCCTCCCTCTTGTGGAATATGTCTATCTTCTTCAGTAAAAGGGATCTCCTCAATAGCTTCGGTCTTCAGGTTTTCTTCAACGTTCTGTGTCTTGTCTGCTTCTTCCTTCTCGTTTGTCTTGTCTGCTTCTTCCTTCTCGTTTGTCTTGTCTGCTTCTTCCTTCTCACTTGTCTTATCTGCTTCTTCCTTCTCACTTGTTTTGTCTGCTTCCTCCTTCTCCCTCTGTTCCTTTCTCTGTTTTCTCTCAGTTAAGATCTCCAAGTCAGTTTTCATCAATGGTACATCTTCGCTGTACTTCACCAACTCATATGTCAAGTTCTCTGGTCTCGAAACCAAGTGTCTGTAAGAACCTGCCAACGAAAACTCAATCACCTTGCGCTTCATGTCAAATGGATCCAAACCATCTTGGGCCATCGCTTCGATGTAAACCTGCTTCAATTGTTCGTTTTCAGGATACTTGATCTTGTAACCTGGTGAAGGTAAAACAACATCATAAATGGTATATTTGTTACTATCGATGTCTTCTTGAGTTAAGGCCTTCACCTTGACTTCTCTGTTCACCGCCACATCTTCTTCGAAGTCGTCTTCCTCATCCTTAATCGGTGCTGGAACTTCACTGTCGTAGACCAAGTCACCCACTTGCAACTCTAAACCAAACAAGTCGATTCTCTTGGATGCGACGAGATTCCAGATGTAAGACTGATATGCGTGAGCGTACATGATCTTCAAGTTCTTTGGGATAGACATGATGGCTTTGAAGTACGACAGTTGACTATAACCCTCATCTTCGTCCAACTTTTCCTTATCAAGAACAGTCAAAATAGAATGTTCGGCAGAAAACCGGCGAGGCATCTTCTTCAATGTCAAGCTTGGGTTCTTGGTTTCAGCCCAAATACGTCTAGCTTCAACAGAGTCTGGTGCCACAATATCCTGTTCTGACAAAATCAATTCTGCAGCAGCCTTCCAGTCACTCTTTAAAATGAGAATACCCAATGCGTGAGTCGAAATGGAAAAAGAGCCAAATCTCTGCATACCATAGTAGTTGATGAAACCCTTGGTTTTCAATGAATCAAAGCACTGCTTGACAATCTCTTCAATGTTCTCATGGGTGCCCTCAGCATTTCTCACGTTTCTTAAGGTAATCGTAAACTCATTACCCTTCAAATCACCCAAGCCCAATGGCTGGTCCTGGTAGCTGAAACATCCCAAAACAGACCCTTTCAATGCGTTGTTGAGAGCATTCACACGAACAACCTTGGCTCTTTGAATACTGAACATCTGTGCGGTAGCACCTCTACGATCCTTAGTACCTGCAAACTTGACCGATCTATTTGGAAGTCTCAAGAATTTAGCAATCGTGTTGGCAACTTCCATCGTCTCTCTGTTCTCCTTGAACACCGTAAAATGCAAGTACGGCTTGAAAGGACCAAGACCATAGTTTATAACACCGTTAGCGTCAACATGACTAATGGAATCCTGTGGATGTGGTCTGGAACCTCTCGAGTTTTTCTTCGCAATAGCGATCTTGATAGTGTTTCCGTCAGAAGTCACAGACTCCAATTTGCCCTGAAATGAGTTTCTCAACAACTGGTGCAATTTAGTACGTTGATCCTTATCGGTGAATGTAGTGGTAGTCTCCATGTTGTTACCTGTAGTGAACAACTCTTTGATTTGTTCCAATTCAGTTTCGGTGATGAGCTCCAACAATTTTGCTTTGTTCTCCTCAGATAACTCGTACTTTGGTTTAGCTTCTGCCTCGGCCTTGAGCTTCTCATCTTCTAATTTTTTTGCTTGTTTAATAGCTTCAATCTCTTCGGGAGTCTTGTTCTCCAACTCTTTCCTTTCCTGTGCTCTCTGCTCCAAACGACGTTCTCTCTTGGACTTTCCTAAGTTGAGTCCATCATCAGTCAAATGAACAACCTTTCCATTCAAGCCAATTTCATTAACTTGAAAGTCGGAGTAAAGCTGCTTGATAGTACCAAGGAATCCAGTGTTCCCACGGTTGATGTAAGACGTGATGCCCACTTCGTTCTCTTTCACAACTTTTCTTGTGTCTTCATCAGACCTTAACTTCTTTTCAGGGACCTCATCAGGTGTCATCGCCCTTTTGGCAGATGTGGTTACTTCGGCAGACATGGTACGAAGTGTTCTTGATAGCTATTTAGCTCTGAGCATTGGTTAAATTTGAGATGAGCGAAAAAAGCTGCGAAACATTCTACCGACAAAAAGATTATGACATAGAGAGAGGATCAAAACCATTATGAAGTGAACTATGACTATATAGATGGTATATATCATTGGATTAGGTTCCTTATTTAATGTATTATAATACTTTCCTCTTAAATCTTTTCTCATACAATTATCGTTAATTTATCTTATGTTTCTCTCTTAATGAAACAACTGACCATATCCAATCCTTGTTTAGTAAACTCCTCAGCTCCTTCTCGTCACCACTTGCCACATCACAACTTCTTTTTGTCTTTCTGCTCATTTACTTTTACTTGTCCATTCTTTTTATCTTGACGCTTTTCACAAAAGGGATTTTTTGCACCCAAACCTCGCTACAAACTTGCTATCTATGAACCAAACTGAAGGACCCACGGTCTGGAGGAATTTCTCCCTACCATTCAATCTGGAACTAGAATCTGACACACCCAGTACTAAGCCCAAAAACGTGTTGGTGGAACGAAGCAGCATTAGTCGTTTGTCCAAGGGCTCTTCTGGTGCTAATGACACACTATATAGGTCTCTACTTGTTCCTATTGGTGAGGATCAGTTCCCTAATAAACTTTCTGAATTGAAACACCTCTTTGAAAACAACCTACAATTGAAGAAGTCTAAGAAGTGTTTGAATTCTACGACGACAGATGTGGTTCAATATAAGACGGAACGAGTGAAGCAGAGAGTTTTAGTAATTTCCAAGATCCCATCAACAGTTGGGATCAATGGAATATTATCTCAAATCTGTGGTGGTCCCTTAGAGAGAATAGTGTTCCATAAACGGTCTATTTCTTCCACAATTGAAGTCTTCTTCATTTTCCCCGAACATGCCAAACGGTTTTACACTTATTGCCAAACCACTGGACTTTTCGTGGTACATGGAGCAAGACCACGAGTCGAATGGGCTGATGAGTATAACACTGAAAGTTTCAACATGCTTCATATGTCAGTATCAAAACACTTGTTGAATGAAGTTTTACACTTTGGAGCTCGTCGAACTCTTATTTTTGCTAAGATAGTACCGGGCAAAGTATTGCGCAACGATCAAAAGCTCTTCTATCCAGACCCTCAGTCACACTTCACAAAAGACTTGGATATTTCGAGAATTTATGATGATTTCCTGCAGTACGGTGAAATCATCGACTTGGGGCCCGTTGTGTCGAGAAAGATATGTTTTAGTATTCATTATACCGATATCCGTTCGGCAATTATCGCTAAAAGAGAGTGTGAAACTCCATCTACAGAGATATATAAGAAATATGGCGATTGGTCGGTATGGTATGGTAAAGATTGCACAGATAAGTGGTGTCCTATTTTATAGTTGTACTCTAGTGAATGCTCTCTTATGAATAATTAAAAAATTCAATGTTAACTCTTTTGGTACTTTTCGTTATATTTCTGTTGAAATTTGCATCCTTCAAATATTGTATTTGCAACTGTTTATTTTTCTTCCAAATAGGTAATCTAACTAATATCCACCATGTCGTCTCAAAAACCTACCGTGAGATCACGGTCCTCATTAGGATATAGTGGGAGTAACTTGAACTCAACTCGTCTGAGCATGACCGATTTGAGAAGACCACCTTCGATGAATATGAGACCTTCGTCTCCGCGGATCTCAAGATCTCGTCCTGGATCAGCTATGGGATACACTTCAAGTAGTGCCTCCTCAAGTAGACCCATGACTCCAAGCTTACAAGCAGTTGAGCCTTATACTGGAACAATCAATGTGTCAATCAGACCCAACCCATACACTGTGGATTCAGTTAGTGGTAGTCCATGGGAAATTGATGACTCGACTGCGACTATTGTCAATAGTACTGATATGTCTTCAATGAGCTTTGATAATGTCTTTGCACCGGATAAGAGCATTACCAATAGACAGGTTTACGACAGTGTGTGTCATAATGTTGTTGACAAGTTTTTGAATGAGGGCTTTAACAGTACTGTTTTTGCGTACGGTATGACAGGATCAGGAAAGACTTTCTCCATGAGGGGAAATGAACAGGATCCTGGGTTTGTTACACTTGCAGTGGATGCGATTTTCAACAAGATTGGTTTAAGTGGTGATTACAGTATCTCATTAACTTACCTCGAGATATACAATGAGAAGATCATCGATTTATTACTGCCTGCAACCACACCATCTTCACTGGAGTTAAAGATTCGAGATGACCCCGTATATGGTACCAAAATCGTAGGGATTACTTCCCCAGAAATTACCAGTAAAGAACAATTACAGCAATTAATCAAGAAGGGTGACACTAACAGGAAAACCAGCGCTACCGATTTCAATACGAGGTCTTCACGTTCACATTCTATTCTCCAGATAAAGCTTGCACATGCAGGGCAACATGCTACATTGTCTCTCTGTGATTTAGCAGGGTCTGAACGTGCGACTTCCAGTGCTGAAAGACGGAAGGAAGGTGCTTTTATCAACAAGTCTTTATTAGCGTTATCGACTGTTATAAACAAACTTTCCATAGCGTCAAGTGGTTCATCTGGATCAGACCATATCCCCTACAGAGATTCCAAACTCACTCGCTTGCTTCAGCCGGCTTTGTCAGGGACTTCTCTCATTCTGATTTTGTGTACCATACATTTAGGGTCGTTGAACACAAATGCACAGTCTGTTTCTGAGACCGCTAACACGTTGAGGTTTGCGGCTCGTGCAAAGGATATTGTGATGCATGTTCAGAAGAACAAGCCTGTGGCGATGAGTGAAGTAGAATACACAAAGGTGATTGAGCAGTTAAAGCGCACAATCGAAACACAGAAAAACGAGATACTGGCATTACGATTGGCAAAGCCTTCTGCAAGTAGTGGTTTACAGGGTTTAGATGATACAAAACTGTTAGAGCAATCACTTCATGTTGCACAACTTGAGTCGGAGAATAAGATACTTAACGAAAGATTAGAGCATCTTAATAGGTTAGTGGATATGCAAAGGGCGGAGACGGTAATTCTCAAGAACGATACATTGAATGATATTCTCGGATCTGGGTCTGACTCACTGCATATTGCGATGGCCAATTTGGAGAATTTTTACAGGCATGTTCAATATGAGATGGACGAGCAAAAGTCTTATATTGCACATCTCGAGGCACAATTTAAGTTGGCACACCGTGATAATACTTTGGTGAGCAAACCTTCGAAGGAGAGTGAGGAAAAGGACGAAGAGATTGCGCAATTGAAGGAGTTGATAAAAGATAAGGATCATCTTATTAAGAGTCTTACCAAGACTACCAAATTGCGCCGACTTGTGGATTCGAATTCAGTCAATGTGGATGGTGGTGACAAAGAAAATTCGTTTGGAGATTTGAGGCGATTCAAGATAAGTCCAAAGAAGGCTACTGAAGAAGAGAAGACAGAGCTTACACTTAATGTATAGGTATGTAATGATATTTTTGAATGATAGGGATAAGACATAGACGAAATTTATTGGTGCATTTGGCGTAATCAAAAACTTCACTAAACCGCATGACAAAGTGCTCATAATGACTATAACAATCATAGAATTTGGACTAATGAATCACAAAGCCTAATTCAACGACAAGTAGTAATGATTGATGTTGAAAGGTTCATCGGTATGAGTTTTCTAAATGGCGGATAATTACTGTATGTAGACATTGTTAGATGAGTTTATCTGTGGCAAAGTTCCGCATGAGGGGGGTGAAATTCCGTCTTTCGTAATTATTTGTACCACCGCACGCGGCTTGAACGCAGACCGAACAATTGGCATGGGCCTTTTCAAATGGAAACAAAGGTCGAAATCAGTGGGGTCAGATGACGTCGATAATGCGTCCCATCCACCACGCAACAGGGCCATGAGTGCTGATGCCTCGATCCATCTGGATCCTTCGTGGGATACATACTCTCTTTCTCCAACACAATCATTGACGGACGCTTCAATTGCATTATCTGAAACCGATACACTATTACAAGAGCATAGAAACGGACATGAGCTACAAGAAGCCTACGAAGATAATTTCACTTCGTACCACCCATTCTTATTACGAAGATTGAGGTTAGAGGCTTATCGCACTACAGAAGAATCAGCGATGAGGGGCGCGGCAGAACAATTCAACGAATCACACAAGGATGATGATGATGTATCGACAGTTTTGAATGAATCAATCCGTCACACACTGACTATATTGGGTAAGGAGATTTCAAACTTCACGCTTAAACGGAAGTTTATTATTGCCAGTGAGTTCATGAAATCTGCTCAATACATTTTTCCATGTGAAGAGCTGTTTGAATTGTTCAAGGAATTGCGAAGGAACAAGAACTCTAAGGATGTATTTGTCTATACGTCCAATAATGAAGTACGAAAGATCAATGTCGATGGTAAGCAACCTGAGGGGAGCATTATCGATTCAAGACAGCATATAATACCATTAGACTACAAATTACAAGGATTGGGACTACCATTGTTCAAGGTACTGGTACCTTACCTTTCATCTTTCAAAAAGAATACCCCTTACATTGTATTCAAGAGATTTCGCGAGAAACCGACGAGACCATCTTCAGATGCAACCAAGGAAGAATCATTTGAAACGTACCCTTATTGTACGGTTTATTCGAAACATTTTCAAAAGGTAAAGCGAGTCACCTTTCAGTTCACTGTGGAAGAAAACGGAGAAAAGAGGTCGTTTACTGTATATTTGTTCATGAACAACTTCAAGCCATTTGCAGACTTTACATATCAAGGTACCAAATTTCGTGTTCTCGGAACTCCAATTATCACCACTTTGGGGCTTAATTACAATCCATGTCTCAAGTTACTCATAGTTGACCGTGGCAAACCATCATTATGTGACAATATCATAAACAAGAGGACAAACTTTGAGTTTCTGAAGATATTAAAGAAGAAGAAAGCAAGCTGTGAAGAGACTGAAGATCCAACTTATGTTCAGTATGATGAAGATGTGCCTTCTACCCATATCAATCCTTATCCAGACCCGAATAACCCACTCCTTCAAGAAGATACTAGACTCTTCCGTGACTCGAATATGAATAGAATCCAGTATATCAGTGATGACATGCCTCCTTTCGGAGCATTTAAGGATTCGATCTTGAACGAAAAGAGCAATATTCTTCCAAGAAAATACTCCGATTCCGGCAAGATTGAGTTGTACCAAGACAGAAGACAAGCTCTTGGAAATATCCAGAGTACCCTTCTGCTTGATACAGATACTTTGGTGTTACAATGTGTTCTCGCTACAATTCGCGAGATAGCGATTAAGAACGCTGGAAACGCAATAAACACTGCTTCACACTCGAGAGTGGCTACAATGAGAGGAACTTCTACTGTGATAGGAGCCGGTTTATTTGTATAGACATAGATTTCGTATTGTAAAGTTTGTATATTATTTATTGGTGGGTAATTCATTTGTAAGACATAAAAGACTCATTAATCATTTGAGTCAAAGGGTTGACTACAATTTTAGGAAATAATTTCTATTTAATTTTGGGTGATTATTGAAACTTCTCACTATTCAATTTTGGGTGATGATTGAAGCAATAGGGGTCTCATCGATTACTCTTTGTGGAACTTATGTTGGGACTCAATGGCTCTATTGGCACCAATTTTTTGAGGTACATATGTCCAATTTTGACATTTCCGCTTGCACCAACTTTTTTTCAGACTTCCGCTGCCAACTTTTTAGATGTGCATACACCCACTTTTGCAACCCAATTCTGTCGGCTACCATGGGTATCATATCTTCGGGAATCTCTACGCGGATACTCCATCTGCATAATGACATCTGCATTGGCTATTTGAAAGAGATGCAGTACAGTGACACACTTGGTAATCTTACATCTATCAGAAAGCGAAGTCTGATCCGTGGTATCCTTCCTTCTAATTTGAACTCAGGCTTTTTTAATCTTCGTTATCTCTGCCCCGGTGATTCATGACCCCACTATTACATTCCCCAATATTATCGGATAGCACCCCCACCATTTATGTAACTCCGCGAACGCGATCAGAATCTAGCCTTCCATGAATTTTGCGGGAGATCCGGCTCATCGCCTTAATTCACACCCTCCGTTAGGTCTTCTTAAGGTCTCCTTGAGGATCTGATCGGGTATCTGAGCCACTAAATCTTCCCGAGAATGGAAAGTCTAGATTATGCTAGGAAATTTTCCAGGTCATAGTGATTGCATCTTACATTGGACAAACGCGTACTTTTGCGCTCTACTGTTTGGGGAAAGAAATTCGGTTCCGCCAAGATCTCCAAATCTATAGATATACCGATAATATCTAAGTGGGGTATGTATAGCACTGGACAGCCAATATTCTCTGAAATTCTTGCACGAGATCAGCCGCATTGCGCCCTTTATTCGAACTCCATTACGTAGACTGTGTTCATAGGCATGGAATTTGTATGCACTGAGCCCCATTTGTGTCGTGCTCTCCTTGCATATACATCGTCACGTGATACAGGGTACGTGCTGTCATCTCTATGTGGGATTACCCAACAAAAGTAATATGCGACACAACAAAAAAAAGAAAGAAGTGCAGATTACGAAGAGAGGAGACAATAGGTGATGGCGACGGTTGCAAAAGTTCGCTAAACTTCTCTATTCTAGCAGCTTCTACCGTAAAGTTTGTGGGCAACAAAGAAAATAGTGAGAGATCCCCAACATAGATATGGCCAGCCTGTTCGCAAATATAGTTTGTTGAGGTTGACAGTGTAAAGCACTCTTATCTAGTAGACTCATTGGTGAAAGTAGCACCTTTGTTCCAAATCTGGAGTACGTAGAATGTAATGACCCCCTCATT
Source organism: Kodamaea ohmeri (assembly GCA_004919595.1). NCBI lineage: Eukaryota > Fungi > Ascomycota > Pichiomycetes > Serinales > Debaryomycetaceae > Kodamaea > Kodamaea ohmeri. The sequence goes on from SKFK01000002.1 coordinate 2,434,426, forward strand.
ATGTGTGGTCACCTCGCCTTTTTTGCTCATACTATAGAAAGGGGCTCACACAAAATAAAAAATTTCAAGAGCTCTACAACTTTTTTACGTTTCACCGATCCTGCAATACATTTCCAGCACTTTTCTATAATATAACAACAGCCAATCCTTATTACAAAAGATTCAATCTTTTGGCCTAGAATATTGATAGCGCTTCCGCCATGACATCCTCTTTGACGGACGACACAAATACAATCTTGGACCATGGGTTCTTCCAGAACGACGAGCAGGACATCTTGGATGAGTTCCTCGACCAAAGGGTCTACGATTCAATAGGCACAAATACGCCTAACTCTACAAGTCAAATCAAGTTAGAGAATGACTTGTTGGATGTTTACAGCCGCACAAACAGCAGTACTCAAATATCTCCAAAGAACCATTACACTTCTGGCTTCCCTATGCAAGATGATAGGAAGACTGATAGCGACTATTTATACATGGACAACGGGAAGAGCAGCCATTCGAGTCCTGGTGATCTCAACAACGATTCCATGTGTCTGCCAACACGCAACGCAGCACCGCCATCAGACCAGTTGAATGACTTTGACGTGATAAGAGACGAGTTATCTAAGATTAAATTTGGTAACTACTTCATGAACCCATGTCCTGAGAGCATAGATATTCCCGACCAATCTTACGTTGACACAAGCCTCGATGATAAATTACCCTACAAGTTGAATATTTCAAACTTGCCATCGTACTCGAGAGTGGAAACACAAATTAAGATGAAGTTGACATTAAGTCCACCTCCACCTGAAGCACTCTTGTACATTCCACAAGACTTGATTTCGAAGAACAAATTCTGTCTTAATGAACCAGTGGAATCTTTGCATCCAAAGTTGAAGGAAAACTTATTGTACCTTGATGCTTACGTGTTGACCTCTGACTTGAAGAAGTCGTGCAATATCTGCTCGAGGTGTATAAAACGTGAGCAAAAGAGAGCCTCTAGAAGAAAGGCTGCTATGGGAATGGATGAAGAATCGACACCTGCAGATGCCCAAAGCAATGCTCCTATGACGACAGCTTCGGGAGTCGTAAAGAACAATCCAACTTCGTGGGCAAATGACAAGATGATGAAGAAAGCCATCATTTTCAACTGTAAAGAGATTATGTCATTCCCACCACCAAATGGTTTGAATAATGACCTTTCAAAGTCACTCGAATTATCAGCAAGACTCATCTGCTACTGCAGACATCATAAAGAGTCTGATGGGTTCAAGCTCCTTTTTGTCGTGAAGAATAATAAGGGTGAGGTTGTAGCCAAGCAGCTCTCATCTCCAATCGTTATCATGGACAGGAAAAAGAACACGTCAGTGGCAACTAAATCGCCAAGTTCTTCAATGAACTTGGTGGCAGAGCATGAAAATGGCTCGAAAAGGAAGCAAACTCACAGCAACAGCAATAGTGAAAATGAGATGGAACTTCTTAATGCGAGCTTGATTAATACACCAGCGACAACTGATGTTCCGAAAACGAGCGACTTTGATAATGACTTTGTCGGTTCACTCCATCCTTTGTCTCCTAATTCTCTCGACGAAAGCGCCTCTTATACAGATGATAGTCGCGGTTTAAAGAGAAAGAAGATGTCTGTGGATGAGTCATTCAACACATCAACAAACCCAATGTACAACGGGAGTGTCAATGGTTTCTCTCCTATAAGTAACAGTGATACCAACACCTCTACACATCAAGTGAAAGGAATACCGATGGTTCCGGGTATCCAACCAACTCCGCAGCAAATGACTGTACCCTCTATTCAAAGAATCATTCCTGCACAAGGACCAATCAGGGGTGGTATTGAGGTTACGTTATTGGGATTCAACTTCCGTCCGGGTCTTCTGGTGAAATTCGGTGCAAATCAAGCGTTAGCTACCCACTGTTGGTCTGATTCGACAATCGTCACGTACTTGCCTCCCGCAAGTCAGCCAGGACAGGTTCTCGTCAGCTTTGAGAATCATGACAGTATGATGATGGGTGGACCACAACAACAGCAGATCTTTACTTACACCGATGACACTGATAGACAGTTGATAGAATTGGCCTTACAAATTGTTGGCTTGAAGATGAACGGAAAGTTGGAGGATGCTCGGAATATTGCAAAGAGAATTGTGGGCACTGATAACAAGACCAGCTCTAATTCGAATGCTCCAATGGTAAGCCATGCAGGTAATATGCAGAATAACATGGCCAGGGCCAATATCGAATGGTTCGATAATGCCCACAAGGCAGTTGAAGACTTGACGAAATCTGGCCTGTCCACACAGGATACTTTGACTAGTTTCCTTTCCTTGGTAGATTTACCGAACTGTCCAATCATTATTCCAAACTGGCAATTGTGCAATGCTCAGGGTCAGACTTTATTGCATTTGGCAACAATGAAGAATTACGGTCATTTGGTGAAATTTTTGATCACACATGGTTGTAAGATCGATTCGCAAGACAACCAAGGTATTACACCATTATTTTTGGCCCTGATGTGGGGACACAGAGACTTGATCAAAATTTTCGTTGACTGTAAGTCAAACTGGAACTTGAAGTTATCCAATAACAAATACTTGAAGGATTACTGCGACTTGAATGTTTTGGACTTGTTCAACGATTTAGAAGCTGAAGACAATGAGTCTGACGAGTTTGGTGTTGCCGACTCTGCTGACTACAGAGATGGGAAGTTGAGTAAGAATGTTAGCTTGGACTCCCTCAACTCTATGTTCACTATGAATTATGGTCGCCATGTCTCCAAGATGGTTATGGATAACAAGAGCCTGTCTGAAGAACAATCTGCTGACAACGAAAGAAAAGTTCAGAAGCAGATGGATAGGTTAACGTCTTCGTTTGACGTGCATTCTGAGTTTGCAGACTCTGAATTTGAGTCAAGCGATGATGTCTTTGAAGAGACTGATGATTTTGATGATGACTATGAAGATGAGACTAGCTCTATGGATGGTAGTGAAACCACTGAAATTATTGAAGAGCCGTCTTTGCCCGAACAGAATACAACAAGAAGAGGTTTGTGGCAGAAAGTTAAGAATGTTTTTGCCAACGATGAAGAAGAATCACTTCCATCATATGATGATTTGTTCCCATTCGGTCCTTCTTCCTTCCACTCGAAACTGAAGAGTCCAGATGAAGAAAGGCTCAACCAAGAGTCCAAGACTTTTACGGATGTATCAGCTCCACCTGTGGTTGCGGGCAATGCCGTGGATTCAACAACAGATGAAGTTGGCTCAGACTCTTCTGAAGATATTGTCATCTCATACATCAACCACCCAAGAAAGACATTTGAGAACGATAAAATGTTGCTCTTTTTCTGGTTCCCTGCATTGGTTTGCACGTTTGCATTATTTTTCATGGTTTCCGTGATGGGATATAAAATCGAGTTCATCGATTCCGTGAGAGTATATGTGCGCGATGTAGTAGGTAACTTGTTCTTTGGAGATGAAAGGATTGGGAAAGTTTTCAGAAACGATGTGAGGAACGTGTGGAAACCATTGGTTAGTTGAGACTATGGGTTATTGGGCGACTTTTATGACTGTTATGTGAACATATGGCTTTTTATTCATTTCTATACATCTTTCTTCTTAATTTACGTTTTTCTGGCTATACTAGTATGTAAACTTGTAGATGATGACTATTTCCGAGAATTAGAAAAAAATCGATCCAATTAAACCTAACTTGAACATAATCACAACTAATGTCACGATCCGTTGTATTATTGAAAAATGCTAGCATACCCCATGATCCATATGAAGCTAGATTCAAGGAAGAAGGGTTTCTGGCATCTTTCGTACCGTTGCTTACCCATACACACTCAGACAGAGAAGCTACTCTTGACTATTTAATGTCTAAGGATTTTGTTGAAGACTCCCTGGCCTTCATCATAACATCTCAACGTGCTGTTGAAATGCTTGAAGATTATCTTCTGCATATGGACAGCAATACGAAGAGTCTTATTTGCCAAAAGAAAGGCTATACTGTTGGTCCTGCTACTTATAAGATATTAAAGCGCATAGGATTTGAAGACGTACGAGGTGGGGAGCAGGCAGGTAATGGTAAGCTCTTGGCCGAATTCATAGATCGTGACCATCTCAAGTCAGAGCGTATAGTTTTCTTTACCGGTGAGATACGAAAGGATATCATTCCTAGGATGCTTAAAGGGTGGGGATACAACTTTCATGAGAGGGTCATTTACAAAACGGAGAACAGGGATGACATAGTCACCAATTTTGAAAGAAGTTTGAGTGCTGTAAAAGACACTACTGAAAAATGGATCGTGTTTTATAGTCCTCAAGGTACAGAGACGATTGTACGGCACTTACATGAAAACAGGGGATCGTTTAAAATAGCTTGCATTGGCCCAACCACTGAAGAATACTTGGTGAAAGAGGGGATTACTCCACATATAGTGAGCAGTAAACCTGAGGCAAATACATTGGTACAGTCAATTTTGGATTGCCAATTATAATATCATAGAATTCTTACATATCAATCATCATCATGAAATAAATAGAATAAATAGACTTTCAATAAGGTAGTTATTTCTTGCTAGAGTGGACAACCGATATGATCTGTTCAACAACTGCTGGGTTAGACAAGGTAGAAATATCGCCCAATTGCTCTTCCTCGCCAGCTAAGATCTTTCTTAAGATTCTTCTCATAATCTTACCTGATCTAGTCTTTGGCAAATCGTCAACAAGCAAGATCAACTTCGGTGCTGCAAATGGTCCAATCTCCTTTCTAACAGTCAAAATTAACTCCTTCTTGGCGTTTTCTAAGTCTTCGGCAGTGCTCAAACCCTGTTGAGCAAGAACCTCCTTCTTCAAAGAGACGTATGCAGCAACAGCTTGACCTGTCAAGTCGTCTGCATAACCCACAACTGCACTCTCAGCGACCAAATTATGTTCGATCAATGCTGCCTCGATTTCTGCAGTTGACAACCTGTGACCTGACACATTAACAACATCATCGACACGACCTAAGATCCAGAAGAAGCCATCTTGGTCTCTAGCAGCACCATCACCAGAGAAGTAATGATTAGGATATGGTTTCAAGTATGTGTCGATAAACCTTCCGTAATCATTGAATATACCCCTGGTGATAGATGGCCAAGCAGATTTGATAGCCAACACACCTTCAGAGTTCTTATCAGTCAACTCCTTACCAGTAGTTGGGTCCAAGATCTTTGGGTAGATACCGAAGAATGGGAGCGACGCAGAACCAGGCTTTGTTGGAGTTATTCCTGCCAAAGGAGTCAACAAGTGTGAGCCTGATTCAGTCTGCCAGTAGGTGTCAACAATGTGAGCCTTACCTCTTCCAATATTATCGTTGTACCAGTGCCACACTTCAGCAGCAATTGGCTCACCAACAGAACCAAGCACTCTCAAAGATGACAAGTTGTAATTCTCAACATACTTGGTTCCAGCTCTCTTCAAGAGCCTTAAGGCTGTAGGAGCAACGTAAAACTGGTTGACCTTATACTTGTCAACGATCTCCCAATATCTGGAGTAGTTGGGGTAGGCTGGGGTACCTTCAAATACAACTGATGTTGCACCGTTGAGCAAAGGACCATACACACAATACGTGTGACCAGTGATCCAACCGATATCTCCTGCTGTAAAGATGATGTCATTCTCATGGACATCAAAAGTGTACTTAGTAGTCAAGAGAGCACCCAACAAGTAACCAGCAGTGTTATGTTGCACACCTTTTGGCTTACCAGTAGATCCAGAAGTGTACAAGAGAAACAATGGGTCCTCCGAGTTGACAGGTACGGGAGGGAAGTAGTTTCCGTACTTGATCAATTCCTCATGCCACCACAAATCACGTGGAGAGTTGAAAGGGACGTGCTGGTTGTCAGTTCTCTTGAAGACAATGACATGCTTGACATTTGGACAGTCCTTCAAGGCTTCATCAACAATCTTTTTGGTTTCGATTGTCTTACCACCTCTCTTTGACTCGTCCGCTGTAATGACGATCTTGGAGTCCGCATCCAAGATTCTGTCCTTGAGAGAAGTCGACGAGAAACCAGCAAACACGACGGAGTGTACCGCACCAATTCTAACAATTGCTAAGAGAGTCACAATCGCCTCAGGAATCATTGGCAAGTACACAGCAACGGAGTCTCCCTTCTTGACACCTAACTTACTCAAGCATTGAGCCATCTTTGAGACTTCTTTCAACAATTCACCGTAAGTGATAGTTCTTCCCTCATTTACTTCATCAGCTTCATAGATTAAAGCAGGCTTGTTTGGGTTTTTGATGGCCCAGCGATCAACCGCGTTATAGGACGCGTTCAATTGACCATTAAGAAACCAAGATGGTAAGTCACCATTCTCAAAATCATGCTTAGGATCCTGAGGGAAACGTGCAACATCGAAAAGTCTGTCCCAATCGAGGAACTTCTTAGCCTGCTCACCAAAGAAGGTATTTGGGTCCTCGATGGACTGTTTGTACAACTTTTCGTACGTGGCAAAATCAGCTAAGTTTGGAGCTTCTTTCGATCTCTCCAAAAACCCACTTGGAGGGTCCAATTGCTTCTCGTGGTCAAGGGTCAAATGTTCTGTCATAAGTAGTTCAAAACTGTCTTCAGAGAGAGATTATTTGGTTGGAGTATACCTATTTATACTTTTTGTGCGTTGCGGACTTTAGAATCCCACCACACTATCAGCAGTCCCCATAAAATATTTACGAACCTTTTTTTTTCTTGCCATATAAAATGTTGGATTTCCCCACACACTCATACTCAATGAAGCGGGTCTTGGGTATTAGATGTGCAGTATACAAATCCGTAAATGGTATGAAATTTCTCTATACAGTACGGAAATGAAGTCAAACGTTAGCATATACGCCTTACATAGCCCCACATTTGCGTCATTATGTGGAGATCGCATTAGCGTGGAAATCTGGAGAGAATTCTTTCGTAGATCTCTCCGTCTAACCGATATCGAGAGATGTCCAAGTTTTTCCACGGAGATCTGGCCAATAGACAATAGCGTAATGGTATCATAGCAATATTACGTCATGTGGTGGCAGCAAGAGAACGTACAATGGGCCGGGTATTATCATTGATTTGAGATCTATAGATGCTCCGCAATTCAAGACTTTGTGGTCCCATGTTTTTTTGCCCCACTATGTATGAACAATCGGATTTTCTCCACAATTGCGGAGGGGTCGTTATTTTAGCTGAAAGCTAAACCCGGAGATGACTATTCATTTAATCGCATGACTACATGTAAATACCTTCACGTACATCTAGTTTTAACTAGTTTTTACAGTAACGAATTATAAATATATTATTCCCTCTATCTAACCAATCCTCACACTCGTGTGTCAATGTTCTATAGGTCGTCGAATTCATTCTCGTCCAGTCCGTTATTTCTTAGCTCGTTTTGTATGTTATGTACAGGTGCTGAATGCTATGCAAATTAAACGGCAAAAAGCCGTTGTTTCCAATCACCACAGTATCAGACAGAAACAGTGTTATTACTGTAAATCCCAAGAGGAGTGCGGTCGATGATTGAAGGTTGTGTCTGTTTCAGCTGCACTTTCTGTGGTTGTTGTGTTTTCTGTGGTTGTGTGTGTGTCTTCAGATGGGTTTGGGCTTGAGGTTGAGAAACCTTTTGTTCGCTCTTACTCACGATTGAGCTTTGGCTTGTGTTTGGGGTTTTCTGTGGAGCTTCGTTGATTCTTGTAAAGTCTATGCACTGAAGGATTTCTCTAGCTCCCTTGGCAGTTAACATATCACCAAGCTTTATTCCCAAAGCATCTGCTTCTTCACGAGTCCTCACAATTTCTTCGATGTGATCTTCAACAGAAGTCTTGCCATCTGGGCTTACGATGGTAGCACTGAAGGTCAACTTCTGGGTCTTCTCATCGTATTTAGTTTGGACACCAATTGGCACGGAACATCCACCTTCTAAGTGTCTCATTAAAGATCTTTCGGCATAACAACGAAGAGTAGTTGGAACACATTCGATGTGCTTCAACAAATTCTTCATAACAGTGTCTCCTTTTCTGATTTCAACTCCCAATGCACCTTGACCAACGGCATAGTACATTTCTGGAGCATCTAAGCATGTGGTGATTCTGTGGCCCAAACCAACACGATTCATACCTGCACTTGCCAAAAGAAGACATGCGTAAGGCAACTCAGGGTCGTCCAATTTTCTCAATCTAGTTTGGAGGTTTCCTCTCACAGACTCGAACTTGAGGTGGGGGTAATGCTTCATCAACTGAGCTGATCTTCTCACTGACGAAGTTCCAACAACAGAACCTGCGGGTAAATCCGCAAGTGTCTTGTACTTGCTGCCGGTCTTCATGATTAAAGCATCTCTGGGGTCTTCTCTCTTCAAAATGCATCCAAGTTCGAACTCTTCAGGCAAATTGGTAGGAACATCCTTCAACGAGTGCACAATCAAATCCAACTGAGGGAACTCGTCAATCTTTTCTAAAAGCAAAATCTCCAATTCCTTCGTCCACAACGCCTTACCGCCAAAGGAGTAGAGTGGCTTACTTTGTACCTTGTCTCCCAATGTAGTCAAGGCCAACACAGAGCATTCTAATTCTGGAAATTTGCTGAGAATCTCAGCTTTCACGAGCTCGCTCTGGACAACTGCCAAGTTCGAAGCTCTTCCACCGATCTGAACGTGGTTGTTTGGAATCTCAGGTAACGTCATTGGCATAACTTCTTTTGATGTTTGTGTTTTGTTGTGGTGAAAACAAATACTAGGAATCCGATGTCTTCCTCGTATTTAGAGTAAAATGATATAACGAGGATTTGAAGTCTTTATAAGGCGTTAATGAAAAAACACTGGGAAAAATCACAGATTGATTCTAGAGAAAAGTTTTTTGAAATTTCTTTTTTTTTTATGATGGAGATTAATAATTCCACTGTAGTGGATGGCTCGAACACCAATGATACCGAGGCTACTTCATCATCTCTCTAAGGCAGTGAGGGTAGCTTCCCGTCACATTAAAGTTTTATGTAGCCTTATCTTGCGAAACACATTCCCCATTCCGTCTCGGCGATGAATTCCCTGCTTGAGGTTGATACGAATAGCCAATCATGTGTTCGCCAGTTGTAAGCTTGACCGATAATGCTTTTCACACGACAAAGTAGTACAAATTGCCTAAAGTGGAATGTTCCTTAGAGTCATGACGGTTTGTTTATATGCAGGGTGAAAGGGGACTTTTTATCTTTTTTCGGGGAAGAAGCTGTGAATTTGCAACCAGTCGAATGTTGCAGAGGAGCCTAGATTTCATGTGTACAGTAATTCAATATCCTTCGGATATGAACATATTACTTTATACATTTCTATACAGAATGTAATCATTATGTTATACATAGATTATAATGCTAAAGACAGTAAAGCCTGTCTAATATTCATCATACTCTGAATCAATCAGAGCATCATCTTCCCCAGTAGTTTCACCTTTGGCTTGATTTTCAAGCTCTGTATCGCTTTTGAACTCTAGAGAAGGAGAACGTCCCGTATAGGCAACAGGAAATGGAAAAGACATATGGGACATATTGGACATATTGGACAATAGTTCCTCGATTTTGTTCAAACGTTCAAGGATAACATCGTTTTTCCTTCTCTTATTCAGTTCAATTACTGTGCTATCGCTGCGAGGATGCTCGCTATTATTGGTCTCCACCTTCTCCAAAGACTTCTGCAGTGGTTGCTGCTTTTTCATGTGTGAGAAGAGGTGCGATTGACTTATCAATGACGACGGCTTGAGAGACTCTGATGACTTTGGGTGTGCTCTCAAGTTGTTCCTGGAGATTTGTGCAAATAATCTGGACTGTTTTGTTACCCGTCTTATGCTCGAATCTAAATGACTATACCTTCGTCCTTGTTTTGCTTTTGGATTAGTCTTCATGTGTAATACGCTAACATCATCGTTATCGTCTTCATCACCGAAAACATCATCGTAGTCAAGGTCATCACAGCCCAAATCAAGCATCGCAAAGTCGTTACTAGGGGTAAATATGCTTGGCTGGCGAAAATTGTTCGTTGGTTGAGTGTTTCCTTTGTTAAGTGTTACTAATTCTTTATCTTGGTAGTAATCCTTATCCTTGTCGAATATTGTGAAAAACTTCAAGTCTTCTGTCTTCTTATTTAAGTAGAAGCTTGACACGAGTTTCTCATAAACAAATATTGCTAGTACAATAGGGATCTTGAATATATTCAAGATCTTGACGAGAACGCGCAGTACCAGCAAATTCAATGCGTAGAGCCCAGAAACAAATTTACTTCCGCTCGCACGTCTGTAACAATTTTCAAAGTTTGATGAAGCCTTAAAATGAATTATAATGTTCACAGTCTTGATGTAGTTGAATTCCTCATGGTTGTTTTGATTGATTTTAGAAAACACTCCGCTCAACACAATAGCCAACATTGATCCAATAATGAACTGGATTAAAAAGAGATATGACATTTGTATTATCTTTCCCAAAGTATTATAGTTATCCCAATTGTTCCAAACTGAGGGAGTGAAACCAAAGAATACTTTTACCATGTCAAACATCACATCCAGATTTGAAGCATTCTTGGATAGAGTGATAAAACTGAAATAGAACCCACTGATTAAGGCAAAGAATAAGCAACACAACCCCATCAAATTCCACACCATCTTTTTTAAAGACAATGTTATCAAGTTGAAGAATTGATAATTGTTGAAAATGACTAGCGATCTTGGTAAGAGAATAATCGCTATTAGACTAAATGCATCCCGATAATAGTCGGGTTGAAAAAACTTCAAAATGAACGATATATTGATTAACAAAATCAAGATTCCGTCCATATGATTCCAGATCATTTTTTTGAAAAACACAAACTCGAGATTGGCTATCTTAATGAAGAACTCTGCAGTAAAGTTGAAACCCATGATCCAGAACAAAATTTCCACAGCACGATTGAAATAAGTGGGGGCCATATTTTTAGGCGAGAGAATTAGTGTGAAGTACAAACACATAAAGCCAATAACTTTAAGGTTAAGTACCAATGACTGGTATTTCGGAACAATATTAGAACGGTGGATCACTTTCTTAATAGTAATCTTGTTGAAGTTATAATTCTCGAAATCATGCAGTTCCCCAATCAATTCTTCACTTTCTTTGCTGTCGTATACATCGTTCTTGTTTGTCCTTAGGATGAGCTCACCATTGTAGAACATATCCAATATTCTAATAATGATCGGTTGTGACAAAAAGTGCTTCGATTTCGAAAGCACACTTAGTTCCAAAGTATTGAACGAGTATCGTTGGTCCTGTTCAAAATATTCGTTTAGCAACGGTGTTTCAAACAACATGTTGATTCTGTCAAAGTTCTTGTATACTTTAAGCATTCTTATTGCTAGTAATTCACAAAAGTTGGCCTTCGTAGTTAACAACTCATACAAGATCAAGTTGTTTTCTGATTGTACGATATACTCATACTTAAGTAAGAAAAGTATGAAGATTAAACATGTTGAGATATCTGAATAGTCGTTTTGTACTTTGCTAGTTGCATCGTATGGGTCAAATCTTGGTGTTTGGTGGACAGGGATATATGTAACCACCTTGTTCAATTTCCTCGCGATGGATTTGTTATTCAGAAGGCTCACTATCTGCTCGCTTATAGGTTTCACCAATGCTGCGTGAGTTTCTGGAGATCTTAACTGTTCATACCTCAAGCTTAATGTGACTCTCTTGTTTATGAGGCTCTGTATGCGAAAGTAAAGGTATTTGAATTCTAGTTGCTTGTATTTCTGCTTAATAGCACTCGATGATGAAGTAGTTTGATTCGTGTTAACAGTTGATATGCTGAAATCCCTGACCCTCATCGTTCGGGAATTTAATATGGTATGAGCGTATTGCTCGTGGTTTTCTTCTCACTTAATGAAATACTCGTCTCATACATCATTGTGAAGACTTCAATATTTTTAGCAACCAAATTCTACATTAGGAAATACCGACATGTAAACATAAATACAACTGGATTCAAATTTGCTAGCACTGACCCAGGTTCATTCAGTATAAGTACAATAATGTCTCATTGGAATTATATATATCCACTTACCTACGTTGAATAATGGTTATTATAACGGATTGTAAACTGATGATCCACTTAGTCTTCTTACTATTGATTCTTACGTAATATAACGATGATTTAGTCTCCAAAACGGTAAATTGCCAAATGTGGAGATTGAACGCGCAACAGCGAAAAGCTCACAAGAACAAAAGAAAAAGCCATCATGTGTCTAGTTCGTGGTCATTACTCAGCGATTCCTGAACGCTAATCTTGAATGTTTATTTCCCAACTTCCTTGTTTATGAATTCGTATGCCTTCGATCCGTTTTCATTTCCTAAAATCAGCTGAAAGGTCTCTTTGTCCAATTTGACTAAGTCATGTATATTCTTAACCTTCAGAATTATAGATTCATAATTCATCTTATTTATTCCTGGAATAGACTGTATCAAGTCAATAGGACCCTCGTTGTAGATTGGAGGGCCTCCATCATCAGTGGCTAAGAATTTATTCACTCCTTTGTTCACTGCACTTTCAATGTCAGGTTCTTCCTGGTTCGCTTTGAGATGTACGAATATTTGGGCTGTTTCGTAAGGCGATGAAGACCAAATTATCTTCAATCTCGGGAATGCAATTAACAACAGCATTATCTTGGCTTGTATGGTCTTCTTGTTGTAAATGCTCACGTAAGGCTGTGTTGGGTTCGTTGACCTATGGTAACGGTATTCAGTAAAGGGATCTAATGAGAACGACTTGCCTTCATCGAACTCTATTAAAAGTGTGGGGACTTCATAATATCTCAGCATCTGTTCACATTGTTGTAAAAGTCTTCCGCTGTTCAAACTCTGTATTAAATCGGGTATCGCTTTTCTCTCAACACATATCTTCGGTGACAAGATGTAATCCCCAACGGTGATCTGGAGAGGTTTAACGGAAATTCCAACACGGTAGAGTAAATTAGGTAAATCTGAGCGAAATTCTCTCACATCAACAAGAACTTGTAACTCAGAAGACTCTGTACGGAAATTTGCACCACCAGCGATTCTGGTATTGAGAACCTGCTTTCTGTCAATCTTGAACTTGTAGTTGTCCTGGGCAGTTTCGAAATGCTTCCCTAGAGACGCCTTTTCTCTAATGAGGCGTGTGAACGCTTCTTTCTCTTTTTTGATTCTTAATAAATGTTTCTCCTCCTCCACAGATGTTCCATAGTACATGAAGAAGGTTTTTGCTGGGTTTTCCTTATTAATAGCTTGGTAGATCTCAACCCTTCTGATGAAAGATAGATTGGGCTCATACATAATTATGTATGAGAGGGGAAGTTCCTGTAATAATGCATCGTTTGTTCTGTCGTTATAGCACTGAATGATAATCTGCTTGCTTGTTTCGTTATGAGTTAAGGTTATTTGTCGTGTGGTATATTCAGGGACGAAAAATCCTCCTGAATTGTCTACCTCCTTCTCAATTTCTGACTCAGAATCCGAAGGGACCTCAATTTCTGCCTCAAGCTTCTTCACTATGGTTTCATCAATCTCAACTGCCTCGTTATTTTTCTCAGCATTAGATCCTGAGTAGAGTCTCGTGACTCTTGCCGCAGCAGATGCGCCTCTTGTTCTCCTTCTTTTACTTGCTGGATGTCCGTTTCTGGAGAATGTTTTCGTGATATTTAACAGTTCGGGATCATCTTCAGCTTCTTCTTCACTAGAGGGAGTATTATTGTCTTTTGCTGGACCATTGTCACTTTGATCGTCTTTGTTGATCTGCTTTATAAGATTACTAACTTCTCTCCAAGTTTGATAGCTCTGTAACTTCAGTGCCATGTATCCACGAAATGAGATCCGATCACCATCCTTTTTCATGAATTGCAAAATCAGCTGAATTTGCTGCACCGATTTCGCTGATGAACACATAATCAATATACATCCATTCTTGTCTTGGTTTATGGATTTCTCGTGCAAGATATCATCGATTAACAACCCCAATTGCTCCCATTTCGGTAATTCTTCCAAAGCATAATCCTCTTTCAGAGTCATTGTTTCTTCAACCTCACTATCGACAAGGTAACGTCTTCTCTCAACCTTGATCTTACCCAATGCTCTCTCTCTTGCCAATGAAATAATTGTTGCGGATTCGTCCAAGTTTAACCATGGACTGATAGATACAGTGTTTGCTCCATTTGATGATTTGGCATTCTTCATGTTCATTTCGAGAATCCCTTGTACTTCTTGATAGAAAGTTAAAGAGTCCACACTAACGAGATCTTTGAGCAATTCGGTTAAGGTCCGAAGGTCATAAACAAGCTGCTTTGACGTGTACGTCATTCTGTGCCAATGTGGTTTCAAAGACAGGTGTATTCTGTCTACAAATTTTGGATCGTGTGCATTGGCCATGTCCCAGTAGTCACTTGCAAGCAGAGGATTATGTCTTTTTAACTCGAGAAGACAGGCTCGTATGCATTCGAGTATGGCTGACTGTATTTTCTTCATTTTCGTTGTCATATGAACATTGATCTCGGTCACATTTCTCCGGAGCTGGAGTTCTTCTTTCTGTCTCTGTGTTTTACCCCTAAAACTCAATGACTGTGATACTGATACATGAAATCTGGGCCATAAGAAAACATTCCGCAAACGTAGAGTCCTCAATGTAGTGGCCAAAGGTGAAAACCCTGTTATAGATTCTGGCTCGTCTGAAATAGCCTTTATGAACCCCCAGTCATTTCCATCTCTGAAAAGATTAATGATTGATGCCTCATTTGAAGTTTCTCGAACTCTATCTGCGTGAAGTATGAAAAGTCCCGTAATATCGTTGGCAGGAAGTGCACCTGAAAAGAGGTCCACCACCAACATTCGCGACGATACTGATATCACGCCACCCTTTTTATATGTCTCCTGCCTCTTTGCGATGGTATTATGTGATTGTATGGTAATTTCCACGAATTCAGGTTCGGAATCAAAGTCATTGTCAAGCCAATGCAAGCCTATAAATTCTTCCTTTATGCGAGCCACTTCGTCAGATCTTCCATTAAGCAATATAATGAGACTCCTTTTTGACACAGGTTGATTTCGTGAGTCATGCAAGGTAACGACTGGTGACATTAACGCATGAAGGAGGTTAGCACTAATAATATCCCAGCCTAACCCTCTTCCTAGTATGAGCAACCCATCTTTCGTAAGTAAATCCTCTGCGATTTCCCTTTGATACTTGAGTGGTAGTGTGCAATTAACAGTTCTCTCCGGAAATAAAGGTGTGATCTCTGGCTCCACGAGCAGTAAGGGTATCAGAGGCTCATCATCATTCAGATGTGGAAGTAGTTCAACCTGAATATCGTGGTTTGCTTCATCTTGTATGTTCTGTTCTTCGTTTGATTCTGGTGCCTGTTCTATGGTCTTCTCTGGTTCATTATTCTGAATCTGTTCATTGACATCTTCATTCACAAATAACGACATATTGGATTACCCCAAGTGTGGATTTCCGTAAGATCTTTTTTACGCGTATGGAAACTTCATCTGCACAACGGAATAGATTCGTACCAACTGATGAGCCCTTCATCACTTTGAAGGATGCAACGCTATTCAACATAATTCACATCTTCAACATTTCCAAATCCAACCTCAACCAAATAGATGACTGGCGTGAGTACGACAACCCCAATAGAGTGTCAGTAGACAGACTCGAAAAGTCCAAAGTAGTACGAGAAGTCAACATCGATGAAGATGCATCGCTACCTACAAGGCGCCATACTCCAGATAAGTCAACTTATAAGCTATTACTCCGAGATTTCGGTGGCAACCACTCCTTTGCATATGAGATCAGCCCTTTACAGTTCCTACGAGATAACACCTACACAGGTACACCATTGAGTATCCAGCTAGGTGGGAGACTACTCGTAAAGCAAGGTACAAATGTTCTGAATGGAGTTTTAATGCTTAATCGTAATAATTGCGAGTACTTAGGGATAAACAGTGCAGACAAAGAACTTGTTGAGACTTTGAACTCGGGAATTGTCCCAAAATATATAGAGATGTTACTGGATGAGCTCAATTTGGGTGGACGAACATAACCTTAGATTTACTATAGTCTTTTTTTTAAGACGTCTTGTCATTCTAAAGCTTACTGTTCATCTTTGACCCTATTGCGAGCTATTGGCCAAGCAAGGCATCCCATAAACCAAATTCGTCCATGTAATCATGGTGAATGAAACTCACCAAAACATAATCTGTGCATACTTTGTTGAGCAACTCATATGATTTCGTTGAAGTCTTGTAGCATCTTGCCCATTCTAACCACAAGCCAAAGGCCTCTTCGTTCCAGGCTTTGAACGATTCATAGTCTATGATCGTTGGCTGTAACACTTCTTTCAGTGGGAAAACACCCCAAGTGATTGCATTCTTGCTGCAGACAGGCAAGTTAGATTTAATGTTACCAGAGGAATCACCAACGTAGTAAGTTATTGCTCTACTATCCAAGAGAGGTTTAATGCGTGGATACAAGTCGTTCTCCCATTCTTCTCTCGGGATGAAAAGCTCCACAAAAGCCTTTTGGAAAACAACACCGTTAGCAGGGCCCCAACCCACGATTTTGTCAGATGATGGATAACCCCTCACTGCTGGTTGAGATGATAAGGAAAACCATCCCTTTTGGTTCAAGTCCGTTAATTGCTCTTGAATCAATGCTGTTTCTGGTGATAACTCCCCGGTTACCCAGGGTAATGTATCGATTAAGCCCGACAAGTACTTGAGAAAAACCTTGGAAATATCTTCTTTAGTCTCAGGATTTCCCCAGTTACGCCTCACCTCTTCGTCTGTGTTAAGTTGTAAAGCACCGTAACCATCCATCTCACCATAAGCTGGAGAGTTGGAGTTACCAAATCTACCGTTAGGGAAATCATCCCATGTTGCATCCTTTCCAAGTGCACCCTTTCCTGTACTTATGTCTATCAACACCTTCTTGTCGTTGTATAAAGCCTTTCCAACTATGCTCTTCAGTGCTGATGTTAAAACATCGTTAACTGTCAACTCGTTCTCGTTGACTATTGACGACCGTCTACTGAGCTTATCTTGTTTGGGTTTACTTGAGTCTTCATCATCAGACAAAAGTGCTTCATCATGGTTCACTGTTTCAGTTTCTGCTTCAACGACAGAGCCCAACACCTTAGACTTGAGCACAATCGAAGCCACTGCCTTCTCCAAGTTTAATGAATAAAAGTGGTAGCCCTTGATCTTACTACTTTCTTCGGCATCAATTCTCTCTATGATATTGCTCAACACTTCAAAACCAATACGCTTTACCTCATCATCGTTGTTAATGTTTGGTGCAAATCTCTGTTGAATGTCTTCTGGGACAGAAGCATGCGACAATTTGGTGGCTCTCGTAAACACATGATAGGTTGTCACTGGCATGAGTCCTGGTATGATTATAACATCTTCAAGACCCGGCTGAGAGCGTACGAGTTTTTCATAGCTTATGAACTTATCAACATCGTAAAATAACTGGGTAACGATGAAGTCTGCGCCTGCCTTCATTTTCTCGGACAAGAATGGCATATCTTTCTCTGGATCTTGACCCGCGATACCGGCTCCATCAACATGGCCCTCAGGGTATCCTGCCACACCAATGCAAAAGTAGTCACCATGTTTTTCCTTGATGTACTTAATCAAATCTACTGCACCATTGAAGTCACAGTTTGGTGTCCAATACTCCTGTGTGCGAGGAGGGTCACCTCTTAAAGCAAGGATGTTTCTGATACCGTTCTTTTTCGCCTGGTCAAGCGCATTGTCGATGATCTCTTTATTAGTATTGGTACAGGTCAAGTGCAATACGGTAGTTAAACCAAGGTCGTTCTGACAAGTTGCAGCCAAGTCAAGCGATTTAGAACTTGTAGATCCTCCTGCTCCCCAGGTTACGGAAATGAACAAGGGGTTCAAAGCCAGCATACGGTTCAAACGAGCAAGCAAGTTCCGAAATCCCACATCGGTCTTCGGGGGAAAGAACTCAAACGATATGAACTTCTCGTTTGGCTTCAAAGAAGCAACTTTCTCTTTGACTGTAGACATATTTTATCGGTTGTTCAATACAGTCTGCACCCGAGTTGTGTCTTGAAAGGACTAGTAGTACACAATAAGAAATCAATCAAATCAGGCTGCAACTCGATCGGCGAGTATAAAAATTTCGTGAGGTCACGTGCATTTGCTGACTCCGAATTACAACGCAACAGCGATTGATAATGTACATGGGAATCAGATCAATGAATGGTATCGAATTGTATTGAACATATGAAGTCATTTCTATTATAACGTCAACTTTCTCAACAAGCTGACATCGCCATCTTAATTATAGTCTGATTAATAATCTAGGCATCTGAGATCAAGGTAGGAATTGCGAATAGTTAACGATCACTAGCATAGCCTTATTATTCTAGTCTATATTGAAATTGAGTTAGTTCCAATTATCCTTCCTTACTTTCAAGAAAATATAAAACAAAGTGGGCTTAAACGGCACTGTATTCTCCTCTGTTGCCACCGCCTGTAATCTTCTCAACAATTTCCTTCGCAAAGGCTGGTAACCCTTTCAATAACTCTGCAAAATTCTGGACCACTTCAATCAAAGCGGTTTGGAAGTCAATGGAGATTCCCTTGTTGTATTGGTACCATGCACCACCAATGATGTAGAAACTAAGGAACAACACCAAGAAGATAAAGATCCAAGTAAACCATCCCCAGGACTCACCGTCATTGTCATGGCCATCTTTGTTCTGTTTCTCCTTATCTTTCTTACTGGTAACACAGGCAGCCTTGGTCTTCACTGTGAACTCCAAGTCATGCTCACCGGATCTCAGTATGACTGGCTCCGTATCTTCAGAACAAAGGAAAAGAATGTTTGCACTTACCAAAATGTCACCCCATTGGATAGGGCCATATTTGACATTAACACTCTCTTTGTTCTCCTCCGTGGAAACAGTGTAGGTAGTTTTGGCTGTTGGACCAAAATTAAACGCCTCCGACACCACATTTTTGCTGGTATCCTTTGAGTCCACCACAATAGTAGAAATAGCACAAACGTCCGAATCCTTAGGACATAAGTCCACATCTTGGTTTATCCCCTCGCAAACCCCGAAATACCAGGTGGAATTAGTCGTCGTAGGGGGCGTGCTGCTCATGATACTGCTGGAGTATACACCACGGATACTCTCGAAGTTGAATGGTTTCAATTCATCAGCCGAGCAGTCAAGAGCTAATGCTGTCGAAAACAACCCAAATTTTGCTATGTTTTGCCACTTCATAGTTGATATCTCGTTCGGAAAAGAACAGTCAATACTGAAATGACTTCGCGTGTGAGGTCATGTGCCTGTTATGTAATATGTTATGTAACTCTAAACTTCGTCGTTTGGATTACCAAATTGATATTGTAACTTGCTTTTGTATTATGTCATCATCGCTGAGGTATCATGTGACTCTACTGACGAATGCGGACTGGCAGTCTCCGCTCTCCCCACGTATCCTCGGAAGTCTACATGTGATCGCACACAATATATATACTTAATTTCTTCGTTGAATAAAAGGTACAGTCAACTCTAAATACAGATCATGGTGAAAGTTACCGTTTGTGGCGCCGCCGGTGGAATCGGCCAACCGTTATCCTTGTTGTTGAAGTTGAATCCTAATGTCACCGAGTTGGCATTGTTTGACATTGTTAATGCGAAAGGTGTTGCAGCTGACTTGTCCCACATCAATACCACAGCCACAGTCACTGGTCACCAGCCAGCTAGTAAGGAAGACAAGTCGGCGATCACAGATGCTTTGAAGGGCACAAACTTGGTAGTCATCCCGGCCGGTGTGCCAAGAAAGCCTGGTATGACTAGAGCAGATTTGTTCAACATCAACGCATCTATCATTAGAGACTTGGTGGCCAATATCGCGAAGACAGCTCCAGATGCAGCCATTTTGATCATTTCAAACCCTGTGAATGCTACTGTTCCTATTGCAGCAGAGGTCTTGAAGAAATTAGGTGTCTTCAACCCACGTAAATTGTTCGGTGTGACGACCTTAGACTCTGTGAGAGCTGAGACCTTCTTAGGCGAGTTAATCAATGTTAATCCAACTACATTGAAGGGCAAGTTGTCTGTCATTGGAGGTCACTCAGGTGACACAATTGTCCCATTGATCAACGTCAACTCATCTGTTGCTAGCAAGGCTGCAAAAATCTCAAAATCTGACTATGAGAAGTATGTTAACAGAGTTCAATTTGGAGGTGATGAAGTGGTCAAAGCCAAGAATGGTGCAGGTTCTGCTACGTTATCTATGGCATATGCTGGTTATAGATTTGCCGAAAACGTTTTGAGCTCTCTTTCTGGAAAATCCTCAAACGAAGCGCTTCCAGATTCTTCCTACGTCTACTTGCCAGGTATTCCAGGAGGTAAAGAATTGTCTTCAAAATACTTGGACGGCGTCGACTACTTCTCTGTCCCTGTCATTTTGGAGAAGGGTGAAGTCAAATCGTTTGTTAACCCATTTGAATCATTAAAGGTAAGCCCTGAGGAAAAAGCATTGGTTAAAACCGCATTGAAAGGCTTGAAGTCCTCTATCGATCAGGGTTCTTCCTTTGTGACTGGCTCCAAGTTATAGTTCAGTTCTTGTATACTTAAATTTTTAAATGTGATTATAAACTGTTTGTAAACCGATTGTAAAGAACTGTGAACGATCAATGACGAAGGAACAAAAAATGATCTAGCCGAGGATCGAACTCGGGACCTTTTCGGTTCTCAGGTAAACTTGTGAACGAAACGTGATAGCCGCTACACCACTAAACCCTATTTTTGTTCAACTTTCGCTGCGCTGTTTTGCTCCTCTGCATTAAATTCTTATCATAAGCTTACGTAAAAAATTGCGGTGAAGAGGAAGCGTGCAACTGTGAGAGGTACTGGGTGTACTGAGATAGTATTTTTTTGACTTTGAGGGTTCTTCCGAACAATACTTGGCGTATGTTGCAGCCGCGCTCTAAAAAAAAATCCAATCTGCTTATGCATTGATTACTAAGCGTATTTAACTTAAACCTGGCCTATATATCCCAATCGATAAGCATCAGTGTATTTTAAATAGGTAGGAGTATCTACTACAAACAAACAAACAAACAAACAGATTGTTTAAGTTGTTTCCAACTCTAAAGTTTGTAATCTCTAAAGTTGTGGATAATTCTAAATTTTTGAAGATTTACTGCAAAAAAGCATGAAATTACGAAGATACATGAAATTGGGTTCATGACTTAACAATACACCTTTGCTGGTGTTTCACGTCACTAATATAGGGATCTTTTATCCTCTCTATTCATCTATTGGCAAATTTTTTAGAATACCTAAATGCTTATAATTAACTAATCTAATGTAGCATGATGAACGTCACAGGATTAGTAATTGGTTTAGTGGTGTAGCGGCTATCACGTTTCGTTCACAAGTTTACTTGAGATCCGAAAAGGCCCCGAGTTCGATCCTCGGCTAGATCATTTTTTGTACTTGATATTTTCATTCAAGTAAACCGGAGGAAAGTCCATCACTCCTCGATAAGTTCTGGCTTGCATATAGCTCGTAATTACCGTTGACCATCTATACCGTTGGCCCTCAATAAGGGTCCAACAGCAATACTAGGATGATAAATGTGAAGCTTTATCAGATAATATATTTGCAGTCGAAAGCACGTTGTGGTTTAGTGGTGTAGCGGCTATCACGTTTCGTTCACAGTACAACTGAGAACCGAAAAGGTCCCGAGTTCGATCCTCGGCTAGATCAACGCTTTCATCTTTTTGCAACCTTAATACTTGCATTTTCCGTTTTCGTTATGTATATTGTCAGAAAAGACTTTCATGTTTTGATCTGTCAATTACTATAGGAGTACCTTCTCATGGTTACATCAGCTAACTATGAATACAACTCATTTTTGCATGTTCACCCACATGCTAGAAAATGCTTACTTCATTTCGACCTGAAAAATGTATATAACTATAATGGGGTAGTTTACGTTCGGAGCGTGATATTCATGATATGTAGCTGGATCTTGTATTCTATTCGAGCTTCATTATATGACTTCAAATTTTTTGTTACTACTATAAATCCATTGAAAATAGACCACTTGGTGTTTGTAAGACACATTAAAAATGTAAACAGCCTGCGTAGCGTAATGGTTAACGCGTTTGACTTCTAATCAAAAGATTCCGGGTTCGACTCCCGGCGTGGGTTCTTATGCGGTTTTAGCTCAGTTGGGAGAGCGTCAGACTGAAGAAATTCAGTCACAGTTAATCTGAAGGTCCTGTGTTCGATCCACAGAAATCGCATTTTTTTGTTGAAGTTTAGAGTGCCCTTTCTTCTGCATGGAGTTCTACTTCATGTAACTAAGCGTGTATATTAAAACAATTATTAAAATTAGATCTCCACATAATCGGCAACTGCAACAAGGCCAGATAAAGCATTTGCGTAAGTGACATAGTTTGGAGAGTAGTGTAAAAGTTCATCAAATGCAGGGATAGGAGATTGTACAGCCTTATTATCCACCAATGGAGTTAAGTCAGCCCAGAGGCATTGTACGTTAATACCCAATTTGTGGATAAGAACCTTCTCTATGTTCACAGAATCAATGTCCACAATACTAGGAGCCCACTGGAAACCAATGTGGTACTCTGTGTCCCAGTTTAACTTTTTGAGTTGGATATCATCGATACCATTCAAATTTTTGTAAATGTAATTTCCGTACTTGTCCAAAGAGAAGCCCTCAGGTATAGCGCTTTCTTCGAAATCCAGGCTTGAAGATGAAACATTCTTTGGAGAGGCATATATGATCACTGTCTTTACAGGCGAATCATTCACACTTTGGTGGTTGAAAAACTCGGAAGTTGCATCACTAGTATTAAAACTTAAGTTGCACAATCTGTTCTTAGGGGCTCGTATCTTTATTTCTCCCGTCAACAAACCAAACGGGTTATTTGAAGATGAGTTCTTAAGAACGTCAACCTTAATATAATCGGAAGGAGATTTAACGTTAGGGGCCAAGAATGGGATCAATTCAGTCTTGAAAGCAATTTCTTCCATTCCATCTCCAAGGGCAGTGATGGACAATTTTTCGTTCGATTTCTTAACAGATGGTAGATCAGCTAATATGTCATAAGCAGGGCTGTCATGTCTAGCACGCACATGCACAAATGAATCTGCGGTGGGCGAAGTTAAGTCGATGCTCTGGTAGAAACGTAATTTCAAAGGATTCAACTCGTTAAAAGCAGGTGCACTACTCAAGAAAACGAATCCAGCCAACGAGACGACAAGAAGGACTGTGAAAATGATCCTATTGAATTTGAAAATAAAAGGAAGAAATGGAATAACCCAGGTGATGGCGAAAACTTGTATGAATTTATAAAGCAAGTGTTCACCATTCAAAGATTCCTGTGGTGTTTTATTAAGTCCTTCCATGATCAAATTTCCAGCCTTGTAGATAACAAGCGAAGACAAAGGAACGGTGACCAAAAATTGAGGCAACCAATCGTAACTCAAATACTTGATAGGTTCTTCTTCCAGGTTAGTAAGAGATGACGATGTGGATGATGCTTCATCCGGAGATGCGTCTTCAGTGCCATAAGTAGAATGCTCACCATCCAATAAGGGATGTGCCTCTTCAGATGAAACTGGTGCAGTAGATTTGGTAAATGACCAACCAATTAATCCGAACAATACACCCACAGCCTGAAGAACGAAAAGCAACAGCAAGAAAAACTCTCCTGTATGATCATCTCCAAGCTTGTTGTGTGAAAGCTTATAGGTAGACCAAATTAACGCAACCCAATTGATAAAGGAAATCTGAATTAAGGTGATCAACTTTTCGTCATGATTGATGATCTTTTCATATCTCGAAAAAATGAGGTTGATTCCATTCAAAATCACCAAATTGGTCAAAGCAAAAGTCACAGCCATTGTGAAAAATACCAGACCAATAGAGGAGTTGACTATGAATTCGTTTTGCGAAGCAATGAAATCAGAGGCAAAACTCAAAACAAAGGTTGACAACACCAAGGATAACGGGAATTTCACAAAATTGACAAAGTTCCAAGACCAATTCTTCCTGTAATTAAGAACCACAAATAACAACGGAATGGATAGCAAAGGAACAAGAACAAGGAGTGCAATATTAACTTGTACCACTTTGGAAGTTGGAAAAGCAACGAAGAAGTTGAGGATACTCGTGAAGACAGCGTAGTCCAAACCAGAGCCCAGTTCTTCAGTATCCAAGTCGACTTCGGTGTCTAAAGTACGAACAAAATCGAGGGAAATTGACAACATGTGCCACAAGGACTTAATGTTGATGCTGTTTATGTTATCACGCTTGGTGTGGTAGATATCTCTTGGCTTATAGAATGCAACATCTAATCCTCTAAGGTTTCCCCTATCTCTATAGACAACGTAGTCAGTTTCACTGTGGACCAACCCATTGTGGAACCCCATTTGGAATAGAGACGAAGCAAATGGGTATCTAGCACCCTTAAAGTACTTAACAATACCATAGTCAGTGCCTCTGAAGAGGATTGCCTTTCCACCAGCACCTGTTCCTTCCAAATTCAAGAAATACTTCACTTGTTTATGCCATGGGTGGTGCAAGAAAGCATTTGCACCATTCAATCCAAACTCTTCATCATTGTTGAAGTTGAAGATCACAGTTCTTTCAGGCTGATTGCTTGCAAGTAACCTGAGAGTTCCTAACATAGATGCAATACCCATTCCATCATCAGTAACTCCAGTACTAGTTGGGACAGAGTCATAATGAGCACTTAGCAATAAGGCTGGGAGATTACTATTGGTACCATTGACCCTGACCACTAAGTTGTTGCTTTCATAATAAATGAGATGCTTGGGGTTTGAGAACTGGGAATAATACAAAAGATTGTTGGTATAGTCTAAATCGTTATCGGACTCAATATAAGGCTTTTTAGATACAATTTCCTCAATTGTCTTCTCAAGATAGTCGTGCACAAAGTCATTGCCTGTAGATCCATAGGTATGTTCTTTCTTGGCAATTTCCTGAAGGTCCAACCAAGAAGCATTCAATATCTCCAGTTCATCCTTAGAACTAGGTAATTGCACTGTGTATTCCAAGCTGTTTTCGAAAGTGGTAAGGAAAACAGTGGTTACCACAGTGACCAAGACGAAAAGAGTCAAGGATGTTTTGCGGTACTTGAAAATCCCCTTCAAGAAGTCCACAACCATTCCGGGATTAATTAAACGAGCGTAGATAAATAAAAGGCTGAATTGCTCTAGCCTTTTTTTTTTTTGCTTACTACAGCCCCTCTTCAAAGAAGTATTTTCCGAGAACTGGTCTTTAACAAAATGCCGACGTTTGCACCATTGAAAAACGACTTGATACTCAGGGCTGCAAAGGGTGAAAAGGTCGAGAGACCACCTATTTGGATCATGGTATGTCTTTCTGTCCCTAAGTTTAATAAAAAGTGGATCAAGTACTAACCTCACAGAGACAAGCTGGTCGGTATCTTCCAGAGTACCACAAGGTGAAGGCTGGAAAGGACTTCTTTGAGACATGCAGAGATGCAGAAATTGCGTCTGAAATCACGATCCAACCAGTTGAAAGGTACGACGGTTTGATCGATGCTGCTATTATCTTTTCTGATATTCTCGTGATTCCACAAGCCATGGGATTTGAGATCGAAATGGTTGAAGGCAAAGGACCAGTTTTCGTTGCACCTTTGAGAAACCCACTGGAAATGTCTAGAGTTATTATGAAACCTGACATTTTGAAGAGCTTGGATTGGGCATTCAAGGCTATCACCTTGACCAGAACTAAATTGAATGGTAGAGTTCCTCTCTTGGGTTTTGTTGGTGCTCCATGGACTCTTCTCGTATACATAACTGAGGGTCAGGGTTCAAAGATGTTCAGATTTGCTAAGGAGTGGATTTACAAGTACACCAAGGAATCTCACGAGTTGTTGCAAGCCATCACTGACGCTTGTATCGAATTCTTGGCTCAACAAGTTGTCGCTGGAGCGCAAATGTTGCAAGTTTTTGAGTCATGGGCAGGTGAATTAGGTCCTCGTGAGTTCAATGAGTTCTGTTTGCCATACTTGAGACAGATTGCTGCGAAGTTGCCAGCAAGATTGAAGGAGTTGGGTGTTCAGGAGAAGATCCCATTGACAGTGTTTGCCAAGGGAGCTTGGTACGCTTTAGATGACTTGTGTGATTCTGGATATGATACTGTTTCCTTGGATTGGTTGTACAAGCCAGAGGATGCTGTTAAGGTCGTTAACGGCAGAAGAATCACCTTGCAAGGAAACTTGGACCCAGGTATCATGTATGGTTCCGATGAGGTGATATCTCAGAAGGTTGAAGAAATGATTAAGGGATTCGGCGGTGGTAAACAAAACTACATCGTGAACTTCGGTCATGGTACCCACCCATTCATGAAGCCTGAGAAGATCTTGCACTTTTTGCAAGAGTGCCACAGATTTGGCAAACAGTAAATAGTAACGATTTAATCGAAACACGAACGAATTGACTAATTGTAGAAGAGGTGGCAAAGTGCAGCATAAGGAGGCAAATGGAGACTGTTAGTCTTTTGGTGGCAAATGACTCAAAATCACTGGCGTGAATTTTTCAATTTATAAATTGGTAGGAAATCGACCTAGTCGAATAGTTAATTATGTCGCAACCAGAAAGAAAGAGCTTATATATATACGACATAGAGAGTTCGGTGAAGGATTCTCTTGAGTTGATGTATTTCAGCTCTTTGACCCAAGAGAGTGTTCAACCTATAACTGAAACACAAGAGCCCAAGGAAAAGATTGCTATACACAAGGACAACGACTATTTCAAGTCTGATTTACATCGTTACAACTTAAAAAGGCTGTTAAACAACTTACCAGAGTTAACCGAGGAAGAGTTTGAAGACTTACTTGAGAAACAGTCCATCGAAAGTCTCTCTGGAAGTGAGGGAGAGGAAGAAGAAGAAGACGACGATCAGGATGACAATACCGAATTGAGATTACAGGCATTAATGAACAATGTTTCGATACAAGCGAATACGAATAATAATGAGGAGGGTACAGTGAGTTTCCTCAACACAAAGACTCCATTCATAATGTTCAAGTCTCTGAAGTTACCACAAGACAAAGTGTTTGGTGCCTATAAATCTTTGTTTAATGAGAAGGAGTTATTAAGTGATCCATTGCAAAGATTGAAAGAAAAGTCAAAGGAAAAGAACAGCAAGTCGGCTTTGTTAATGATAGGTGGTGGTCACTTTGCAGCAGCCATTATTTCTCACGTTCCGAAGAGTACGAAGGGAAATGCAGCCAATATGAAAGAATCTCTTTTAGAACAGTCGGTTCAAGTTCTTGCTTCGAAGACCTTCCACAGGTACACGACTAGAAGGAAACAGGGTGGCTCGCAAAGTGCTAGCGATAACTCCAGGGGTAAGGCGAACTCTGCTGGTTCAAGCATAAGAAGATACAATGAGCAAGCATTGATCAAAGAGGTAAGAGAGCTTTTAGAACAATGGAGAGAACATCTTAATGAGTGTTCAACAATATTTATAAGAGCAAATGGACCAGGAACTAGAAAGATATTGGTGGGATACGAGGGAGCTCCGTTGACTGCAAATGATTCGCGTGTCAGAAACTTTCCTTTTACTACGAGAAGAGCAACAGCCTCAGAGTTGAAGAGAGCATGGGTAGAGTTGACTTATATGAAGATACTTGACTTACCCAAAGTAAATGAGAAAGCAAAGAAAAAGTTGGAAAAGGAAGTTCTGCCAACGATTGCGAAGCACAAGGAGGTTGTCCCGGAATCTCCAAATGACATACACACAAATGAGATTACAACGCTCCTTAGAAAACAGAAGGCCCCAAAATTGCTAGCATACTTGAAGAGCAATAGCATCGATCCAAATACGTTCCAATTGACTCCTGCAAACAAGTATGCTAACACTCCGACAATGCTTCATTTTGCATCTAACAATGGGTTGAGCCATATGATTTACATCTTGATAAACAATGTAAAAGCAGACCCCACACTTGAGAACCAATCTGGACGTTGTGCGTACGAGGTAGCGACTGATGAGCAGACCAAACGAGCATTTCAAATAGCAAGATTCAAGTTGGGAGAGGAATTCTGCGACTGGACGAAGAGTAAGGTTGGTCCTGCGACATCAAAGGAAGCGTTCGACGAAATTGATGAAAAGGAGAAGGAGAGGCTCAGACTTGAGAAAAAGAGCTTGATCCAAGAGGAACTAGACAAAAAAATAGAAAAGGTTGGGCGCAAACCTAAATTTTCAGCGAATGGGTTGGTCGTTGGTGGTTCGTCGAATAATCTCAATGACTTTACTGGTTTGTCAGATCAGCAAAAAATGAGATTGATGAGAGAACAAAGGGCTAGAGCTGCTGAAGCACGATTAAAAAAACAATAATAGATTATAGACACAACAAGAGCCATTTATTCAGTAATCCCAAATCCACTATTTTCGTAAGTCATAATGTAGCTGAATGGACAGTTTTGATTGTTGATGATATTCACAAGAACAGGGTCGTTTATCTGGTCTGTTGCAGAAACTTTTTGCGGTCGGATATGCTTATAATTGCGGAGTGCCTTTATGCCACTCGCAATCAGTTTACCTTCTGCATCATCTATTTTTGCCATGAGATCAGATGCAGACACTACATTTTGGTCCTCTATTTCATCCGTGTCCGTCTCGTCATCGAATTCCTGGAGTGTACCATCCTCATTACAATGACAACGTAATAAGTCATGCGTGTTTGAGTTTGTATCCAAGTCGATCTCAAAAATTGTTTTCAAGTCGTTCTCGTCAAAATGATTTGTGGCCGAGTTAGCATCATTGTCCAAAAATGCCTTGCTAAGGTTGCTTTTCACTAACTGTCTTTGGAATATCTTCTCGTCGATACAACCAGTGGTCAAGAGTCTATAAATGAAACAGTCTCTTTTTTGTCCATCTCTGTGAATGCGTGCCATTGACTGTAAATCCATTGCTGGATTCCAGTCATTATCAAATAACACAAGCCTTGAAGCACCAACAAGATTAATACCCACACCACCGGACTTTGAAGATAACAAAAATACCGCTTTTTCTGAATAGCTAGAGCGGTTGAAGTCGTTTACAATTTTTTGTCTCAAGTTGTTTGGGGTTGAACCATCCAATCTCGAGAAGCGTAAGTTGATCTTATGGAGAACCAGCTCGAGTAAGTCCAAAGTCTTAGTGAAGTTCGAGACAATCACAGCCTTTTCTTGCAAAATACCAAACTCGAGTAACAAGGGGACAATGGAGTTGATCTTTCCTGACGAGGTATTTAGAGTTCTCGGTTCCAAACCATCGGACAATAATTGTTGATAATAATCATCAGAAGTAAGTAAAGTTGGTGAATTACAAATCTTTCGAAGTAAGTTCATTAACTTTAATGCATGAGTGGTATCACCTGGGCTCAGAATGACATTTCGTATAGCTCTGAGGCTTGTGATGTCTTGGAATAGCGCTACTTGGAGCTTTGTAGGACGAGAATATAGGATAACATCCGTTTTTGAGGTAAGGTAGTTTGGTAGGTCTGCTTGTGTGCGCCTCAAGATGAAGTTTTTAGTGATATCTTTCAATGCTTTTGACATTTCTTCTCCATGCTTCTTGATTTTCAGATCAAAGCAATTGACATCTCTTGACCTAAGTATGGGACCGATGAAGTTCTTTTGAAAGCTTTTGTAGTCTCCCAAGATTCCTGGGTTGATGAAATTAATAATCGTATAATACTCGGTAAGATCATTTTGAATAGGCGTTCCAGTAAGTAAAATTCTCTTTGGTATCAGGAGTGAGTTAAGGTGATTGAGAACTTTATTAGAACTGCTTTTTAGTCTGTGGCCCTCATCACACACAAGAAGTTCAAAATTGACCTTTGACAATTCCTTCAGGAAAGTACCTACTTTCTCATAATTGATGATCAACACATTATACACATTCAACTTACCAAAGTTGGAAATGTTTTGCGGATCAGAGACAGCACCAGTTGCCGCCGCCAACGTCAAAATACTTACTTTGCTGTTGGTTCCTAGCCATTTTTTGAATTCACTTTTCCAGTTATTGACTAATGTTAGTGGACAAACAATTAGAACCTTTGATCTTGGTAACTGTTGGAGTAAAGCCAGTATAACCGTAATTGTCATCAAAGTCTTACCCAACCCCATCTCATCTGCCAACAAACAGCCATTTCCTTCGAAGTCCTTTTTTCCAAAGATACACTCATACATGAAATTGACACCCTCGATTTGATGTGGGCGTAACTTAGAGAGTAGATTGGTATCCAAGCTAAACTGAAGAGAAGCTTCTTTTGACACGCTTGTGTCAAGATTTGGTCTTTTCAAGACGCTTTTGAACTGAGAGCTGGGTACTTCATGTGAAACATTTGTAGTAGGTTCATCTTTTGATACTTCTAAGGGGCCTTCACTTTCTATCTCCACTTCAAATTGACCAATCGAAAGTATACCTGACTTTAGCTTCTCTAAAGAGGTATTTGTGACTGTCTTTTTCGATTTGTATCTTCCATCTGTGTCTTTCAACACTAACGAATATGAATCTGCTGAAGAGTATTGGCAAGTTAAGGTACCGTCACCTTCCCAAGTCTTATTCTTCTTGGTAGACCTTTTTCTCCATTGAACTGAAAACTTAAGAGTTTTCAGCTCTGTTACCTGAGGTGACGTTACATCACCGGATGTCGGTTTTCTTTCTAGTTTTGGCCTCGTAAAAGCACGCGATATGATCTTTCTCCTTTTGGCAATATCTTGATCTTGTTGAGAAAGATCCATATGCGAGATAGATCCGTCGTTTAGCGATGGTTGTATGGAACTGCTATCCTTGTTAACATCGTCTTTTTTGGTAAACCGTGGGGGTTTGAAGGGTGCACTGAGGCGACTCTTGTACATCACACAAGAAAAAACTCGTAAACAAACGCGTTAGTTGTGGGTTGATAAAAAGACGAGACTATGTTCAACAATAAGGAGACAGCAGAATGAAGGTAGGAAGATGAGAAAGAGATGACAATCATGAAAATCCAAGAAGATAATCCAAGTCAATAGGGGAGGAGAAAATACAGTCGTATAAGAGCTAACGAATACAACAATCACTTTAGTAGTCTGGTTGCCTTACATTTGGGTCTATCCAATCATTTATCATCGTTAATACATACAACTGACACTCTGTATGTACGGATACATTCTATGAGCTAATATACAACACTATAACAGGACTCGCCTGTTGCAGTAACCTGTTTTGAGATAACTCCAACCTTTCTAAAGAAGATAAGTTGGGTCCTCGTATCCGAAGAAGTAGTAGTATCCTCTAGACAACGAGAACATGAAGTTTGCTGGAAGGTAGGAGTAGATTCCGTACCCCACGAACATGGTAAACGAGATTAAGAAAACATGCAACATCATGCTTTCAGTTTTGGTCAACATGTAGTGGGGAAGGTGGTGGTAGTACACCTGGTATAACTTCTGGGCAGATGTCATAGGAAACTGATATGTTAGCGGTCTCCACGTAGACTTTAAACTCTAGTGGGCTGTGTATGAAAATATATTGACCACAGTTCGGAAACAGAAAAAACCGTTCTGGATAAGCCCGAAGAAGAAACGCGATTTGATGCACGACAAGGAGAGGCACGACCTTTCCTTGTATCTCAGTTTTTGGCTTTCACACACACATATTCCCTTTTAGGAGACTGGATCCTAGATGATGGATGGAGGTCGCGTAAGATCACTCCTGTAGTATATACCCCATTGATAAAGCATCTCGTCACGTGAACAAAGCATCGGGGCTGAAAAAATCTGGATGGTATTATTGAGAACCATGGCTAGTCAACGCGAGAAAGTAGTTGAAGCCAATAAACGGCTCCTCGGTCTCGGCGAGTTGACTCTGACTATTGATGATAGTTTGAAGAACGACTATGAGTTTTTATACAAGTCGATGTCAGAGGTACTTTCTCGTGGAAGTTCTGATGATCAATACATCACCTTATTGAATGATACACTTTCTATTTGCATGAGCAGAATTACGCAGCTGATAAAGAAAGGACTGAAGAAGACGTGGGAGATTAATCTTGATACAGCCCTTGAATATGTGCGAACCTACCAAAATCATGCTGACAATAAGGTATACAGCTCTTTGACTTCAATTTTGGTGAAGGCATTGACTTTAGATAGTACTCTTCGTCCTAAAAGCACAAACATACGACGTTGGGTAGACTTACAAATGCGTTGTAGCATGACCAAATCTTATTTCCAAGTGCTCGATGCAATGCTCAAGTTTTGCGAAAGAACAAACTTTATGCTTGAGACTGAGTCCGAAACTATTCAGAAGTGGATCTCGTTTATTGGTTCTGATGCACTTGCAAATTCTATAACGAAAGTGTTCTTCACTATTTTATCGAAACTGGAGATCTCAGGGGTTGACCATTGGTATGATATCTGGAAAAGATACATACTCAAAGTTGACTATTTGAATGATGGGAACATGAGAAGTAATTTATTCTTCTATATTATTCCAAGACTTTTGAAGTCATGCCCAGAAGTAAGCAATCTTATAGTTGATGACATTAAAGAGAATCAATCTTTGTCACCAGACACTAGAGATGACATTATCTTGAGTTTTTCATTAGCAAGAAAAGATATTGGAGCTCTTGGCGAGGAAGAAGTCGAAACCTCATTTTTGCTCCATGCAAACCCAACCATGAGGCTTAAGGCATTGTCGATTTTGTTAGGAGGAAGTAGTCCTAAAAAAAGCAAGGCTCTTCCTATCAGTGATCGCATCTTCACTATCATTAAAGAAAATCGCATCGTTGAAATCTATATGAATGATTATGCAGATGTTGTCACAAGAAATCTGTTCATATCCTTGTTCAGTGGTTTCTTGAGGGTCAGATTTGCATGTTCCCTCCTCAGTCTTAAGAAAAAGGGAGATGAAAGAGTAAAGGCATATAATGAGTTCATAGATTGGCTTAACCTGATGCTTGTGTCATACTTGGTACCATCGTCGACTTACTCGCAAATGATTACTTCGTTGCAATTAATAGAGACGTTGAATTCATTGGAGTTATGCAAGCTCTCGCCAACATTGATTCTTTATTTGATACAGAATACGTTTTATAACTATGAAAACGTGAGAGAGATCTCCGTTAACATATTACTTGACTGCAACCCAGAAGCTATTTCTGCTTATTTGGACAAGCAAACTTTGGATTCCCTCAAATCTTCGGCATATGACACATTGAGAAGCTTGAGAGGTAGAAAAAGTGAAGGTGGAAGTATGTTCTTGTATTTCCTTGCACAGTTCTATAAAAAATACAAGATGTCAGACCGTGCAATGGATCTTTTAGAAGAGCTCATTACTGAGATTCGTTGTGAACCTGATTTTTATTGTCATGGGTACTTTAAAGCTGCCAGTTTGATCTTGGATACTATTGAAGATGTGGACTCACCTAGATTACCACCAATATGTTCTTTAGCCATAAGCAAGCAGCTTCAAATGTGGGATTTAGTACTGCCGTACTTGGTTGGTGATACTTTTGAGGATGATGAGATCAATGACCCCAAAATCAGTTACTCATGGAGAGTTGTCAAGGATTCAAACTCCATGTTTCTTTCTATTCTTTCCAAGGACTGCTTCAAGTTCATTACGGTTCCACAATTTTTGGAATGTTGTAAATTGGTGATGACGCAACTCTCAACAGTCAAACATCCTGGTGCATTTTCGTCGATATATCCATCATTTATCACGATTTGCCGCACTTGTTTCGCCAATCCGGAGCTTAAGGGATACCCTCGTCAATGGTTACTCGAAAGTGTGAAAGTGATGGAAAACAAGGCTCAATTCATCTCGAGAAGATCGGGTGGATTACCATACTTGTTGTCTGGAATTTTAATTGCCAAAGGCAAAGACTCCGAAGAGCTTGCTAAGACCACATTCGATAACTTGTTTAGGATTGCCGATTGGCCATACTCACACGACGGTAACCAACAGAATGATATCCCTCAAGTTCATGCATTTAATTGTATGAAACAGATATTCGTTGAAAGTGACTTACAGCGCACCAGTATTGAATATGCTGATGTTGCTTTGACTCTAGCACTTAGAGAATTCAATTCGGTAAACTGGTCAGTTAGAAATTGTGCAGTGATGCTCTTTAATGCTATCCAACAGAGAATTTTTGGTGGACAGAAGCTCTATCCTTTTGATTTATTCTTTTACAAGTACCCACTGTTGAAGGATGCCATGTTAGAGAAGTTGAACGATGGTCAACAGCAAAATTTGTTTCCTGTGATTATCTTATTATCCCGTCTAGACACTTCTCTGTCTGAGGAATCGGACACGTTGAAGGTCTTCAAGAAGTCTTTGATATCCTTACTCAGTCACAAACATTGGAAGGTTAGAGAAATGGTAGCACGTGTGATAGTATCATTGCATCAAAAGAGTGAATTAGTATCGTTTTTGAACTCATTTGACATTCATGACGAAGACTTGAACAAAGTTCATGGATATCTACTTGTTACCCTCAGAACTATTGAAAGTTGCACAATTGAAGGCGGATTTCTATTTGAGAAACTCTTGCAATCATTTAACGACATGAGATCGATCCATTTGAAGAAGGCCTGTTTGATTATTCTAAGAAAAATATCAGACTCAATCGAGAACAAGGGTAACGTTGAAGTCCATGTGAAAATGATCGAAAAGTATCTCGTTGATGAGCTCACTGCAAAACCTTTCCAGAATGAAAAACAGTATACACTTGCTGAAGCATTAAACTTTTTACTCGAATTTTATGCAAAGAATGGGGATGCCTTATCACATCTTATTGAATTGGGATACAATTCAACTCACTATCTTGAAGTTCAAATGGCTTCCATTAAGTTTGTCCTGGAGCATCTACAAATCATCGACGCAAAGATGCAGGAATCAATTAGAGATGCGATTTTGAACACTAATTGTTTCGATTACATTAGAGCCCGTTTGTTGGGGTTGTTTGTGTCTACTTTGGAAAATGGCTATGAGATCAACTTGGATAGGAAGATCTTACATGAATTCCGCAAAAGCTCGTGCGAGGAAGTACGCTTGAATGCCTTACAAATTTTGGGAGCCGTTTGCGAAAACTCAGAGGAGACCAGTTTTATTGAATCTCTAAAGGAATTGTTGGTTGATGGTTCACCTTATGAGCATCGCCATGCAGCTGTCCGAGCATTGGGAATAGCACTTCAAAACGAAAACCTTAGTCAGGACAAGCTTGCATATGTCGCATTTACAGGACTTTTATGGGATGATGATGAAGATATTCGTCATTTAACATCAGATGTGATGCGCTCGACTTACTTTGGCTCTGTTTCATTAAACCCTTTCGCAGCCGTCGAAAGAATTGTTTCTTCGGCATCAAACCTCCAGAAAAACCTCATTATCAATACATTCACTGATGACTTAATCAGAAAGAATGAAACTGATGCTTTGAGAAAGATCCATGAGGAAGGTAAAGAGAGTGTTTTCGACATTGAGAGTACCAATTTGTACAAAAATGAGGTACTTTACACCACCGACTTATGTTCAATGCTCCAGAAAGTACAATTAACAACTCAAGAATTACAAGAGTTGAAGAAGTCAGTAACTGAGAGCTTTGGAAATGTTATTGAGCTTTTAGAATCTCTTGGAATTGACTTGGAAATTGGATGGTCGAGAGAAACCACTCTCTATAACATCATTTCTAAGACCATTTTGCATTGCAAAGCGGTAATCCCTGAAAAGGACTTGACCATTTTGTTCACTAAATACCATTTGGATAGATCGTTCCAATCAATCCAATTTTAATGCATACAACTTGATACAGTGTTCCAATATTAATGCATACAACTTGATACATTGTTCCAATATTAATGCATACAACTTGATACATTGTTCCAATATTAATGCATACCACTTGGATAGATCATTAAAATCCAATATTAACGCATACCACTTGGATAGATCATTAGAAACAATCCAATTTTAATGTCTTTTGTACCTTTACAAAAAGGGCTGGTAGTAAAGTTGTTTGTGCGGGTAACTCATCTCGAAAATATAAAAGGACCGATTTTCAAGAAAATTGAAAAATGCATAACTCTACCACACCACAACTGGTATGTTTAAATGATATATGAACTGTTCGATCGGCTGATGATCAAATTATAACTATGAATTTCTTCACCTGAACAACCATGTGGAAAGAAAATAATCAGAGCTTTTTAACCCTGACTTTCGAACAGAACATTCTTGTTTATTTCACAGCATTCTAACAAATCATAGCGTTACATAGTAATAGACAATAATCAAGAATTTTTAATGTAGTATCGTCAAAGTGACATTGATGAATGGGGTCTTTTGTATATATTTGAATCTTCGTTTATCTGAGTCTTGATCTTATCTAAGTCTTGGTTTTATATGAGTCTTGGTTTGGGACGGTTTTATCTATCATTGGGATCTCATTAGAAGTTCACGTGATCAATTATTTTAAATTTAAACGGGATGATCATCTAAAATTCATATATGTCTGACTTGGATGAATTTACGATCTGCGACACATGTCTCGGTGATGACTCTCACTTGAAGATGATAAAGCATGAGAATGGGCTTGAGTGCAAATTATGTACGCGTCCTTTTACTGTGTATCGTTGGAACTCAAAGCAGCTTAATAAGGCTAAGAAGACAACCATTTGTACTACTTGTGCTCGACTGAAGATGTGTTGTCAATCATGTATGATGGATATTCATTTTCACATTCCATTAGACATTCGAGATACTGCCTTGAGAATGGCTGGATTGGAAGGCATTTTGAAACTTGGATCGACCTCCAAGAACAGAGAATTGAAAGCACTCACGGCTGAGAAACAAGAGGAAGCATTCAAGAAAGAAGATGAAACAGAATCCATTGAAGACCAACAACAAAAGGCACGAAATTTACTCATGAAGTTAGCTTCGAAATTGAATCGTGGACAAATAGAAGCACCAAAGGAAGCCCAAGCTAGTTCATCTGAGATGTCTAAGTTAGTTGGTAAATTACCTTTTGGATCGAAATTAGAAGGTACAGACCCTGATATTAAGTCATTTTTCGTCTTTGGATTTGGAGAAGCACCGCAATACTTGATTTCTGATTGGTTTGGTCAATTTGGAAGTGTTGTAACCGTTTCCATTATTCATAGAGCACAATGCGGATTTCTCACGTTTTCCAAGAAAGAACATGCTGATAAATGCACGGAAGCAGTGAATAACAATGGGTTAAATACCAATAAGAATACTGCAGGATTGGTCCTTTTGGATAAGAAATGGCCCATGAGAATCGTGAGGAGTAAAGTCTTACCGTTAGAAGGCAAAAACGAAGGCTACCAAAAGCTTAGTATGGTAGTGAACAAAGTTATGAAACAATTAGCGGAAAAAGATAGTTCTCTGAGGAAATCCTTAAAGAAAGGTTCAACTTCTCATACAGAAAAAGGTAAGGTTTCAAAGCCTCAGATGACCAAGAAATACAAGTCTTCTGAGGCAGGGTTTGAGTTATAGAAAAAAAAATGTTTGTAAATTTAGACTTCTAAATAACATGGAGGAAAGTAAATTATGCTTAACTACAGCAATTATCTTGTTGCCATTCTTCATTGTAATGATTCGATTCTTACAAGTTACTCCAGCACTTTCCAAGAATCGGAAAAATCAGCCTCCAGAATTGGTTAAGAACATTGAAGGAGCCAAGATCATGATATTACTAGGGTCTGGAGGTCACACAGGAGAAATGATAAGACTACTTACTCATGTCAAGCTTAGCAATTTATCACGGGTTTGGGTAACATCCTCAAATGACAATGCTTCATTAGAAAAGGCAAAGGATTATGAGAAGACTCTAGAGAGTAACTACACTCCTGAATACTTCATTGTCCATAGAGCAAGAAATGTGGGGGATTCACTAATCATTACAATCATTAACACAATCAAGTCATTAGTTTCGATATGGACGAAAGTATTTAACATGAAGGAGTTACCGAAAGTATTGATCTTGAATGGTCCTGGTACGAGTGTCCCATTAGCTTATATTATATTTGTGATGAAGTTCTTTGGTATATGCAATACCAAAATAATTTATGTTGAATCACTTGCAAGGGTTGGACTGTTAAGTCTTTCTGGAAAGCTTTTACTTCCAATCACTGACAGATTCATTGTTCAGTGGGAGCAACTTGCTGAAAAATACAAGAGAGCAGAATATTATGGCATCTTAGTTTAACTTTTCTGAAACGCGCGCCATCATTTTTCACGCGTATTCTTGCAGCATCTAATGTCAGGGAATACTTTCAATGGAATCATTCATGAGTTCCCAGGTATCGGGATCGATAGGTTCAATATGAACCATCCAGAGTTCTATCTACTCACACATTTTCATTATGATCACCTTGAAGGGCTTCAAAAAAAGGCACATCTGACCATAATTTATTGTACATTTGCAACCGCGAAACTCTGTGCGCAAGATGCGAAGTTTAAACACATCATCCCATATTTGCGACCATTAGACTTTGATTGTCATGAAATTAGATACAAGGAAGGTTTTATGAGATTAAGTTTGATTGATAGCTACCATTGTCCAGGTTCGTGTATGTTTCTTTTAGAAAAAGACGATAAGTCAGTGCTAATCACTGGTGACTTACGTGCTGAAGAATGGTGGGTAAATGAAACCTTAAAAAGAAATCTGATGCTATTACCTTTCACGTCTGGAGTAAAACGTTTGGACAACTTATACTTAGACACTACTTTTGCATATAGAGGTGAACCTTTTATCGATATTC
Organism: Kodamaea ohmeri; assembly: GCA_004919595.1. Lineage (NCBI taxonomy): Eukaryota > Fungi > Ascomycota > Pichiomycetes > Serinales > Debaryomycetaceae > Kodamaea > Kodamaea ohmeri. The sequence continues at coordinate 2,473,327 of SKFK01000002.1, forward strand.
CATCGAATATGCATGGTATTCACCTACTAATTGAATTGTTGAGACAATATCCACAAGATGATACGGACATAGAATTTTGTTTTCAAGATACAACTAGTGGATTCGAAGAGGGATGGGCAAACGTGATAAATACGCTCGATGGATCATCTTCGTCAGGAAATTTCATATCACAGAGAATATCCTGTCTCGAAGAACACGACTTTGCATGCAGAGTTATCAGTAGATTTCAAGATAAGCTGAATGCTCCGAAGTTTACACTCGGCTCACCGTCTTCTGCAAAGTGTCAAATAAAAATAAGACAGTGCATTGACTTTAATATTGTGGATTGGATTGGGACATTATTTCCCGTCAGCATGGATTCTCTAAGCAAAAGTGAACTCGAATCATTAACCCTACTCGAAACAACTACACAAGGTCATCGAATTTATAGTTTTCGTGACAGACAATGGATTTTACCATGTTCAGGGTTAGAATTACTCCCAACAACTTTGAAGTTTTTATACTCCCGACATTCTTCGTATAGAGAGTGCCGCAATTTGGTATCTATATTACGGCCACGTGAAATATATCCATGTAGTGGAGTGTCACGATCTACATGGATGAACGGATTTAGTATGCGTCGTATTTTTGGGGACATATGTCTAGGGAATGATTTTAGGTATGATGAGGAAATGCGAGCAAAGTTCGGTTCTCCGTTGGTGCTGAATAGAGCCGTCAAGACTATCAATAGATGGAAATTTGGAGAATGTCAATCAGAGTTGGATTTTGTTAGACTGCTTGCCTCATCAAAGACAGGACTGTGTACTCAAATGGCGTGTTATGAGTTAATGGGTATCTCTGAGTTTGGAAAGAATTATATGGATCATGTATCACGTTGTCGAGACATGAATTTGCAAAACATCATCAGTGGACGATGCGAACTGGGATATAAAGAAAAGATCAAGGGCTTTCAAAGAGCTTATGCTGATTTTCGTATTGAAATACCAGTAGAAGCTAGACGAAGACGAGGCTATACTAGCGACAGCGATTTTGAAGAAGAATCGCATCAATCATCACTGGAATTCATGAAAAGGAGATCTCCAACATTGAAGAGATCAAAAGTTGTTAGTGTGAAATCAAGCTTTAATTCACAGGAGATATCTTTCGAGGAGTGTTCTGACCCTTCCGAAGAATTTGTTATTGGTAACTCAAGAGTGAATACAGCTTTAGTTAAGACTTTCTATCAAGATTTACAGACGGATCCCTCTTCATGGTTCTCTTTCAATTTGAAGTCCATTAATTGATTCTATATAGTACAAGAAGCCGTTGATCATATTTCACACGTAACGTAACGGATGAAGTTAACAACAGCATGCTGAAATGCTGACATTAGTTTTCCCTCCATTTTTCACCACAGTTGGTACATTTGTAGAAGGTAGTCATAGGTTCATCGGCAGATCTAATCTGCAACTGGTAGAAGTAAGCCTTATTGGCACCACACGAATCCACTGGACATTGTGCAGCAGTCTGATCCACATTATCCCAGAAACCTTCACCACCCAAAACGTCATCGACTTCTTTACGGGGGAGGATCTTTCTGTCAAACATCTGGAAACCGTTGATCTTGAACTCATATGGACATGTAGGGCAGTAGAACCTATTACAACCGTCATCCCCAGAGCTAATAAGCAACATGTTGGAGCATGTGGGGCAGAAAGACAACATGGTGGAAACGGTGTAGGTTTGTGTAAAGCGATGAGATTTTCATGCGCGTTAAAAAGTGAATATTTCAACTCGGTCAAGAGTTCCTGTTGGAAATACGACCTACTCTTAATGACAATCGAAAACAACACAACCAGTGATGCGACTAGCAAAACTGATACCATTGCATCACCAATCACCAAACAACAATCACCATTTAATCTGAGAGTCTTTAGATCTCCTCTGAAACGCGGAATCATTAAAACTGAACCTTCATACGATAGTCGACTTACACTTTCACCAGTGAAAACACCAACTGGTAGAGCTGGACTCTTATCTCCTCCGAAACGATCACAGAGTGAGATCGATCGATCTGTTCGTAAACGTGCAAAAGAGTCTACAATACTCCAACGATTGTTAAATGAAGACTCTGGCAGCGATTATTTACGGGACCAGGATAATTATATTGCCAATTCAATATTAAAGGATCGTGACCAGGCATACGGTAGTGATGTTGAATTGGAGGAGGATATATCAGATGTGATTATTTCGAAAACGAAAAGGGGAAGGAAAAGAGTGATCAAGCGTATGGCTGAGCTTAGTAGTGAAGAAGAGCACGATGATACTGATGATTATAAAGAAGAACCAAATATTGAGAGTGACCATGAATCAGAAGTGAGTGATATAGAGGAAGACCTTGATGATGATGATTTCAAGTCTTCACCAACGAAGAAATCAAAACGATCTGTACCTACCAAACTGAAATCGCCGTCTAAGAGACAGAAGAAAACAAAGGATGAATCTTCTCCAAATCCAGAAAGGAGAAGAGTAGGAAGACCAAGTAAATCAGAGGATGTTGTTGGTAAGGTGAAAAGTATTTTCCATCAGGATGATGAAGAATTCTTTATGGAGAACAAGACGCCAAATCCTCTGCCAGAGAAGAAACCCATCAAAAGTGACCCAGTCAGCCATAGCGCTCCAAAAATTGAAGAAAAGTCTATGTTTGAGAAGTACCCAACGATATCTGGAGTCGAATCGATTAAAAATGAACCCGAAGAAGTTCCAACTACTTTTGAACCTTTACCAATACCTAAGGTTGACAAAGATGGGAATATAATAGATAAAGAGTTTTTGGAAAAGTACTTCAATGGTGCAAATCTTGAAAATAATATGAGAGGACGGTTCCTTGATGAAAAAGCATTCTTTTTGGAAGGGTCAGAAGGGTACTTTGAACAACATAGTGCTCGTCCAAGACCAAGTAGCAATTCTTTAACGCAATTAGCTCCACAAATTGCTCCAGAAGACTTTGCTGAATATGTTTCCATTGGTAATAAGATATCCCTTCATGAAAAGGAATCCTTACGAAAGGCACATTGTTATCTTCATCATCAATTCTGTTTTGAGCTTTCACAAGGATTCAGTTTGAATTTCTATGGTGTTGGTTCAAAACTTGAGTTCTTGAACGATTTCCTTGAGAATTATTTCGTTAATTGGTACAGTGAAGTTTATCCGCAGCACCAGCTTCCTACGATTATGGTGGTCAATGGCTATAATCCTTCCATTAAATTCAAGAGTGTTTTGCAAGATATTATGAGGTCATTTATGACTTATGCTCATGAGTCTAGGGAATATGAGGATTCTGATTCAGAAGCAGAGGGTAAGCCCAATAAAATTCGTTTCCCAAAGCATGTTTCCGAGTCTGTTCCATTCATTATGAATTACGTGGAATCCAAGCGAACAACATCAGATTTTGTGGTACCTCAGTTAGTGCTTCTCATACATAATATTGATGGAGAAGCATTCCGTGACGAAAAAATACAGAATGCATTTGCTCAACTTTCATCTCTTCCAGAATTATGGTTGATATCATCTACAGATAATATCAATGCTCCATTATTATGGGATCTGTTCAAGTTGAAGAATTTCAACTTTTTATGGCATGATCTCACGACTTATGAATCATATCAAGTCGAGTTATCTTTCAAGGATGTCCAAAATATGGGTAAATCGAAGAAGTTCATTGGTAATAAGGGAGCCAAATATGTCTTGACTTCATTGACTTCTAACGCGAGGAAGTTATACAAGATTTTGTTGGAAAAGCAGCTTCTGATGATGAAAGAAGTATCTAATTCAAAAGCCACTCGAAATAGCTTAAAAGGTTCTATTAAGCATGGATTGGAGTTCAAAGACTTTTATAATCATTGTCTTGAAGAATTTATCACTTCTAACGAAATTACCTTTAGGACTGTTTTAGGTGAATTTGTTGAGCATAAGATGTGCGCATTAACGAAGAACGATGCCGGTGTGGAGATTGTTTACATTCCATTCAATTATGATGAAATGGAGAAAATCTTGCAAGATGGATATGCTCAAGAATGATCTTACGCTATACACGAGTATACCGTCTCGAGATCATCACGTGACTATTTTGCCAGAGGCAAAAAAGGCTAGGATTAAAAAAGAATTACGTATAGAGAATAATATTTACGCCAGCTACCGATTCGAACCGAGAATTGAACTTGTATCAAAAGAAAACAGGTCCCAATTAGGCGCATAAAGAAGCCAATTTGTAATTGAGCGGCCATATAGTTGACCCAACATCCTCAATCATGGAAAAATTTCAACCTGGAGTTCTGCTCGTAGTTGGGAGTCATTCTGCGACGATTTTAAAGTACCTTTCTGAAGGAGGGTTTTCACAAATTTATGAGGTGAAGATTGATCCATCTGAAAATGAATCTGATATTGCATGTTTAAAGAGGGTCATTGTTCAGGATAAAGGGGGTTTGACACAATTACGGAAGGAGGTTGATGTTATGAAGATCTTGAGTAAGGGACAAAATATAGTGAAGTACTATGATTCCCACGCGGAAAGGTTGGAAAATGGTAAATACCAAGTTCTAGTCTTGATGGAATTGTGTCCGAACAAGTCATTGCTTGACTACATGAATGCCAAGATCAAAACGATGTTGACAGAGGCAGAAATATTGAAGATCATGTATGACATTTCCTTGGGTATTTATGACATGCACAAGTTGAAACTCATTCATAGGGATATCAAAATTGAGAATGTCCTTATTGATGCAAAGCATAACTTCAAATTATGCGACTTCGGTTCCACCACATCTCCGATTGGCCCTCCCAAAAATCAAAGGGAGTTTCAACTCTTGAGCCATGACATTTTGTATCAAACAACACCACAGTACAGAGCACCTGAAATGATAGACTTGTACAGAGGGTTTCCGATCAATGAAAAGGCAGATATATGGGCTCTAGGATGCTTTTTGTACAAATTGTGCTATTACATCACCCCGTTTGAAAAAAACGGAGATATAGCTATTTTACATGCTTCCTTTCAATTTCCGCAAGCTCCCACCTTCTCAGGAGATCTTAAAAACTTGATAATTGTCATGTTACAGGAAAATCCCATGTTCCGGCCCAACATTGTTCAGGTTATAATGCTTTTAACAAAGTTATTGAAGAAGTCGGCAAGAGTGCCTGATTTCTACAACGCTGGTCCGTACAACTTTCAGGCATTGCACGAGTATCAGAAGCATAAGCAGAATGAGATGTTACAGCAACAACAGTACTATTTCCAGCAACAACAGCAACAACAACAACAACAGCAGCAGCAACAACAACAGCAACAACAGCAACAACCGATACAACCAAACCAGGCTCAAAGCCACCGGCAGCAAAACATGGCGCCTTCGAATAGTACAGATCAATACTACTCCTCCAAAACTCCACTGGAGTATCAAGTATACGGTCTGTCTGACTATGACAATTCACTGACAAGTGTAAATGAGGTGATGCTGGCACACAACTCCGATACCTTTTCTTTATCCAAGAGACCCTCCGTGAAGTCCCATAATTCACAACTGACAGGGGTTTCCGATAAAAGAAAGCTGACTGTATCTATTGATGCAAACAAATCGGGCCAATCGATTGAAAAGCCAGAACTAAAGAGAGAGGACTCACCGGCAAATTCCAATCACTCTGAAGACTTGAGTTTCAGTGAACTTGACCAGATTGAGAATGTTGAACAAAGGTTTCCTACTCTCGATGATCTTTTGGTTCCAAGTGTTTCTGTATCTGAGGAAAAATCCAGAACTGATGAACAACAAGATGACACTTTTAATCCCGCTGAGAAAGTGGTATCTAAAAACAGATATGGGTCACAACCTCATCAGGAGAAACCGGAGAATACAGAATATGAAAAGAAGGAGACCTGGGAGAAGCTGAAAGCTGCTATTGACAGCGAAGCACTGAAACTAGCTGATGATATTTTTGCTGAGAGCGCAGAATATTCGGAGCCAATGAAACCAACGAAAACGAACCAAAGTGCCATTTCTGATGTTTCAAGCAAGAGAGAATTCACAGACGATAATCGGAAACTAGATGAGATGCCGATTAAAAGTGATTCAAATTTCAGGAAATCGTTTGAATCTGGAGTGGAGGGTGAAACTGAGAAATCTGATGCTCAACAGTTTCCTCATAAGCAATATGTGTTACCAAAGGCTAGAGGTGAAAAGTTGAACCAAGAAAGTCCAGTACAAATTCCATCAACACAGGAATTACTGCAGAGCAACTTGGAGAAACTTGCAAATATTGAGTCACCCGTACTTTCCAGTAATAACCCCCCTGGTAAAAACCCATTTCCGTTAATGGATCCAAAGTTCATGTCGAATGTTGATCTTAGCGAGAAAAAGTCTGCCAACCCTTGGGGAGATTTTAGGAACGCAGCTCCCAATGCCACCGGTCCTCGAGCAAATAATACTACGCAGGTGAACTCGGGCATGTTTTCGTCGGGACCAGACGCAGAAGTCCCAACATTGCCGCTCGATGATCGGATATGCACATTGACATTGAATGATACTAAGAAAGAACCACTTAAAATTGAACCTAATTTGATCGACTTGGAAGTTGGTTTGGAGTCGTCTGACTCCTCAATTGCAACCCCTACTTTGAAACCGAAAACACGCGCTGATTTAGGATCTCAGGCGTCTTTGTTAAATATCGATGATGATCGTTCGAAAACCAGTGCTTATCCAACGATTGATACCAGTACCCCTATGCCTCAGTATAAGAAGAGACTTTCGTCTTTGCAATTACCAAGCAGTCTCAGTTTCCAGGAAGAGGTGATTGATTTTGCCTCGGACGACGAGAACCCTGAAAATGGATCCAAGATGAATCGCTTGTCTATTAGAAACTCACTTAAGAAACCAAAGTCGAGGAAGTCAAATGAGCATAAGAGATCTGAGAGTCTTTCAGAGAAAAAGAGGTTATCCTTTTTTGGAAATTAGAGTTTGCGGTTTAGATAGAGCACTCACATGGTAGTTGGCCTTTTCTCATAATTAGTGCTCTATGAGTGCGTGAATTGGTAGAATTTTTAGAAGTACTTCATTAACTATTGTAGACCGATATATAAAACTTTGAGATCATCGCTTACTAAAAAAAAATAAGCTTGAACACATAATGTCAGACGCACCAAAACAGCTTAGACAGTACTTAAGTCAGTTGGTGTTGTCTATACCAGAGGATAAGTTTGAAACACCGTCTCCTGTCATTGAAGCATTTAGCTCTTTTGACCAGATTGTTAAAAAGATCATTTCTGGAGAGTCATCGCAAATCATTGCTGACAAAGACGTCCAGCTGTTACTCCATTCTGGAAACACGCTTGAGATATTGAAGACATTCCCTACTAAAGGCTTAGGCGATGTTTTAAGCAGCTATGTGGACGCTGTAATCGCAAATTACGAGACACATTTCGAATCTAATGTCGCTCACATTCACTTGCAGCTATTGGCAATTGCCCTTTTGCAGACGTTTGTTCAAAACAATTTCACGGGCCCACCAGCAGATTATTCGTCTGCTGAAGTGTTATTCAACGGCTTGGATGCTAATAAAGTCCAATATGAAAGCATTAGGATATTAAGCGTGGATGGAAATACGGCCTACGATTTAGTTTCCGAACCACTCTTATTGATCCTTGCATCATTGATTTTTGAGAAGTTGATGGGTGCTCCAACGTTAATCAGCAGAAACAGAGCAGACTCTATTGATAACTACTATGAATACCACATGGATGCAGTTCGTAACTTGAACAACGACCCGGTGAAAGCATCACTTTTTTGGTGGAGATCTAGATTATTGCAAGTTCACTCATCTATCTTGTCAGACTCTCCAAGTATTTTGACAACTTCTTCTTCAATTTTGTTAGATGCTGCAGTTCCCAACGCTTTGGCACCTGCTTCTGACAATAATGCTGGAATACAAAGGAGTATTCAATTGGCCTTCCTTTTGGAGTCTGCCAGAGTTGGTATCCACAACCAAACTGAACATCTTGCAATTCCATTTTTAAACAAGGCTAAACAGATTTCCGACCTTAAACTCGTTTTGACTGGTGCTAAAGCGAAAAGAACCAAATATCAGCAATTTCACACGTCGTCATTAATTGTTCTTGCAAAGAGTGGCCAGTCATCCATTTTAGACACAAGTGAGGGTAACTCTAACCCTGAGAACCTTGAATTAAACTCTGACTATTTGCTTGAAAAGCCGGAGTTTGAAGGACTTGATGACTTGGACATTGATGACAATGAACTGGGTAGAAAGCGTATTAAAGTTGATAGTTTTGAGAGTCTGGATTATGAAGTCGACGAAAGTGAAGAGAAAATGCTCCCAATCGCATTCAGACAGGAAAACATACCTGAGGATCTCAAAACTATTGATCCAAATGACCAACCTTCATTAACAAGCATTGATAGTGCCCAACTTTTATTGAGGTTAACAACTTTAAGACAAACCACCCCAGCACGAGACGCATTGGTTGATGAAGAGTTACTTGCTTTGGTTAACAGAATTTTGTTCACTTCAGCTGATAAGAACAAGGTCAACTGGACTGTGTTCAGTAGAGCTTTGTGGGAAAGATCTGTTTTAGAGACTGGAAGATCTAAGACTGTTGAAAGGGGTATCTTACAAATGACATCATTGATTGAAGAGGTTGGCATCAAAATAAAGTCAAGAATTATCCCTCAAGCAGGAAATGAGTTACCGATTTCTTCTCGTTTAAGATTTGTTCACCAGCTCACACTTCTTCCTCAATGGAAGATGGATTCAAAGTTAGCAGAAAAGTATATGGAAATGGGAGTCCTTAGATCTGCAATTGACATATACGAAAGATTACAACTCTCTTGTGAAACTGCCTTGTGTTACGCGGCCGTTGGCGAAGAGAGTACAGCTTTAAAGGTTTTGGAAGATAGAATCACAACACATCCTGAAGATGCCCGTGCAATTTCGATTATTGGTGATATCAAGCAAGATCCATCGTATTGGGAAAAAGCATGGGAAATTGGTACATATTCAAAGGCCAAGGCATCTTTGGCTAAATATTACTATGCTCCTCCGATGGAGTCTGGTTTGACTAAGAATATCCTATTGGCCATCAAGCATATGAACGAGTGCTTGACAGTTAACCCCTTAAACTTTGAAAACTGGTACTTTTATGGATGCTGTGGCCTTGAATCCGGTCAGCTTGAACTTGCAGCAGAAGCTTTCACAAGATGTGTGTCGATTGATGATAGTAGTTCACATGCGTGGTCGAACTTAGGGTCTGCTTTGTTGAAGCAAGATAAGATAAGACCCGCGTTCAATGCAATTAAAAAGGCAATTAGAACTTCTGGAGATGGTAAGAAGTCTTGGAAGATTTATGATAACTATACCACGGTCGCAGCCAAGTTATCCGAATGGAATGATGTTCTTATTGGAGTTCGTGAGACAATAGAATTGAGGAAAGCATCTGAAGGTGAGCTTGCGATTGACATTCCAATTATTGAGAAGTTAGTTGAAATCCTTGTTTCTACAGAGTATGTTGAAGGTGAACGGTTGCAATATTTCCAATCCAAATGTATTGACTTGGTATGCAATTTCTTACCAACTGTCATTACAACATCTGCTAGAACATGGAGAATCGTTTCAAAAGTAGAGATGTGGAGAAAGCGCCCATGGGCTGCTCTTGAGTGCTATGAGAAGGCATACAGAGCTTGTGCTCACAGACCAGAATTAGAATTTGATGAGCAGGTATGGAATGACGCTGTGGATGCCTGTGCAGAGCTTGTATCAGCTTACGAAAACTTTGGTGAATTACCAGGCAAGCATGATGCAGGTGACGTTGTATGCAAGGACTGGAAGTACAAGAGTAGAAGTACAATCAGATCTTTGTTATCTAGTGGAAAGGCGACCTGGGAAGACTCGGAAGGATGGGAAAGATTACAGGAACTTAAAAGCGAGTTATAATTAGAAAATTTGACAACTTATAGATGCTTTTGTATGAGCCTAATATTACCCTCTCACTTCTAAGTCATTTATAACACTGAACGCATCGAATACAGATGATGAGATTCTCTTTGCGCATGCTGTTTCATTTCTGTTTTGTGTAAACAGTGTCGACATACTCAAAGTCACGGTATCAGTATCCTCGACTGGAGCAGTTTCGTTTTGGTCCACATCCAAGTCTATTAGTTTTGTTAGTGCCCTCACAAGAAAAAATGTTCTTTGGTATGGCTGCAAAAAACGGACCAACGATCGAAGCAAAACGTTTAAGGAATACTGACAAGTTCCCGAATTTTCTAACCGCACTGCAAATACTAAGCAGTATGTAACAAATATAAATGGTGAAGCACTTTCAAATATGAGTTCCTTCATGTAAATGAAGGTGACGAGCAAATCTGATGCGCAAGCTCCAACTATGAGACTAGACTCGAAGTAATTGTAGAGGGGAAATAAAGCAGCTGAAAGTCCATTATCAGGGTATAACTCCACTATGAAGAAGGTAACCACACTGACAAAAGAATAGATACAAAGCGAGATACCTTTCAACCAGTTTTTCTGGGAGATACAGAGTAGAATTGTCATGATCAAGAAGTGTGTGTTTTCTGACTTTAAGATTGTTGAAAAAGGTTTTGAAGAGATATTGTTTTGTCTCGATATCACTTGCGACATTAAACATTGAATGTGTCTATAAGTTATAATGGAATAGGTGAGCACACTTGAAATTGAGAATAAAGTATACCATATGGTATTGTTTGTCACAAAGAAGGTGAAACTGATTATAGACACAATATTTGAAACTACCCAAAACCATTGGAAAATACCAGTAGGAGGCGAATAACTAAATATCCAATTGTTGAAGATACCAAGTAAAACTGTGCCGAGTTCTTCAAGATTCTTAAGTTTGATTGTTGTGATGAACATGAGTATGTAACTGGTGGAACTTTTTTTTGCACCCATAAATTCGTGTTTGTGTCCGCCAAAAGTATAAGAGCGCCTTAAAGAAATTTGTCAAGTCTTCGACTACCTAATAAATATAAATGAGTGTAATATTGATAAGTACTAAAAAGACAAAAAACTAAGCATCTATCTTGTGACAATATTTATCTTGTTTAGGTACATTGAAATTCCCTGAAACGAGACAAACATTTTTTCTACACGCGAAAAAGCCAACTGTCAATCGACATATCCAACAATAAATCGCGACTCATAAAAACTAATTTGGCTCAGACAGTTATTGTCAACAAGAAATCTGATTACAACAGTAAGGTTTGAGTACAGTCAAAAAAACCACTCATTATCGCGTACACTTTCCAAGCAATCGACTGCTTAGATATTGATTCTTTTACAATTACCTCAAGATGGTTGATGATAAATATATAGGATTGGCACTTGCCATGTCATCCTCATTGGCTATTGGTACATCCTTCATTATCACCAAGAAGGGTCTCATGGATGCATCCGCCAGGTCCGGAACTTCTAATGTTCAAGGCCATGAATATTTGCAGAGTCCCATATGGTGGGCTGGTATGCTTACTATGGCTATTGGAGAAATTGCAAACTTCGCTGCCTATACATTTGCTCCTGCTATTTTAGTGACTCCACTTGGTGCTTTATCTGTCATTATTGGAGCTGTGCTAGCTGCCATATTCTTAAAAGAAGAGTTGGGTACATTGGGTAAAATGGGCTGTGCGATTTGTTTAATGGGATCTGTTATAATTGTTTTGCATGCCCCACCAGATAAAGAAATTGAAACAGTTGATGAGATCTTAGGGTATGCCGTGAAGCCAGGGTTCTTGTTCTACTGTTTTGCTGTTGCAATTTACTCCCTTTTCATGATCTACAAGATTGTTCCAAAATATGGACACACTAATCCAATGATTTACCTTTCGATATGTTCCTCTGTTGGGTCAATCTCTGTGATGTCTATTAAGGCATTTGGTATTGCACTCAAATTGACTCTTGGAGGTAACAACCAGTTCACCCATGTTTCAACATACTTGTTTTTGATTATTGTTACTGGGTGTATTATCACTCAAATGAACTACTTCAACAAAGCATTGGATCAATTTGACACTTCTATTGTCAACCCATTATACTATGTTACATTCACGACTTGTACATTAGTTGCGTCATTTGTGTTATTCAGAGGATTTAATACTAGTTCGGCTATTGACATTATCTCCTTGTTAATCGGGTTCTTGATCATTTTCAGTGGTGTGTATCTCTTGAACATTTCAAGGAAGGACAATGAGGGTCGCTCAAGAGAGATTTTTGGCGTCCATAATGGCAAGGATATGGCTCCTTTAGACAATGGGGTTGGTGGATTTTCTTCTATGAGAAGATCCCTTCAGCTTAACAGAAATGATTACGCAACTGAAGAAGAGACAGTTGGTTTAAGGAGGTTTGACAGCTTCGAGTTGGGAAGCGATGAAGAAGAAAGAAGACGTTGAGACTAAAATACATGATACAGTAGTTTTCGGATCCAAAACATGACATTTACGTTTTGTATGAAGTATAATCAGTTTAGACTCGTACGATGTTTACCAATGCATTTGACGCGTCGTTAATCAATAAAAACGTTTACATTTCATACCAGGCGTGCCAAATCTATTCGCTAATCAATAAAATACATAATTAGTTCTATTACAACTTCCAAGAGCCTTAAATATCGTCGATATCCAACTCGTCGTCATCCTCTTCGTCGTCTTCATCATCGTCACCAAACTCAAAGTTGGCATCGTCGTCGTCGTCGCCACCAAAAGTGTCTGTCTCATTGATTTTAGCGTTCTCTGGCAACTCACCAAGGTTCTTCAAACTTCTAGCTTCATCAGAGTTGTACTTGTGGACAACATCACACTGGTCGTCCTGGAAATCTCTCAAAGAGACCAAAATGATATCACCTTGGCCCATCCAAACCTTCTTTCTCAATTTACCTCTGATGTGACCCATTCTCTTAATGCCGTCGAAGCAAGAAACCTCGATTCTGCCGTTACCAAGCATTTTTGTAATTTGAGCATATTCTTGACCTTCCTCCTTCAAGATCAACTCTCTCTTCTGACCTCCGTTCACGTTCTTTCCTCTTCTTCTGTTCTTACCACCTTTACCCTTGCCAGATTTACCCATGGTCGCAAGTTTGTATGAGGAAGAAAAAAAATTTTTACGCCGTTGCCCTTTTCACAACCACCAGCTGACTAAGCCATTATGTGTAGGAATATTTCACAGACTACTCTACAAAAAACATCAAGTTGAATGGATTCCTTCGAGGCTGCTACGCAATTTGCCCTGATACTTAGGGGACTTACCCCTTCAATACAGCTGCTTGTTAAGGCTGCACATTTCGCATTAAAAAACTCAGAAAGTGAAGATTATTTGTTTTCGAGTATTATCAGTACACTCTCAGATTCAAGCATTGAGCTCAATACAAAGTCAACCATCTTTCAATTCATAGAGATATTGATCAATGAATCCGTGCATTTCAAAAGTACATCACCAAACAAGCCATACTTGAGTATATTGAAAAGCTCACTCCCAAAGATACTTTCATTGGTATTACCAAGCACAAACAACTCCAACTTATACAACGTATTTCTCAGCTTGAAGAACATCTCGAGACTTTTGGGTGAAGACTGTACTCAATACATATCAAAGTACAATTCAAACTTGCTCACTTCACAGGACTTAATAGATATCGGTAATAATTTGGAGTTTCAGTCCAACTCAGAACCAGAAAGAGGTGACCCAATCGCAACAGCATGGCTCTTCTTATTGGACAAGAAACGACAGAGTCAATACGAAAGGATGAGGTTGTTAAAAAACTCAAAGATTTTGGATGCTGCACCTGAAGATACTATTGATGAGAATCAGATATTCAACTTAAAGGAGAAAGATCACAAGAAGTTAAATTTATTGACTAAGAAACAGATATTAATGCGCATGGAAGATGACAGAGAAGCACATAAGAGATCAAAAGAGAACTTGTGGGTTGTCAGCAGACCAAAATCGTCAAAGTTTGTTTCAGAAGAGGAATTTGCCGAACACTACTGGACAACGTCAACTGGATTGTCCAAACTCGAAAATGATACTTTGATGGATTCGTTAGATGAGTTGAATAAGTATGTCAATGCCAGTTTCAAGGATCCACAATTCTAGAGTGGATTTGATATTTAGTATAATTAATGCATATTACGATCTATTCATAATCACTACCTAATTTTGCACCTAGACCAACAGTTTATTTTGCTGGTGAAGTAAGTAACCTCAATAACTCATTCTTACCATTAACATAATGAGTAGCTGCAGTTCTCACCTCAGTGTCACCACCTAGAATTGCAACAGTCAAAATCGCGTCCACTGCGTTCTGGTGTTTCAAATTGCTAACAAATTCATAAACAGGCTCATCAACTGCTGTTGATCCTCCACCAACCAAAATACCAGAAACATCGCTGTTATCATTTGTAGTGGCCAGTTCGAAAGCCTCTGCTTTAAATGAAGAGCTATGTTTCATTTTGTACTCTTCAATCAAAGTCTCATTATCCTTCAGACCATAAAACTCAGTAATAAACTTCAACGCCTTCAATGCCAAGTGGTCATTTTGAACAACAACAACATTTCTGATCAAGGTTGCATGAACACCATCTGATTTCTGGAACAAAACATTCACATGCTGAATGCACTCACCCATAGCATCCAAACTTCTTTCTCTATTGTCAGTCATCGACTTTCCAGCGTGGAATCTAACCGTACAGTCTTCGACCTCACAGAAGGAACCAGGAAGTCTTTCAACCTTAGACTGAATTAACTTTATTACTTGTGGCATCCATCTGAGTTCTGTGTTGTCAACTATCGATATCCATTCGGTTGAACCGATTAATTTGATGTATCCACCATTTTCTGCAATCAAACCCAAAGCAGGGTATCTTCCATAAAGACGGTCCAACTCCGCTTTTTTCAAAAAACTCATTAAATAAACCATATTCTGTTCATTTTCAGGGAAGTCACTCAAAAGGTTACCCAGTAATGACGGTTCAATGTAGTTCTTTGCACCTTCAAAAGTTTGCTTCGTCTCTGTTGTTGGTGCTGAAGATTTCGGAGAGTCAAAGTTGAGAAAGTAAAGTCTCTTGCCCTTGGAGCTGTGCTGTAAGAATTTATCATATTCTGATTGATTAAAGGAGATCAATGTGTTGAGATTACGTCTTTTGTTTCTATCCCACCCTTCACTGATGCTCAGGATACAGCTCTTGATCCAATTAGTAGAGTCTTGGTCGTAGACAATCTTATAACAGTTCTTCCACCTCTCCAATTTCTCTTTAGGGTCCATTGTCAAAGCCTGTAAAAATGTTTTTGAGAACTGCGTAATTGCCCATGGGTTGATCAATATAGCACCGTGGCCATCAACATCAAGTAAATGCGACGAACCTGTGAATTCTGATAATATCAATGGCGACTTTTTCTCAGAAGTAGCGGTAATGAATTCATGGCATGTCAAGTTCAAGCCCTCTCTCATGGATGATACCACAAAAGTATCAGCTTCACACTGGAGAGCAAGGTATTGCTCAAATTCAATATCTTTTTGAAGAAGCACCACCGGTTGGGAGACCATATTGTCAGACAATGAGTTAATACGGTCGACAATTTGCAAGATTTCTGATTCATAATCTGAATCCCTGGGAGAGTTTCCAATTTGTATCAACACAGTATTGTCAATGAAACTAGGGTTTGCTTTCAAGAACATTTCATAGGCAAGCAACTTTTGTTTTATTCCACGCAACTTATCCAATTTGTCTCGACTCACAATCAAGTTCAAGCTACCCCAACGTTCTCTAATCAACCTCCTCCATTCAGTCACGTCATCACTATGGACGACTTCATTTAAGCTGTCACAGTCAATTCCGACAGGAATCGTATTAGTCAAGGTGAAATCCCCGTTATAGGTGATACCAAGTTCGTTCGTGTCTGCAAGGAGAAGTCTGTTGCATGTCTGCAAAAAATGTCTGACATACTCGTCCGTCTGGAATGAAATACAATTTGCGCCTAACATGCCCTGTAAAATTTCTTGTCTTTGGGCAAGGCACCTGAATACTTCTGAAGATGGAAACGAGACATGCAAAAATAAACCAATCTTTGCATTTGGCAACTTCTCTCTCACCATTAATGGAACCAACAATAAATGATAGTCATGAATCCAAATCATATTGTTTGGGTCGTTAGGATCAGCATTGCCATTTTCTTTCTTGTAGACATCTACAATTTTGTCCGCAACTAACTGGTTAAGTAGCTTGTAGTATCCCCAGGAATGGTCCTCAAAAGCCTTTGATTTGGGATCATCGGGGATCTGGTAGTGCAACGTAGGCCAAAGAATTTGCTTGCAGAAAGAATGGTAATGGCCATCAAAAGTTATATCATTTGGGAAGACAGCTTCAGAATTATAGTCTTCAGATAATCTAGTTGCAATATCACCAATTACTTTCTTAGAAACATCATCACTTGGCATTGCAATGGTTCCAACCCACTTTCTGTCCTTAATGATACCAGAATCGACTGCAAGTCTCACAGCTTTTCTGAGAGAAACATTACCTTTAGCCGTGAAAACAACATCCCACTTTGCAGATTCGAAGATATTACCTTTCTTGAACAATGAACCCTCAACCAGTGGACCGGAAAATCCACCATAAGGGGCTAGTCGGTTTTCATTGTTCGTCAGTGTTACCTCGTTAAAATTCATACTGTCGTCATCCCAAGCAATTTCTTTTTTAGAATTATCTTCATCATTCTCTTCTTCATTTTCTTCTTCAGTAATTGCCAATGAGCTTGAACTGTTGTTATCGTGCAAAAGAAACGAAGGTAAAGGCTTACTCAATGACGACCTCTTCCGTGGAACAGTGTGATTAAGTGCGGATAAGTTTGTGTGTGAACCAGATAAGCCGCTTAAATTACTACTTGATCTGTTAATCTTCAAAGCTGGTAATCCTGGATCATCTGTGGTTTTCTTACCGTGAACAACAGAGCTATTTACAGCAGGGGAGCTGTTGTTGAACCTTGACTTGGGTTGAATGTATTGCGGTCCTAATTTCTCCCCGACCTTTTCCGAGATGTGGTTTTCATGAGATGGTCGTCTGAACTTCTGATTATTGTAAAAGAAGTTTTTGACATCATCCTCTCCTTTTTCAGCAGGAGAGGCTGACATTGGTGTAGCAACACCTGAGTTGGCCATACTTAAAGATGGTATAATTGAGTCTGGAGTTGAACTGCTCAAACCAGCAACGTGTGTAGGAGTTGCTGTTGCAGTTGCAGTTGCATTAGCATTGGGTATTTTAATGTTTGGAGTACCAGCGGGACTGAAAGCTCCTGAACTAAAGGCACCCTTGATTAAGTTTTTATCACCAGTTTCATCTAAATTGTGGTTGATCTTTATGGCGTTAGCTTTCATTAACAAGTCAACCTGCGGATCCTGTTGAGGGGTTACTTCAAACCGCACAGTATAGGGAAGAAACCTAGATAGTTAGTAATGCTATTTTCCTCAATTGATTATTTAACATACAAAGTTCCGATAATGATAGTCATAGTGTCAAGACGATGTTCAATTGATGTGGTGTTCTGAATGCAAAGCAATTGCTAATTTGTAGTTAGCTTTTTTTTTCCGAAATGATCATAGAGGTGGTATCACCTGAAAAAATCAGGCGCATGATTAGAGAAACTTCTAGTTACATCAAAATACATTATTTTCATAAATTCCGCCTATACCTTATTAGTTAATCATTCTCCATTCCACCTGATTCCCCTCAAATGTCCTTATAAATTTTCAAAATCATCCTCGTCGGATTCATCATCCGCATTGAATGCATTTTGATCTATGTTCATGTTCGATATCTCACCATTTGCACTAATTCCAGAATCTTTACTGTGCGTGATTTCTTCCTCCATAACGTTTTCTAACTCAGCTTCTAAATCGTCTTCAGAATCATTGTTTCGATTAGGCAGTTCCCAATGATTCTCAGCTGTATTTTGTCCCTCATTGTTAATGTTGATATTAGGATTTGCATCAATATCCATTTGAGGTGCTTGTGCTGCAGGCTCATCTGGGAAATCAAACACAGGAAATTCTTCGTTTTCGTCACTATCTTCGTCTGAGTGAAGTATTTGTCCAAAGTCAAATCCAAAACTCTCTGTCCCATCTTGCTTCATACGCTCCTTGCGGGCTCTTTCCCGAAGAGTCTCTTCGATTCTTCTAGCCTTCGATTTCTCTGCTTCACGCACAGATTTTATCACAGACTTGAATTCGTCTTGCATGATCTTCTTGAAGTTTTGCGTGACTTCTGATGTGACGCTTATGGTTCCATAAGGGGAGAAATATCTTTCAGCATTCATAAACAAGTTATTCTCTCTTAACTTTGCCTTTTTCACCTCTCTTTCTTCACGCCGTTTGAGTAGTTGCGTACGTTTTCTTGAATATTCTATGAAATCAAACTGTTTCGCATCCTTCTTTTCTATGGTTGGTGCTGTCGTTACTGTCGTTAAATCATCTTCCTTGTCGTTTTCGGAGGTGATTGCTTTCTTTTCCTGCTCCTGTTCGAAGCTGTTTAATTCAGCTTCAAAATTAGACCTCCACTTCTTCTCGTCATCTTCAATCAAGCTGTATAAAGACTTTTCGGTCAACCTAGACTCCTCTACTAATTTTAGCCGCAACTCTTTGAGGTCGGTGAGTCTATCCATGTACTTTGCCGTGTTTTGATATGTGAAATCTGGTGGCAAGTCAGGAAGGTATGCAGGTATGTAGTCCGGTTTGACTGTGAACTTTGGAACTAAACTCGCGATTTGATAAACCTCGTTAGTGAAAAATGGGAGTGATTCATCTAGAGGATCAAATTGTTCATTAGGAGTGTTCATCTGATGTAAAATCGACTTGGTTGACGATTGAATCTGGGTTACTTTCTGTCTCAATTGAGGCGCGAGCTGTTTACTACGCTCTATTTCGTCCACAAAAATCGTCGGGTTCACTCCTTTCGTTCTGAGGAATTGCTTGGTATCCCCAAGTGATGGGTTGCGCCGTCTTTGGAGTTCGGTAAACTTCCTTAATGACTGTATTGTATCATTCAAGTATTCTATGCTTAAGTCTGTCAACTGATCGAGGAAGTCTTGCGAACAGGACATATTGAGTGACTGCATCATGACAGATACAATCTTCCGCAACTGAAGGTCCACCGGGTTTATATTGCTGTCTTCTGTGTTTCGTGGAACACCACTTTGAGAAAAATCATCATTGGTCTGCAAGAGAGCAGGCACAGCCTGCTCTATTAAATCGTCTGCCAACGGTGAGTCGAAGACCGACATATCATGGAGATTTCGATGATTGTTATTGAAACGAAAAAAGTTAGTGGTCCGAAAAAACCTGATGAAATAATTTAATAATCCTTCTAAGGACTCTGTATGTCCAAACTTCTCTACAAATAGATAATAAAGCACATTTCGTATACAAAACTAGTTACCTCCCAACAAATACTCAATGGCACCCTGAACACTTCCTCCTGTTCTTCTCAAAGCCTCGATGTTTCTATCGAACTCAAAGAACCCCATATCATTCAATTGTCTCAATTGACTTTCATATCTCTCCTCAGGTGGACGGTTGTCCGCAGGTGCAGCAGGAGCGCCCTGATTACCTGCACCACCGAGAAAGGCGAAGGGATTACCACCAAGCAATGCTGCGTAAGGGTTAGATGCATCTGCAGTGGAACCGCTGGCGGAATTGTTGCCTTCGCCACTGTCATTGTTGCCCTGAACAGTTGGATTAGCACCAGGTTCGGGGAATGCAGAAGTTGGGCCACCCTGGCCTTGTTGCATCTGCATCATGGATCTCATTAACTCTGGGTTGGTTAACATTTGCCTGACAAATGGGGACTGTAACATTTGTCTCAGTTGTGGACCTAATGCTCTCAACTGTGGGTTCAGGTTAATCAAGGCATCTAACATTTGTGGGTTGTCCAACATGGCGTTCATACTTTCAGCAAACATCGGGCTCGACATCAATTCGGCCATCTGGTCTGGGTTTGGCATTGCGTTATGCATACCACCATCTGGCCCAAACATCGAGGCATCAGGTAATTGAGTGTAGCCAGCATAACGGGCACTTGTCAAGTCTGCTAAGGGATTGAAAGCACCCTGGCCCGCAGCTATGTTTGAAGGAACACCGGATGCCTCGCTAGGTGCTGATGAAGCCAGTGGTGCAGCAGCTGGTTCCGCTGGTTTTGCTGCACTCTTGACCATGTGGATGGTGTGGCCAGATTGAACCTTGTAGGATTCAACAGTTTCACCGTCTTTCAAAACCTTACCAGAGTAGATCAATCTCTGACGATCGGCAGGGATCGAAGACTTTTCTGCCACTAGGTTCTTCAAATCGAGGATTGTTATGGATGGCGAGATGGTTAACTCATATTTGGTATCGCCTGAGGACTTGATGGAGATTGATATATCAGACATAGTTCAATTTGGGCAAATTTAATTTCGTAATTTGCCTTCGATAGTGACAATGTATATATGCAGGATCGAAAGTCTTAGAACAACTTAGAAGGTAAAGAGGAACCGAGCCGTTTGTCATGAGCATGAATAAACTTTAGATGTTACAAATAGAAAACACATCCCTGTAATTATATTATTATTGCGATGATTATTCGAACAAATCACTAAAAATTTACGGCACACCAGGAACAGTGCTGAACGATTGTCATACGATGCACTTTGAATCAAGACATATGTATGCAATTCACTTCAAGCACTATCAAAACGTCCCGCTTTTGCGGCAGTAATGCTAATAATGACAGGCAAGCCGAACAACCACTTGGATCATGAGTTATTTAGGGTTTTTTGACTTCAACCCTCCAACCACATTCCAAGCAGCTGTATCCTTCCACACCATCCTCAAACTTCAGTTTCCCTTTGCTTTGCATCAATGACCAGTCACCTTTTGCGGGAATCTTCTTACAATTCTTGTTGAGGCATCTCGCTGACGTCTTCTTATATCTCAAGCCACAAGAGTTACACAATTGTCCCTCCTTTATAGACCATGAAGGTCTCCAACATGGGGATTGATCGGACCCACAGGATATGCATACTCTAGTGTTTCCATTGTGGTTTGAATGGCTCTTAGGAGGAGACTTTATCTCTTTAGACTTGGATTTTGATGAAGACGGAGGTGTTATTGGAATGAAGCGGTGGTTGTGCACAACGGGGGCTTGCGCAGGTTGCGCCAATGGAGGAGACTGATGCAACATTATAGATTGGGCCTGAGGCTCATGAGTCTGGACATTAGCAACATACGGAAGCATTTGGCGCGCATCCAGTACATCGCGACCGTGGAGTTTTGCCAGCCTGGCCGCTTGGTCGTACTGGTTTGATGAATGAGACACGTAATCAGTCGGTGACTCGTAGTGTAAATACTGCACATTAGATGGTGCTTGAGAATTGTGTTCTGATGGAGATTCTCGGCGAACGGAAGCGAAGTGCTTATATGGTTTCGTTTGTGTTTGCGCTGGGGCAAGATTACTGTGTTGGGTCGTGATTGGTGGTGGAACACCCGCATACATCAAAGGTGAGCTTGCTGGTTGTGGAGTCACTGGCCGTTCTTGATGAGTCAAAGGAGAAGGTGGAGTCATTTGCTTTGGCTGCGATAATTGAATTAGTGACTGAGCCAACTCCAAATACTCAGGATACTTTTCCACGTCATTAAGGTACGTCTTGTTCAAGTATGTATAGTTGGACTCGTATGGGAAGTTAATCTTTCGCTCATACTGGTGAATGCTGGGGATGAGTGTTGGTTTAGTGATTTTTGAACTTATCCTCGAGTCGAAGCTCGGCTTATAAAATGCAGAAGCATGCTTGTTGAGGTAGTTGTACTGATTCAAATTAAAGTTCTTTGATCCTCGATTTATGCTATCGAGAAGTTCATACCGCCAGTTTTCATCATTTGGCTTATATGTGTCGAAGTAGTTCAAAGATACCGTTGGTGCAATTGGCTTTAATTTTACCGGTTCTGATGTTGTTAACGGTGCTGAGTTTAATGCCGAAGATATCAGTGGTAGTTGAATATTATTTGCAGGCTCAATCGGTGGATCATATGGGACCCTTCGTGTATCTTGGTGTGTTTTCGCCTTCGCTGCATTTGCTTTGGGTGAAGCGATAGGTGAAGAGTTTGGTGATAGAGGGTTTAGAAACCGCTTATTAGGACTTAATGACCTAGACCTGAGGGATTTACTGTACTTTTTCAGGACTTTCAGATGCACTCCTGCAGCCAAGTTTTGTTCATGAGGAGGAGATGGAGGCGAGGGTGGCGCTGTGCGCGACCTCTTGCTGCGTTGATCTGCTTGATCGTCTTCGCATACTCGTTTCCTGAAGTTGTATGTGGATAATGCAAGGGGTGGATTTGTACCGGACATTTTCATCAATTCACCTTGGGAGTGAGACCGCACGTGTCCGGGTGTAAACGGAGTACGATTGAACATTAGTAAGCTCATAGCGTGGTCTTTTGCGTCAGAGAGCCCGCTAGTGCTGGATTGTGCTAAAGGGCTTTTTGGGGAAATTTTTCGGGGAGTTGGAGAATTTAAGGATGAGATCAGGATGTAGCCTGAAATAGTGAAAAATTGCCGGAGTGGGTTAGTTGGAGAGCGCCCGAAATTGCCTTATTCTTGAATGTATCCGTCAATTCTTGTTTTGATGACGGGTTGAAGTATACCAGCACTTTTTTTGGAGCTCTGGATTCGGTCCTGTGTAGCCGTTCAATGCGATCAAGTTTCGTGCTTTTTTGTGATACCAGCTACTCCGTATGTGGAAATGTAATTTGCTTTGATGGAAGAGGGAAATTGTGAATGATCAGGATGAATATTTGAAATCCTGCACACAATATATCTTTGTGACTCTATTTGTGTACTGCCCTTTTCTGCTGGCTGCGTTCCTAATTGAGCCAGATTCTGATGTTCTGCGAATCAAGGCACGAATGATTTTGATTTGTACCAAAGATAGCACCGTCTCTTTACAGAGTAATTTGTTAGGTTATCAGGTCGTTAGGTGTGTGGTGTAGCGAAGTTGTTGGAAGTTATCCGTGTTCTTTTCGTGAGTCGTTTTGTTTCTTGTTTAATCCAAGGGGCTACGAAGATCTGTGCGAGGCCACGGTTATATATATAGACGTGACATTATTTCCGACTAAAAGAAATATATATATCAATGTGATTGAAAATCTAACCAGCCTTGCAAAACAAAGTTCGAGAGAGCTGGTTATTTTATGTTTTGGATTTTGTAAGAGGATTCAGGAGATGTAACCTACTGTCATGGGATCTAGGTTTAAGGTACACTATGTCCATATCGTCTGCGGTCACCATAGACTTTCCTTCATTCAATGGTGGTGTAGACGCCGTCTTGATTCAGAGCCAGCCATTGGGAAGATTGGAACCAAGCGCTGATTTTCGCCCAGATTTCCCTTTTCGGTCAAGAATCGTACCTTTCTATGCAAGGGTGATCTGCGCTGGTTGATTTTTTGAAGCCAATCATGCAGGAAATAGATCCAATTCTATGCATTGGATCCTTTTTCCACTCGTGCTCATACACTTTGCCAGCGCTTGTAGTGATACTCCATTTAGATTGTGTTGGTTTGAAGCTTTAACCGACGTTGATGTAATTTATAAAGATTTCGCAGTAAATTTAAGAAATTATGACGTATTGCTGGCAAACACCACATGCGCAAGCAGACTAGATTATCACTACGGCTGTGCTTTTCTCATTTATTCGTTAACAAGTATACATCTAACATAATCTTTCAATATTGGTTTTATTTCTTCTCGTGGTTTTCGATCTTGTTCTCGGCTTCACCAGCAGCCATACCACCACCAATACCTGCAGCAATGTGGCCGACCTGACCCATACCAAGCTTATCAGCAATCTTGTTACCGCCTAATGAGCCAGCAACACCGACTGCAATGTTCTTAGCTGTGTTTAATCCATGATGATCTTCACCCATATTGAATGTATTGTAGATTAACAAGGGCGCAATGATCTCGCCTTTTATAGTCGCGAGCAAGATGCAAGATTGCTGCTCCACATTCTCATTACGTAATCTTGAAACTAGGCGTCTTAACGCTTACAAGAGTCCATGAGACTCATCTGAGTCAGGTGACTTGAGGCACGCGCAAGGAAATTTGAAAACTTTTAGACCACACTGGTTAACGAAGCAATTCTTATGTCACAACTCAATCAAGATCCTAGTATGTACTTCAACATACCCGACTAATACGACATTTCTAACCTTTAGCCCAAATCATAGAACCGTTTTTGAAAGAGTTTTTCTCAACTCTAGACATTCAATATTCGCAAACATACCCCAACGTGGAATCGTATGCAACACAGTTTGGCAAACAGTTAAAAAGAACAAGTGCTGTCATAATAAATGGATCGCCTATAGTACCGACTCCAAACTCGGACTCAAAGTTAGAGTTCCAAAAGAAATGGCTAGCTTCTCCATTGTCATCGCATCAACTCAATAGCTTTGACTGTCACTTGATTCCAGGGTCAGGCACTTTTGTCATCAATGCAAGTTGTAAAGTCAAGTTCGATGAGAGTGGACGTAATAGACTTGGTGAATCTGCAGATTTGGTGAATGATCCATCGCCCAAGGCTGGCAGTAGAGTTATCTGGAGTAGTTGGTTTGGAGTTAACATCAATTTGGTTGTTGATGAGTCGGTAACTACCAACTCCAATGCTGAAATCATCAATAGCGTTGACTACAGAATAACTTACAAGCCGTCAAACAGCATTGTTCAGTTGTGAAGGCATCATAACTATGCGCCATGGAAGACATATAGACACTACATAGATACAATAGAAATTGGTTCAGAAATCGCGCATCACTACTAAACTCTATGGTTCTATCTTGGAAATACTATAAACCGCGAGAACAGTATTCTCGTATCAAACGTCTTCGTTTTTGACATAGTCATTAAGAAGTGAACCCATTGTTTTTGTCGTGTATAATTTAACGTCACTTGTGGAAACCTCATACCCCAATTGCTTTAATGCAGTCAATACATTTGGGGTAATGAACTCGTAAAAAACCAAATCAACATCCACTTCATCGCTGTTCGAGAATTGAACAGACTCTACCACACTAGGAACATCAAAATGGATGACAGCTCTATGAGGGGTGTCATCGCCATCATTACCAAAGTCATCTTGTGTCACATATCCCTTCGACAATTTCGGAAGTGAATTTGGAGTCTCATCTGTTGGATCTTGAATGATTGGGTACTGGAATACTGTTTGTCTTTTTTGCAACTTTTTCGAGGTCTGGTGGTGAGGAGGTAACAAGCTTTCCGTACCTAATATATAGCCATTTTCATTTAATTTCCTGGTAACCTTAGCGGCGATGGATTTCGGCACTCTAACCGAACTCCATGCATTTTCAAAGGGGGAGACTATATACATCGAATCGATTGTATATGGACCCTTGTATAAGTCGTATCTTATAGACCCGGTATTTATAATGATGATTCTTTCATTGGTTGCAGTGAAGTTAGTTGGTTCTAAAGTTTGCAACACTCTTTTGGTAAGGAAATTGAATATACTCCTTTCATGAGTCACAGGCACGAAATCGACATAATAATTGTTGGATACGTGTCCTATGGGTTTGTTTAAAGCCAACTCCTTCCTGGTACGATGAATAAGTTTTGTAACATCCTTTCCTTTCTCAGTATCAAACGTCTCTGCTGTGGTGTTCGTATGATGGACGAATGACTTGCGATTGAAATCAATGTACAGTCTTGAAAACGCATCTCTTGGGTTCAGTGAATCAGTGAGCTGAACGCCCATAAACCCAACAGTTTCACAATATCTTCCGCTCTGTAGTGCGGCAGCCTTAGCATCGAAAACTCTAAAATCACGGATATGGCTATGTCCACCAAAGTATTGGACCACAACGTTAGGATAGAATTTGCGCAAATGAGAATGCAAATAGTTGAGTTCGTACCAATCTGGGTCAATTGGAGTATGTGCAGCTATCACAATCATGTCAATGTCTTCTTCTGAATAAGAGTGCAATGTCTCGTTAAACCATTTACTATGATCAACAATGGACTTAATTGGGGTCACTTTAGTACCTGCATTGGCTCTTTTAAAGTCAAAGAGAAAGCCAAAGGCTAATATCTTCTTCTTCTGAACCTTTGTTTCAAAATATAAATGCCGTTTGCCAAATGGTATATAGCTCCCATTTTCTAGTTTAAATTCGACATTCGAGCAGACGTAATTGTCAGGGAAATGCTCAACGATTGTTTCCAATTCTTGCTTCGAGTTTTCCCATACGTACAATTCGTGATTGCCAATCGTCAAAATATCATAGTCACTCTTAATGAATATAGGTGTGGATTTTATGCCATTAGGTGTGGTGATATCAGAGAGGCCGTTTCCATCATGTCTATCACCTGAATCAACAAGCAACAAGTCCTTACCATTCTCCTCCGCGATAGTCTTCATGTGAGAGGCAAATGATATGAAGTCTCCCCAATCTCCTGAATATTGTTTTTGGTTCAAGTGACCGGAATACCATCCATGAGTATCTGTGGTATGAAGGAAGTTCACGTCTTTCCAATTCAAATCACGAATTGTGGTAGATGTAGTGGTAGTGAATAATGTCCATAGTTTGATCAAACAACCTAATACCAACAACGTACAACCCAAAGATTGTAATGCTGCCTTCATTGTTGGTAATTTAGTCTTAAAAATTTAACCTTATCGGTTTTTCCTGTAACTCAATAATCTACAAAATTACCCTTAGTAGTCTATCAACATTTTTGAAGCATCAGCTCAACCGTATAAACCACAAGCTCACCCGAAATCAATTTTAAAAGTATAAATACTTCTCGGTGCGACTCTTACATCTATGTGTTCTTCTTATTCTATTCTGGCTTCTATAAAGAATTAATTTACAAACCAGACTCGGCTCTTCTCTTGTCTCTCTCCTCAGAGATAGAGAGCTTGACACCCTTACCCTTTGGCAAAGAAACGTATGGCTTAGAAGCATCGTCACCAATAACGAAAACGTTGTTCAATCTGGTAACGAAAGTGTTCTCCAAAGCATCCTTGATGTGGACCAAGTCGAAACCACCCTCGTGCTTCTCTCTGTGGATGATAGTACCCACTCTACCCAAGTTTCTACCACCAGTGACCATGACCAATCTACCGGTGTCGAACTTGATGAAGTCGGTGATCTTACCAGTAGCCAAGTCAACCTTGACAGAGTCGTTGACTCTGATGGCTGGGTCTGGGTATCTGATAGTTCTACCGTCGTGGGTAACAACGTAAGGAATACCCTTCTTACCCAACTGGACCTTCTTGACCTTGGCCAACTTGTAAGAAGCCTCCTCAGCGGTGATTCTGTGGACAGCGAATCTACCCTTGACGTCGTAGACCAATCTGAAGTTCTCGTTGGTAGCCTCCAAGGTGATGACATCCATGAAACCAGCTGGGAAGGTGGAGTCGGTTCTGACCTTACCGTCAACCTTGACGTGCTCCTGCATCAAGATAGCCTTGACCTCTCTACCGTTCAAAGCGTACTTGAGTCTGTTTCTCAAGAAGACGACCAATGGCAAAGACTCTCTCAACTTGTGAGGACCAGCAGATGGTCTTGGGGCGTAGGTGCCGGACAATTTGTCCAACATCCAGTGGGATGGAGCCGCTAATCTCTTCAAGTGCTTCTTTGGACCTCTAGCCATTTTGCTTGTAGTAGTTAGTTATTTCAAAAAGAAAAAATTTCAACAAGTTGACTACTATGGACGAAAAAAAAAAACTGAGAGTGAAAAATCGGACTCGGGCATATAGGGCAAAAACCCTAAGCTTCAAAGTCACGTGTACAGTTCAACCTTCCAGATTTCTTACATAATATCACAGCATAAATCATAGGCGACTATATACGAGCACCTCTTAATTGTCTTTGATACTACCAGCGTCCGAACCATTTCTTACCCTTTGCATTTCTGAACTCGGTTGTCAATGCGTCATCCTCTTGTGTAAGTTTTTCCAACTCATCTTCCAAGTTGGCACACTTCTCTGTAGCTTGTGCATTCTCTAAGAGAAGCTCTTGGATATCGCTTTCAAGACTAGTGGGCAAAGCTTCCGTAGATCCCGAACTAGTTTCCAGCGGAGAAGATGGTATTGATGATTTCTTCTCCAAGTTTTGTATGTCCGTTTTCAACTGTTCTATTTGCTTGCGTAAGTCATCGTTATCATTTAATAATTCTGGTAATTTGATCTTCACGTCCACCATCTTCTGAACCATGTCTATGTGATCGCGGTTCAAACTAGCATAAGTTGTCTCCAACCCCTTTATCTGATGTCTCAAGTTGCCATTTTCAGCCTTCAATTTCTCTATTTCGTCGCCCTTGGAAACTTCACTCAAGTATATTGTTTCAAACTCATTTTCGAACTTTGTCAATTCTACCGGTTCCAAATTGATAGCCATAGAGTCACGTACGAAGTCATCCAACTTGTAATAATTAGAATTGTTTGGTGAAGCTGACTTAAATGAGTTGCGCTTTGAGCCCAAAATCGAAAACCTTTTAGAAGCTCTTCTTGACAATCCAGAATTATCCTTTGAAGACACAACATATTCGTCATTGACATAAACATTAAAGACTTGATCTTTCAAGTATCCCAATAACTTATCGAACTTCAAAGACAAAAGCGTTGTCTCATTCTTAATCATCAAATTCACAGCAAACTTCAAAATAGACTCAATACCTTGTGTGACAATGATATCGTAAATTCTCAATACCATATCAAGGGGAAACTTATAGGCAAAGAAGGTCAAAAACCATTGTGATGCATACATCGACGATTTGATACCTTGTTTCACCTGGTGGTTGAACAAGATGGGTGAGTAAATCTCAAGTAAGCGGTCAAATTCATACAAGAGAAGATGTAATCCCTTCATCTCAGGACAGAATAGCTCCCTTAGTTTGTAATCCTTCATCAAGGTTACAAGTAAACAGAAGCACTCTGCATCACTCATGTTCATAATGAGTGGGATAGTAATGAAGATCATTCCTTGCGTATAACCCACTTCGGGATCAAAGAGTGAATAGGCTTTGATGACATTGAACAATTCCTCACCTTTGTTGACTTGCTCGACATTTGTGAAGAAACTAGTTCTTGATAAGTCGCGCTTTATTGATTTTTCATGCACTGAGGGCTCACTCTTCAACAGTATATAAAGCTCTTCCAATTGGAAATTTTTCAGCTTTGCAACCAATTGCCAAATGATACCACGAAATTCCTTGGGGATTCCCGACATTATCATCTCATCTAAATGATCAGAGTCATTGCTTATAACGTCCTCGTATTCATTAACAATTTTCGTCCAAAATTCCCAGTCGATCTTATAGGCAAACATATCAGAGAAACTTCCAACAGTGTTCTTAATATCATTGAACGTCTTCTTTATGTTTTCAGTACCAGAACTAATCGATTCTTTGGAGTTACGATCCTTCTCGTTGAATTTATCATTTAACTGGTTGAATTTTGACTGCAACAAATAGTTCGAGCTAGCCTTGTTGTATGTCAAGGAAAGATGATTCAATTGAGAGATTTGTTCTTCATCCGACTTGGTTGGGCTTTCAAAGAATGCATCTTGTTGGTCTAGCTTAAGGCAGTCTTGAATCGATTTCCTATCTGGTAGTGAGGGTGTCACGGAAGCGGGGGATGCCAATTCTGAGGTCGGTTTTGGCTCCAGAATCACGGAATCACTTTTTGTTAGAACACGGGTGCTTTCCGATTCATCCTGATCGCATACGTCTACCTGTTCAAGGGTATCTCCGTACATGTTGGTATTAGTAGGCAGGTCCACTGCATTGACTGTGTTCTTATTGACAGGAGACTTTGGCAGTCCGGAATCAGCGTCTTCAAACGAGTCTATCGATGACATCGGACACAGGTTATAGAACGGTTAAAAGCTGTCTCTGAAACTCTCGGGTAGCTCTGGTTGTATCACCCCTTGAAGTTATGGTAACTTAGCAAATCCAAAATAGAGTCGCCAGAAGATTTGACTCGAATAATAGCACAAACGTGTTATAATAGAATGTACCGAGTGCAAGTATCCACCAGTTATGTCTTTGACCTCCTGTTCGTAATTTAGGTAAAGTGTTCTGTCAAGAGTTTTTGTTTTTGTCTATAGATTTTGTGTAGCGCGACATAGTAAGGACACGCCAATACCAACATGGAGTACGCACCAAGTGACTACACACCAAGTGACTACGAATAACCTCACTCTAATAAAATTGAATACATAAAACTAAAATATCTGAACAAAAACCGGAACTAAAACTCGTGCTTATCGTATCATGATCATGCTGCTACCCAGTAGTAGTCATCAATTTCGTCACTATGTATGCTTACCCTATTAGCCTGGGGCAGAGCCACATAGTTTAACCTGACGACCTCGTCATTTGACAACGGGTGTACAATCTCGCTCGACAACATAATGTCGTCCTCGAAACTACAAGACGATGCAGTTGAACAACTGTCATCCGAATCGTACAACGAGGAACTCAAAATGTCGTCTTTCGAGACAACAGTAGATGCAGAAGTAGATAAGGGGTCTGATCCGTCCGTTTCCGACAGAGCCCTCGAAGACAAGACATTGTCCTCATTCATTCCCAAAACAATAGGTGGAATTGCAGGTTCTGCACTGGAAAGGCTCTCATCGCCAAAATCTTCATAAATATAACCGCCGCTAACGTTCTTCTCCCTACACAACAACTCCAATTTGTGGTAGTCGCAATTGGGGAAGTACACTCTCAAAACCTGTCTCTCCTTGACATATTTAATTGGCAACTCTCCTAATTCAAACAAACAAACAATGTCGTTTTTGAATTCAGCCAATTTGGTTTGGAAGCGTTTGACGTTAACAAGCAACTCTTCTAATACCTCATCATTGAGAATAGTTTCGTCTGGGATGCTGATATCAAAATTAATTGGAAATTCGATATACGATCCAGTGCTAACATGGTCAAATAATACACGCTCTTCAGAAGTGGCCGTTGAATCAGCCCGAGCCAATTCAAGGGTCATCTTGTGATTTTCTTGTGAGCACGATCTGTTAAGAATAATATTGTGGTTGGTAATGGTTTTGGGTTTGTTCTCATCATAGAGCGCAATGGTCCTAGCAACACCCTTTGGCTTCATGGATGCAACGTGAGCCTGTTGGTCAAAGTTTGAAAGCATGTCCTTCACTTGACAAAATATGCTCCTGTAGGTCAAATGCAAATTCTTGGCCTGTAACTTTAGCCTGAAAGCGTTCTGGGAAGATTGCGAGAAGTTCCCGTACATAAAGCCACTACTACCTTTTAGAAGGCAGTTTTTAAGCGATTGTCCGCGAGCGCATCTTGAACTGAAAAACCTGTTTGAGTGACAGAGGTTGAAAAACCATTTGTACTTACTAAACAAGCGGGGTTTGTTGTGAACATTAAACCTGAAAAACAGATCTGTACGTGGCATAAATGTGCTGAAGAATCTCCTTGGACACATTTGGCTTCTGCGAGCTGTCGCAATACCCAAACCTGTGCAAAGAGTGGAGAAACGTTGAGGACCAAGACCTGGTCCATTATTTCCTTTCACAGGAATACGAACAGGCACCGGAACAGGATGCGAGTCACGCTGGGGGTTCAATGAATCCAAAAGCTCCTCCAATGCACGCTGAACACGTTTAGAAGCATTCCGCTTCCACGCCATGACATTGCTGAGCTTGTTCATGTTCGTTAATATTAATAACACTAACCATAAAAGTAAACTTAAGATAAAAGTCTGGAATATAATCGACACAGTCACAGGTGTGTTGTTTGGTAAAGGGTGTCAAGAGCAGTAGCGATGCAACCGGCCACTGTTCTCTTGTTGTTGTGGCTATGTATAGACTCTTTTATGAAGATAGAGGAGAAAAAAAAAATTGAGGAGACAGGGGGAGAAAAACCCTTAGACCTTGGTTTGAGCCTTGTGAATATTTTCTCTGCGCAGACACGACTTTAGCGGCTTTAATCGGGTTTCACTATATAGATATGCGAAATCGGTCTGGATTATGAACAGAGCGTTAGGAGAAAGTTGATGTGATATCTGACTCAGAGTGTATGGAGCTGATATGATATCTGACTCAGAGTGCATGGAATTGAGTAATAAAATCATGTTTACATAGATGTAAGATTATATTTTGAATAATATGATGATAATGGAGATGTATACAAGTTATGCCTAGGAACAAGCTATCGTCACATGTGAGGTTGATTCGTTATTATATTACACAAATGTAGACAATTCTGATTTGGTTCGTTAATCTACAAAATTCTTCCAAACGCAGATTCAATGCGAAAAATTCCACCTTTACTGTTTTGTATTCGTTGCCATATAAAATTATACTACACGAGATCTCCAAGTATGATCAACCATTTTGGAAACATTCTATTAAATCAAAATTCAAGAAAAAAAACATAAATCATTACACATAAACTGAGCATAGCGATGAGACCAATTTCAAGGTCCTCCTGCAGACAGCACTCAAACATTGCCGACCGTGTCTATAACGTCATCAAAAAAGTCGTAAAAGTTATCCTCTTTTTCACTTTTGTACTTCTTAAGCGGCTGAAACATTTCCTCTTCATCAAAGGGCGGTAAATTGTTGTCTTCTTCTGAATCAGGATAATTGTAAGAGTTTAAAGAAAGAAGTGAACTTGGTGAAGTGAGTGAATTGGTTGCAGTTCCAGCGTCATAATTTATCACATTGGGTTGACCTGCAGACGTATTTGCCATTTTGAATGACGACGTTGGAACTTTGATCTCTCTAGGGATATTATTCAACATAAAATCATCCATGATTTCTTGTTTAACTTTAACTTCGTCAATTGGTCTAATATTTGACGCATTAGGGTGTTTCACAGGGATCATTAAAAGGTCCTCTTCTGAGGCCACCGATTGGTCCGGCGATTGTGATAACGAAGAATTCGATTCTTGTGGTGGGTTTGTGTCAGTACGACTCTTATTGTAATTAGGTTCTGAAGTATTTGCTCCTGTCGGCTGAACGGGTTGTTGCTGTCCAAAAGAGACTGTAGGAATATTTGTCCCAGTCTGCCGCAGTGGATTCAGATCTGTGTATGGTTCTCTTATAGAAGACGAATTCGAGTCGGTATGTTCAATCTCACTGGCACATTCGTCATCATCGTGGTATGTGGTCGCTAGGAGGTTTTTGTACATTGATAATTCTTTCTTGTAGTTCTCATCCGTGAGTAAATGGTCCAAATTGAAGTATTTGGGCAAGATGTACTCAATCATGTTTTCCAAGTGCTTTACCCTATTTTCCACGCTGGTAAGATGTACCCTTGTGAGAGGGGATCTGACGGTACGTGGACTATAGCTGCATTTCCAACTATGTTGAACACACTTTGAACATTTGGGTAACTCTTTAGAGCACTTCAATTTTCTCTTTCTGCACGAGTCGCATGCTTGTTCTATAGACGGTTGGGTCATGAGAAGATGATCTTAACAAACAAAAGCTGGTACTTGAGTCACAGTGTTTTGGTTGATGTACGTCGTTTTCGGAGTTCGAAAAAGCGCCGAAAACCATATATATATTACGCAGTCGGTGATCACAATAATTTGTTGAATTCTTGTTTCTTTTTCGCGGTATTTTTTTCTCCTTTGTGTTTGGAAGCTTCGGAAGCTAAGAGAGGTGAAAATGGCTATCTCTAACCAACAAACACACAGGAAAGTGCAGATCGTGAATAAACACGATGTCCTATTTCCAATAATGAATCCTCGTATTGATTTTATTCAAATATCGAAATGCTTGACTACAAAGTGGGCCAAAAAATGCTATGTAGAGACCGGAGTCGGAGTTGCCAGCTAACGAAAATTCGAAGTAATGAAAAATACCAGGTTGCTGAAAACCAAGATTAAACCACCTCGACTAATTGCTCTATTCTTGGACGCCATGAAATACCGTTGCGAAATTTACATCACATAACCTATGGTGTATTATAACTTCTTTGGTGGATAACGCCCATCTCCGAGTTCACAAGGCCACAAAAATGTGAAAAGAGGGGAACGCTCATCTGGCAGGACGCTGATCAACTTTTTTTTGTCAGAATGACCAAGACTTATCAAAGCTATAACATTTGATTCTGTAAGTAGAGGATCGTAGGCACGCGTTGCCCCCCCTTCACTACTTGTGCCCTGGCCTTACATCTTTGCTTCTAATTTTTCTTAGGAAGTTAATCCGATTCTGTGAGAAAGTCCGGTGCTGTATGCACTTCCAATACTGCACGTAAAAGAGGAGAAGACAGTTAGTCACAAAGCCGAGGTAAACGTGCGGCATACCAAAGTGGAAGCGAGACCCGAATCTTGAGAATTGATACACAATCAGAAACTGCAAATGAACAAAAATGTAACAGAACCTGTAAACCCCTTATACAGTCAAACATCGTCATCGTGATATACAAACTTGGTAACTTTTGGGTTCCATGGAGCTGTTCTCACGTACAGTTGGTCGTCCTCCGGTCTCTCCAAAACAGTGTTTGTATCTAACATTGACTGAATACTAACCAAAATACTTTCAATTGAACAAGCTGGGGTCCAATCTTCACCTAAAATGTTGAGGCAGATATGCCCGTTGGAATATATATGAGGGTGGATCGGTATCACCGACTTCTTCCCAGTATTCTCGATCTCGCATATTATAAACTGAACTCGAGGGGAATCCACAGGGTACTCCTTTGTTATCTCCACACTCAAGCAATAAAGATCTTTATAAAGGCTGTGGTTTTTGATGTCCATCTTAAATATGTACTTTGTTATATCATCGCTGTTACTGAGGAGTGTTATGCCGGCTAAGTTGTTCTGACTAAGGCTTTTTTGCTCCTTCAAAAGCCGCTTATGGAATGGATGCCTGTTCATAGTGTGCCCGATACGTGGATGAAATTTTGTGAATCGATTTTTTCCTCGATTCGATAAAACCTTCACTATGAAGATCCTTACTATCTACTCAAAATATCTGTCTATAAATTCTCACATTGGCATTCCCTTCATTACCCTTTTTGCACTTTTCGGTTTCCTCACCCCGCCCCCAGCTCTACGTTGCAGTCTATTCCCACTATTACCCTTCGAATATATCGTGGGTGTCGGCAATGGTCCCCTCGATTGTTGACTCATGACATTTCTCAATGAGTCCAATATCGCTTTATCCTGTTGACTTTGTTGGAAGTATGGTGATACATTGTTGGTTTGGCTCTGTGTAGTAGTGTCCTCCACCAAAGACGTGTTGGGAGAAGTCTTCTTTCTCTGTCTTGAAAGTTGCATCAATTCCTTCTTGAAGAAGCTGAAATATTCTAATTGCTCCTTGGTGACACCATTAGCTTTGGCAAAGTCTCTCTTGTTCGTTGGAAGCTTCTCAGAGATATCACGAAGACTGAGATCTGAAAGAACTTGATTAATAACAATACCCTTGTCTGCCGATATACTCAAGCGTATTTTGTTCAATGCAATATAAGCTGGTGACATTGGTGCATTGGAATTCGATCCAACAGCACTAGAAGCATTTCGTCTTGTGTAACCGCTCTCATAATCTCCAGTAGACATCTGACGAGCCGTAACAAACGAGTCCTGATAGCGGAATTCATTCAAGTTTCCAGTGCCTCTCAATTTCACACCGCCATCTGAAGAAGCTTCTGAATTTGGTCGCAGCTTAGATGTACTAAAGCTGATAACTATACTGAGCTGTCCATTTAATACCTCATTTGCAGTCCTACCAAGACGGACATAGTTAGATGCAAACCCTGCCTTCATAACCTGGTACTCCATCAAGCACTCTTTACTTAACAAGTAAAAGAATATTCTTTCTAGGTCCGTTTTCTCCAATTGTTTTCCTTTGCCATGATATGGGTTCATGTGATGACCTAAAGAAACAATCTTCTTGTTGTTCGAACCCTTGAATACATCTTGACAGTGAAGCAAAGTCACTTTTTCATTTTGCATCGACTGAACCATCTTGATAATATCTTTTGCGTAATCTATGCAATCTCTTTGAACAACCGTCACTTTACTGGCATTCTGACAGTTATCACATTGCTTGTGACAATCTTCAGCTTTAAACTGTTCATTGAAATATTGTAGGACTTGGGCTCTTCTGCAGTCTGTTGTATTTTCGCAATATTGCACAACCTGTCTCAATTTAGTTAAATGGCTCTCTTTGCCCTCGTCTGTTAGCTCCTCATCTCTGTGGATCATACTTTGAAGCAGTCGAGCGTCTTTGTAACAGTAAAACATGATGCACTCGGAAAACTTCCCATCTCTACCAGCTCTTCCTGTTTCCTGATAGTATCCTTCCAAACTTCTTGGAATGTACAAGTGTATCACAAATCGTACGTCGGGCTTGTCAATGCCCATACCAAATGCAATAGTGGCACAGATTACCTGAACCTTGTTTTTTTGCCATTGTTCTTGTACAGTTGACCGATCTTGAGGGCTCATTCCAGCATGGTAGAAAGTTGTTCTTAAACCAAAAGAGTTTAATTTAGCACTAGTCTGCTCACATGATGATTTTGAATGACAATAAATAATACCCGTCTTTCCATTTTGCTTTCCGAGAATGTAATCTTTGATCCATTCCAAATGATTCGCACCTTTCCATTTGATTTCGTAAAAAAGATTGGACCGATTAAAGGATTGCTTAAGGAATACGGGATCTTTCATATTAAGGTTGTAGATGATATCCTTAATAACTTTTTCATTGGCTGTTGCTGTTAAAGCCATGAGTGGTGTTTTTGGAAACTTTTTCTTGAAGAAACCCATCCCTTGGTAATCTGGTCTGAAATCATGACCCCATGAACTCAAACAATGTGCTTCATCAACAACAACTCTTGCCAATTGACCTTTGTTGTAGAGACTCTCGATGATTTTTTGGATCATCGCTGACTTGTTCACTTTTTCGGGGGAGAGGTAAACTATCTTCAAGAAGCCCTCTCTGAACAAGTTGATCATGAGTTTCAGTTCCTCAGCATTTGACTTCGAACTTATCATTCCTGCTTTGATGTTCAAGTCAACAAGATGTTGAACTTGATCTTGCATAAGGGAAATCAATGGGGATATGACAATAGTCGTGCCCGAATTCCCTCCTCCTTCAACAATTGCAGGTAATTGGTAGCACAATGATTTACCACCACCAGTTGGCATCAACACGAAGACGTCCTTTTTCAAAAGAGTTGATGCCACTGCCTCCAATTGATTTGAGCGAAAACTACTCAATTTGAATACCGATCTCAATAAATGGTAAACTTCGTCAATAAATCTCTCAGTTCCAGGAGGTACAACCTTAGCTTCATCGGATATTGGGCTAGGAATTGCCTTTTCGTTGTTTATTATCAGACGAAGGATATCGTCGTCGCCGTCGCTAAAATCACTTTCAACTTCCTCTACTTTCACTGGTTTAGAAATCAACTCTTGAAGAGTAGCGGGGAAGTCATCGCCTTCTTCGTCTGAAATAAGCTCGATAACCTCATTATTAAGCTCTCTCTCTTCATTCAATTGTGTAGTGAAATCAGCGATCTCCTCAACATCATCGTCCTCAAAGTCAGATTCCACAGGGGCTTCAGGCTTCCCCATCTGTGAATCGTCAGGGCGTGTAGATTCCACTTCATCGTCGTCCGTACTGCCTTCTGACATTTGATATGCTTCATCTTCAGAGTGATCTTCATCAACAATAAAGCTTCCGAGATCATTTATTTCATCTCTTTCTTGCGATTGTGTATAGAGGCCCTCCATAGAATGTTCTCCAAACTGATC
Source organism: Kodamaea ohmeri (assembly GCA_004919595.1). NCBI lineage: Eukaryota > Fungi > Ascomycota > Pichiomycetes > Serinales > Debaryomycetaceae > Kodamaea > Kodamaea ohmeri. The sequence goes on from SKFK01000002.1 coordinate 2,511,172, forward strand.
TTCAACATCATCCTCCTCTTCATATGCAATTGGAATAGGTGGAGCTACAGATCTGTTCACACGTAATTGGCGTCCTGTGTCATGAGTGTCTGTGACAGAAGATGACGACTCCACAATAGTGTCCTTTGAAGAAATAGTATTTGATATGTTTGAGGATGGTACTGAGGGCGCTGAGGTATTAGTGTGTTGTATTTCAGCTGAGTTGGAATAAGCAGCTGAGTTGGAATAAGCAGCTGAGTTGGAATTAGCAGATGAGTTGGAATAAGCAGCTGAGTTGGAGTTTATAGAAACTGAGTTGGTCGGTGCTTGTTTACCCTGAAACGATGTATTAAGATTGGAGGTCACTATGCTTGACCCGATAATTGCAATCTCATCAGTATTTCCATCATCAGCCTCTTGAGTTGACGTCATCCGAGGAGCTGTGATTGGAGAAAGTTCAGAAGCAGCTGGAGGTATTGCAACCGGTTCCGATGCTTCTGCAGGAGTGGATTGAATCGATTGTGTGTTATTGTCATCCTGTAATAATTCGTCCAAGCCACTTGACTTCAATTCTAGGATCTTGTCATCTAAAGCTTGTAGACGTGGTTTGAATATTTTTGCGTTGTGATCTTGTCTGCTCTCTTCTGATAATATACAAGAAACAGCTAATGTCTCAGCGTAGAGACTAATCTTCTTCTCTTGTAAATGTATCAAACGAACAAGTTCGGACACCTTATCAGTAGACTGATCACTTTGGTTGGGCCTATATGGTTGCTCTGTAGCTCTCAGTGGAGCGTTATTCCCGTCTATTTGTATGTCTTTATTGGTCACTTGGTTTCGTATCAAGGACGGCGCCACCTTGGACTCTAATGGAAACTTATTGGTTTGAGTGCTTGGTGTTGAGAATAGTTGTCTTTTGTCTTCGTTTGGTCTTGAATGCAAGGTTTGGAGTAGTGATGGATCCAGATTAGACTTGAAATCGTCTGTACGAAGTTTCTTTACGCGCATGGTTTGATCGACAGCTTGTGCCGACCGCTTTTCAGTTGACTCTGATCGCTTAGCAGCCTCCAACACTTCATCGTCACTATCCATGAAATGGTCGTATGAGTCATCTAGATCAATTGAAACTCCGTTCTGAGGGTATGTTCGCGGTTGTTGTGTTGATGGCGTTCGCGTGGACACATTATATGATTGTTGAAATGTAGGTGTTCCTTTGTTCACGAATTTCTTTAGTGTCTTGTCTATCAAATCCTTCGTAGGTATATTCGGCTTCTCGTTCTTGAACCACTCTTTATGTAGCTTCAAGTTGTTTGTGATGGCCATCTGTCATCGAGTTCTTCACGCGTTATTTTTTTTGTTTGTAACCTCGATTTTGATCTATGCGCTGCTAGAAGAGTAATGATTTAATAAGATCACAGTCATTACAATTGTTAAAGATCATACATACTTGACATCCACAGGTAATGGATGATGCGATATCAAACTGCAAGACCAGTTTACTTTCACATTCCAAAAATCTATGTGAAGGAATTACAAGTTTAGAGTTGACGTCTCGTTAGTTGAGTCTCGATACTTTGACATCTTGACATCTCTATAGTACCCAGTATATCGTTATTTGTATGATGGTGGATATGTCTTTGAAGAGTTGGTTGAGCCAAGAATATGTGAAGTTAAATTCTACATTCCATTTACAATTTTACTCCTCATTACAATAGTGGAGAACCGTATGACAATCTACCTTGTCAGTTATACCATTATTTCACAGCCAAATGAATATACTTGCTTATCTCTCTAAGATACTGTCGATCATTCCACTTTTCAGGAATACATTCCACCCGTCACCCCACCAGATCGGGTGATGTGAGTATTACATAATCTAAAGAGTAGCACGAGCCAAGCACGGAAGTTTCAAGATGAAATCTACCTGATATTTAGAACCAACAAAAGGCTGGAAAACCGTCGTTTGGTAACGTGTACTGTTTTACCTCAGTCAGAGTGCATTACCTACGGAATATCTCAAAATTAGCGCGGAAGAGTTGAGATAAAAGAAGAGATTCCCCTCACTCGAGCGAAGTGTCTGTATGCAGGTAAAACCAGATGCTCCACAGCGTTGTCAAAAAAGTTGCGAAAAGCGGTTGCATGACATTTTGAGTGGCATGAGGTTCCAAATTTGGTCCTTGTATTGAAATCTTGAATGACGGTCATAACCGAGGTAAAATGAATATGGGTTAAAAGTTGACTAGAGACGAAGAGTTTCTCCACTTCTCTCCACCTTCCTTCTGCGCCTAAAGGCACCACTTCTGTTGTTAATCTTCCCCTCCCAGTCGAGAGTAAAATGCAGGATTCCCATCTCCTCTTTTAAGTTTGTGCTCATCCCCTCCCATTTATATGCAGGGAATGCCATGTCTAAATCTTGAGATATATAAGGCGATGAAAATCACTCAAGGCTTCACCAAGCATTACTAATGACAAGCTATACGAGTTCTGGTGTTTTGAGTTACTCCAACCCATGTGTCCCTCCAACTTCTAGTATAGATATAATACTGGCACATAGATCGTCTTCATCGTCGATCACATCATCGGCAGGATCCGACTACGGTGAGTTACTTCCTGACTTATGGCAGACGACATCACTGAGTTCATCGCTGTCAGGAACAAGCTTATCTACCAATTTTGGAGACGATATTGATTATTTCGACAGTACATGGAGCACATACGAGCTGTCTCTACTCCCTAATACATTATACGATGACCTTGACAACATCGACTTCTTTCCGCCGGTTGCAGAAGTTTCTAATATCACAGAAGCTCGTAAGAGTTCTATTCCACCAAAGCATCGTAGGAGACATGATAAAGTTCTCCCAGTGAATACCCAACTTTACAAGACAGAGATGTGTGCATCGTATTTGAAGATGGGTGTGTGTCCATACGGAAGTAAGTGTCAATTCGCACATGGAGAGAATGAGTTGAAATTTGTGGAAAGGCCACCAAAATGGAGACTGAAGCCGTGCGCTAATTGGACAAAGTACGGCAACTGCAGATATGGAAATCGTTGCTGTTTCAAGCATGGTTAGGTTATGATATATGGGTGACTGGTCACTTGAGGTTTGGAATTATCTAGGATTTAACGAATGATGATTATTTATTGAAGTATCCGGATCGGTGTAGTATGAGTACAAAGTTGCTAGAGAACAAAAATTGCGTGTTCGGAAAAAGCCAAGAGATGATTTTGAAGTACATTAAAAGGGTCTTAGGTGTGTTGTGATCTTAGGTCCGGAAAATCACGGGTGTTCGGAAACACTAGAATGCATACTTTTGCCAATGGAAAAAGTTACTCTCTTTGTTAGAAAGGACATCTAACCACCCGTACCGCAATAGTGTTAAATTCCAGGATGTTGCGTAAAAAGGTTGGATAGAGATAGGTATAGGGGAACATCTTATCTTCGCTTATAGAGACCATAAGTGCATTTTCCCAACAATTTGATAGCAACTCGCATGGATTTTTTGTGTTCACATATACTCAAGTTTTGACTGCGAATCGTACATGGCTTTGCGATTTCTAGTATAATGGTTAAACGAGAGTAGTTTTGATGTGTGTGAACTCAATTTTATGTATGACTGGCTACTGTTTAACAGGCTGCTTTACCTTAGGAATCACATTTAGTTTCGGAAGATTCGAGGGTATGTGCCAAATTCTTGTCACAGTGACATTCTGTTGATTGTATTCCCCACACGAGCAAGAATCAATCGCACTAAATTCTCTGTAGATAGTTGGCACCACGAGAGCCAAAAAATTCCGGGTAACGATTCGAAAAATTGTTGCAAAAATTTCGTGGCGAAAAAATTTACGGTATCACTTATAGAGGAATCAAATGGACTTGACGTGGGAGCAATTGAAACTGGAGTATGCGACCTCTCTTGCGGATTCTTTGACAAGTGTCAGAGTTCCTGTATTAAAAGCTATTCTGCAGTCCGCAAAAGCAGGTGAAATCGCACAAGATGACTTGAAAGAAGTCAGCCTTGCATTGCTTAAGACGTACAACTACTATCTGGATGTCAACTCGAGAAATGCAGTGCTTGAAGCGTTAGAAAGCATTGCTGGACAAGATGAAAAGTTCTTGTCCGTATTCGTCAAATTTATAAATCAGACAGTCTCGAAGGCCAGATCTGCCCCATCCGACTATTTGACATTGTTAGCCTGGATCAATAGATTCGTTGTTTTAGCAAACGATGATTTGATTCCAACGACCATACAAACACAGGCATTAATATTTAACAAAGCGTTAGACGTGAGTGGACCAACCAAGCATAGGAAAAGAGTTTTCCAGTCTGTATTGGTATCGACAAAAACCTCATTGGTTGAATCCTTCTCAAAGCACCTGGATCATGAGGAAAAATACTTAAAGAGCATTGTTGATGAGGTTATTAAATTACCTCTGGATGTTGCACTTCCATACTTTGGTATTCTCACAAGTTCTACCCAAGATGCTCTTCCAGTACAGCCAATATACTCCGATCTCTTACAGAAGAACTTTAAGTCTCAAATTGTCGACTTCTTCGCTAACCAAGGATTATTGGGAAAGGCTCCACCATCTGCGCAATCTATGGAGGTTTTCGGTGCCTTCGTGGAACACTTGACAGAAGAAGACTACAAGGTATTACTCCCAAATATTGAAAAATCTATCTTGAGATCATCGGAGAACTCCTTTGTATATACCCTTCCTGCATTTTACAAAAGTGTTTCAGAGGATATTGATGTTCTCGCAGATAAGAAATTGATCAGCTCCATCTTGTCCAACGTGAAATCTACAAAGGAAAATGTCAGATTAGGAGCTTTCCTGACACTTAAACACATTTCTCAAAAGAACACTACGGAAGAACATGCCTTGGGCTATGTGAAGGATATTGTGACCACCCTCAAGTCATCATCTAACGTCGATATCAAGGCTTTAGTGGGAGAGACGTTATCTTTCATCAAAAAAGGAAGTAAAGTATCTGCTAAAATCCTTCTGGAATTGTGCCCACTTATGTCAAAAGATCAGAATGAAATTTCCTTGCTTCCTTTGGTAGCTTCTTTTATTTACCATGCGTTCAAGGTTATCTTCAACTCGGAGCTGGACCCCAGTCAGGTGAAAACTGTTGTCGCCCAAATCAAGTCAGGGTTGGCAGATAAAAAAATCCCACTTCGTAGGATCTGGTTTACCGAAGTTGGAGAGGCATTGTTGGCTGTGGAGAAGTCTGACAGCGTGCTTGACTTTGTAAAGGAGATCTCATCCTCCTTGAAGACAAGTTTAGAAGAAGCATTTGAGTCCCCTCTCCCTGTCACAGCAAACAAAGGAATACTTTGTGCCTATGTTGCACTTGTTATCCTTTCCATGTATGATGTCTTTAATGGGTTTTCGCAAGCATTATCTAATGGTGAAAAACCAGCTATTTTGACTAGTCCTAAGGTATACACCAAATTGACGACGAAGGCAGAATTTACGTGGGCATCAAAGGCATTAAAATCTTCCTCAAAGGAGGTTTCTACCTTGAATGATACCGCAAAGGCTGACTTCGGTTTGTCATGGGTTTACTTCCTCACTTCTCTTGCTACTCCAAAGGATGTCAAGTTGCAAATCATTAGAGACATTGCCGACATTTTGAAGGATGAAGAAGGAGATTTGATAAGCCAGTTATTGGTTGATGCTATATACTCGACTGTGGGATCCACTGAAACTGATATTGATATAAAGGGTTTAGCACCGTTGCTTGTTGTGATGACCCAAGTTCAGGACAACGAGGAATTAGTTCGTAATAACCTAGGAAAGCTCTTTGTTATTGCCAACTGCCCCAAACTCCCAGTCAAAAACGCATGGGTTGGATTGGCTCAAAGAAGTACATACAACATCGACATCGGACTCTTATTGAAAGAAAAGCATGAATTTATCTTGAACCAGATTAACTCACTACTTCTTTCGTCACAGGGTGCATTATACGACGCAGCTGTGAAGGCAGTTGGTATGGCCGCCTTCATTTGTCCGGATCTTGTCGGTCCTATTTTGGCCAAGACCATAACGAACGATATTAATACAGATCCTATTGATGATGAATCCTTGAAGATTTGGAGGGCCCCAGAAGGCGAATTGGTTGTCGATGTCTTAAACCAATCCAACAAGAAGGTTGAGGACAAGAACTCTAAGGACTATGAGATCAAAAAGTGGGAAGAATCCCTCAAGAAAGATATTTCAAGCAAGAATAAGGGCAAACCTGCTAAGAAGTTAACAAAGGAAGAAACCATCAAGGTCAATGAACAGTTGGCATTGGAATCTAAGGTTCGTTCGGAAGTTGAGAACAACGTTAAACACACCAAAAAGAGCATCGCCATTATCTTTGAATTGGCGAATAATGCAGCACAGGTCGACAATGGTTCTGTTTTTTGGTTCCCAGTGGCCATTGGAAAGCTTTTAAGCTTGATGAAATCAAGCAGTCTGTTTGAGCTCTTTGGTGATTCACCAATTGATTGCTACTTGAATTTGAGCAAATTGGTCTCCCCTAGATTGGGCTTGTTAACGAAGTTCATTGGTGTGGCGACCATAAGAGTCTATGACATCGAAGGTTTGGATAGCGAGTACAAAGAAGAGCCACTCCTTGATCTTATCGGTAGACTTCTTTTCAGAATCAAGATTTTGTCCGACCAGAGTCCATTAGATTCTTTATCGTTGGCATATATCTTACCACTTTTAACTAAGGTCTTGGAGAATGGTAAAGCTGTTGCATACAAGAACTCTACTAAGCAAGCAGTCACATCTGAATTTGTTGAGGAAGATCCTGAAGAAGAACAATTGCTTTTGGCCATTGAAATTGTTTCTAGTCACGCCGAAGCATTTGAGGATGAATACATTCCTAGGGTTGATGTCTTGACCGTATTGATTTCATTGATGAAGTTACCTTCGAAGGCAAAGATTGCAAAGGAGTCGTTCTTGTCTTTATGTCAGCACATATCAGTTAACATTTCTAAGGGAGATTTGAAACTCTTGATGGACAGTCTCATTACTCCAAATGTTTTCGTGAGAACTACAATTTTGGAGGGTATTGATTCTGAATTTGACCTTACCAACGAAATGAATTATAGTAATGAGTTGTGGATTAGCGCTCATGCCAGTGATGCGAGTGCAGAAATTGCGAACACCATCTGGCAAGACAATGATTTTGTTATTGTTGAGGATGCAGCAACCCAACTTTTGGAGTTCGCTGCTAATGAGGACTCAGGGTTACGCTTGGCTGTTGCGAAGGCTATTGTTTCGGCTGTTCATGTTTTGGCTGAGAAAGACACAAGTATTATCAGCTCTACCTTGGAGGAGATGATCAATCTCTATCATGTTAAGAAAAACCCACCAGCTCCAAAATTGGACAAATATGGATTGCCAATCAAGTCCAAGAACGATAACAAAGATACATGGGAGGAGAGATCTACTCTTGCCTTGGCTTTCAAATTATCCAGTCCGGTATATGGCAACAATATCGAAAGATTTTTCCGTTTCCTTGTTGATGAGCAGGCTTTGGGAGACAAGGATGACTTGGTGCGTCAAGAACTTTTAGAAGCTGGCGCAACTATTATTAATGACCATGGAAAGGAAAATATCGAAGTTTTGATTTCTATCTTCGAAGCTTACTTGGCTGTGAAGGACAAGAAGGCCACCAAGACTGAAAACAACATTAAAGAAGGTGTTATCATTTTGTATGGTGACTTGGCTCGTCACTTATCCCTGGATGACGCCAGATTGGAGGGTATCATCAGCAGATTGTTGGAAACACTTGACACACCTTCTGAGAGAGTGCAGTATGCGATTTCTGAATGTATTGCACCGTTGGTTAAATCTTTTGATGTCCAGGTTTACCTCGACTCCTTATTTGAGAAGTTGTTCAATGGTAAAACCCTTGCTTCAAGAAGAGGTGCAGCACACGGTATTGCTGGTTTGGTAAAGGGTGTTGGTATTAAATCATTGTCAACACACGATATCATCAGAACTTTAGTGGATGCTTCTGAGGACAAGAAGAATGCTCACATGAGAGAAGGTGTTTCCTTTGCCTTCGAATGTTTGTCACAAAGCTTGGGGAAGTTTTTTGAGCCATACGTCATTGAAGTTCTTCCTATAATCTTGAAGTCTTTGGGTGACACGGCACCCGAAGTTAGACTTGCAACAGATAATGCTGCAAAGGTAATCATGAAGAATACTACTAGTTTCGGTGTCAAGAAGTTGATTCCATTGGCCATTTCCAACTTGGAAGAGATCGCTTGGAGATCGAAAAAGGGATCTGTTGAGTTATTGGGTTCCATGGCTTATTTGGATCCTACCCAGTTATCTGCCTCGTTGTCTACAATTGTTCCTGAAATTGTCGGTGTTTTGAATGATACGCACAAGGAAGTCAGAAAGGCTGCCGACCTCTCATTGAAACGTTTTGGTGAGGTCATTCGTAACCCTGAAATTCAGGCTATTGTCCCTGACTTGATCAATGCAATTGGTGACCCTACCAAGTACACTGATTCCGCATTGGATAAGCTTATTGGCACTCAGTTTGTGCATTATATCGATGGTCCATCACTTGCCTTGATCATCCACGTTATTCACAGAGGTATGAAAGAAAGATCAGCTGCTACTAAGAAGAAGGCTTGTCAAATTGTTGGTAACATGGCCATTTTAGTCGATGCTAAGGACTTGCGTCCATATCTTCAACAATTGGTTAATGAATTGGAATATGCTATGGTTGACCCAGTTCCTGCAACGAGATCTACCGCAGCAAGAGCTTTGGGTTCCTTGGTTGAAAGACTTGGTGAAGAACAATTCCCTGATTTGATTCCAAGACTCTTGGATACTTTACTGGATGAAACCAAGACTGGTGACAGACTTGGTTCGGCTCAAGCACTCTCTGAGGTTATTTGTGGTCTTGGTGTTAACAAGTTAGAAGAATTGCTTCCATCTATCTTGTCAAATGCAACTTCTACAAAGAACCACATCCGTGCCGCATATATCACTATGTTGCTCTTTTTGCCTGTTTGCTTTGGTTCTCAATTTGCGCCTTATTTGAGCAAGATTATTCCTCCTATTTTGAACGGATTGGCTGACAGTGATGAAGAAATTAGAGATACGGCATTGAGAGCTGGTAGATTAATTGTCAAAAACTACGCTAAGAAGGCTGTCGATTTATTGTTGCCAGAATTGGAGCTTGGTCTTTCTGATGTTAACTACAGAATCAGACTTTCTTCTGTTGAACTTACCGGTGACTTGCTTTTCCAGATCACAGGTATCTCTGGTAAGAATGAACTTACTGAAGAGGATACTACTGGAGAAGTCCAAAAGAACCTCGTGGAGATTCTTGGCCAGGGCCGCCGTGACAGAGTTTTGGCATCTTTGTTCGTATGCCGCTCTGATGTTTCAGGTATTGTGCGTAATGCATCTGTTGATATTTGGAAGGCATTGGTTTCCAACACTCCTAGAACAGTTAAGGAAATTCTTCCAGATTTGACTTCGATGATTATTACAAAACTTGCCTCCAAGGATGCTGATCAAAGAAAGATTGCTGCCCAGACTTTGGGTGAGATGATTAGAAGAATTGGTGCTAACGCCTTGGCTCAATTGCTTCCAACTTTGGAGGAGTCCTTGCACAACAGCGATATTGAAGCTAGACAAGGTATTTGTATTGCTATCAATGAGTTGATTCTGTCTACTCAGCTTACTGGCCTTGTTGAATACCAAGACGTGTTCATTAGAATCATTCGTGGTGCATTGGTGGACCCATCTGTTGGAGTACGTACCGTTGCTGCACAGGCATTTGAGAACTTGCAAGATCAGTTGGGTAAGGTGGTTATTGATGAGATTATTCCACATTTGTTGAACATGTTGGAGGGACCTGATTCGGAGAACGCATTGTTGGCCTTGAGAGAAATCATGGCCATGAAGGCTGACACCATTTTCCCTATCCTTATTCCAACATTGTTGACCCCACCTATTGATGCCTTCAAGGCTAAGGCCTTGTCATTATTGGCTTCTGTTGCAGGCTCGGCCTTGTACAGAAGATTGCCATTGATTATCAACACCTTGATAACTGCGGTTATGGAAGCTGAATCTACAGAATTGATTGAAGCCTTCGACACAATCTTACTTTCCATCGAAGACGATGAAGGTGTTCATCCATTAATGCAACAGATTTTGTCATTGATCAAGCACGAAGACTCTGGCAAGAGAGCCGTCATCTATCAAAGATTGGGCAACTTCTTTGCGAATACCTCCTTGGACTACTCTGTTTATCTCACCGATATGCTCGGACAGTTTATTCTTTCGCTTGGTGACCCATCTCCAAAGGTTGTTGAAGGTACTTTTGATGCATTGAATGCATTGGTCAAGAGACAAGGTAAGGATACTTTGGATAGATTGGTGAAGCCTTCTTACCAGGCTCTTGAGTTAACCGGTGTTAAGGGTGAAGACTTGGCTGGTTTCTGTTTGCCTAAGGGTCCAAATTGTATCCTTCCGATTTTCCTTCACGGTTTGATGTATGGTAACTCAGACCAAAAGGAGATTTCGGCATTGGGTATTGCGGACATCATTGACAAGACCCCATCCGCTAACTTGAAACCATTTGTTACCAACATTACTGGTCCTTTGATTCGTGTTATTGGTGAGAAGGTTTCAAGTGACATTAAGTCGGCCATTCTTGTCGCATTGAACAACTTGTTGGTTAAGATTGGTCAATTCTTGAGACCATTTATCCCACAATTGCAAAGAACATTTGTGAGATCTTTGTCTGATGGCACAAATGAAACTTTGAGAGATAGAGCTGTTGTCGCCTTGGGTGCTTTGATCAAGTATCAGCCAAGAGTCGACTCTTTGGTTGCTGAGTTGGTTTCTGGTGCAAAGAATGCTGACAACCAAGGCGTCAAGACTTCTATGTTGAAGGGTATGTTAGAAGCCGTCAATAAAGCTGGTAACAACATGAGTGAGGCTTCTAAGACTTCGATCATGGCCCTTGTTGAGGAAGAAATCACTGTTGTTGGTGACAAGTCTGCTGTTTCGTACGCCAGATTGTTAGGTGCCTTGTCGAAGATTTTGTCTACCGAGGAAGCAAGTGAGATTCTCAAGACCAAGATTCTCAAGAAGGATGGCGACAAATTCTCTATTTTATCGATCAACTCTTTCTTGAGATACTCTCCTTCGCACATTTTCAAGTCTGGCTTGTTGGATGAGATCACCAGTTTCGTGATTGGTTGCGCTAACTCAACTGAAGATTATATTAGTGACAATGCCACTGTTGCTATTGGAAAGATGTTATTGTTAGTCGGTGAAAAGAAGTCTATTGTCGAGGATGACGTCGAGAGTCCAGAGGCATTCGAAATGGATGATCAGAAGATCAGCAAGTTAATGGACCAAATGGCCATTAACTGTCTTGCTCCTAAATCTTCATCTCCTGACACGAGAAGACTTTCTTTGGTTGTCATCAGAACAGTGGCGAGATTGAAGTACGCCGAAGTTATGGCACCTACCTTAGATGTCATTGCGCCATCGGTCTTCCTGTGTATCAGAGATCCAAACATCCCAGTGAAATTAGCTGCCGAGAAGGCTTTCTTGGCTGTGTTCGATCTCATTGACGATGTTGATATGCAGAAGTTTAAGCTGTGGTTCGAGGGCAAGACATCATTCCAGAACGCTCTTGGTGCCCAGATCGTTCCTAGATCCATTGGAGATTACACTAAGAGAGTTGGAAGCAGATTGGCAGGCGTGGAAAGAGAAAGAATTGAAGCTGGTGGTGATGCTGAGACTATGTTCAGTGACAGATTTGAAGATGAAAACGAGGTCTGGTCCGTTGGTGGTGTGGAAATGAAGAAGGAGTAAGAGCATTAATTTATAGAAAAGAATCAAACATTTTCATATTGAATATACCGTAGTAGAAATATCAGCGTTGAAGTGGGGGTAGATGAGCCCTTGAAATCATGCGATGTCGGTCTTGTATACAGGTTTTTGATGTATTTTCTATTTTTTGTAGATTAATTATGAAATGTTGCTTCTTACTCTGGGGAAAACCATAGCGAGATCACGTTATGTGGAACTCACAAGTGTATTTACATGATTTGAACTGAATCATTTTTGAGAAGGTTTATAGTATGTTTACATTACATGATACATTATTGTCCCTATCAACACCATTCTATTGTTATACGGTAATTCCTTTCCCATTGCCCGCACCGATTGTTTACAGGATTTAATTGTCCTCAAGTAGCTTGTGAAACTGACCACTTTTTCCGCCTCCCCCACTCAAAGCTCTTACCCGAGGGGAGATTATCCTATTAGGCATGGGCAAATTTGAGGGCAAATCTAGCTTTAAGCTCCTTAAAGAAGGGAGGGAGTTTGGTGATGTTTGTGTTTGATTAGTGCTTGGGGGCGGGGTCACTGCACCCTTTCTTTTATCGGGTCTAACGGCAGGGGTCATAAAAAACGATGATAAGTTTGTAGAGCTGCTGTTTGCAGAAACTATTGGGGTGTTTGCTTGGGACAAACCCAATACAGGTGAGTTTGGTAATGTGAAAGTTCTCTGGACGGGTGAATTTGGTCTCGACTTTTTCAAGCGCAGCCGTACGTAATCCATTTCATCGTCATCCAAGCCTTTCTTCAAGCTGGTATAGCTTTTTGATGAGGCAGCAGCAGTGGCAATGCTAGAAAGATATTGAAGGTTATAGTGAGAACCTTTTTTGTTACTTTGTATATTATCTCTGCTTGTACCAAAGAACTCTGTTAGCGATGGCAAGCTCCTAGTGTTGATCATCTCTAACTCTTCCAGTGCTGCCGTTGCAAGGAGGTCGATATTCAGATGAAGAGAAGGAGAAGCTTTGAACTCCATGGGAGGGGAGGTCTCCGGAGGTGATGAGCTTTGATGCGATGTACTATTAGTTACACTCTGAGGAGATGATGCTGGCTTCGAGACTCTTGTTTCCCGTGGGGGTTCTATAGTTGGCTCTTTTTCCTCTTCTTTCTCCTTTTCCTCCTCCGCAACGTTGACATTCCTCAAGTTCTTGTTTCTTCTCGAGTTCGGGTTTGTGTGGATACGTAGATGTCTTGTTAGCTCATCCAGTCTGCTGAAGCGTTTGAAACAGCCTGGGTAGGTACAGGCATGTGGCTTCTCCCCGGTATGTGTACGTATGTGTCTAGTTTGGTGCTCTAACCTATGGAACGCCTTTTCACATAGAGGACATTTGTAGGGCCGAGATGAAGGGTCCTTTTTCTTTCCTGATTCTGTCTCTAATGTATTGATATCCACAGAAGACATGGGGTAGTCTATTATTGTAAAAACTGTTGATCTTCGAAAAGTGGAGACGAGAAAAAAAGGTATGAAATTCGAGCAGAGGAAAATTGTGGGCGGAATAGACGTACATTTTTGATAGGAGAAGCCGACGATATCGGAATATGCATGAACCCCAGTAAACAAGGACATTGTAATATTGAAAGTTATGGTTATAAACATGAAGCTGAACCGCATAGTAGTGCCTATTATTGCATATATGGAATTTGCGGGGAAGGGAACCCTATGATTGGTGGCATATAGCTCAGAAACACTTCGTTTTTGCTTACAGGATTGCTGCATAAAATTACTCCGAAGAACGCCCATACGGGTTGTTTTTCGGACGTAAGATCGCCTTACAATTTGGATACATCTCGTGAGATACTGAATTGTGGGGCTCAAAAAAAAGAAATTTTTATTCTCGCATCTACTGGATGTGTTTCCCCGAATAAGGCGAAGTTGAGAAATTGGAGTAATGAGTCCTTAAGAACAAAGAATCAGTGCAAAAGGTTGATTGGAGTTAGATGCATCTTAACAAACCATGCTTTACAAAGGATAAAACTGGGCTTAAGTTAAACGCAGGCGGGGAAAATACGGGGTGCGTGCTCAGCATTTTTTGTTCGAAAATCGCTTGTTTAGATGTCCCTTCACTATTGCGGTACGGGTGTTTAGATGTCCCTTCACTATTGCGGTACGGGTGTTTAGATGTCCCTTCACTATTGCGGTACGGGTGTTTAGATGTCCCTTCACTATTGCGGTACGGGTGTTTTAGATGTCCCTTCACTATTGCGGTACGGGTGTTTAGATGTCCCTTCACTATTGCGGTACGGGTGTTTTAGATGTCCCTTCACTATTGCGGTACGGGTGTTTAGATGTCCCTTCACTATTGCGGTACGGGTGTTTTAGATGTCCCTTCACTATTGCGGTACGGGTGTTTAGATGTCCCCTTCACTATTGCGGTACGGGTGTTTAGATGTCCCTTCACTATTGCGGTACGGGTGTTTAGATGTCCCCTTCACTATTGCGGTACGGGTGTTTTAGATGTCCCTTCACTATTGCGGTACGGGTGTTTTAGATGTCCCTTCACTATTGCGGTACGGGTGTTTTAGAT